>OU015768.1:23392575-23397742 GCA_907173295.1 Fagus sylvatica
AAATAGCTCAAGAACTTAGCATCTCTATCCGAAACAATTGTCCTAGGCATGCCATGTAATCTCACAATCTCTCTAAAGAACAAATCAGCAACATGCGAAGCATCATCCGTTTTGTGACATGGAATAAAATGTGCCATTTTAGAAAATCTATCCACGACCACAAAAATGGAATCTCTTCCACGTTTAGTCCTAGGCAAACCTAACACAAAATCCATTGAAATATCAATCCAAGGCTCACTAGGAATTGGTAAAGGAGTATACAAACCGTTGGGCTGCACTTTGGATTTAGCTTGCCTGCATGTGACACATCTACCACAAATCCGTTCGACATCTCGTTTCATGCGAGGCCAATAGAAGTGGTCCTGCAAAATAGCTAAAGTCTTTGCAACCCCAAAATGTCCCATTAATCCCCCACCATGTGATTCCTGCACTAATAACTCCCTCATAGAACAGTTAGGCACGCATAGCTTATTTTCTCGAAATAGAAATCCATCAAGCCTAAAGAACTTACCAGAGGCGATTTTCTCACAAGCTCGATATTCCTCACAAAATTCGTGGTCTTCAGCATATAATTCTTTAATGTGTTCAAAACCAAGCAATTTTGCATCAAGTGTGGAGAGTAAGGCATACCTGCGAGAAAGTGCATCGGCGACTACATTCTCCTTACCTTGCTTGTACCGAATGACGTATGGAAACGTCTCTATGAACTCCACCCATCGCGCATGCCTTTTGTTTAGCTTGTGTTGGCCCTTCAAGTGTTTCAAGGACTCATGATCGGTGTGAATCACGAACTCCTTAGGCCATAGGTAGTGCTGCCATGTTTCTAAAGCCCGAACCAATGCATACAACTCCTTGTCATAAGTTGGGTAGTTTAAGGCTGCCCCGCTGAGTTTCTCGCTGAAGTAAGCAATCGGTCGTCCTTCTTGCATAAGAACGGCACCTATACCAACACCTGAAGCATCACATTCAATTTCAAACGTTTTAGAAAAGTTAGGTAAAGACAACAAAGGTGCATTAGTCAGCTTCTCTTTGATCAATTGAAATGCCTTCTCTTGTTCTTCTCCCCACCGAAATCCAACGTTCTTCTTGATCACTTCAGTAAGCGGTGCGGCTAAGCTACTGAAGTCCTTCACGAACCGCCGGTAGAAACTAGCAAGTCCATGAAAACTACGAACATTACCTACACTTGTGGGGCTCGGCCAATCTTGGATTGCACGTACCTTCTCTTCATCAACCTGTATACCTTGTGCACTAACAACAAATCCCAAAAATACAAGCTTATCGGTGTAAAAAGTGCACTTCTTTAAATTAGCAAACAACCTTTCTTTCCTCAGCACATCTAAAACGGATTTCACATGTACTACATGGTCATCTAGGTTTTTGCTATAAATGAGTATATCATCAAAATAGACAACAACAAATCTGCCTATAAATGTGCGCAAAACATGGTTCATAAGTCTCATAAAGGTGCTCGGAGCATTAGTCAAACCAAAAGGCATAACTAACCATTCATACAAACCATATTTTGTTTTAAAGGCGGTTTTCCATTCATCTCCTTCTTTTATCCTAATTTGATGATAACCACTCTTTAAATCAATTTTAGAAAATATGCAAGAACCATGCAGCTCATCTAACATATCATCTAAGCGTGGGATAGGATGACGATACTTTACCGTTATGTTGTTGATGGCTCGGCAATCAACGCACATTCTCCACGTCCCATCCTTCTTAGGTACAAGTAAGACCGGAACCGCACATGGGCTCATGCTCTCCCTCACATGCCCTTTCTCCAGCAATTCACTTACCTGCCGTTGAAGCTCCTTTGTCTCCTCGGGATTGCTCCTATAAGCTGGTCGGTTTGGAATGGTTGCACCGGGCACAAAATCAATTTGATGTTCAATCCCTCGGATTGGAGGTAACCCATGTGGTGTTTCCTCGGGGAAGACATCCTCGTACTCCTGCAAAAGAGAAACAATAGAACTAGGCAAAGCAAGGTCTAGTTCGTTAGTGTTTAAAAGTGCCTCTTTGTACAAAAGTACAATCATCGGCTGATTTGAAAACATTGCTCGCTTGATCTCACTCACTTTTGCATAGAAATTCTTTTGTGTTCTCTCTGATTTTCTCTCAAGGGCCAAACTTTGATTTTCTTTTTCTCTCTCATTTTTCTCGGCCCCTCTCTGATTTTCACTCTTTTTCTTTTGCTCACTCTCTTTCTTTTGATCACTCTCCTTTTGTAATCTCACTTGATCCTCGTATACTTGCTGCGGTGTCAATGGTACAAGAGTGATTAATCGTTGATTAAGTACAAAAGAGTACTTGTTCGTAAAGCCATCATGCTTCACTTGCCTATCGAACTGCCATGGACGCCCTAGCAATAAATGTCCTGCTTGCATCGGTACTACATCACACATCACTTCATCTTCGTATTTACCGATTCGAAATGCAACTAGCACTTGCTTGTTCACCCTTATCTCACCACTATCATTTAGCCATTGCAACTTGTACGGTCTAGGGTGCTTTGCCATGGGCAATCCCAATTTCTCCACCATAATTGTGCTTGCAACATTAGTACAACTACCACCATCAATAATCACACTACATACCTTGTCTTTAACGTAGCACCTAGTGTGAAAGATGTTCTCCCGCTGTATTTCATCGACTCCTTTTGCTTGCAAGCTCAATGCTCTTCTTGCCACCAATGTCAATGCGTCAGGGGCTAAATACTCCTCCTCGAAAACGTCCTCCAATGGCGGCATGTCGTCGGTGTCAGAATCTTCACAATCGGTCACAATCTCACCATTGGCTTGCAACACCATGACTTGCTTGTTTGGACATTGACTTGCAATGTGGCCCCTGCCTTGACATCTAAAACATTTAATATCACGATTCCTAGAGGTAGAGGCTTCGGTTTTACCTTGAGGAACGTGGCTGGTGGTCACGGACTTGGGCTCGGGTTTGGGAGTTTGTGACTTGTCCAGCGGCTTGGCATGACTCGATTTCCAAGAGGTAGAACTAGAGTTATGGCCTGCACGTGTCCCACTCCCTCTCTTGAGTTGTTGTTCCACTTTGATAGCCATATGCACCATATCTTCCAATTCCACATAATGCTGCATCTCTACCTTATCATGGATCTCCCGGTTTAAGCCAAGTAAAAATCTAGCCATTGTGGCCTCCCGATCCTCCTCTACATTAGCGCGGATCATAGCAATCTCCATCTCCTTGTAGTAATCTTCTACGCTTCGACTCCCTTGTCTAAGACCTTGTAGCTTCTTGTACAACTCTCTGTAGTAGTAACTTGGAATGAACCGCTTTCTCATCACTACTTTCATCTCCTCCCATGTGTCTATTGGTCGTTCTCTATTCCGCCTCCTGTTTATCACAAGCTGATCCCACCAAGTAACAGCATATTCAGAAAATTCAATCACAGCTAATTTTACCTTCTTTGTCTCCGAGTAGTTGTGGCAATCGAACACGAACTCCATCTTCTTCTCCCACTCAAGATATGCCTCAGGATCAGATCTACCTTGAAAGGACGGAATCTTCATCTTAATACCACTCAAGTTGTTATCTTCGCGATTCCTAGCTCCTCCAAATCTTCCTCCGGGTCTCCTATTGTTAACAATGGAATCCCGATCTTCTTCTTCATCAAAACCAGACCCATAATGCTCTTCTTCCTCCTCCCTCGCTGGAACTCTTTCCCTTCTACGCAAATTACGACCGTTTTGTTTTTGCTCCTCACGTCTATTCTCCATTTGATCTATCCGTTCGTGAACCTGCTCCATCTCTATCTTCATCACACGCCTCATCTCACTCATCATGGCCTCCATAAACAATTTCGGATCAGCCAATTTTGTTTCATCTTCGGCAATGCTCTTACCACTATCGTAAGTCATGATTGCTGCAAAACAAAGGTTAGAGAGAAAAGAAACAAAAAAGAAAGGACCTCACGAATCACTCCCTTACGTGTTTACACTCAAGAATGTGGATCACTCTCCACTCGTGTTTCACTCAAAATAATATGGCTTTTACCCTCCGATGTTCTCACCACTCTTTCACTCGATAATTCTCTTTCAGTTCTTTTGAAACTAAACAAACAACTCAAAATTTCCCGCAACAATTCACCAAGAATTAATCAAGGAATTTCAGATTTGGACACAAGGAATATGGAATTTTTTTTTTTTTTCAGATTAGAATTAGAAGGAATATGGCAGTTTGAAATTTTGGAAGCACAGAATAGTGAATTTTTTTTTTTTTTTTTTTTTTTTTTTTTTTTTTTTTTTTTGATCAGCAACTAGCTTTTGTGAATAATAAAAATAAGATTTTCGAAATAACTAAGAGATGGGAGACCAGAACAATAGTTTAGACATCAACAAGAACAAACAAAGGTTGAACAGATAGGGTAAAGGAAATTCTGCTAAGAAGAGATAAATGATATGGACGGCTAAAGAAGAAACAAAGGAATGAAAAATGTTAAAGGATAGGCAAACCTGAACTAGAAACCGTGCTCTGATACCAGATGATGTGAACCCCGTCAAGAATAACGAGACCCAACAACGAAAGGGAACCCAAGATCGTTCTATGGACAGATTCGAATGGAAGACCTCGACCCTTTGTTTATGACAAACAAGAACCTCGGTATAAGGAAGACGCCACAAACGGTGATGGAGTTTCCGTTTGATAAGTCGAGATGAACGCCACGGGAAATCCCGATAAGTTCAAGTAGTTCTTCAAAGAACCAAAGAGAATAAACCTCACCAGTTTTTATTAATGATCAATGATGTTCTATTACAATGAGTGCAGGCTATTTATAACCTGTTTTCAACCCTAGATGCTTCATACAATAAAGAGAAACGAATTTGGTTCTAAAAGACTAAAATTAAGGGCCTAAAATTAAGGCTAATAATGTCTGACATTAGCAGCCAAAATAGACTGAAATAGATTGAAAGTCTGAAATGGAAAAGTCTAGAATGGAAGGTGCCAGACTGAAATAGATTGAAAGTCTGAAATGGAAAAGTCTAAAATGGAGGGTGCCTAAAATTATGGAAAGTCTGAAATGGTTGTCAATCAGCCAAATTAATTGACTTGGAAAAGGAAAGTAAGCCAGCCAATTTATTGGCCTTGACCGGATCCTTCTAGAACTTGAATCAAAGTGATGATTCTTTGTTGC
>OU015768.1:23397792-23430797 GCA_907173295.1 Fagus sylvatica
GATCAGGGACAAATTGGGATTTGACACTTAGTCGAATCGCAATTGGGTAATCAGACCTGGCTTGGAAATTCATCCAAACGATCAGGGACAAATTGGGATTTGACACTTAGTCGAATCGCAATTGGGTAATCAGACCTGGCTTGGGAAATTCATCCAAACGATCAGGGACAAATTGGGATTTGACACTTAGTCGAATCGCAATTGGGTAATCAGACCTGGCTTGGAAATTCATCCAAACGATCAGGGACAAATTGGGATTTGACACTTAGTCGAATCGCAATTGGGTAATCAGACCTGGCTTGGAAATTCATCCAAACGATCAGGGACAAATTGGGATTTGACACTTAGTCGAATCGCAATTGGGTAATCAGACCTGGCTTGGGAAATTCATCCAAACGATCAGGGACAAATTGGGATTTGACACTTAGTCGAATCGCAATTGGGTAATCAGACCTGGCTTGGGAAATTCATCCAAACGATCAGGGACAAATTGGGATTTGACACTTAGTCGAATCGCAATTGGGTAATCAGACCTGGCTTGGAAATTCATCCAAACGATCAGGGACAAATTGGGATTTGACACTTAGTCGAATCGCAATTGGGTAATCAGACCTGGCTTGGGAAATTCATCCAAACGATCAGGGACAAATTGGGATTTGACACTTAGTCGAATCGCAATTGGGTAATCAGACCTGGCTTGGAAATTCATCCAAACGATCAGGGACAAATTGGGATTTGACACTTAGTCGAATCGCAATTGGGTAATCAGACCTGGCTTGGGAAATTTATCCAAACGATCAGGGACAAATTGGGATTTGACACTTAGTCGAATCGCAATTGGGTAATCAGACCTGGCTTGGGAAATTCATCCAAACGATCAGGGACAAATTGGGATTTGACACTTAGTCGAATCGCAATTGGGTAATCAGACCTGGCTTGGAAATTCATCCAAACGATCAGGGACAAATTGGGATTTGACACTTAGTCGAATCGCAATTGGGTAATCAGACCTGGCTTGGAAATTCATCCAAACGATCAGGGACAAATTGGGATTTGACACTTAGTCGAATCGCAATTGGGTAATCAGACCTGGCTTGGAAATTCATCCAAACGATCAGGGACAAATTGGGATTTGACACTTAGTCGAATCGCAATTGGGTAATCAGACCTGGCTTGGAAATTCATCCAAACGATCAGGGACAAATTGGGATTTGACACTTAGTCGAATCGCAATTGGGTAATCAGACCTGGCTTGGGAAATTCATCCAAACGATCAGGGACAAATTGGGATTTGACACTTAGTCGAATCGCAATTGGGTAATCAGACCTGGCTTGGAAATTCATCCAAACGATCAGGGACAAATTGGGATTTGACACTTAGTCGAATCGCAATTGGGTAATCAGACCTGGCTTGGGAAATTCATCCAAACGATCAGGGACAAATTGGGATTTGACACTTAGTCGAATCGCAATTGGGTAATCAGACCTGGCTTGGAAATTCATCCAAACGATCAGGGACAAATTGGGATTTGACACTTAGTCGAATCGCAATTGGGTAATCAGACCTGGCTTGGAAATTCATCCAAACGATCAGGGACAAATTGGGATTTGACACTTAGTCGAATCGCAATTGGGTAATCAGACCTGGCTTGGGAAATTTCATCCAAACGATCAGGGACAAATTGGGATTTGACACTTAGTCGAATCGCAATTGGGTAATCAGACCTGGCTTGGAAATTCATCCAAACGATCAGGGACAAATTGGGATTTGACACTTAGTCGAATCGCAATTGGGTAATCAGACCTGGCTTGGGAAATTCATCCAAACGATCAGGGACAAATTGGGATTTGACACTTAGTCGAATCGCAATTGGGTAATCAGACCTGGCTTGGAAATTCATCCAAACGATCAGGGACAAATTGGGATTTGACACTTAGTCGAATCGCAATTGGGTAATCAGACCTGGCTTGGAAATTCATCCAAACGATCAGGGACAAATTGGGATTTGACACTTAGTCGAATCGCAATTGGGTAATCAGACCTGGCTTGGAAATTCATCCAAACGATCAGGGACAAATTGGGATTTGACACTTAGTCGAATCGCAATTGGGTAATCAGACCTGGCTTGGGAAATTTATCCAAACGATCAGGGACAAATTGGGATTTGACACTTAGTCGAATCGCAATTGGGTAATCAGACCTGGCTTGGAAATTCATCCAAACGATCAGGGACAAATTGGGATTTGACACTTAGTCGAATCGCAATTGGGTAATCAGACCTGGCTTGGAAATTCATCCAAACGATCAGGGACAAATTGGGATTTGACACTTAGTCGAATCGCAATTGGGTAATCAGACCTGGCTTGGAAATTCATCCAAACGATCAGGGACAAATTGGGATTTGACACTTAGTCGAATCGCAATTGGGTAATCAGACCTGGCTTGGAAATTCATCCAAACGATCAGGGACAAATTGGGATTTGACACTTAGTCGAATCGCAATTGGGTAATCAGACCTGGCTTGGGAATTCATCCAAACGATCAGGGACAAATTGGGATTTGACACTTAGTCGAATCGCAATTGGGTAATCAGACCTGGCTTGGAAATTCATCCAAACGATCAGGGACAAATTGGGATTTGACACTTAGTCGAATCGCAATTGGGTAATCAGACCTGGCTTGGAAATTCATCCAAACGATCAGGGACAAATTGGGATTTGACACTTAGTCGAATCGCAATTGGGTAATCAGACCTGGCTTGGAAATTCATCCAAACGATCAGGGACAAATTGGGATTTGACACTTAGTCGAATCGCAATTGGGTAATCAGACCTGGCTTGGGAAATTCATCCAAACGATCAGGGACAAATTGGGATTTGACACTTAGTCGAATCGCAATTGGGTAATCAGACCTGGCTTGGAAATTCATCCAAACGATCAGGGACAAATTGGGATTTGACACTTAGTCGAATCGCAATTGGGTAATCAGACCTGGCTTGGGAAATTCATCCAAACGATCAGGGACAAATTGGGATTTGACACTTAGTCGAATCGCAATTGGGTAATCAGACCTGGCTTGGAAATTCATCCAAACGATCAGGGACAAATTGGGATTTGACACTTAGTCGAATCGCAATTGGGTAATCAGACCTGGCTTGGGAAATTCATCCAAACGATCAGGGACAAATTGGGATTTGACACTTAGTCGAATCGCAATTGGGTAATCAGACCTGGCTTGGAAATTCATCCAAACGATCAGGGACAAATTGGGATTTGACACTTAGTCGAATCGCAATTGGGTAATCAGACCTGGCTTGGAAATTCATCCAAACGATCAGGGACAAATTGGGATTTGACACTTAGTCGAATCGCAATTGGGTAATCAGACCTGGCTTGGGAAATTCATCCAAACGATCAGGGACAAATTGGGATTTGACACTTAGTCGAATCGCAATTGGGTAATCAGACCTGGCTTGGGAAATTCATCCAAACGATCAGGGACAAATTGGGATTTGACACTTAGTCGAATCGCAATTGGGTAATCAGACCTGGCTTGGAAATTCATCCAAACGATCAGGGACAAATTGGGATTTGACACTTAGTCGAATCGCAATTGGGTAATCAGACCTGGCTTGGAAATTCATCCAAACGATCAGGGACAAATTGGGATTTGACACTTAGTCGAATCGCAATTGGGTAATCAGACCTGGCTTGGGAATTTAATCCAAACGATCAGGGACAAATTGGGATTTGACACTTAGTCGAATCGCAATTGGGTAATCAGACCTGGCTTGGGAAATTCATCCAAACGATCAGGGACAAATTGGGATTTGACACTTAGTCGAATCGCAATTGGGTAATCAGACCTGGCTTGGGAAATTTATCCAAACGATCAGGGACAAATTGGGATTTGACACTTAGTCGAATCGCAATTGGGTAATCAGACCTGGCTTGGAAATTCATCCAAACGATCAGGGACAAATTGGGATTTGACACTTAGTCGAATCGCAATTGGGTAATCAGACCTGGCTTGGAAATTCATCCAAACGATCAGGGACAAATTGGGATTTGACACTTAGTCGAATCGCAATTGGGTAATCAGACCTGGCTTGGAAATTCATCCAAACGATCAGGGACAAATTGGGATTTGACACTTAGTCGAATCGCAATTGGGTAATCAGACCTGGCTTGGGAAATTCATCCAAACGATCAGGGACAAATTGGGATTTGACACTTAGTCGAATCGCAATTGGGTAATCAGACCTGGCTTGGAAATTCATCCAAACGATCAGGGACAAATTGGGATTTGACACTTAGTCGAATCGCAATTGGGTAATCAGACCTGGCTTGGAAATTCATCCAAACGATCAGGGACAAATTGGGATTTGACACTTAGTCGAATCGCAATTGGGTAATCAGACCTGGCTTGGGAAATTCATCCAAACGATCAGGGACAAATTGGGATTTGACACTTAGTCGAATCGCAATTGGGTAATCAGACCTGGCTTGGAAATTCATCCAAACGATCAGGGACAAATTGGGATTTGACACTTAGTCGAATCGCAATTGGGTAATCAGACCTGGCTTGGGAAATTCATCCAAACGATCAGGGACAAATTGGGATTTGACACTTAGTCGAATCGCAATTGGGTAATCAGACCTGGCTTGGAAATTCATCCAAACGATCAGGGACAAATTGGGATTTGACACTTAGTCGAATCGCAATTGGGTAATCAGACCTGGCTTGGAAATTCATCCAAACGATCAGGGACAAATTGGGATTTGACACTTAGTCGAATCGCAATTGGGTAATCAGACCTGGCTTGGGAAATTCATCCAAACGATCAGGGACAAATTGGGATTTGACACTTAGTCGAATCGCAATTGGGTAATCAGACCTGGCTTGGAAATTCATCCAAACGATCAGGGACAAATTGGGATTTGACACTTAGTCGAATCGCAATTGGGTAATCAGACCTGGCTTGGAAATTCATCCAAACGATCAGGGACAAATTGGGATTTGACACTTAGTCGAATCGCAATTGGGTAATCAGACCTGGCTTGGAAATTCATCCAAACGATCAGGGACAAATTGGGATTTGACACTTAGTCGAATCGCAATTGGGTAATCAGACCTGGCTTGGAAATTCATCCAAACGATCAGGGACAAATTGGGATTTGACACTTAGTCGAATCGCAATTGGGTAATCAGACCTGGCTTGGGAAATTCATCCAAACGATCAGGGACAAATTGGGATTTGACACTTAGTCGAATCGCAATTGGGTAATCAGACCTGGCTTGGAAATTCATCCAAACGATCAGGGACAAATTGGGATTTGACACTTAGTCGAATCGCAATTGGGTAATCAGACCTGGCTTGGGAAATTCATCCAAACGATCAGGGACAAATTGGGATTTGACACTTAGTCGAATCGCAATTGGGTAATCAGACCTGGCTTGGAAATTCATCCAAACGATCAGGGACAAATTGGGATTTGACACTTAGTCGAATCGCAATTGGGTAATCAGACCTGGCTTGGAAATTCATCCAAACGATCAGGGACAAATTGGGATTTGACACTTAGTCGAATCGCAATTGGGTAATCAGACCTGGCTTGGGAAATTCATCCAAACGATCAGGGACAAATTGGGATTTGACACTTAGTCGAATCGCAATTGGGTAATCAGACCTGGCTTGGGAAATTCATCCAAACGATCAGGGACAAATTGGGATTTGACACTTAGTCGAATCGCAATTGGGTAATCAGACCTGGCTTGGAAATTCATCCAAACGATCAGGGACAAATTGGGATTTGACACTTAGTCGAATCGCAATTGGGTAATCAGACCTGGCTTGGAAATTCATCCAAACGATCAGGGACAAATTGGGATTTGACACTTAGTCGAATCGCAATTGGGTAATCAGACCTGGCTTGGGAAATTCATCCAAACGATCAGGGACAAATTGGGATTTGACACTTAGTCGAATCGCAATTGGGTAATCAGACCTGGCTTGGAAATTCATCCAAACGATCAGGGACAAATTGGGATTTGACACTTAGTCGAATCGCAATTGGGTAATCAGACCTGGCTTGGGAAATTCATCCAAACGATCAGGGACAAATTGGGATTTGACACTTAGTCGAATCGCAATTGGGTAATCAGA
Organism: Fagus sylvatica; assembly: GCA_907173295.1. Classification (NCBI taxonomy): domain Eukaryota; kingdom Viridiplantae; phylum Streptophyta; class Magnoliopsida; order Fagales; family Fagaceae; genus Fagus; species Fagus sylvatica. Next base: position 23,403,961 of record OU015768.1, read on the forward strand.
CCTGGCTTGGGAAATTTATCCAAACGATCAGGGACAAATTGGGATTTGACACTTAGTCGAATCGCAATTGGGTAATCAGACCTGGCTTGGAAATTCATCCAAACGATCAGGGACAAATTGGGATTTGACACTTAGTCGAATCGCAATTGGGTAATCAGACCTGGCTTGGAAATTCATCCAAACGATCAGGGACAAATTGGGATTTGACACTTAGTCGAATCGCAATTGGGTAATCAGACCTGGCTTGGGAAATTCATCCAAACGATCAGGGACAAATTGGGATTTGACACTTAGTCGAATCGCAATTGGGTAATCAGACCTGGCTTGGAAATTCATCCAAACGATCAGGGACAAATTGGGATTTGACACTTAGTCGAATCGCAATTGGGTAATCAGACCTGGCTTGGAAATTCATCCAAACGATCAGGGACAAATTGGGATTTGACACTTAGTCGAATCGCAATTGGGTAATCAGACCTGGCTTGGAATCGAATTGGGTAATCAGACCTCTTGGAATCAAACGATCAGGGACAAATTGGGATTTGACACTTAGTCGAATCGCAATTGGGTAATCAGACCTGGCTTGGAAATTCATCCAAACGATCAGGGACAAATTGGGATTTGACACTTAGTCGAATCGCAATTGGGTAATCAGACCTGGCTTGGAAATTCATCCAAACGATCAGGGACAAATTGGGATTTGACACTTAGTCGAATCGCAATTGGGTAATCAGACCTGGCTTGGAAATTCATCCAAACGATCAGGGACAAATTGGGATTTGACACTTAGTCGAATCGCAATTGGGTAATCAGACCTGGCTTGGAAATTCATCCAAACGATCAGGGACAAATTGGGATTTGACACTTAGTCGAATCGCAATTGGGTAATCAGACCTGGCTTGGGAAATTCATCCAAACGATCAGGGACAAATTGGGATTTGACACTTAGTCGAATCGCAATTGGGTAATCAGACCTGGCTTGGGAAATTCATCCAAACGATCAGGGACAAATTGGGATTTGACACTTAGTCGAATCGCAATTGGGTAATCAGACCTGGCTTGGAAATTCATCCAAACGATCAGGGACAAATTGGGATTTGACACTTAGTCGAATCGCAATTGGGTAATCAGACCTGGCTTGGAAATTCATCCAAACGATCAGGGACAAATTGGGATTTGACACTTAGTCGAATCGCAATTGGGTAATCAGACCTGGCTTGGAAATTCATCCAAACGATCAGGGACAAATTGGGATTTGACACTTAGTCGAATCGCAATTGGGTAATCAGACCTGGCTTGGAAATTCATCCAAACGATCAGGGACAAATTGGGATTTGACACTTAGTCGAATCGCAATTGGGTAATCAGACCTGGCTTGGAAATTCATCCAAACGATCAGGGACAAATTGGGATTTGACACTTAGTCGAATCGCAATTGGGTAATCAGACCTGGCTTGGGAAATTCATCCAAACGATCAGGGACAAATTGGGATTTGACACTTAGTCGAATCGCAATTGGGTAATCAGACCTGGCTTGGAAATTCATCCAAACGATCAGGGACAAATTGGGATTTGACACTTAGTCGAATCGCAATTGGGTAATCAGACCTGGCTTGGAAATTCATCCAAACGATCAGGGACAAATTGGGATTTGACACTTAGTCGAATCGCAATTGGGTAATCAGACCTGGCTTGGAAATTCATCCAAACGATCAGGGACAAATTGGGATTTGACACTTAGTCGAATCGCAATTGGGTAATCAGACCTGGCTTGGAAATTCATCCAAACGATCAGGGACAAATTGGGATTTGACACTTAGTCGAATCGCAATTGGGTAATCAGACCTGGCTTGGAAATTCATCCAAACGATCAGGGACAAATTGGGATTTGACACTTAGTCGAATCGCAATTGGGTAATCAGACCTGGCTTGGAAATTCATCCAAACGATCAGGGACAAATTGGGATTTGACACTTAGTCGAATCGCAATTGGGTAATCAGACCTGGCTTGGGAAATTCATCCAAACGATCAGGGACAAATTGGGATTTGACACTTAGTCGAATCGCAATTGGGTAATCAGACCTGGCTTGGAAATTCATCCAAACGATCAGGGACAAATTGGGATTTGACACTTAGTCGAATCGCAATTGGGTAATCAGACCTGGCTTGGAAATTCATCCAAACGATCAGGGACAAATTGGGATTTGACACTTAGTCGAATCGCAATTGGGTAATCAGACCTGGCTTGGAAATTCATCCAAACGATCAGGGACAAATTGGGATTTGACACTTAGTCGAATCGCAATTGGGTAATCAGACCTGGCTTGGGAAATTTATCCAAACGATCAGGGACAAATTGGGATTTGACACTTAGTCGAATCGCAATTGGGTAATCAGACCTGGCTTGGGAAATTCATCCAAACGATCAGGGACAAATTGGGATTTGACACTTAGTCGAATCGCAATTGGGTAATCAGACCTGGCTTGGAAATTCATCCAAACGATCAGGGACAAATTGGGATTTGACACTTAGTCGAATCGCAATTGGGTAATCAGACCTGGCTTGGGAAATTCATCCAAACGATCAGGGACAAATTGGGATTTGACACTTAGTCGAATCGCAATTGGGTAATCAGACCTGGCTTGGAAATTCATCCAAACGATCAGGGACAAATTGGGATTTGACACTTAGTCGAATCGCAATTTGGGTAATCAGACCTGGCTTGGAAATTCATCCAAACGATCAGGGACAAATTGGGATTTGACACTTAGTCGAATCGCAATTGGGTAATCAGACCTGGCTTGGAAATTCATCCAAACGATCAGGGACAAATTGGGATTTGACACTTAGTCGAATCGCAATTGGGTAATCAGACCTGGCTTGGAAATTCATCCAAACGATCAGGGACAAATTGGGATTTGACACTTAGTCGAATCGCAATTGGGTAATCAGACCTGGCTTGGAAATTCATCCAAACGATCAGGGACAAATTGGGATTTGACACTTAGTCGAATCGCAATTGGGTAATCAGACCTGGCTTGGAAATTCATCCAAACGATCAGGGACAAATTGGGATTTGACACTTAGTCGAATCGCAATTGGGTAATCAGACCTGGCTTGGGAAATTCATCCAAACGATCAGGGACAAATTGGGATTTGACACTTAGTCGAATCGCAATTGGGTAATCAGACCTGGCTTGGGAAATTCATCCAAACGATCAGGGACAAATTGGGATTTGACACTTAGTCGAATCGCAATTGGGTAATCAGACCTGGCTTGGAAATTCATCCAAACGATCAGGGACAAATTGGGATTTGACACTTAGTCGAATCGCAATTGGGTAATCAGACCTGGCTTGGAAATTCATCCAAACGATCAGGGACAAATTGGGATTTGACACTTAGTCGAATCGCAATTGGGTAATCAGACCTGGCTTGGAAATTCATCCAAACGATCAGGGACAAATTGGGATTTGACACTTAGTCGAATCGCAATTGGGTAATCAGACCTGGCTTGGAAATTCATCCAAACGATCAGGGACAAATTGGGATTTGACACTTAGTCGAATCGCAATTGGGTAATCAGACCTGGCTTGGGAAATTCATCCAAACGATCAGGGACAAATTGGGATTTGACACTTAGTCGAATCGCAATTGGGTAATCAGACCTGGCTTGGGAAATTCATCCAAACGATCAGGGACAAATTGGGATTTGACACTTAGTCGAATCGCAATTGGGTAATCAGACCTGGCTTGGAAATTCATCCAAACGATCAGGGACAAATTGGGATTTGACACTTAGTCGAATCGCAATTGGGTAATCAGACCTGGCTTGGAAATTCATCCAAACGATCAGGGACAAATTGGGATTTGACACTTAGTCGAATCGCAATTGGGTAATCAGACCTGGCTTGGAAATTCATCCAAACGATCAGGGACAAATTGGGATTTGACACTTAGTCGAATCGCAATTGGGTAATCAGACCTGGCTTGGAAATTCATCCAAACGATCAGGGACAAATTGGGATTTGACACTTAGTCGAATCGCAATTGGGTAATCAGACCTGGCTTGGAAATTCATCCAAACGATCAGGGACAAATTGGGATTTGACACTTAGTCGAATCGCAATTGGGTAATCAGACCTGGCTTGGAAATTCATCCAAACGATCAGGGACAAATTGGGATTTGACACTTAGTCGAATCGCAATTGGGTAATCAGACCTGGCTTGGGAAATTCATCCAAACGATCAGGGACAAATTGGGATTTGACACTTAGTCGAATCGCAATTGGGTAATCAGACCTGGCTTGGAAATTCATCCAAACGATCAGGGACAAATTGGGATTTGACACTTAGTCGAATCGCAATTGGGTAATCAGACCTGGCTTGGGAAATTCATCCAAACGATCAGGGACAAATTGGGATTTGACACTTAGTCGAATCGCAATTGGGTAATCAGACCTGGCTTGGAAATTCATCCAAACGATCAGGGACAAATTGGGATTTGACACTTAGTCGAATCGCAATTGGGTAATCAGACCTGGCTTGGGAAATTCATCCAAACGATCAGGGACAAATTGGGATTTGACACTTAGTCGAATCGCAATTGGGTAATCAGACCTGGCTTGGAAATTCATCCAAACGATCAGGGACAAATTGGGATTTGACACTTAGTCGAATCGCAATTGGGTAATCAGACCTGGCTTGGAAATTCATCCAAACGATCAGGGACAAATTGGGATTTGACACTTAGTCGAATCGCAATTGGGTAATCAGACCTGGCTTGGAAATTCATCCAAACGATCAGGGACAAATTGGGATTTGACACTTAGTCGAATCGCAATTGGGTAATCAGACCTGGCTTGGAAATTCATCCAAACGATCAGGGACAAATTGGGATTTGACACTTAGTCGAATCGCAATTGGGTAATCAGACCTGGCTTGGAAATTCATCCAAACGATCAGGGACAAATTGGGATTTGACACTTAGTCGAATCGAATTGGGTAATCAGACCTGGCTTGGAAATTCATCCAAACGATCAGGGACAAATTGGGATTTGACACTTAGTCGAATCGCAATTGGGTAATCAGACCTGGCTTGGAAATTCATCCAAACGATCAGGGACAAATTGGGATTTGACACTTAGTCGAATCGCAATTGGGTAATCAGACCTGGCTTGGGAAATTCATCCAAACGATCAGGGACAAATTGGGATTTGACACTTAGTCGAATCGCAATTGGGTAATCAGACCTGGCTTGGAAATTCATCCAAACGATCAGGGACAAATTGGGATTTGACACTTAGTCGAATCGCAATTGGGTAATCAGACCTGGCTTGGAAATTCATCCAAACGATCAGGGACAAATTGGGATTTGACACTTAGTCGAATCGCAATTGGGTAATCAGACCTGGCTTGGGAAATTCATCCAAACGATCAGGGACAAATTGGGATTTGACACTTAGTCGAATCGCAATTGGGTAATCAGACCTGGCTTGGAAATTCATCCAAACGATCAGGGACAAATTGGGATTTGACACTTAGTCGAATCGCAATTGGGTAATCAGACCTGGCTTGGAAATTCATCCAAACGATCAGGGACAAATTGGGATTTGACACTTAGTCGAATCGCAATTGGGTAATCAGACCTGGCTTGGAAATTCATCCAAACGATCAGGGACAAATTGGGATACAACTCATTGCGATTCGACTAAGTGTCAAATCCCAATTTGTCCCTGATCGTTTGGATGAATTTCCAAGCCAGGTCTGATTACCCAATTGCGATTCGACTAAGTGTCAAATCCCAATTTGTCCCTGATCGTTTGGATGAATTTCCAAGCCAGGTCTGATTACCCAATTGCGATTCGACTAAGTGTCAAATCCCAATTTGTCCCTGATCGTTTGGATGAATTTCCAAGCCAGGTCTGATTACCCAATTGCGATTCGACTAAGTGTCAAATCCCAATTTGTCCCTGATCGTTTGGATGAATTCCCAAGCCAGGTCTGATTACCCAATTGCGATTCGACTAAGTGTCAAATCCCAATTTGTCCCTGATCGTTTGGATGAATTTCCAAGCCAGGTCTGATTACCCAATTGCGATTCGACTAAGTGTCAAATCCCAATTTGTCCCTGATCGTTTGGATGAATTTCCAAGCCAGGTCTGATTACCCAATTGCGATTCGACTAAGTGTCAAATCCCAATTTGTCCCTGATCGTTTGGATGAATTTCCAAGCCAGGTCTGATTACCCAATTGCGATTCGACTAAGTGTCAAATCCCAATTTGTCCCTGATCGTTTGGATGAATTTCCAAGCCAGGTCTGATTACCCAATTGCGATTCGACTAAGTGTCAAATCCCAATTTGTCCCTGATCGTTTGGATGAATTTCCAAGCCAGGTCTGATTACCCAATTGCGATTCGACTAAGTGTCAAATCCCAATTTGTCCCTGATCGTTTGGATGAATTTCCAAGCCAGGTCTGATTACCCAATTGCGATTCGACTAAGTGTCAAATCCCAATTTGTCCCTGATCGTTTGGATGAATTTCCAAGCCAGGTCTGATTACCCAATTGCGATTCGACTAAGTGTCAAATCCCAATTTGTCCCTGATCGTTTGGATGAATTCCCAAGCCAGGTCTGATTACCCAATTGCGATTCGACTAAGTGTCAAATCCCAATTTGTCCCTGATCGTTTGGATGAATTTCCAAGCCAGGTCTGATTACCCAATTGCGATTCGACTAAGTGTCAAATCCCAATTTGTCCCTGATCGTTTGGATGAATTTCCCAAGCCAGGTCTGATTACCCAATTGCGATTCGACTAAGTGTCAAATCCCAATTTGTCCCTGATCGTTTGGATGAATTTCCAAGCCAGGTCTGATTACCCAATTGCGATTCGACTAAGTGTCAAATCCCAATTTGTCCCTGATCGTTTGGATGAATTTCCAAGCCAGGTCTGATTACCCAATTGCGATTCGACTAAGTGTCAAATCCCAATTTGTCCCTGATCGTTTGGATGAATTTCCCAAGCCAGGTCTGATTACCCAATTGCGATTCGACTAAGTGTCAAATCCCAATTTGTCCCTGATCGTTTGGATGAATTTCCAAAGCCAGGTCTGATTACCCAATTGCGATTCGACTAAGTGTCAAATCCCAATTTGTCCCTGATCGTTTGGATGAATTTCCAAGCCAGGTCTGATTACCCAATTGCGATTCGACTAAGTGTCAAATCCCAATTTGTCCCTGATCGTTTGGATGAATTTCCAAGCCAGGTCTGATTACCCAATTGCGATTCGACTAAGTGTCAAATCCCAATTTGTCCCTGATCGTTTGGATGAATTTCCAAGCCAGGTCTGATTACCCAATTGCGATTCGACTAAGTGTCAAATCCCAATTTGTCCCTGATCGTTTGGATGAATTTCCAAGCCAGGTCTGATTACCCAATTGCGATTCGACTAAGTGTCAAATCCCAATTTGTCCCTGATCGTTTGGATGAATTTCCAAGCCAGGTCTGATTACCCAATTGCGATTCGACTAAGTGTCAAATCCCAATTTGTCCCTGATCGTTTGGATGAATTTCCAAGCCAGGTCTGATTACCCAATTGCGATTCGACTAAGTGTCAAATCCCAATTTGTCCCTGATCGTTTGGATGAATTTCCAAGCCAGGTCTGATTACCCAATTGCGATTCGACTAAGTGTCAAATCCCAATTTGTCCCTGATCGTTTGGATGAATTTCCAAGCCAGGTCTGATTACCCAATTGCGATTCGACTAAGTGTCAAATCCCAATTTGTCCCTGATCGTTTGGATAAATTTCCAAGCCAGGTCTGATTACCCAATTGCGATTCGACTAAGTGTCAAATCCCAATTTGTCCCTGATCGTTTGGATGAATTTCCAAGCCAGGTCTGATTACCCAATTGCGATTCGACTAAGTGTCAAATCCCAATTTGTCCCTGATCGTTTGGATGAATTTCCCAAGCCAGGTCTGATTACCCAATTGCGATTCGACTAAGTGTCAAATCCCAATTTGTCCCTGATCGTTTGGATGAATTTCCAAGCCAGGTCTGATTACCCAATTGCGATTCGACTAAGTGTCAAATCCCAATTTGTCCCTGATCGTTTGGATGAATTTCCAAGCCAGGTCTGATTACCCAATTGCGATTCGACTAAGTGTCAAATCCCAATTTGTCCCTGATCGTTTGGATGAATTTCCCAAGCCAGGTCTGATTACCCAATTGCGATTCGACTAAGTGTCAAATCCCAATTTGTCCCTGATCGTTTGGATGAATTTCCAAGCCAGGTCTGATTACCCAATTGCGATTCGACTAAGTGTCAAATCCCAATTTGTCCCTGATCGTTTGGATGAATTTCCAAGCCAGGTCTGATTACCCAATTGCGATTCGACTAAGTGTCAAATCCCAATTTGTCCCTGATCGTTTGGATGAATTTCCCAAGCCAGGTCTGATTACCCAATTGCGATTCGACTAAGTGTCAAATCCCAATTTGTCCCTGATCGTTTGGATGAATTTCCAAGCCAGGTCTGATTACCCAATTGCGATTCGACTAAGTGTCAAATCCCAATTTGTCCCTGATCGTTTGGATGAATTTCCAAGCCAGGTCTGATTACCCAATTGCGATTCGACTAAGTGTCAAATCCCAATTTGTCCCTGATCGTTTGGATGAATTTCCAAGCCAGGTCTGATTACCCAATTGCGATTCGACTAAGTGTCAAATCCCAATTTGTCCCTGATCGTTTGGATGAATTTCCCAAGCCAGGTCTGATTACCCAATTGCGATTCGACTAAGTGTCAAATCCCAATTTGTCCCTGATCGTTTGGATGAATTTCCAAGCCAGGTCTGATTACCCAATTGCGATTCGACTAAGTGTCAAATCCCAATTTGTCCCTGATCGTTTGGATGAATTTCCAAGCCAGGTCTGATTACCCAATTGCGATTCGACTAAGTGTCAAATCCCAATTTGTCCCTGATCGTTTGGATGAATTTCCAAGCCAGGTCTGATTACCCAATTGCGATTCGACTAAGTGTCAAATCCCAATTTGTCCCTGATCGTTTGGATGAATTTCCAAGCCAGGTCTGATTACCCAATTGCGATTCGACTAAGTGTCAAATCCCAATTTGTCCCTGATCGTTTGGATGAATTTCCAAGCCAGGTCTGATTACCCAATTGCGATTCGACTAAGTGTCAAATCCCAATTTGTCCCTGATCGTTTGGATGAATTTCCAAGCCAGGTCTGATTACCCAATTGCGATTCGACTAAGTGTCAAATCCCAATTTGTCCCTGATCGTTTGGATGAATTTCCAAGCCAGGTCTGATTACCCAATTGCGATTCGACTAAGTGTCAAATCCCAATTTGTCCCTGATCGTTTGGATGAATTCCCAAGCCAGGTCTGATTACCCAATTGCGATTCGACTAAGTGTCAAATCCCAATTTGTCCCTGATCGTTTGGATGAATTTCCAAGCCAGGTCTGATTACCCAATTGCGATTCGACTAAGTGTCAAATCCCAATTTGTCCCTGATCGTTTGGATGAATTTCCAAGCCAGGTCTGATTACCCAATTGCGATTCGACTAAGTGTCAAATCCCAATTTGTCCCTGATCGTTTGGATGAATTTCCAAGCCAGGTCTGATTACCCAATTGCGATTCGACTAAGTGTCAAATCCCAATTTGTCCCTGATCTTTGATTAAGTCTGATTACCCAATTGCGATTCGACTAAGTGTCAAATCCCAATTTGTCCCTGATCGTTTGGATGAATTTCCAAGCCAGGTCTGATTACCCAATTGCGATTCGACTAAGTGTCAAATCCCAATTTGTCCCTGATCGTTTGGATGAATTTCCAAGCCAGGTCTGATTACCCAATTGCGATTCGACTAAGTGTCAAATCCCAATTTGTCCCTGATCGTTTGGATGAATTTCCAAGCCAGGTCTGATTACCCAATTGCGATTCGACTAAGTGTCAAATCCCAATTTGTCCCTGATCGTTTGGATCGTTGATGGATTCGAATTCAAATCCCAATTTGTCCCTGATCGTTTGGATCCAAGCCAGGTCTGATTACCCAATTGCGATTCGACTAAGTGTCAAATCCCAATTTGTCCCTGATCGTTTGGATGAATTTCCAAGCCAGGTCTGATTACCCAATTGCGATTCGACTAAGTGTCAAATCCCAATTTGTCCCTGATCGTTTGGATGAATTCCCAAGCCAGGTCTGATTACCCAATTGCGATTCGACTAAGTGTCAAATCCCAATTTGTCCCTGATCGTTTGGATGAATTTCCAAGCCAGGTCTGATTACCCAATTGCGATTCGACTAAGTGTCAAATCCCAATTTGTCCCTGATCGTTTGGATGAATTTCCAAGCCAGGTCTGATTACCCAATTGCGATTCGACTAAGTGTCAAATCCCAATTTGTCCCTGATCGTTTGGATGAATTTCCAAGCCAGGTCTGATTACCCAATTGCGATTCGACTAAGTGTCAAATCCCAATTTGTCCCTGATCGTTTGGATGAATTTCCAAGCCAGGTCTGATTACCCAATTGCGATTCGACTAAGTGTCAAATCCCAATTTGTCCCTGATCGTTTGGATGAATTTCCAAGCCAGGTCTGATTACCCAATTGCGATTCGACTAAGTGTCAAATCCCAATTTGTCCCTGATCGTTTGGATGAATTTCCAAGCCAGGTCTGATTACCCAATTGCGATTCGACTAAGTGTCAAATCCCAATTTGTCCCTGATCGTTTGGATGAATTTCCAAGCCAGGTCTGATTACCCAATTGCGATTCGACTAAGTGTCAAATCCCAATTTGTCCCTGATCGTTTGGATGAATTTCCAAGCCAGGTCTGATTACCCAATTGCGATTCGACTAAGTGTCAAATCCCAATTTGTCCCTGATCGTTTGGATGAATTCCCAAGCCAGGTCTGATTACCCAATTGCGATTCGACTAAGTGTCAAATCCCAATTTGTCCCTGATCGTTTGGATGAATTTCCAAGCCAGGTCTGATTACCCAATTGCGATTCGACTAAGTGTCAAATCCCAATTTGTCCCTGATCGTTTGGATGAATTTCCAAGCCAGGTCTGATTACCCAATTGCGATTCGACTAAGTGTCAAATCCCAATTTGTCCCTGATCGTTTGGATGAATTTCCAAGCCAGGTCTGATTACCCAATTGCGATTCGACTAAGTGTCAAATCCCAATTTGTCCCTGATCGTTTGGATGAATTTCCAAGCCAGGTCTGATTACCCAATTGCGATTCGACTAAGTGTCAAATCCCAATTTGTCCCTGATCGTTTGGATGAATTTCCAAGCCAGGTCTGATTACCCAATTGCGATTCGACTAAGTGTCAAATCCCAATTTGTCCCTGATCGTTTGGATGAATTCCCAAGCCAGGTCTGATTACCCAATTGCGATTCGACTAAGTGTCAAATCCCAATTTGTCCCTGATCGTTTGGATGAATTTCCAAGCCAGGTCTGATTACCCAATTGCGATTCGACTAAGTGTCAAATCCCAATTTGTCCCTGATCGTTTGGATGAATTTCCAAGCCAGGTCTGATTACCCAATTGCGATTCGACTAAGTGTCAAATCCCAATTTGTCCCTGATCGTTTGGATGAATTCCCAAGCCAGGTCTGATTACCCAATTGCGATTCGACTAAGTGTCAAATCCCAATTTGTCCCTGATCGTTTGGATGAATTTCCAAGCCAGGTCTGATTACCCAATTGCGATTCGACTAAGTGTCAAATCCCAATTTGTCCCTGATCGTTTGGATGAATTTCCAAGCCAGGTCTGATTACCCAATTGCGATTCGACTAAGTGTCAAATCCCAATTTGTCCCTGATCGTTTGGATGAATTTCCAAGCCAGGTCTGATTACCCAATTGCGATTCGACTAAGTGTCAAATCCCAATTTGTCCCTGATCGTTTGGATGAATTTCCCAAGCCAGGTCTGATTACCCAATTGCGATTCGACTAAGTGTCAAATCCCAATTTGTCCCTGATCGTTTGGATGAATTTCCAAGCCAGGTCTGATTACCCAATTGCGATTCGACTAAGTGTCAAATCCCAATTTGTCCCTGATCGTTTGGATGAATTTCCAAGCCAGGTCTGATTACCCAATTGCGATTCGACTAAGTGTCAAATCCCAATTTGTCCCTGATCGTTTGGATGAATTTCCCAAGCCAGGTCTGATTACCCAATTGCGATTCGACTAAGTGTCAAATCCCAATTTGTCCCTGATCGTTTGGATGAATTTCCAAGCCAGGTCTGATTACCCAATTGCGATTCGACTAAGTGTCAAATCCCAATTTGTCCCTGATCGTTTGGATGAATTTCCAAGCCAGGTCTGATTACCCAATTGCGATTCGACTAAGTGTCAAATCCCAATTTGTCCCTGATCGTTTGGATGAATTTCCAAGCCAGGTCTGATTACCCAATTGCGATTCGACTAAGTGTCAAATCCCAATTTGTCCCTGATCGTTTGGATGAATTCCCAAGCCAGGTCTGATTACCCAATTGCGATTCGACTAAGTGTCAAATCCCAATTTGTCCCTGATCGTTTGGATGAATTTCCAAGCCAGGTCTGATTACCCAATTGCGATTCGACTAAGTGTCAAATCCCAATTTGTCCCTGATCGTTTGGATGAATTTCCAAGCCAGGTCTGATTACCCAATTGCGATTCGACTAAGTGTCAAATCCCAATTTGTCCCTGATCGTTTGGATGAATTTCCAAGCCAGGTCTGATTACCCAATTGCGATTCGACTAAGTGTCAAATCCCAATTTGTCCCTGATCGTTTGGATGAATTTCCAAGCCAGGTCTGATTACCCAATTGCGATTCGACTAAGTGTCAAATCCCAATTTGTCCCTGATCGTTTGGATGAATTTCCAAGCCAGGTCTGATTACCCAATTGCGATTCGACTAAGTGTCAAATCCCAATTTGTCCCTGATCGTTTGGATGAATTTCCAAGCCAGGTCTGATTACCCAATTGCGATTCGACTAAGTGTCAAATCCCAATTTGTCCCTGATCGTTTGGATGAATTTCCAAGCCAGGTCTGATTACCCAATTGCGATTCGACTAAGTGTCAAATCCCAATTTGTCCCTGATCGTTTGGATGAATTTCCAAGCCAGGTCTGATTACCCAATTGCGATTCGACTAAGTGTCAAATCCCAATTTGTCCCTGATCGTTTGGATGAATTTCCAAGCCAGGTCTGATTACCCAATTGCGATTCGACTAAGTGTCAAATCCCAATTTGTCCCTGATCGTTTGGATGAATTTCCAAGCCAGGTCTGATTACCCAATTGCGATTCGACTAAGTGTCAAATCCCAATTTGTCCCTGATCGTTTGGATGAATTTCCCAAGCCAGGTCTGATTACCCAATTGCGATTCGACTAAGTGTCAAATCCCAATTTGTCCCTGATCGTTTGGATGAATTCCCAAGCCAGGTCTGATTACCCAATTGCGATTCGACTAAGTGTCAAATCCCAATTTGTCCCTGATCGTTTGGATGAATTTCCAAGCCAGGTCTGATTACCCAATTGCGATTCGACTAAGTGTCAAATCCCAATTTGTCCCTGATCGTTTGGATGAATTTCCAAGCCAGGTCTGATTACCCAATTGCGATTCGACTAAGTGTCAAATCCCAATTTGTCCCTGATCGTTTGGATGAATTCCCAAGCCAGGTCTGATTACCCAATTGCGATTCGACTAAGTGTCAAATCCCAATTTGTCCCTGATCGTTTGGATGAATTTCCAAGCCAGGTCTGATTACCCAATTGCGATTCGACTAAGTGTCAAATCCCAATTTGTCCCTGATCGTTTGGATGAATTTCCAAGCCAGGTCTGATTACCCAATTGCGATTCGACTAAGTGTCAAATCCCAATTTGTCCCTGATCGTTTGGATGAATTTCCAAGCCAGGTCTGATTACCCAATTGCGATTCGACTAAGTGTCAAATCCCAATTTGTCCCTGATCGTTTGGATGAATTCCCAAGCCAGGTCTGATTACCCAATTGCGATTCGACTAAGTGTCAAATCCCAATTTGTCCCTGATCGTTTGGATGAATTTCCAAGCCAGGTCTGATTACCCAATTGCGATTCGACTAAGTGTCAAATCCCAATTTGTCCCTGATCGTTTGGATGAATTTCCAAGCCAGGTCTGATTACCCAATTGCGATTCGACTAAGTGTCAAATCCCAATTTGTCCCTGATCGTTTGGATGAATTCCCAAGCCAGGTCTGATTACCCAATTGCGATTCGACTAAGTGTCAAATCCCAATTTGTCCCTGATCGTTTGGATGAATTTCCAAGCCAGGTCTGATTACCCAATTGCGATTCGACTAAGTGTCAAATCCCAATTTGTCCCTGATCGTTTGGATGAATTCCCAAGCCAGGTCTGATTACCCAATTGCGATTCGACTAAGTGTCAAATCCCAATTTGTCCCTGATCGTTTGGATGAATTTCCAAGCCAGGTCTGATTACCCAATTGCGATTCGACTAAGTGTCAAATCCCAATTTGTCCCTGATCGTTTGGATGAATTTCCAAGCCAGGTCTGATTACCCAATTGCGATTCGACTAAGTGTCAAATCCCAATTTGTCCCTGATCGTTTGGATGAATTTCCAAGCCAGGTCTGATTACCCAATTGCGATTCGACTAAGTGTCAAATCCCAATTTGTCCCTGATCGTTTGGATGAATTTCCAAGCCAGGTCTGATTACCCAATTGCGATTCGACTAAGTGTCAAATCCCAATTTGTCCCTGATCGTTTGGATGAATTTCCAAGCCAGGTCTGATTACCCAATTGCGATTCGACTAAGTGTCAAATCCCAATTTGTCCCTGATCGTTTGGATGAATTTCCAAGCCAGGTCTGATTACCCAATTGCGATTCGACTAAGTGTCAAATCCCAATTTGTCCCTGATCGTTTGGATGAATTCCCAAGCCAGGTCTGATTACCCAATTGCGATTCGACTAAGTGTCAAATCCCAATTTGTCCCTGATCGTTTGGATGAATTTCCAAGCCAGGTCTGATTACCCAATTGCGATTCGACTAAGTGTCAAATCCCAATTTGTCCCTGATCGTTTGGATGAATTTCCCAAGCCAGGTCTGATTACCCAATTGCGATTCGACTAAGTGTCAAATCCCAATTTGTCCCTGATCGTTTGGATGAATTTCCAAGCCAGGTCTGATTACCCAATTGCGATTCGACTAAGTGTCAAATCCCAATTTGTCCCTGATCGTTTGGATGAATTTCCAAGCCAGGTCTGATTACCCAATTGCGATTCGACTAAGTGTCAAATCCCAATTTGTCCCTGATCGTTTGGATGAATTTCCAAGCCAGGTCTGATTACCCAATTGCGATTCGACTAAGTGTCAAATCCCAATTTGTCCCTGATCGTTTGGATGAATTTCCAAGCCAGGTCTGATTACCCAATTGCGATTCGACTAAGTGTCAAATCCCAATTTGTCCCTGATCGTTTGGATGAATTTCCAAGCCAGGTCTGATTACCCAATTGCGATTCGACTAAGTGTCAAATCCCAATTTGTCCCTGATCGTTTGGATGAATTTCCAAGCCAGGTCTGATTACCCAATTGCGATTCGACTAAGTGTCAAATCCCAATTTGTCCCTGATCGTTTGGATGAATTTCCAAGCCAGGTCTGATTACCCAATTGCGATTCGACTAAGTGTCAAATCCCAATTTGTCCCTGATCGTTTGGATGAATTTCCAAGCCAGGTCTGATTACCCAATTGCGATTCGACTAAGTGTCAAATCCCAATTTGTCCCTGATCGTTTGGATGAATTCCCAAGCCAGGTCTGATTACCCAATTGCGATTCGACTAAGTGTCAAATCCCAATTTGTCCCTGATCGTTTGGATGAATTTCCAAGCCAGGTCTGATTACCCAATTGCGATTCGACTAAGTGTCAAATCCCAATTTGTCCCTGATCGTTTGGATGAATTTCCAAGCCAGGTCTGATTACCCAATTGCGATTCGACTAAGTGTCAAATCCCAATTTGAGTTTCCAAACGATCAGGGACAAATTGGGATTTGACACTTAGTCGAATCGCAATTGGGTAATCAGACCTGGCTTGGAAATTCATCCAAACGATCAGGGACAAATTGGGATTTGACACTTAGTCGAATCGCAATTGGGTAATCAGACCTGGCTTGGAAATTCATCCAAACGATCAGGGACAAATTGGGATTTGACACTTAGTCGAATCGCAATTGGGTAATCAGACCTGGCTTGGAAATTCATCCAAACGATCAGGGACAAATTGGGATTTGACACTTAGTCGAATCGCAATTGGGTAATCAGACCTGGCTTGGAAATTCATCCAAACGATCAGGGACAAATTGGGATTTGACACTTAGTCGAATCGCAATTGGGTAATCAGACCTGGCTTGGAAATTCATCCAAACGATCAGGGACAAATTGGGATTTGACACTTAGTCGAATCGCAATTGGGTAATCAGACCTGGCTTGGAAATTCATCCAAACGATCAGGGACAAATTGGGATTTGACACTTAGTCGAATCGCAATTGGGTAATCAGACCTGGCTTGGGAATTCATCCAAACGATCAGGGACAAATTGGGATTTGACACTTAGTCGAATCGCAATTGGGTAATCAGACCTGGCTTGGAAATTCATCCAAACGATCAGGGACAAATTGGGATTTGACACTTAGTCGAATCGCAATTGGGTAATCAGACCTGGCTTGGAAATTCATCCAAACGATCAGGGACAAATTGGGATTTGACACTTAGTCGAATCGCAATTGGGTAATCAGACCTGGCTTGGAAATTCATCCAAACGATCAGGGACAAATTGGGATTTGACACTTAGTCGAATCGCAATTGGGTAATCAGACCTGGCTTGGAAATTCATCCAAACGATCAGGGACAAATTGGGATTTGACACTTAGTCGAATCGCAATTGGGTAATCAGACCTGGCTTGGAAATTCATCCAAACGATCAGGGACAAATTGGGATTTGACACTTAGTCGAATCGCAATTGGGTAATCAGACCTGGCTTGGAAATTCATCCAAACGATCAGGGACAAATTGGGATTTGACACTTAGTCGAATCGCAATTGGGTAATCAGACCTGGCTTGGGAAATTCATCCAAACGATCAGGGACAAATTGGGATTTGACACTTAGTCGAATCGCAATTGGGTAATCAGACCTGGCTTGGAAATTCATCCAAACGATCAGGGACAAATTGGGATTTGACACTTAGTCGAATCGCAATTGGGTAATCAGACCTGGCTTGGAAATTCATCCAAACGATCAGGGACAAATTGGGATTTGACACTTAGTCGAATCGCAATTGGGTAATCAGACCTGGCTTGGAAATTCATCCAAACGATCAGGGACAAATTGGGATTTGACACTTAGTCGAATCGCAATTGGGTAATCAGACCTGGCTTGGGAAATTCATCCAAACGATCAGGGACAAATTGGGATTTGACACTTAGTCGAATCGCAATTGGGTAATCAGACCTGGCTTGGGAAATTCATCCAAACGATCAGGGACAAATTGGGATTTGACACTTAGTCGAATCGCAATTGGGTAATCAGACCTGGCTTGGAAATTCATCCAAACGATCAGGGACAAATTGGGATTTGACACTTAGTCGAATCGCAATTGGGTAATCAGACCTGGCTTGGGAATTCATCCAAACGATCAGGGACAAATTGGGATTTGACACTTAGTCGAATCGCAATTGGGTAATCAGACCTGGCTTGGAAATTCATCCAAACGATCAGGGACAAATTGGGATTTGACACTTAGTCGAATCGCAATTGGGTAATCAGACCTGGCTTGGGAAATTCATCCAAACGATCAGGGACAAATTGGGATTTGACACTTAGTCGAATCGCAATTGGGTAATCAGACCTGGCTTGGAAATTCATCCAAACGATCAGGGACAAATTGGGATTTGACACTTAGTCGAATCGCAATTGGGTAATCAGACCTGGCTTGGAAATTCATCCAAACGATCAGGGACAAATTGGGATTTGACACTTAGTCGAATCGCAATTGGGTAATCAGACCTGGCTTGGGAAATTCATCCAAACGATCAGGGACAAATTGGGATTTGACACTTAGTCGAATCGCAATTGGGTAATCAGACCTGGCTTGGAAATTCATCCAAACGATCAGGGACAAATTGGGATTTGACACTTAGTCGAATCGCAATTGGGTAATCAGACCTGGCTTGGAAATTCATCCAAACGATCAGGGACAAATTGGGATTTGACACTTAGTCGAATCGCAATTGGGTAATCAGACCTGGCTTGGGAAATTCATCCAAACGATCAGGGACAAATTGGGATTTGACACTTAGTCGAATCGCAATTGGGTAATCAGACCTGGCTTGGGAAATTCATCCAAACGATCAGGGACAAATTGGGATTTGACACTTAGTCGAATCGCAATTGGGTAATCAGACCTGGCTTGGGAAATTCATCCAAACGATCAGGGACAAATTGGGATTTGACACTTAGTCGAATCGCAATTGGGTAATCAGACCTGGCTTGGAAATTCATCCAAACGATCAGGGACAAATTGGGATTTGACACTTAGTCGAATCGCAATTGGGTAATCAGACCTGGCTTGGAAATTCATCCAAACGATCAGGGACAAATTGGGATTTGACACTTAGTCGAATCGCAATTGGGTAATCAGACCTGGCTTGGGAAATTCATCCAAACGATCAGGGACAAATTGGGATTTGACACTTAGTCGAATCGCAATTGGGTAATCAGACCTGGCTTGGAAATTCATCCAAACGATCAGGGACAAATTGGGATTTGACACTTAGTCGAATCGCAATTGGGTAATCAGACCTGGCTTGGGAAATTCATCCAAACGATCAGGGACAAATTGGGATTTGACACTTAGTCGAATCGCAATTGGGTAATCAGACCTGGCTTGGAAATTCATCCAAACGATCAGGGACAAATTGGGATTTGACACTTAGTCGAATCGCAATTGGGTAATCAGACCTGGCTTGGAAATTCATCCAAACGATCAGGGACAAATTGGGATTTGACACTTAGTCGAATCGCAATTGGGTAATCAGACCTGGCTTGGAAATTCATCCAAACGATCAGGGACAAATTGGGATTTGACACTTAGTCGAATCGCAATTGGGTAATCAGACCTGGCTTGGAAATTCATCCAAACGATCAGGGACAAATTGGGATTTGACACTTAGTCGAATCGCAATTGGGTAATCAGACCTGGCTTGGAAATTCATCCAAACGATCAGGGACAAATTGGGATTTGACACTTAGTCGAATCGCAATTGGGTAATCAGACCTGGCTTGGAAATTCATCCAAACGATCAGGGACAAATTGGGATTTGACACTTAGTCGAATCGCAATTGGGTAATCAGACCTGGCTTGGAAATTCATCCAAACGATCAGGGACAAATTGGGATTTGACACTTAGTCGAATCGCAATTGGGTAATCAGACCTGGCTTGGGAAATTCATCCAAACGATCAGGGACAAATTGGGATTTGACACTTAGTCGAATCGCAATTGGGTAATCAGACCTGGCTTGGGAAATTCATCCAAACGATCAGGGACAAATTGGGATTTGACACTTAGTCGAATCGCAATTGGGTAATCAGACCTGGCTTGGAAATTCATCCAAACGATCAGGGACAAATTGGGATTTGACACTTAGTCGAATCGCAATTGGGTAATCAGACCTGGCTTGGAAATTCATCCAAACGATCAGGGACAAATTGGGATTTGACACTTAGTCGAATCGCAATTGGGTAATCAGACCTGGCTTGGAAATTCATCCAAACGATCAGGGACAAATTGGGATTTGACACTTAGTCGAATCGCAATTGGGTAATCAGACCTGGCTTGGAAATTCATCCAAACGATCAGGGACAAATTGGGATTTGACACTTAGTCGAATCGCAATTGGGTAATCAGACCTGGCTTGGAAATTCATCCAAACGATCAGGGACAAATTGGGATTTGACACTTAGTCGAATCGCAATTGGGTAATCAGACCTGGCTTGGAAATTCATCCAAACGATCAGGGACAAATTGGGATTTGACACTTAGTCGAATCGCAATTGGGTAATCAGACCTGGCTTGGAAATTCATCCAAACGATCAGGGACAAATTGGGATTTGACACTTAGTCGAATCGCAATTGGGTAATCAGACCTGGCTTGGAAATTCATCCAAACGATCAGGGACAAATTGGGATTTGACACTTAGTCGAATCGCAATTGGGTAATCAGACCTGGCTTGGAAATTCATCCAAACGATCAGGGACAAATTGGGATTTGACACTTAGTCGAATCGCAATTGGGTAATCAGACCTGGCTTGGAAATTCATCCAAACGATCAGGGACAAATTGGGATTTGACACTTAGTCGAATCGCAATTGGGTAATCAGACCTGGCTTGGGAATTCATCCAAACGATCAGGGACAAATTGGGATTTGACACTTAGTCGAATCGCAATTGGGTAATCAGACCTGGCTTGGAAATTCATCCAAACGATCAGGGACAAATTGGGATTTGACACTTAGTCGAATCGCAATTGGGTAATCAGACCTGGCTTGGAAATTCATCCAAACGATCAGGGACAAATTGGGATTTGACACTTAGTCGAATCGCAATTGGGTAATCAGACCTGGCTTGGAAATTCATCCAAACGATCAGGGACAAATTGGGATTTGACACTTAGTCGAATCGCAATTGGGTAATCAGACCTGGCTTGGGAAATTCATCCAAACGATCAGGGACAAATTGGGATTTGACACTTAGTCGAATCGCAATTGGGTAATCAGACCTGGCTTGGGAAATTCATCCAAACGATCAGGGACAAATTGGGATTTGACACTTAGTCGAATCGCAATTGGGTAATCAGACCTGGCTTGGAAATTCATCCAAACGATCAGGGACAAATTGGGATTTGACACTTAGTCGAATCGCAATTGGGTAATCAGACCTGGCTTGGGAAATTCATCCAAACGATCAGGGACAAATTGGGATTTGACACTTAGTCGAATCGCAATTGGGTAATCAGACCTGGCTTGGAAATTCATCCAAACGATCAGGGACAAATTGGGATTTGACACTTAGTCGAATCGCAATTGGGTAATCAGACCTGGCTTGGAAATTCATCCAAACGATCAGGGACAAATTGGGATTTGACACTTAGTCGAATCGCAATTGGGTAATCAGACCTGGCTTGGAAATTCATCCAAACGATCAGGGACAAATTGGGATTTGACACTTAGTCGAATCGCAATTGGGTAATCAGACCTGGCTTGGAAATTCATCCAAACGATCAGGGACAAATTGGGATTTGACACTTAGTCGAATCGCAATTGGGTAATCAGACCTGGCTTGGGAAATTCATCCAAACGATCAGGGACAAATTGGGATTTGACACTTAGTCGAATCGCAATTGGGTAATCAGACCTGGCTTGGAAATTCATCCAAACGATCAGGGACAAATTGGGATTTGACACTTAGTCGAATCGCAATTGGGTAATCAGACCTGGCTTGGAAATTCATCCAAACGATCAGGGACAAATTGGGATTTGACACTTAGTCGAATCGCAATTGGGTAATCAGACCTGGCTTGGAAATTCATCCAAACGATCAGGGACAAATTGGGATTTGACACTTAGTCGAATCGCAATTGGGTAATCAGACCTGGCTTGGAAATTCATCCAAACGATCAGGGACAAATTGGGATTTGACACTTAGTCGAATCGCAATTGGGTAATCAGACCTGGCTTGGAAATTCATCCAAACGATCAGGGACAAATTGGGATTTGACACTTAGTCGAATCGCAATTGGGTAATCAGACCTGGCTTGGAAATTCATCCAAACGATCAGGGACAAATTGGGATTTGACACTTAGTCGAATCGCAATTGGGTAATCAGACCTGGCTTGGGAAATTCATCCAAACGATCAGGGACAAATTGGGATTTGACACTTAGTCGAATCGCAATTGGGTAATCAGACCTGGCTTGGGAAATTCATCCAAACGATCAGGGACAAATTGGGATTTGACACTTAGTCGAATCGCAATTGGGTAATCAGACCTGGCTTGGAAATTCATCCAAACGATCAGGGACAAATTGGGATTTGACACTTAGTCGAATCGCAATTGGGTAATCAGACCTGGCTTGGAAATTCATCCAAACGATCAGGGACAAATTGGGATTTGACACTTAGTCGAATCGCAATTGGGTAATCAGACCTGGCTTGGGAAATTCATCCAAACGATCAGGGACAAATTGGGATTTGACACTTAGTCGAATCGCAATTGGGTAATCAGACCTGGCTTGGGAAATTCATCCAAACGATCAGGGACAAATTGGGATTTGACACTTAGTCGAATCGCAATTGGGTAATCAGACCTGGCTTGGAAATTCATCCAAACGATCAGGGACAAATTGGGATTTGACACTTAGTCGAATCGCAATTGGGTAATCAGACCTGGCTTGGAAATTCATCCAAACGATCAGGGACAAATTGGGATTTGACACTTAGTCGAATCGCAATTGGGTAATCAGACCTGGCTTGGGAAATTCATCCAAACGATCAGGGACAAATTGGGATTTGACACTTAGTCGAATCGCAATTGGGTAATCAGACCTGGCTTGGAAATTCATCCAAACGATCAGGGACAAATTGGGATTTGACACTTAGTCGAATCGCAATTGGGTAATCAGACCTGGCTTGGAAATTCATCCAAACGATCAGGGACAAATTGGGATTTGACACTTAGTCGAATCGCAATTGGGTAATCAGACCTGGCTTGGAAATTCATCCAAACGATCAGGGACAAATTGGGATTTGACACTTAGTCGAATCGCAATTGGGTAATCAGACCTGGCTTGGAAATTCATCCAAACGATCAGGGACAAATTGGGATTTGACACTTAGTCGAATCGCAATTGGGTAATCAGACCTGGCTTGGAAATTCATCCAAACGATCAGGGACAAATTGGGATTTGACACTTAGTCGAATCGCAATTGGGTAATCAGACCTGGCTTGGAAATTCATCCAAACGATCAGGGACAAATTGGGATTTGACACTTAGTCGAATCGCAATTGGGTAATCAGACCTGGCTTGGAAATTCATCCAAACGATCAGGGACAAATTGGGACAAATTGGGATTTGACACTTAGTCGAATCGCAATTGGGTAATCAGACCTGGCTTGGGAAATTCATCCAAACGATCAGGGACAAATTGGGATTTGACACTTAGTCGAATCGCAATTGGGTAATCAGACCTGGCTTGGAAATTCATCCAAACGATCAGGGACAAATTGGGATTTGACACTTAGTCGAATCGCAATTGGGTAATCAGACCTGGCTTGGAAATTCATCCAAACGATCAGGGACAAATTGGGATTTGACACTTAGTCGAATCGCAATTTGGGTAATCGAGAATTGGGTAATCAGACCTGGCTTGGAAATTCATCCAAACGATCAGGGACAAATTGGGATTTGACACTTAGTCGAATCGCAATTGGGTAATCAGACCTGGCTTGGAAATTCATCCAAACGATCAGGGACAAATTGGGATTTGACACTTAGTCGAATCGCAATTGGGTAATCAGACCTGGCTTGGAAATTCATCCAAACGATCAGGGACAAATTGGGATTTGACACTTAGTCGAATCGCAATTGGGTAATCAGACCTGGCTTGGAAATTCATCCAAACGATCAGGGACAAATTGGGATTTGACACTTAGTCGAATCGCAATTGGGTAATCAGACCTGGCTTGGAAATTCATCCAAACGATCAGGGACAAATTGGGATTTGACACTTAGTCGAATCGCAATTGGGTAATCAGACCTGGCTTGGAAATTCATCCAAACGATCAGGGACAAATTGGGATTTGACACTTAGTCGAATCGCAATTGGGTAATCAGACCTGGCTTGGAAATTCATCCAAACGATCAGGGACAAATTGGGATCAGGGACACTTATTGTCGAATCGCAATTGGGTAATTAGTCGAATCGCAATTGGGTAATCAGACCTGGCTTGGAAATTCATCCAAACGATCAGGGACAAATTGGGATTTGACACTTAGTCGAATCGCAATTGGGTAATCAGACCTGGCTTGGAAATTCATCCAAACGATCAGGGACAAATTGGGATTTGACACTTAGTCGAATCGCAATTGGGTAATCAGACCTGGCTTGGAAATTCATCCAAACGATCAGGGACAAATTGGGATTTGACACTTAGTCGAATCGCAATTGGGTAATCAGACCTGGCTTGGGAAATTCATCCAAACGATCAGGGACAAATTGGGATTTGACACTTAGTCGAATCGCAATTGGGTAATCAGACCTGGCTTGGAAATTCATCCAAACGATCAGGGACAAATTGGGATTTGACACTTAGTCGAATCGCAATTGGGTAATCAGACCTGGCTTGGAAATTCATCCAAACGATCAGGGACAAATTGGGATTTGACACTTAGTCGAATCGCAATTGGGTAATCAGACCTGGCTTGGAAATTCATCCAAACGATCAGGGACAAATTGGGATTTGACACTTAGTCGAATCGCAATTGGGTAATCAGACCTGGCTTGGGAATTCATCCAAACGATCAGGGACAAATTGGGATTTGACACTTAGTCGAATCGCAATTGGGTAATCAGACCTGGCTTGGAAATTCATCCAAACGATCAGGGACAAATTGGGATTTGACACTTAGTCGAATCGCAATTGGGTAATCAGACCTGGCTTGGAAATTCATCCAAACGATCAGGGACAAATTGGGATTTGACACTTAGTCGAATCGCAATTGGGTAATCAGACCTGGCTTGGAAATTCATCCAAACGATCAGGGACAAATTGGGATTTGACACTTAGTCGAATCGCAATTGGGTAATCAGACCTGGCTTGGAAATTCATCCAAACGATCAGGGACAAATTGGGATTTGACACTTAGTCGAATCGCAATTGGGTAATCAGACCTGGCTTGGGAAATTCATCCAAACGATCAGGGACAAATTGGGATTTGACACTTAGTCGAATCGCAATTGGGTAATCAGACCTGGCTTGGAAATTCATCCAAACGATCAGGGACAAATTGGGATTTGACACTTAGTCGAATCGCAATTGGGTAATCAGACCTGGCTTGGGAAATTCATCCAAACGATCAGGGACAAATTGGGATTTGACACTTAGTCGAATCGCAATTGGGTAATCAGACCTGGCTTGGAAATTCATCCAAACGATCAGGGACAAATTGGGATTTGACACTTAGTCGAATCGCAATTGGGTAATCAGACCTGGCTTGGAAATTCATCCAAACGATCAGGGACAAATTGGGATTTGACACTTAGTCGAATCGCAATTGGGTAATCAGACCTGGCTTGGAAATTCATCCAAACGATCAGGGACAAATTGGGATTTGACACTTAGTCGAATCGCAATTGGGTAATCAGACCTGGCTTGGAAATTCATCCAAACGATCAGGGACAAATTGGGATTTGACACTTAGTCGAATCGCAATTGGGTAATCAGACCTGGCTTGGAAATTCATCCAAACGATCAGGGACAAATTGGGATTTGACACTTAGTCGAATCGCAATTGGGTAATCAGACCTGGCTTGGAAATTCATCCAAACGATCAGGGACAAATTGGGATTTGACACTTAGTCGAATCGCAATTGGGTAATCAGACCTGGCTTGGAAATTCATCCAAACGATCAGGGACAAATTGGGATTTGACACTTAGTCGAATCGCAATTGGGTAATCAGACCTGGCTTGGAAATTCATCCAAACGATCAGGGACAAATTGGGATTTGACACTTAGTCGAATCGCAATTGGGTAATCAGACCTGGCTTGGAAATTCATCCAAACGATCAGGGACAAATTGGGATTTGACACTTAGTCGAATCGCAATTGGGTAATCAGACCTGGCTTGGGAAATTCATCCAAACGATCAGGGACAAATTGGGATTTGACACTTAGTCGAATCGCAATTGGGTAATCAGACCTGGCTTGGAAATTCATCCAAACGATCAGGGACAAATTGGGATTTGACACTTAGTCGAATCGCAATTGGGTAATCAGACCTGGCTTGGGAAATTCATCCAAACGATCAGGGACAAATTGGGATTTGACACTTAGTCGAATCGCAATTGGGTAATCAGACCTGGCTTGGAAATTCATCCAAACGATCAGGGACAAATTGGGATTTGACACTTAGTCGAATCGCAATTGGGTAATCAGACCTGGCTTGGAAATTCATCCAAACGATCAGGGACAAATTGGGATTTGACACTTAGTCGAATCGCAATTGGGTAATCAGACCTGGCTTGGAAATTCATCCAAACGATCAGGGACAAATTGGGATTTGACACTTAGTCGAATCGCAATTGGGTAATCAGACCTGGCTTGGAAATTCATCCAAACGATCAGGGACAAATTGGGATTTGACACTTAGTCGAATCGCAATTGGGTAATCAGACCTGGCTTGGAAATTCATCCAAACGATCAGGGACAAATTGGGATTTGACACTTAGTCGAATCGCAATTGGGTAATCAGACCTGGCTTGGAAATTCATCCAAACGATCAGGGACAAATTGGGATTTGACACTTAGTCGAATCGCAATTGGGTAATCAGACCTGGCTTGGAAATTCATCCAAACGATCAGGGACAAATTGGGATTTGACACTTAGTCGAATCGCAATTGGGTAATCAGACCTGGCTTGGGAATTCATCCAAACGATCAGGGACAAATTGGGATTTGACACTTAGTCGAAT
>OU015768.1:23430897-23459696 GCA_907173295.1 Fagus sylvatica
CCAAACACATGTGTGTGTGCATGTGCGTGTCTACGAAGGCTCATTTGTACATGCACACATTCATGGCATAAAATGCATTTTTGTGCACTAACATGTTTGCTAAGTATGTAATGCATCCCAAAACATACAATGACATGTTAAACAAAAGGAAATAAAAGCAGAAGTGCACAAGGAAGAAGCATAAGACATAAAAGAGGAAGCAAATAATCCGACCGTTCAAAACTGAAAAGAAGGGTGGGGATGGAAAGGTGCTTACCTGTAGGACGTATAGGCGAAAACTGATCGTCGATCGGAGTCCTGGATCATGAGAAAAAGACCAAAAGACACAAAAAAGAGAATGACCATGTCAGCACATTTCGACCGTTTAAAACTGAAATAAATGGTAGGGATGGAAAGGTGCTTACTCGTAGAGCGCGTAGGCGAAAACGGCGCGTCAATCGGAGTCCCGGATAGCAAGATATGAGCAAAAGAGCAGAGAAGGCGAAGTGGGGTCCAGAGAGCGAAAAAGGGAGAAAAAGCGACGGAAATGAGAGCGAAAGGGCGCGCGGCGTGTTTTAAGGTGGGGCCGCGCGCCATCATCACGCGCGGCGCGTGATGATCACGCGCCGATTTCCCACCTCCGCGCCAAACGGCCCTTTCGAGCCACCAACCACCTCCCCACACATCGTTTGATCACCCTCAATGTCCATTTGAACCCCGGAGGGACCGACACGCAAACCGAGACGAGCTGCGCAGCAACCGTAAGAGAACATGGAAACCGGGAAAATCCGAGCGGGCAAAAATCGAGTCATTTATTCTTTGTCCGACGTTCCTTGTGCCAAGAAACGCCAAACAAAGAAGGGGCAACTGTCATAACCCCATTTTTACCCACGGGATTTTCTCGGGTGTCGGCACGCAAGGCGGGGCGACCCGGACCCAGCCCGCATGATCCAACGAAGCCTGGTCGCATCAAACACTCCTAAGGAGAAGGTCCGGGACACATTTCCCAAGGTTTGACCAGGGTTGACCAAGTTTGACCAGGGTTGACCAAGTTTGACCAGGGTTGACCGAAGTTTGACCGAGGTTTGACCGAGCCGTTCCCAGCCCGACTAGGGTCCATCTGGCCCAAAAACCCTCGAAACGCGGTCCGGGATACATTTCCCAGAGTTTGGAGAGTTTTGACCAAATTCGACCAAGGTTGACCAAGTTTGACCAAGGTTTGACCTGACTGTTGACCAGACCGAAAGCTGAATCGAACTGACCGCTCCCAGACCATTCTGAAGAACGTAATGAGAGCTTCGATTCGATACTTTACGGGCCCAAAACGGACGAGAAACGAGGAAGTTATGGTCAAAACTGCGAAAAAACGGTCCAACACTTAGCCAAATTTTGCTAAGTGTTGTTGACAAAACAGCCTATTTGGGAGGCAACGTTTGCGCAAAGATTCTCTCCGACCCGCTGTAACTTGGTCCACGAGCCAAGACCCTTAGGCAAGAGGTTCACTTCAGCTACCACACGCAACTTTCGGATCGTCAAGAGCTCCTCCGGTCAAGCCGGAATCTCAGTCAGAAGATGACCCCTTGGCATAAGGAACATTCCGACGGCCTCCGTTCGCAGGATCATATCTTGCGAACCCAAGCTCGCCTCTGTGCAAGGCCTGTACCTTTGAAAATAGGTAGCATAAGCTTTCCGACGATACCAAGATCGTCGAAATCCGACATCGGGAGCTATATCTACCATGCGCGTGAAAACAGGCCGACGAAATAAGGCTTTGCTGAAAATTCCGGAACTTTCCTACCGACGTTGCCACGCTTGCGCGCAGAGTCTTCCTGACTCGCAACAAGTTGATCTACGAAGCCCGGGCACGTTGGAAAGAAGGACACATTCATGCATGACGTGGAACTCTCGGATCGCCAAGAATTTATCCGGGGCAAGCCGGAATCCCGATCGGAAAACTGCCCTCAAACGGACCAAAAACACCCCGGTGGCCTCTGTTCGCGGGGCCATATCTCACAAGTCCAAGCTCGGATTTCTGCAAATCCGGAACCTTGCAAAAGTAGGCAGCGCAAGCTTTCCAACGGTACCAAGAACGTCAAAATCTGACATCGGGAGCTAGGTCAAATATGCGCGCGAACTGGGACAAGATTTGAAGAAAAACGCGCTGGGAGGAAAACGCGTTTTTCCTCCCGGACAGCCGCCTTCGCGCGCAGAGTCTTTCCGGCTCGCAACAAGTTGATCTACGAGCCCGGGTGCGTTGGAAAGATAACGACTCCAGCTACGTCGTGGAACTCTCGGTTCGCCGAAAGCATCCCCCGTTTGATCGGAATCTTCACCGGAAAAGTGCACGAAAACAGCTCCGATACCCCGACTTCCGGGAGCCATAACTCTCTCATCCGAACTCCGATTCATGCAAACTTTATACCGTTGGAAAGAGGACGTCGAGAGCTTTCCGGCGATATGCTGCATGACCCATTTTGAGTTCCAGAAGACCTCCAAAACTGCCCTCGAAAATCGGGTCAAAAAAGAATACGCGCGCGAGAATCGAGGAAGTGCAGACAGCTGTCTCGGGAGGCGTGCACGCGAGGCGCGCCACCATCACGCGCCGCGCGCGATCATGGCGCGCCCCGCGTGCACGCCCCCCTATAAATAAAGCCTCCCCCCCCTCATTTGCACACAATTTTTTGCTCGGGCTCTAGGCTCCTTGAGCGTTAGAATAGGCAGAAATAGGGGTTTTAGAGGGTTTAGGAAGGGTTTCTTGGGTAGTTTTAGAGAGAGAGACTCCTCTCTAGGTAATCTCTCTCTCTCTCTAAGCTTTTTTCTTTGGGATTGTGGGGGGTTTTTAGAGTGAGAAGCATCTATTAGGTGCTTCTCTCTCTAACCTCTCCTCATCTTCCCACTCCTCTCTCTCTCTCTCTCTCTCTCTTTTCTTTGGGATTTTGGGGGGTTTTTAGAGTGAGAAGCATCTATTAGGTGCTTCTCTCTCTAACCTCTCCTCATCTTCCCCCCCCCTCTCTCTCTCTTACATTCTTTAGTTCATTTATGCTTTATTTACATTTCCTTGTCTATTTATCGCTTTATTTACATTTCCTTGTCTATTTATCGCTTTATTTACATTTTCTAGTCATTTATCGCTTTATTTACATTTTCTAGTCATTTATCGCTTTATTTACATTTACTACGTACTTGTGAATATATATATGTTGTTGTATTACCCCCCCCTCCCCCGGTGTGTTTTAGTACGGCAATATTGAGTGGCTTTGGCGGCTCGCGTAAGACCTCTAACGAAGGCCGTGACAACCATGTTAGCCCACGAGGTCTTGACCCGAAAAATACACCGGTTTCCTTGTGTTTTAGTACGGCAAATATTGAGTAGCTTTGGCTCAGTTGCGTAAGACCTCTAACGAGGCCGTAACAACCTTGTTAGCCTACGAGGTATTTGACCCGAAAAATACATCCCCATGTGTTAAATATTGTCATTTATCGCTTTATTTACATTTACTACGTTGTAAATATTATATTGTGGATATTGTCATTTTCCCATTTTTTTCCTTTGTGATTTGGGCGTGATAATCCCGATTGGTCGTGGTGGACTATGTAAGACCTCAAAGAGGCTTTATCCACCATGTAATTCCATAGGCATTGGACCCATTAAAAATCCCCATGTTAAATATTGTCATTTATTGCTTTATTTACATTTACTACGTTGCGCGTATTATATTGTGAATATTGTCATTTTCTCCCCTTTTCCCTTTGTGATTTGGGCGTGATAATCCCGATTGGTTGTGATGGACTATTTAAGACCTCAAAGAGGCATTAACCATCACGTAATCTCATAGGCATTGGACCCACAAAATCCCCTCCTTGTAAATTCCATTAATTTATTGCTTCCCGTTATGCTCTAAATTTCTTGCCATTTTTACTACGTTGTAAATATGATTTATCCGTCATTATTTTGATTTGGGCATGAAAATACCAAACGGTATTGGCGGTTTTAGGTAAGTCTTTCAATAGCACTAAACCCCATGTAAATCCATGAGGCGTTGGACCCGTAAATTGCAAACCCACATTTTCAAATGATTTTCATCATATAAGTCCTATTTGGCGTCGAAGGTTTGGATAAGTCTTTCAATAGCACCAACCCTTCGTGTAAGCCCGAAAAGGCATTGAAAAACCCATTTTCAAATAGATTTTCTCATTTAAGTCCTATTTGGCGTCGAAGGTTTGGATAAGTCTTTCAATAGCACCAACCCTTCGTGTAAGCCCGAAAAGGCATTGAAACCCCGTTTTCAAATAGATTTTCTCATTTAAGTCCTATTTGGCGTCGAAGGTTTGGATAAGTCTTTCAATAGCACCAACCCTTCGTGTAAGCCCGAAAAGGCATTGAAACCCCATTTTCAAATAGATTTTCTCATTTAAGTCCTATTTGGCGTCGAAGGTTTGGATAAGTCTTTCAATAGCACCAACCCTTCGTGTAAGCCCGAAAAGGCATTGAAACCCCATTTTCAAAATAGATTTTCTCATATAAGTCCTATTTGGCGTCGAAGGTTTGGATAAGTCTTTCAATAGCACCAACCCTTCGTGTAAGCCCGAAAAGGCATTGAAACCCTCTTTAAATTGCTTTGTTTTATTCATGTAAATCCTATGGTGGTGTCGAGATTCGAGTAAGTCTTTCAATAGCATCGAATCCCGACCCCACGAGGTCTTGACCCTTTCCCTAAAAATTCTCATGAAATACATTTCGATTAAGTGTTGTGTTCATTGATATGCTGCCAACATGCCATAATCATCCCATACTCGTCATTTTAGTAATTTATGCGCTGCGAACATGCCGTGATTACTCATTTGAACTTCTTATGATTTATGTGCTGCAAACATGCCGTGATCATTCCATACTCATTCATTCTTGTAATTTATGTGCTGCGAACATGCCGTGATTATTTGATTGAATGTTTTACCACTTTGATGCCATGCTCATTCTTGTGATTTATGTGCTGCGAACATGCCGTGATTACTTGTTTGAGTGTTTACTGCTTTGATATAAAAATGTGATTAAAATACACTTTGCCATGAAAACTTTAAAAAGAGTAAACATGGTAATGTGGGCGTTAGAAACGAAGGTATGAGTCCTTTACACGGGGGCGTGGCTGGTACGTGCTTTCGTGTAAGGGATTCTACACGTTCTAACTCCCATAGGATCATGGTCTAAAATTCCCCAAAGTGTGAATTAATCATCCAAAACCCCGCCATTTGACGGACCGCTTTACTCTTGGAAATCAAGGGTAAAGAGATCCCGAATATGGCACAAAAACATTAATTGTTTGTCCCGGCACTAGGTGTTAGGATTTCAAGTATATCCTACCACCGAAATGCCCGGAAATTTAAAAGATACAAAGATAAAGGGATGGTGAAATAAAGAGTCTAATCAAAACCGAACGAAGTCATATTACGTTTGCCATTTTTGGTATATCGTACGACGACGGAAATCGGGACATTTGTACATAATAAAAACCAACAAACTTAGGCTTAGCAAATAAAGAAAACATTAGGAAGGAGGTAACCGTTTTCTTAAACGGATGTCGTGGGGTGCCTAACACCTTCCCCACGCATAAGCAAACCCCCGAACCTATCTCTGGTTCAAGACCATTTAGTTGTAGATGTCTAAATAGGGTAAAATCTATTAGACATAGGTGCCCAATCACACCTTAAAATTTCCCATGATTGGTGGCGACTCCAAATTTGTGCTCACACGCACACACGTACACAAGTTCCCACACATACAACTCGTATCTCGAAACGGAAAAGAGATAGAGGAACACACACAACACTCGCCAAACGGGGGTCGGTATCTAGGAAAATAAAAAGAAAAAGAATAAGAATTTTCCGCCGGTGTCGACACCAACCCAATCCGCATCAGAGAGGGCAAAAAGATCAAGGCTGCTCTTGCGAAGAATGCGAATACCCAAGGACAAAGTACCCTTAACATAACGAAGGATACGCTTGACCATTTGAAAATGTTCCACGGTGGGAGCATGCATATACTGACAGACAGTATTCACAGCATAACTGAGGTCGGGGCGGGTAAGAGTAAGGTACTGAAGAGTGCCAACAATACGACGATACTCAGTAAGATCGGAGAATAGAGTATCACCTTGAGGAAGAGACACTCGCTTGGAAGCCATTGGAGTGGCAACAGGTTTGCAGTCAAGCATGTTCAGGCGGGTGAGAATGTCTGGTCATGTATTTGGATTGTGATAGAAAAATGCCATTAGAGAAACGACATACCTGAATGCCCAAAAAATAATTTAATGAACCAAGATCCTTGATTGAAAACTGAACAGCCAGCTGAGACACAAATTGATCCAGTAGAGAATCCGAACTTCCCGTGAGAATTATATCATCCACATACACCAATAAAATCAAGATGTGAGACTCACATTTGTAGATAAACAGAGAAGAATCAGCCGAGCTACAAAAGAACCCAAAATCAATTAGGAAAGAACTGAACCGATCAAACCAAGCTCTAGGAGCTTGTTTTAATCCATAGAGAGCACGTTTGAGAAGACACACATGTGTTGGGGCAGCTGAATCCACAAATCCTGGTGGTTGATCCATAAAAACAGTAGTATCAAGATGTCCATGGAGAAAAGCATTTTTTACGTCAAGTTGACGAAGACTCCAGCCTTTGACAGTAGCAAGAGTGAGAACAATTCGAATGGTGGCGGGACGAATCACTGGACTGAATGTATCAAGATAATCAACTCCCTCTTGTTGATTGTACCCCTTGGCAACAAGTCTAGCTTTTAAGCGATCCAAGGAGCCATCCGAATGTAATTTGGTCTTGAAAATCCATCTACACCCGATGATGTTCATATCAGCCTGGCGAGGAACCAAGACCCAAGTGTGGTTTTGATGAAGAGCTTGCATCTCATCATTCATGGCAGCACGCCAACCTGGATCATGAAGAGCAGACTTGACTGTTTTCGGTTCAGCTGGAGTAGGAGGAGACACAACAGCTAAGGCATATTTGGGGTTGGGTTTTATGATACCAAGGCGACTCCTAGTGGTCATGGAATGATGAGGTTGCTGAGATGGAGTAGGTAAAGGAGGATGAGGAGAAGGTATTTGGGAAGGGGATGGTACGGGGTCAGAAATTTCTGGAGAGAGAGAAGAGATAGGCGGTATGGGGTCAGGATTTTGTGGAGAGAACAAACGGGCATAATCCTTATCTAGTGTTGGAGATAAATCTGGAGCAGGTGAGGGAGTTGTTGGAGATAAAATAGGGGCAGGTGAAGTAGAAGTCCAATCGGCTAGATGAGTTGGAACTAACTCAGCAACTTGTGGAACAGAAACAGCTTGGTGCAAAAGGAAAAGAAGTCTCATCAAACACCACATGACGAGACGTGTAGACCCGTCCAGTGGATAAGTGAAGACAACGGTACCCTTTATGTTTATCACTGTAACCAACAAAAATGCAGGGGAGAGATCTTGGCTCAAGTTTATCTTTGGCATAGGAACGGAGATACGGAAAACACTGACTGCCAAAAGTGCGAAGAAAATCATATGTAGGCTTTTTCTGATGAAGGAGAAAATAAGGTGAGTGCATGCCAAGGGAGGGAGAAGGCAAGCGATTAATAAGGAAAGTAGCAGTGAGAAACGCCTCAACCCACAAATACTTTGGTGCTGAAGCATGTAACAACATAGCCAGCCCCAACTCAACCACATGACGATGCTTCCGTTCAGCCACACTATTCTGTTCGGGAGTACCAGGACAAGACAACAAATGAACAATCCCAGTACTGAGTAGGTGATCAATAAATTGTTGTTTTGTAAATTCACCACCAGAGTCCGAATGAAAGACTTGTATTTCCCTTTGAAATTGTTTTTCAACCATGGCTTGAAAATTAAAAAAGACCCTGTAGAAGTCTGATTTCCGTTTTAGAGGATAAAGCCATGTAAAGCGTGAAAAATCATCAACAAAGACAGCATAATATCGAAAAGCTTGTTTAGACAAAACGGGAGCTGGTCCCCATAGATCACAATGTATTTTTGCAATAGGAACAGTAGCTTTATTTGCTGAAGGAAAAAAGGGAAGTCTACAGCTTTTGCTTAAAGCACAGCTTTTACATAATCCAGAAGACTTCTTATTGACTGAAATCATATTATTATGATGCAGGAAATTTAAAATCCTAGGTTGAGGATGTCCTAGCCGTCCATGCCAGATAGTTGAATCCACCACTCGAAAACGATTGGAGAAGAAAACTCGAACTGGAGCACGCTGTAGAACATAAAGACCATCTTCCTTACTCCCCGATGCCAACACTTTGTGTGTCCGTAGATCCTTAATAACAAAACCACGATCATCAAAAATAAAATAACACGGATAATCACTAGTGAGTTGAGAGACAGATAATAAATTCTTCTTTATATCAGGGACTACAAGAACATTGTTTAAGGAGAGAGAAGAACCCGGTGGAAAATATACGTGCATGACCAGTATAAGTGATTGACAATTCAGACCCATTTCCCACCATAACCGAATCTGAACCAGCATAGGGTGTTAATTTAGAAAGAGTACCTGGATCATCAGTGATATGTGCAGTAGCACCCGTGTCAGGAACCCATTCACCTGCAGTTGGTGAATTTAAATGTAGTGCAGCAAGTGCCTGTGGAACGTGGTCATCTTGATAACTGTTGTCAAACCTGTGCCAGCACTTGAGAGCATGATGGCCACGTTTTTTGCAGATTTGACAAACTGGAAGAGGGCCAGCTTGTGAAGCTGTATTTGAACCTGACTGAGATTGATTTTTGGAGAAAGATTGTTGCTGAGCATTCCGTGGGGTATATGGAGGCCTTGAACCGGATTGATGGAAGCCTTTTCCACGTGAATTGAAAGAAGATTGAGGACCTTTGTTTGAGTTGAACCGTTGGCCCACAAAAGCCACTGCTGGTTTCGGTTGATCAGTCAAAAAAGACTTATTGCGCAGTTCATGACTATGGAGAAGTGGGATTAAATCAAGGTAAGAAGGGACCGGTGGTTTGAGCATAGTAGTGGAAAAAGATTCATACCTTGATCCTAATCCATTTAGAAGCCAAAAAACCTTTTTTTGATCAGGTACAGGCTTGCCAATTGCATTAAGCTGATCGCAGGTCAGCTTAAAGTTACGGATGAAGTCATTTAAAGGAACCATGTCCTTCTTCTTCTCCTGTAACTTGAGGAGTAATTCGAATTCTCTAGCTTGAGAATCTTGTGAATAAGTGTTTGAGAGAGCCTTCCAAACATCCAGTGAAGTGGTAAGGCCAACAACAGTCCCAAGAGCTTCTTCAGAAATGGTTGCTGTGATCCACGCCTTGATCAATCTGTCAGTGCGAGTCCAGGCTGCCAAGTCCGGATTTGGCATCATGCCATCTTCAGTACTATTTTGAATCTCTGCCACAGGGGCTGAGATTGTTCCTGTGATGAACCCAATCAAGTCTTGACTCTCTATCAATGAAATGACTTGGGTTTCCCACAAAAGAAAGTTGGTGGAAGTGAGTTTTAGTGACACAAAATTGGCAACATTGAGGTTAGAAGGATAGGCATATTTTGTGAGGGAAGAGGTAGTCATTTTTCTGTATTTGGATCGTTTTACTCGTGTGAGTTTGAGAGCTCTGATACCATAAAGAAAATAATAAAGCAGTAAAAAATTATGCAAGAAGCTTCAGTAATATTTTATTTAACAGTGCTGACTTATATAGAAGTCTTGCACTCATAAGATAACTACAAGGTAGGAAATACTTATCAAGAGTAAGACTAATCCTATAATTTGAAATACCAACTAATCCTATAATTTGAAATATAGACTTAGTCATATACAACCGTATGGTTTGGATAACCAACACCACCGACTGTTTACAGAAAGATATGATAAGGATATTTCAAATTACAAACTTTGTGTTTGTTCCTCTTTACTTTTGTGTCCAAACAACTGTCTTTTTTAGTCACCATCTAAATACCAAACACAACCCTAATTGTTCCGTGGAGATAAGAAAGACTAGAGAGTTCAAAAATTGAACCTAAAGCCTTCCTCTCCTTGAGATATTGAAATTTCCTCTATCTCGCCCTCTTCAAATTGTCTAATCATTGAGAGGCTTTTTGTTGAGATCATCCATACACTAGAATCCATCTTGTGTTATTGGTTGGTGTTGGAAACCACAGAGGCAATCCAAGTAATCTTCAATTGGGCTTGAAGTAGGCTAGAGAAAGGCTTTGTAGTCATCGTTCGAGTTACGTTGCTGCAGAGCTATGGAGAGAAAAGGTCGGTGCGGTAGGTTTCTAGCAGGAGTTAGGAGCTCAGGTTTAAGAATATTACAAGCACTGGTAGTTTTGTCAATTCGTTTAATCGTTTTGTACCGCAATTTTTTCCATAATGTATTAGGCGTATTGGGGCTAGCCCCAAATAGTGGTTTTGCCCCAAATAGTGGTTTTTTTTTTTTTAGAATTGGGTTTCTCTTTGATAACAAATACTTGTGTATGTGTGCGTGTGATTGCCATTGTATATGCTTTATTCCATATATGTGCTATTTGATATTTGAAATGAGCTAATTTAATCAACTTGACCGTGAATAGTCACCAAGCTAAAAAATAATCTTTTTT
Source organism: Fagus sylvatica (assembly GCA_907173295.1). NCBI lineage: Eukaryota > Viridiplantae > Streptophyta > Magnoliopsida > Fagales > Fagaceae > Fagus > Fagus sylvatica. Next base: position 23,441,510 of record OU015768.1, read on the forward strand.
TGGCTAAATAAAAACAACTTAATTGAAAATCAAAACAATGGAAAAGTTTCACCCAAAAGAGTTGGAAGGCAACACAAGTGATTACACAACAAAACTTATGACCCTACAACAAGGACGGCATAAATACAGAACAAACAAACAAACAAACAACAACAACCGAGAACAAAAACAAAATGACAGAAAAACACCAAAAAATAACACAAATACAACAGAAAATACAAGACTTGACGACAATCTTAATGATGCGAAGAATAACAACAACTATAGATTTCTAGTAAAATAGAAAGCTTAGAACCATGGTCCCATTCGAGCAACCAACAGAAAGGTCAAATTGAGTTCTCTATGTCAACAGATGTCGTACGATTCGGGTACTAAAACTCTCCAAAAACTCTTTTTTGCCAGGTTTGTCCATGTCGGTAAGCTAAAATTAGTCAAATCATGTTTCTTGTGAGATTTAAATTGTGTCAAGGTATATACACCAATATTTACGCAATATAGTTTTTCATTGTTATTGGATTTAGCACGACATGGTAATGCGAAAATCGTTTTCGTTCCTCTTTTTTAATTATTTTTAATGAATTCCAGTACTCTCTCTCTCTCTCTCTCTCTCTCTCTCTCTCTCTCTTCTCTCTCTCTCTCTCTCTCTCTCTCTCTCTCTCTCTCTCTCTCTCTCTCTCTCTCTCTCTCTCTCTAATATATATAGAACAGTGAAGCATTTTATTTCCTCAATAAATCAAGAAGTCTTTGGTCTGCTCTTATTTCCTTTCCTTGATTTGGTAATACCATCAACATCACTTTTGGTAAAAGCAGGCGGTTGTTAAAGCTATATTTGCCTCTTAAAGAAAATGAAATCAAATTAATAGTGCTAAAAAGGTAGGTAGCATAGTCACCAGAAATACAAAAAAGAAAAAAGAAAGAAAAAGAAAAAAGAAAATAGTTTTACTTCTAATTTAATTTTATATATCCATTAATTGGTAAATTGTCTACTCACGATAGTTAAGTCCAAATGTCTGTATCTCTATATGAATATATATGCCTAGGATACCATAACTACAACAACTGTAGATTTCCGGTGCAACAGAAAGCTTAGAGCTATGGTCCCATTTGAGCAACTAACAAGAAGGTCGAATTGAGTTGTCTATGTCATCAGATGTTGTGCGATTTGGATACTGGGACTCTCCAAAAACTCTTTTTTGCCAGGTCTGTCCATTTCGGTAAGCTAAAATTAGTCAAATCATGTTTCTTGTGAGATTTAAATTGTGTCAACATATATACACCAATATTTACGCAATATACTTTTTCACTTGTTATTGGATTTAGCACGACATGATAGTGCGAAAATCGTTTTCGTTGCTCTTTTTTAATTATTTTTAATGAATTCCAGTACTCTATCTCTCTTTATATATATATATATATATATATATATATATATATACAGTGAAGCATTTTTTTTCCTCAATAAGTCAAGCAGTCTTTGGTCTACTCTTACTTTCTTTCCTTGCTTTGGTAGTACCATCAGCATCACTTTTGGTAAAAGCAGGCGGTTGTTAAAGCTATATTTGCCTCTTAAAGAAAATGAAATCAAATTAATAGTGCTAAAAAGGTAGGTAGCATAGTCACCAGAAATACAAAAAAGAAAGAAAAAAAAAAAGAAAAACTAGTTTTACTTCTAATTTAATTTTATATATCCATTAATTGGTAAATTGTCTACTCACGATAGTTAAGTCCAAATGTCTATATCTCTATATGAATATATATAATATATATATCCCTAGGATACCATAAATACAACAACTATTGATTTCCGGTGCAACAAAAAGCTTAGAGCCATGGTCCCATTCGAGCAACCAACAGAAAGGTTGAATTGAGTTGTCTATGTCATCAGATGTCATGCGATTTGGGTACTGGGACTCTCCAAAAACTCTTTTTTGCCAGGTTTGTCCATTTCGGTAAGCTAAACTTAGTCAAATCATGTTTCTTGTGAGATTTAAATTGCGTCAACGTATATACACCAATATTTACGCAATATACTTTTTCACTATTATTGGATTTAGTACGACATGATAGTGCGAAAATCGTTTTCGTTACTCTTTTTTAATAATTTTTAATGAATTCCAGTACTCTATCTCTCTTTTATATATATATATATATATATATATATATATATATATATATATATATATACATATATATATATATAAAACAGTGAAGTATTTTTTTTCCTCAATAAGTCAAGCAGTCTTTGGTCTACTCTTACTTTCTTTCCTTGCTTTGGTAGTACCATCAACATCACTTTTGGTAAAAGCAGGCGGTTGTTAAAGCTATATTTGCCTCTTAAAGAAAATGAAATCAAATTAATAGTGCTAAAAAGGTAGGTAGCATAGTCACCAAAAAAAAAAAAAAAAACTAGTTTTACTTCTAATTTAATTTTATATATCCATTAATTGGTAAATTGTCTACTCACGATAGTTAAGTCCAAATGTCTATATATCTCTATATGAATATATATCCCTAGGATACCATAAATACAACAACTGTAGATTTCCGGTATAACAGAAAGCTTAGAGTCATGGTCCCATTCAAGCGAACCAACAAGAAGGTCGAATTGAGTTGTCTATGTCATCAGATGTCGTGCGATTCAAGTATTGGGACTCTCCAAAAACTCTTTTTTGCCAGGTCTGTCCATTTCGGTAAGCTAAACTTAGTCAAATCGTGCTTCTTGTGAGATTTAAATTGTGTCAACGTATATACACCAATATTTACGCAATATACTTTTTCACTGTTATTGGATTTAGCACAACATGATAGTGCGAAAATCAATTTCATTGCTCTTTTTTAATTATTTTTAATGAATTTCAATACTCTATCTCTCTTTATATATATATATATATATAATAATATATATATATATATATATATATATATATATATATATATACAGTGAAGCATTTTTTTTCCTCAATAAGTCAAGCAACCTTTGGTCTACTCTTACTTTCTTTCCTTGCTTTGGTAGTACCATTAGCATCACTTTTGGTAAAAGCAGGCGGTCCACCGTTAAAGCTATATTTGCCTCTTAAAGAAATGCAATGAAATCAAATTAATAGTGCTAAGTCACTAGAAATACAAACAAACAAAAAAACAAAACTAGTTTTACTTCTAATTTAATTTTATATATCCATTAATTGGTAAATTGTCTACTCACGATAGTTAAGTTCCAAATGTCTATATCTCTATATGAATATATATCCCTAGTATATATATATATATGAATGTATATTGTATGAGTCTGTGTGAAGTCTTACATCATATGTGTATTTTTTTGCTAAACACATCATATGTGTATTAGTGTTTAGCAAAAAAAAAAGTGTATTAAGTTGATTTGAACTACATAAATAATTACGTGCAGCTCTAATTTTACATTAACCAGTCATATTGAGATATAGCACAGATATTAGATTTTTAAAATAACGTTAATGTGTATTCAATGTTCCAATTTTTCACTCTTTTTTTTGGAACATTTAATTTATTGCTATATTGATAGTTAAAAAGTTATATCAATATGTAATGACACAAATAACAAATTCCTTTAAATCCATTTTGAATTTTTACTTTTTATCCATCCGGCCCACCCATCATTCCATTGTACATACATTTACTGTAAAAAAAAATAAAAATAAATAAATAAATAAATAAAAAATCTCACAACTTATTAACTAACTTCACAAGAAAACACTAGGGTCAGCATCTCAAAAACAAACAAAAAAAAAAAAAGAGAGAAAAATTATAAGGCTATTAAAGATCCAAAGATTATTGGGTACACCGATAGTAAGTGGGCTGGATCAGTTGATGATCGAAAAGGTACATTAGACTATGTATTCACTTTTGGATCAGGAGTTTTTGCATAGGCTTCAAAGAAGCAAAATTGTGTCACAATCTTCAGCACAGGCATAATTTGTGGCAGCTACAAAAAGCCGCATCTCAAGCAATTTGGTTATGAAGAATTTTGGAAGACATCGGGGATGAAACATGAAAGAGCTAGAGAAACACATTGTGACAACAATTCCACTACTCCTATCAAAAAGAATCCTATTAGCCATGATCGCACGAAGCAAATATCCATCAAGTACCATTTTATTTGAGAAATAGTTGAAAACAATGAGATTGAATTGAAGTATTGCAAGACCAATGAACAAATTGTCGACATTTTCACAAAGGCGCTTCCCAAAGAAAAATTTCTTTACTTAAGTGAAATGCTCGGAGTTCAACAAAAAATGCATTAAGGGGCAGAAAATTATTCAGTAGTCCAGGACTACAAATAAATGCGTAATCCCCCTCTCACATGAATAGTGGGTCATATCATGAATTTAATTAGTGGGACTCACATTTATGTGGTGGGACCCACCATTCATGTGAGAGAGAGATTACGCATTTATTTGTAGTTTTGGATTACTGAATAATCACTCTTAAGGGGCAGTGATTAAAGTTAATGCATTTTCAACTACTTTAAGTTAATAAAGTAATAAAGAAAGTTTATGTAACTTAAGGGTCAACAATGGGTCCGGTTCTTGGCACATGGGCATGGTGGGCCGGGTTTGGTGGGCTGTTGACTAGTCAATGGGCTGATTCGGGTCAGGACAAGGGGAAAATTCTCAGCCCATGGGTAGTGCCCAGTGGACCTTTAGCGGGATGGGTTAACGAGCTAGGTCTAATATAGTTATTATATATATTTTGAAGTAAAATAAAAAAATAATTACTAATCTAATGAGACTCAGTTGTTAGGTGCGTAGTATGTTATTTTTCACCTTCATATCACAAGTTCGAATCCCTTTCCCCCCAAAATATTTTCTGTTATTTTGTGTTTATAGCAGGCTCTAGGGTCGGGCTGGGCTGATGGGCCAATCCATCGGGTGTCCGTGGGCTAAAGAATCAACTCATTACCGAGCTAGGTTAACCATAAGCTCAATGGGCCAATGGGCTACCGAGCTGATCCATGAGATTGTAACTATTCAATTAACTCTACTTTATTGTATGAGAGGAGCTAGTGAAGTAGAATCAAGTATAAAAAGGCATAGTTACGTTGTCCATTGTATTATGCATGGTAAATAACGATTGTAAAGGCTTTAGAAATAAAATAAAAACTTGAGTAAATTACATTGGTAGTCCATTCTTTTGGAAAAACTAGACTCGCTACACCCTGTTTTGGGGAAATGACACGCCACTCCCAAATTCGTAAAATAATTAACACTCCATCCCCCTTTTCCCCATTTTTAAAAGAATATTCTCCACTTAAATTTAAAATAATTAGAATATTTTTTTTTTCTTTTTAACTTTGGTTAGTTAGGCATTGGTTAAAAAAAAAAAAAAAAAAAAAAGGACTGAGTGTTAATTATTTTACAAATTTGAGAGTGGAGTGTCATTTCCCTAAAATAGGGTATAACAAGTCTAGTTTTCCCAAAAGAATGAGATGTTAGTGTAATTTACTCTAAAAACTTTTTCATAAGAGCATTCACATCCCATTATCTAAAAAATATCTACTTTACCTCTTCAAAAGATCACTTTTCTATTTTAACTACCCACTTTTACTAATCACCTCACATCCCATTCTCTATTTTACAATTTATCATATTAAAATAATTTTATAATTTTTATTTTAAAAAAAAAAATCTCAGAAAAAATCAAAATCCTTAATTCAAATGCTTCCATGAATAGATCCCACCGCCGTAGACAAACCACCACTAGACCGCCGCATAACCAAAACTCAATTGGATCCCCACCGCAGACAAAATCAAACCCTCCACTAAAAACACCACAAAATCAAACCTTCCATCAAAGCTACCGCCACTGAAACCACCACAATCCAAACCTAACATCAAACCCGAAACCCACTGCAGACCCAAATCCATCATCAACCATCGCTAACCATAGCTCACCGCAAAACCAAACCCACCACAAAACCAAACCGATCATCAATCCCAAACCCAACATCAGAGCTGAAACCACCGCAAACCGCAACCACCATCAAAGCCGAAACCCACCGCAGACCCAAATCCACAATCAACCAATTCGCTAACCGCAACCACCGCAAACACAAGCCCACCAGCCGAAACCCACCACAGACAAAATCCACCATCAAAGACAAAGCCCACCACAGACCCAAATCTACCATCAACCGAAACCCATACTAACCAAACTCACCGCAATCGAACCATAACTCACCATGATTTGGACTTGGATGTTGGGGTTTGGAGGATGGAGGATGGCCAACTCAGACGACGCCCACAGTGAGGGATCCGAGAGAGGGAGAAATAATTCTGATGAGTGATGAGGAGAGAGAAATAGTTTGAGAGAGAAGAGTAAATAAAAAAAGAATATAATACCTTTACCTCTCATGAACAGTACTCGGTATTGTTACCGAGTACTGTAGCATGATGTATTTTTTTGAGCTTAAATGAAAGACCGGATAGGAGTGCATTTGTGAGATTTTTTACCTACAGGAACATCTATTTTAACTAAAAAAGGGATTTACCTCTTGGGATGAGAATGCTCTAACTAAGCATATGGGCTCTGTAGCAACTCAACACCAATTCATTTTTTCCATTGTCATCAACCTATTCCCTAAATCCCAACACCGCTATTGATAGTCTATATGGATAATGAATTGCCTTTCACCAACGAAGTATATATATGGTAAGTCCACAATATTACATCAATGGATATAATATGATTCTTTGGAGGGTTTTTGTCGGAATAGGTCTTGTTGGGAGAGAGAGAGAGAGAGATTTTTGTTTTTGGAGAAAACCCAGATGGATAGATTTAAACATTGATAGCCAAATTTATTTATTTTGATTAAATTTAATTTTAATTTTTTTATTAAATTACAATTTAGAATTTGGTTTTTATTAAAATTATTTTAAAATGACTTTTTTTATATGAAAGTGCTCACGTGCATATATATCACGTTACCATGTGACCAGTCTCCGTCACATGAAACAAACGGAAGTTGGTGATGATGGGATCAATTTCATCACGAATTTACAAACCTCACGGAGTCATTGAGAAAAGAAAAATTTTAAACCCCAAGTTAGTTGCAAACCCCAGGGAATGTCTTTATAATTCCGCCTTAAATTAAAAAATGGAACTCAAACCCATTTAAAGTATTACTACAAACACTTAGGGTTTGTTTGGGAGAGCTGTTTGAAAAAAGAGCGGTTTTTTAAATAGGATTTCAAAATAAGCGTTTTAGAATTATAATTTTGAAAATCATATTTAAGTGTTTGGTAATATTGTGAAAAAGTACGGTTTCTATTAATTAAGAGTTTGGATAATTTTAGTTTAAAACTGTTGTTTCTAGAACAAATGACCAAAAATGACTTAACTATACTGTTAAAGTTATTTTGCCATTCTTTTAAATGCAGTCAATGTTTCAAAGTGTTATGATAAAATTATAATAAAGATAATAATAAATTCATACCAAAGTGGTCAATGTCGTACCAAACATCGTTTTGATTTGATCAAGAGAATGAAATATTTCGTTACCGATTAATACCAGTGTACCGTTTCAGGATTACCGTTATATATTATTTAAATTTTCTTTTATACAATATATAGCCCATATAGTATATTTAGTTTACAACCACCCTTTTTAATTGAAAAAAAATACAAATAATTAGTAAAAAGACTAAACAGCCCTTTAATCAATATTATTTGTAAGGACTCTGCTACTTTCACACCATGGTGTGAAACAGTGTTTTCACACCATAGATGTGACAGTAAGTGATTGGGCCACATCAGAGATGGGTCCCACGGGTCCCACAAGTGCAAAATCAGCAAGTTTAATGAAGAATGCAACTATCTTTGTTGCCACACGCACTAAAAATTGGGCTAAAAATTGGGCATGGGAAGTACGTGATCCAGCATGCCTTGCTTTTTTTTCCCTCCGCCTGGTCTTCTTCTTCAACAGGCATGACTGAAACAAACAGCCACTGAAACAGCCACAGCAAGCAGAAAGTAAAAAAAAAAAAAACACAACTTAACCGAGAAGATCACGTCAGTTCTAAGGTTGGATTTTTTAAGTTTTGCTACTAATTATTTCTTGCCAATAATAATGAAACAATAATCCTAAACATAGAAACCTTTTTTCTGTAAAACAGTGTTGCTGCCATTGTTGGTTGAGCTTGAGCTTGAGCTTGAAACAAAGTCACCATTTGGAGCAGAGACAGAGACCAACATTTGAGATTTGGAGCAGCATTTAACGTGAGTTTTGGAGTTTTGGAGGTGCATTGACTGCACTGTTCACGTGGTATGCATTTTTTTTTCCTCTTTTTCTTTTTTGTTAGTTGTGTATATTATTTAAGTTTATTTTTAGTGATAATCTGTACATATTGTTTTGTGTAATAAAAAATGAAAAAAAAAATTATGCTTGTTTTAGGTGTAGCAAAATATTCATGATTATTGTATTATGGCTATAGATGTTTAATGGGTTTTTTCATGTTATTTTTTAATGATAATTTTAGTGAGTGTGTGTTGGTGTGTTTGAATGTTTTCTGTTATTGATACTAGTCACAATGTAATACTTTAGGTTTAGGTTGTATATCATTATTGGTACATGATAAATTATTTGGTAGAGTTTACATTACATGTTATAATTAACTTTGGTATTTGGCTTATAGGTTGTTGCAGTCATGAGTACACAAGAGATGGATGGTGTTAGATCCTTTGGTGCTAGTAATAGTTTTGTGGAGGATTTACCACAGCCTGTTGAGGGAAACATGCAGGAGGATACACCTGAGAGTGTGAGGAATTCAGTGATTGAACCAAGGGTTGGAATGGAGTTTGATTCACTTCAACAAGTCATTGAATTTTATAAGCATTATGCTTATTCAAAAGGATTTGCAACAATGACAAGGAATTCAAGAAAAAAGAAGGGCTTTAGTGAGACTTCTTACGTAAACTTGAAGTGTAACCGAGAGGGAAGATACAGTAGTTCGGTTGATGATCCTTCCAAGAAGAGGTCGACAATAAAAAATGCGTGTGAAGCTGGGATCAAAGTTTCGATGGATATTACCGATAAAAAATGGAGGATATTGAGTTTTATTGAGGATCATAATCATGATTTGAGTCCTAGTAAATCCAGGGATTTTGCTGCTTTTTGGCATATAAGCACGGATACAAGGAGGAGACTCTTGATTAATGATAATGCCGGTGTTAGGATAAATAGTAGTATTAAGGCTTCCGTCGTTGAAGCAGGGGGTTATGAAAATGTGACCTATAATCAAAGTGATGTTCGCAACTTTCTCGAAAAGGAACGTTGTTTAAAGTGTAAGAAGGGTGACGAACAAGCCTTGCACGATTACTCCGTTAGAATGCAAGCCAAAAATTCTAACTTCTACCATGCATTGGATTTGGATGATGAGTTACGTGTACGAAATGTATTTTGGGTTGGTGCGAGGAGTAGGGCAGCATATGAATCCTTCAATGATGTGATCACATTCGACACCACATATCTAACAAACAAGTATGATATGCCATTCGCCCCTTTTATTGGAATTAATCATCATGGTGAATCTATTATACTTGGTTGTGGGTTATTGTCAAGTGAAGACACGGATTCATTTGTGTGGGTATTTAGACAATGGTTGCAAAGTATGTGTGACATTGCTCCAAAAGCCATTATCATGGACCAATGCCAAGCAATGCGGTGGGCTATTGAAATAGTTTTTTTGGAAACTGTTCATCGTTGGTGTATTTGGCATATTACGATGAAATTGCCGGTGAAGCTTGCTGGATTGGAAGCTTATCAAGATATAAAGCATTCTTTGCTTAAAGCCGTGCATGATTCAATGACAGTGGAAGAGTTTGAAGAAAAATGGAATCATACCATCACTTTGCATCATCTTGAGGAGAATGAGTGGTTGGCTAAGTTATATGAGGAACGGGAGCGATGGGTTCCTGCATTTCTCAATTCCAATTTCTTTGCGGGAATGTCGTCAACCCAACGTTCGGAATCAATGAATGCCTTCTTTGATAGTTACTTACATAGCTCTACAACCTTGAAAGTATTTGTGGAGCAATTCGAGAAGGCAATGCGGAATAAGGTTGAAAAAGAGATTTTATCAGATTTTGAGTGTTTCAAAGGCAAGCTGGAGTGTTCATCATCATCTCCTATGGAGAAACAATTCCAAGAAGCTTACACCCATGAGATTTTTAAGCGGGTGCGACTAGAATTTGCTGGGAGACAGGGTTGTATCGTAAATGAGCTTGTTAGAGGTGGTGATGAAGTCAAATACAAGATTGAAGACGAAGCATGCCCAGGGAAGCTTTTTGAAGTGAGATTCAGTAGCTCCGAATGCTTGGTTGGCTGTGTATGTCGCATGTTTGAGTTTAGGGAGATATTATGTAGGCATGCCTTATTTATACTTTCCCAGCAATGTGTGACTGTACTCCCTGACAGGTATATACTAGACAGGTGGAGAAAGGATATCAAAAGAAAACACACTTACGTCTCCACTTGTACAGATGATGTACAACATAACCCTGTCTTGGAAAGGTACGAGAAGTTACATAGACTAGCAGTCGGTGTGCTTGAGATAGGGGCTGAGTCTGTAGAGAATTTCAATGTTCTAGAAAAGTTGTTAATTGATTTGAAAGACAACTTTTCTCGTTCATGTGATAAACAACCCTCGTCTCAGAGAAAGAATAGTGTTGGAGCTGCTCCTGATGTTGTTAGGACTAAAGTTGTAAGGAGTCCTATGGTTGTGAAGCGTAAGGGTCGACCTAGGATGAAACGGCTAAAGTCATCAATGGAGGAAGCGGTTTCAAAACCAAAGAAGAAAAGGAACACTGCCGCTGCTAGGAATCTTGCTCATTCTACATCAACTACTGGGGTACATAATTAAAAGACCACACTTCTTTTAATATCCTAGTCTATTATTGTTTATTAATTTTGGTTTAATTGTGATTGGATGGCCTAGGTTGGAGGTAGTGCTTATAGAGATGGCTCTACATCAAACATGGTAAGTATAGGTGATTTGCACTGTTATTATTCATATGTAGCAAAGATGTTATTTTGGGGCTTATGGTTGATTTTTTTTTTTTTTGTATTGTAGGAATATCCAATGTCCATGCCACATTCAAATGATGGAGTTATACACTTAACAAATCCAATGCCTTCCCAGAGTTTTGTGTCTGAGGTAAAGATATTTGTAATGTGGAAAAATTGGTTATTAAATCCTATTTATTGCATACTTATTGTACCATATTTTCTTTTACAGTCAATGTCACAGACTCAAGCTCATGGAAACGAAGACCAAGCCTTAAACCTTACTTGATTAGATATATGTAAATAATTTTTTTTTTTTTGTTAAACGATCCTCCTTTTTTGTATTACGGAAGGATGTGTTGGTAGTTAGTTTTTTTGTATCATGGAAGGATCCGTCTCAATCTCCTATATCCTCAGCGTTGTTGTTTTTGCAAGAGGAAAGAGAAAGTGTAGGCTCCTTTCATTTCATTAATATACACCCATTGATTGTATTGTTTTTAGCTAGAGTGGATAATTAATGTATTTTGTCGTTCCAATGCAATGATAATGGAAGTGCATACTGTTACCCAAATATCAACCTAAGAGGGGGGGTGATTTAGGTTGAGGCAAACTTTTTCGATTTAAATGCGGAATTAAAAACTATTTTCAATTAGCAAAAACAAATTTAAGAACACAATTCAATTGCAATAAGATATGATAGAAAATCAAACACAAGCATATATAAGCAATTGAATAAGTAAGAGATAGAGATAGAGAAAATCAAACACAGTGATTGTTATCGAGGTTCGGCTTCCCCGCCTACGTCCCCGCCTCAAGATCACTTCTCGAGGATTCCCAAATTCACTAATTTGACAATCTTCTTTCGGGTGAAGATCAAAACCGTTACAAATCTTCTTTACACGGTGAAGAGTAACCACCGAGTGAAAAATCCTTTTCACTCTTAGGATTTATACCAAGAACCCACAAATCTTCCTTACAAGGTGAAGAGTAACCACCCAGTGAAAAATCCTTTTCACTACTTAGGATTTATACCAAAACCCTAACAAAAACACTCAATGGTTTCAACAAAGTATTTGTTGTACAAGATAAGGCTCTCTCAAAGAGTAATTGTACACAATATGCTCACTCTAATAGTATATCAAGGATTTGATCAATATGGCTCAAAAAGTGTTTAGAGAAATTTTCAATCAAGGATTTTGAATGATATGAAAATATAAGCTTGAGAAGGATGGATTGATGTATAAGATGTTATCTTTTCTATCTTTGATTTCTCTTGTATGCTTGATGTTTAGAAATGAAGAAAGGGTAGTATTTATAGCCATCATGTTGTCTTGCATTCTTCTTGATTTTCAATCAATCAATTTGCTTTCTTTGAAAACTTTTCTTCTTAAGATTTTTCAACCATAATTGATATGGTTGTCTTGCATGTGAATTTCAATCAAGTTGTTTCTTTGAAAACTTTTCTTCTTAAGATTTTTCAACCATAATTGATATGGTTGTCTTGCATGTGAATTTCAATCAAGTTGTTTCTTTGAAAACTTTTCTTCTTAAGAGATTTTCAACCATAATTGATATGGTTGTCTTGCATGTGAATTTCAATCAAGTTGCTTTCTTTGAAAACTTTTCTTCTTAAGATTTTTCAACCATAATTGATATGTTGTCTTGCATGTGAATTTCAATCAATCAAGTTTGTCTTTGAAGACTTTAAGAGATTTTTCAATTGATATGGTTGTCTTATATTTGAATTTCAACCAATCAAGTTTGTCTTTGAAAACTTTAAGAGATTTTTCAATTGATATGGTTGTCTTATATTTGAATTTCAACCAATCAAGTTGTCTTTGAAAACTTTAAGAGATTTTTCAATTGATATGGTTGTCTTATATTTGAATTTCAACCAATCAAGTTTGTCTTTGAAAACTTTAAGAGATTTTTCAATTGATATGGTTGTCTTATATTTGAATTTCAACCAATCAAGTTGTCTTTGAAAACTTTAAGAGATTTTTCAATTGATATGGTTGTCTTATATTTGAATTTCAACCAATCAAGTTTGTCTTTGAAAACTTTAAGAGATTTTTCAATTGAAGTTTGTTTTAAAGTTGAGCCTTAAAGATCAAATCTTAATAAACTTTACAAAACCTAACTCTTACTTCTCATATGTCTCGGATCATTGTCTTTGAGCTTGATTTCTTTGTCTTGAGTCTTGATGACTTTGATCTTCAATGAATTTGCAACTTATCAACTTTGCATTTGCTTGATATTTGAATTGGCCATCTTGGTCCAATTAAATCAATAGTCAAAATTAAGCTTTAAAACATAAATCATTAGTTCATATGAAAATATCATTAATGAACAACTTAAAATCATGGTTATCATCAAAACTACATGAATGTCCTTGGATTAATTAGCCAATTAATAATTATTGAAACCTTGAGGCTAACAATCTCCCCCTTTTTGATGATGACACATATGATATGATATTTTTATACGATTTATGATTTTGAAGCTTTTCTTGAAAAGCTCCCCCTAAAATAATGCATATCTTTATATTAGAGATTTTTAAATCTCCCCCTATCTTTATGCATAGATCAATTTGTCATTTAAGTATTATCAAGCAATCAATATATATGCGTATTTTTGTTAATTATTGCAAGATGCTAATTATTGCAAGATATGATAATTCACTAATAGATACAAAAAAATGTCATGTCTTTCTCCCCCTTGGCATCATCAAAAAATAAATATTAGATTCAATATCTCCAAACATCACTCAACATTTTAAACAACCAAAATTGAACAAAAAATATATTTTTCCCTTTTGGTTTCTACCCCAACATATCATATTTTTCTCCTATTTGGCATAAAGAAATAAAACAAATATATTCATATTTGTAAGATTCTTCATCCTAGTGGTTCGGTTGGATTGAGGGTTCGGTTGAAGATGCTTCAAGAAAGGATATGATGTCCCTTGCCATATGCCTAAAATGCTGATGATTTAAGCAATCTGGAAAGGACATGGGATGATGCCCATATATTACGTACTCTCTCTCTTCTGTCATACAAAGCTTCAGGTGTATCAACAGTTGTATGAACGGGATGATTTTGGATGAGGAAGATATATTTGGAGTGTATGCCAAAGATCTTCCCATCAACCTGGTGTATGAGAGAGGTACTTCAACCGAGAAGCATGATCAATAATAATCTTGCTTCGTGGAAACTTGATCAATAATAATTTTGCTTCTATCTGAGAAGATCAAGTATTTGATTTTATGAATCTCTAAATGATGCTGCATCCTCTTAGAGTGTTATCTAAAGAATGAGAGAAAATATTATCGGAGAGGTGTGAGTATGTAGTGGAGAGGTGAAGCGAATTTATAGGACAGACGCGCTGTTTGAAAGAATGGTTCAGATTTTGCTACGTGTCATAAGTGTGAATGAATGGTTCAGATTTTGCTATGTGTCATAAGTGTGAATGAATGGTTCAGATTTTGCTACGTGTCATAAGTGTGAATGAATGGTTCAGATTTTGCTATGTCATAAGTGTGAATGAATGGTTCAGATTTTGCTACGTGTCTGACTTATCCAATTACGCACGCCATAGACACCGATAAATCAGGAAGTTTGAAAAAAAATATCTGCTTTTTCAGAAAAAAGATCTTTGTCGACGCATCGAGTTCTGAGTCAGTGATATTTCCGTATACGTTAAATCTCGAGATTTGAACGTTGAATTTTGAAGAAAAATCTCGGGAGTCGGGTGATAGGTACAGGCTGGTTGTTCAAAAATCTGAGGTTTATTTAACACACACTAATTTTCGATGAACTTCATCATTTTCAAACTCTTAGCTTAATCTCTTATTAGATTTTCTAGAATGGCTTCCTCTTCTTCTCAAAACAAACCAGAAACAATTAATCTAAATGATACGCCTAGTGTGATGCCAGAAGTCTGGCGTCCTTACTTCCTTTCAATTAATGGCCCTGTGTCAGTAACTGATTCAGTGATATTGAATGGTGAGACTGCCACCGCAGTAGCTGCCGGTCTTTGTACTCCGGAGGATGCAAAGGTTTTAGCTGGGAGGACTGACCCACAAATAATAAATGAATCATTGGCACTCACAGATTCAGTGTACTGCCACTGTTTCTAACATGGGACGTCGTCTTCATGTTAGGAATATGGAAGTGAAAACGCTGCGTTCTCAAGTCACCATTTTACAAAGGTTGCTGAAGGAGAGTAAGAAGAAAGTAGGGGAGGTCAAGGAGGAGAACAAAAGGCTGAAGGCGCTCGTGGATTCTTATGCCGATGATTTGGTAATCCGGTCCACAGAGCAGAGCAAGACCACTAATAAGCTGCAGAAGCAGTACGAGAAGCTACTAGCTGAGGTGAAGGAATTGACTTCTCGCTCTATCCCCAAATAAATGTAGTGGGAAGTGTAGTGGTTTTTCCTTTTGTGGTGACTTCTCCTTTATGGCTTTCTTTTTAATAAACTCAAGTTTGTTTAAATGATGAGTTTTATTTCTTATTTTATGCATGAACATATACGCAAATATACATAGAACTGGACATATAATTTAATGTTCAAACAATATAACTAGGAAGATATAAAATGAACAATTTTATGAACATGATATGCATAAAATCATTTTATATTCAATTCTTAAGAGATATATAGATTTAACATAGTTGAATCAAAGAGAAGGATAATAAATTTAAGCTTATTTGATATCAACGTATCTAGCCATACCTATTTCACGTCGAATTGTGCAAAATCGTTCTTCAATGAGAGGTTTCGTGAGAATATCCGCCCATTGACTATCGGTGCTTACAAATTCAAGTTCAATGTCCCCTTTTTGCACATGATCTCTTATAAAATGGTATCTAATTTCAATGTGCTTTGTGCGAGAGTGTTGGATAGGATTTTTACTTAAACTTATGGCACTTGTGTTATCACACCTTATGGGAATATGATCAAAAAGAATTTTAAAATCCTCTAGTTGTTGTTTTATGTAGAGAGATTGAGCACAACAACTACCGGCCGCTACATATTCGGCTTCCGCCGTTGATAAGGCCACAGAATTTTGCTTTTTACTAAACCATGATACTAGTGAGTGTCCTAGAAAGTGACAAGTACCACTAGTGCTTTTGCGATCAATTTTGCAACCAGCAAAATCCGCATCCGTGTAGCTTATTAAGTCAAATGAATTTGACTTAGGGTACCATAATCCTAAATCAATGGTTCCAAGCAAATATCGAAATATTCGTTTGACTGCAATTAAGTGTGATTCTTTAGGACAAGGATTGAAATCGGGCGCAAAGACATACACTAAACATTATATCGGGTCTACTTGCGGTTAAATAAAGTAAACTACCAATCATACCTCGATATAGCTTAACGTCCACCGGTTTACCTTTCTCATCTTTGTCAAGCTTTGTTGAAGGACTCATGGGAGTTCCATATGCTTTAGCATTTGTCAATCCAAATCTTTTTAGTAAGTCTATGACATATTTGGATTGATTTAAGAATATCCCATCTTCGGTTTGCTTTATTTGAAGTCCGAGAAAGAATTTTAGCTCACCCATCATACTCATTTCGAATTCATCCTGCATAGTCTTAGAGAATTCTTTGCACAAGTTTTCATTAGTAGAACCAAATATAATATCATCAACATAGATTTGCACAATAAGCATGTCTTTTCCATCAAACATTAGAAATAATGTTGTGTCAAGTTTTCCACGTGTAAAACCCTTTTCAATAAGGAAACCACTTAGTCGTTCATACCAAGCTCTTGGAGCTTGTTTTAAACCATATAAAGCTTTTGATAATTTAAAAACGTGGTTTGGAAATTCATGATTTTCAAATCCAGGAGGTTGTTCTACATAAACTTCTTCGGCAATAAAACCATTTAAAAAGGCACTTTTGACATCCATTTGAAATAATTTAAAATTTTTAAAACATGCAAAAGCAAGTAACATGCGTATAGCTTCTAATCTAGCAACTGGAGCATAAGTCTCTCCATAATCAATACCTTCCTCTTGATTATAACCTTGAGCGACTAACCTTGCTTTGTTCCTTACTATTATACCTTCTTCATCCTTTTTGTTTCGGAATACCCATTTTGTACCAATGACGGAGTGGTCCTTGGGTCTAGGTGCAAGAGTCCATACCTTGTTTCTTTCAAATTGGTTTAGCTCTTCTTGCATGGCCAAGATCCATGATTCATCTTCAATAGCTTCATTTATGTTCTTTGGTTCAATCTGTGAGAGAAACGCCATGTTGTTGCAGATGTTCTTGAGCTTTGATCTTGTGCTTACTCCACGTTCAACTTCACCAATGATCAATTCTTTAGGATGACTATGGACTACGTTCCAACTTTTTGGTAATTCTTCATTGTTGGTTGGAGGAAGCGCTTTTTCTTCATCTTTTGGTTCATCTACTTGATCTTTGACTTTTTCACTTGAATCAACTTGGTTAGATGAACTAGCTTTATTTTCAAGAGAAATTGGCTCATCATCACAATTATTTTTGATATGGAATGGATTAGTTTCATCAAAAACAACATGCATAGATTCATCAACAACCATGGTTCGTTTATTGAACACTCTATATGCTTTACTATTTGTAGAATAACCAAGGAATATACCTTCATCGGATTTAGCATCGAATTTTCCAAGATTATCTCTATCATTCAATACAAAGCACTTACATCCAAAAACTTTGAAATATCCAATGTTAGGTTTTCGATTATTCCATAGTTCATAAGGAGTTTTATTTAAAGTGTTTCTAATGATGGTTCTATTTATAACATAGCAAGCGGTGTTAACAGCTTCTGCCCAAAAGTATTGAGGTAAATTATGTTCATTAAGCATAGTTCTAGACATTTCTTGAAGTGATCTATTTTTACGTTCTACTACTCCATTTTGTTGAGGAGTACGAGGTGCCGAGAAATTGTGTCCAAAACCATTTTGATCACAATATAGTTCAATATCTTGATTATCAAATTCTCTACCTCTATCACTTCTAACATTGTTAATTGTATAACCTTTTTCATTTTGAATTCTTCTACAATGTTTAACAAATGCTTTATGAGCTTCATTTTTGTGAGCAAGAAATAATACCCATGTATAGCGAGAGTAATCATCAACAATTACAAATGCAT
>OU015768.1:23459796-23481122 GCA_907173295.1 Fagus sylvatica
GACCATTCAATTTACAAATTGAGCTGATTAAACAAATCTCCACTTCAAAATACTCAAAACAACATGTCACAAGCCCAAATTAGACCATAAGCACAAATGTTATGATCAACTGAAGATTTAACGGATAGAGTGCATAATGATTTAATAATTCCGAGTACATAAGGATTAATCCAAACTAATTATTATTAGGTCCATTAATTGGGTTGATTTTAATTAATGAGGTGTAAACGTCCCATTGACCTGTAATGATAAATAATTATGGACTCTACTACGTTAGATAAAATCAGTTTAAGTTGGATAAATAGTATGATTAATTAATTAAAATATAAGGATTAATTGAAATAGATCAATTCAAATATTTTAAGAAGATTAAGAAGATCACTATTATATCTGGTGTTTATCATAAAAAGTGGGACAACATTGAACAAACGGATAAATACAAAAAAGAAGCTGAAAACGTTTTTTTAAAACTCAAAGTACCGGCTGGCACTTTGATGGGGATTTGAAGCACCGGCCGGCACTTCAAGTTTGTATTCGGCACTTTAATCTCCAATCCGATACTTCAAGCACATTTTGAAGTACCGGCCAGCACATTAAACCACCAATCCGGCACTTCGAACCTGGAGCACCTTTTTTTATCCCAAAATTATCCCTAAACTTGAATTTTGAATTCTCACTCATCTAAGTCAGTTCACAGCTGGTAGAGGATAAGGAATAGGGATTATTTGAAAATAAAAAATAGAAAGTTAAACAGAAGATATCTTATCGTTTGTTTGGCTATAAAAAGAAAAGAAGAGGTCAGTTACAAAGGCCCAAAAAGTTTGAGCTTTAGAGAGAATTCCAGATCATTCTGCGTATAATTTCTAAAGCATAAAACACCTCTAAAGAATCCACCATTAAAAGACAGAGAAAAGCTCCAACAAAAATCCTCTTTGGATATTCTACGGCGAAGCTCTATTCACGTGTACCTTGAAGACCATCAAGGAAGCATCATTGGAGTTCTCTTTTGTAGCTAGGCAGTATACAAACTCCACACAATTGCAGCCACACAACAGCTCCTTTGATCTTTGCTCTTTATTCATTTTCAAGGTTTTTTTATTATTGATTATTCTTTGTGTCTTCTATTAACCAACTTCTTGATTGTAGCCAATGTTGAACATAACTCTGGTAATTCTAAAGCAATCAACAAGATCTTCTTCCACGTGCATGCAAGTAAACATTCTTTACTGAATTCCTTTATCTGTTTGCCTATTCACATGATGATGACGATAACATGCCTTTTCACATGTAAATGATTTAATTAAAGAACTTGAACCTTTAAAATAAATTCTATGGTGAACCATGTTTTTATACATTGAAATATTTTTTTTTGGCCAAGCTTTATCCTAGAAGATCGATTTTAATCGAGCAAAACGAGGTGCTTACACCTTCTTGTTTTGTAACCAAGCCCCTGAGCCTAGCATTGAAGGTTCTAGATTAGTTTCTTTATGAATGTAATTTTCTATTTTATTATACTGTATTTAGGAAGCATTCAAATGTAATTTTCTTAGATTATATCTAGGAAACAAACTTTTGTTATGTATGTTACCCAAATATCAACCTAAGAGGGGGGGTGATTTAGGTTGAGGCAAACTTTTTCGATTTAAATGCGGAATTAAAAACTATTTTCAATTAGCAAATGTTGAACAAATTTAAGAACACAATTCAATTGCAATAAGATATGATAGAAAATCAAACACAAGCATATATAAGCAATTGAATAAGTAAGAGATAGAGATAGAGAAAATCAAACACAGTGATTGTTATCGAGGTTCGGCTTCCCCGCCTACGTCCCCGCCTCAAGATCACTTCTCGAGGATTCCCAAATTCACTAATTTGACAATCTTCTTTCGGGTGAAGATCAAAACCGTTACAAATCTTCTTTACACGGTGAAGAGTAACCACCGAGTGAAAAATCCTTTTCACTCTTAGGATTTATACCAAGACCCACAAATCTTCCTTACAAGGTGAAGAGTAACCACCCAGTGAAAAATCCTTTTCACTACTTAGGATTTATACCAAAACCCTAACAAAAACACTCAATGGTTTCAACAAAGTATTTGTTGTACAAGATAAGGCTCTCTCAAAGAGTAATTGTACACAATATGCTCACTCTAATAGTATATCAAGGATTTGATCAATATGGCTCAAAAAGTGTTTAGAGAAATTTTCAATCAAGGATTTTGAATGATATGAAAATATAAGCTTGAGAAGGATGGATTGATGTATAAGATGTTATCTTTTCTATCTTTGATTTCTCTTGTATGCTTGATGTTTAGAAATGAAGAAAGGGTAGTATTTATAGCCATCATGTTGTCTTGCATTCTTCTTGATTTTCAATCAATCAATTTGCTTTCTTTGAAAACTTTTCTTCTTAAGATTTTTCAACCATAATTGATATGATTGTCTTGCATGTGAATTTCAATCAATCAAATTTGTCTTTGAAGACTTTAAGAGATTTTTCAATTGATATGGTTGTCTTATATTTGAATTTCAACCAATCAAGTTGTCTTTGAAGACTTTAAGAGATTTTTCAATTGATATGGTTGTCTTATATTTGAATTTCAACCAATCAAGTTGTCTTTGAAAACTTTAAGAGATTTTTCAATTGATATGGTTGTCTTACATTTGAATTTCAACCAATCAAGTTTGTCTTTGAAAACTTTAAGAGATTTTTCAATTGATATGGTTGTCTTATATTTGAATTTCAACCAATCAAGTTGTCTTTGAAAACTTTAAAAGATTTTTCAATTGATATGGTTGTCTTACATTTGAATTTCAACCAATCAAGTTTGTCTTTTGAAAACTTTAAGAGATTTTTCAATTGAAGTTTGTTTTAAAGTTGAGCCTTAAAGATCAAATCTTAATAAACTTTACAAAACCTAACTCTTACTTCTCATATGTCTCGGATCATTGTCTTTGAGCTTGATTTCTTTGTCTTGAGTCTTGATGACTTTGATCTTCAATGAATTTGCAACTTATCAACTTTGCATTTGCTTGATATTTGAATTGGCCATCTTGGTCCAATTAAATCAATAGTCAAAATTAAGCTTTAAAACATAAATCATTAGTTCATATGAAAATATCATTAATGAACAACTTAAAATCATGGTGGTGCACATCCAAAATTTCCTTGGCGGTTTTTGTTACCCAAATATCAACCTAAGAGGGGGGGTGATTTAGGTTGAGGCAAACTTTTTCGATTTAAATGCGGAATTAAAAACTATTTTCAATTAGCAAAAACAAATTTAAGAACACAATTCAATTGCAATAAGATATGATAGAAAATCAAACACAAGCATATATAAGCAATTGAATAAGTAAGAGATAGAGATAGAGAAAATCAAACACAGTGATTGTTATCGAGGTTCGGCTTCCCCGCCTACGTCCCCGCCTCAAGATCACTTCTCGAGGATTCCCAAATTCACTAATTTGACAATCTTCTTTCGGGTGAAGATCAAAACCGTTACAAATCTTCTTTACACGGTGAAGAGTAACCACCGAGTGAAAAATCCTTTTCACTCTTAGGATTTATACCAAGACCCACAAATCTTCCTTACAAGGTGAAGAGTAACCACCCAGTGAAAAATCCTTTTCACTACTTAGGATTTATACCAAAACCCTAACAAAAACACTCAATGGTTTCAACAAAGTATTTGTTGTACAAGATAAGGCTCTCTCAAAGAGTAATTGTACACAATATGCTCACTCTAATAGTATATCAAGGATTTGATCAATATGGCTCAAAAAGTGTTTAGAGAAATTTTCAATCAAGGATTTTGAATGATATGAAAATATAAGCTTGAGAAGGATGGATTGATGTATAAGATGTTATCTTTTCTATCTTTGATTTCTCTTGTATGCTTGATGTTTAGAAATGAAGAAAGGGTAGTATTTATAGCCATCATGTTGTCTTGCATTCTTCTTGATTTTCAATCAATCAATTTGCTTTTCTTTGAAAACTTTTCTTCTTAAGATTTTTCAACCATAATTGATATGGTTGTCTTGCATGTGAATTTCAATCAATCAAATTTGTCTTTGAAGACTTTAAGAGATTTTTCAATTGATATGGTTGTCTTATATTTGAATTTCAACCAATCAAGTTGTCTTTGAAGACTTTAAGAGATTTTTCAATTGATATGGTTGTCTTATATTTGAATTTCAACCAATCAAGTTTGTCTTTGAAAACTTTAAGAGATTTTTCAATTGATATGGTTGTCTTATATTTGAATTTCAACCAATCAAGTTTGTCTTTGAAAACTTTAAGAGATTTTTCAATTGATATGGTTGTCTTATATTTGAATTTCAACCAATCAAGTTTGTCTTTGAAAACTTTAAGAGATTTTTCAATTGATATGGTTGTCTTATATTTGAATTTCAACCAATCAAGTTGTCTTTGAAAACTTTAAGAGATTTTTCAATTGATATGGTTGTCTTATATTTGAATTTCAACCAATCAAGTTTGTCTTTGAAAACTTTAAGAGATTTTTCAATTGAAGTTGGTTTTAAAGTTGAGCCTTAAAGATCAAATCTTAATAAACTTTACAAAACCTAACTCTTACTTCTCATATGTCTCGGATCATTGTCTTTGAGCTTGATTTCTTTGTCTTGAGTCTTGATGACTTTGATCTTCAATGAATTTGCAACTTATCAACTTTGCATTTGCTTGATATTTGAATTGGCCATCTTGGTCCAATTAAATCAATAGTCAAAATTAAGCTTTAAAACATAAATCATTAGTTCATATGAAAATATCATTAATGAACAACTTAAAATCATGGTTATCATCAAAACTACATGAATGTCCTTGGATTAATTAGCCAATTAATAATTATTGAAACCTTGAGGCTAACAATCTCCCCCTTTTTGATGATGACACATATGATATGATATTTTTATACGATTTATGATTTTGAAGCTTTTCTTGAAAAGCTCCCCCTAAAATAATGCATATCTTTATATTAGAGATTTTTAAATCTCCCCCTATCTTTATGCATAGATCAATTTTTCATTTAAGCATTATCAAGCAATCAATATATATGCGCATTTTTGTTAATTATTGCAAGATGCTAATTATTGCAAGATATGATAATTCACTAATAGATACAAAAAAATGTCATATCTTTCTCCCCCTTGGCATCATCAAAAAATAAATATTATATTCAATATCTCCAAACATCATTCAACATTTTAAACAACCAAAATTGAACAAAAAATATATTTCTTCCTTTGATTTAGTTCAAACATAGAACAACTAACTAATATAACATATTTTTCTCCTATTTGGCACAAAGAAATAAAACAAATATATTCATATTTGTAAGATTCTTCATCCTAGTGGTTCGGTTGGATTGAGGGTTCGGTTGAAGATGCTTCAAGAAAGGATATGATGTCCCTTGCCATATGCCTAAAATGCTGATGATTTAAGCAATCTGGAAAGGACATGGGATGATGCCCATATATTACGTACTCTCTCTCTTCTGTCATACAAAGCTTCAGGTGTATCAACAGTTGTATGAACGGGATGATTCGGATGAGGAAGATATATTTGGAGTGTATGCTAAAGATCTTCCCATCAACCTGGTGTATGAGAGAGGTACTTCAACCGAGAAGCATGATCAATAATAATCTTGCTTCGTGGAAACTTGATCAATAATAATTTTGCTTCTATCTGAGAAGATCAAGTATTTGATTTTATGAATCTCTAAATGATGCTGCATCCTCTTAGAGTGTTATCTAAAGAATGAGAGAAAATATTATCGGAGAGGTGTGAGTATGTAGTGGAGAGGTGAAGCGAATTTATAGGACAGACGCGCTGTTTGAAAGAATGGTTCAGATTTTGCTACGTGTCATAAGTGTGAATGAATGGTTCAGATTTTGCTATGTGTCATAAGTGTGAATGAATGGTTCAGATTTTGCTACGTGTCGTAAGTGTGAATGAAGGGTTCAGATTTTGCTATGTGTCGCACGCCATAGACACCGATAAATCAGGAAGTTTGAAAAAAAATTTCTGCTTTTTCAGAAAACAAGATCTTTTGTCGACGCATCGAGTTCTGAGTCAGTGATATTTCCGTATACGTTAAATCTCGAGATTTGAACGTTGAATTTTGAAGAAAAATCTCGGGAGTCGGGTGATAGGTACAGGCTGTTGTTCAAAAATCTGAGGTTTATTTAACACACACTAATTTTCGATGAACTTCATCATTTTCAAACTCTTAGCTTAATCTCTTATTAGATTTTCTAGAATGGCTTCCTCTTCTTCTCAAAACAAACCAGAAACAATTAATCTAAATGATACGCCTAGTGTGATGCCAGAAGTCTGGCGTCCTTACTTCCTTTCAATTAATGGCCCTGTATCAGTAACTGATTCAGTGATATTGAATGGTGAGACTGCCACCGCAGTAGCTGCCGGTCTTTGTACTCCGGAGGATGCAAAGGTTTTAGCTGGGAGGACTGACCCACAAATAATAAATGAATCATTGGCACTCACGGTTCAGTGTACTGCCACTGTTTCTAACATGGGACGTCGTCTTCATGTTAGGAATATGGAAGTGAAAGCGCTGCGTTCTCAAGTCACCATTTTACAAAGGTTGCTGAAGGAGAGTAAGAAGAAAGTAGGGGAGGTCAAGGAGGAGAACAAAAGGCTGAAGGCGCTCGTGGATTCTTATGCCGATGATTTGGTAATCCGGTCCACAGAGCAGAGCAAGACCACTAATAAGCTGCAGAAGCAGTACGAGAAGCTACTAGCTGAGGTGAAGGAATTGACTTCTCGCTCTATCCCCAAATAAATGTAGTGGGAAGTGTAGTGGTTTTTCCTTTTGTGGTGACTTCTCCTTTATGGCTTTCTTTTTAATAAACTCAAGTTTGTTTAAATGATGAGTTTTATTTCTTATTTTATGCATGAACATATACGCAAATATACATAGAACTGGACATATAATTTAATGTTCAAACAATATAACTAGGAAGATATAAAATGAACAATTTTATGAACATGATATGCATAAAATCATTTTATATTCAATTCTTAAGGTATATATAGATTTAAGTTGATCAATAAGTTGAATAAACTAATAAATTTAAGCATTTGATATCAACGTATCTAGCCATACCTATTTCACGTCGAATTGTGCAAAATCGTTCTTCAATGAGAGGTTTCGTGAGAATATCCGCCCATTGACTATCGGTGCTTACAAATTCAAGTTCAATGTCCCCTTTTTGCACATGATCTCTTATAAAATGGTATCTAATTTCAATGTGCTTTGTGCGAGAGTGTTGGATAGGATTTTTACTTAAACTTATGGCACTTGTGTTATCACACCTTATGGGAATATGATCAAAAAGAATTTTAAAATCCTCTAGTTGTTGTTTTATGTAGAGAGATTGAGCACAACAACTACCGGCCGCTACATATTCGGCTTCCGCCGTTGATAAGGCCACAGAATTTTGCTTTTTACTAAACCATGATACTAGTGAGTGTCCTAGAAAGTGACAAGTACCACTAGTGCTTTTGCGATCAATTTTGCAACCAGCAAAATCCGCATCCGTGTAGCTTATTAAGTCAAATGAATTTGACTTAGGGTACCATAATCCTAAATCAATGGTTCCAAGCAAATATCGAAATATTCGTTTGACTGCAATTAAGTGTGATTCTTTAGGACAAGATTGAAATCGGGCGCAAAGACATACACTAAACATTATATCGGGTCTACTTGCGGTTAAATAAAGTAAACTACCAATCATACCTCGATATAGCTTAACGTCCACCGGTTTACCTTTCTCATCTTTGTCAAGCTTTGTTGAAGGACTCATGGGAGTTCCATATGCTTTAGCATTTGTCAATCCAAATCTTTTTAGTAAGTCTATGACATATTTGGATTGATTTAAGAATATCCCATCTTCGGTTTGCTTTATTTGAAGTCCGAGAAAGAATTTTAGCTCACCCATCATACTCATTTCGAATTCATCCTGCATAGTCTTAGAGAATTCTTTGCACAAGTTTTCATTAGTAGAACCAAATATAATATCATCAACATAGATTTGCACAATAAGCATGTCTTTTCCATCAAACATTAGAAATAATGTTGTGTCAAGTTTTCCACGTGTAAAACCCTTTTCAATAAGGAAACCACTTAGTCGTTCATACCAAGCTCTTGGAGCTTGTTTTAAACCATATAAAGCTTTTGATAATTTAAAAACGTGGTTTGGAAATTCATGATTTTCAAATCCAGGAGGTTGTTCTACATAAACTTCTTCGGCAATAAAACCATTTAAAAAGGCACTTTTGACATCCATTTGAAATAATTTAAAATTTTTAAAACATGCAAAAGCAAGTAACATGCGTATAGCTTCTAATCTAGCAACTGGAGCATAAGTCTCTCCATAATCAATACCTTCCTCTTGATTATAACCTTGAGCGACTAACCTTGCTTTGTTCCTTACTATTATACCTTCTTCATCCTTTTTGTTTCGGAATACCCATTTTGTACCAATGACGGAGTGGTCCTTGGGTCTAGGTGCAAGAGTCCATACCTTGTTTCTTTCAAATTGGTTTAGCTCTTCTTGCATTGCCAAGATCCATGATTCATCTTCAATAGCTTCATTTATGTTCTTTGGTTCAATCTTGTGAGAGAAACGCCATGTTGTTGCAGATGTTCTTGAGCTTTGATCTTGTGCTTACTCCACGTTCAACTTCACCAATGATCAATTCTTTAGGATGACTATGGACTACGTTCCAACTTTTTGGTAATTCTTCATTGTTGGTTGGAGGAAGCGCTTTTTCTTCATCTTTTGGTTCATCTACTTGATCTTTGACTTTTTCACTTAAATCAACTTGGTTAGATGAACTAGCTTTATTTTCAAGAGAAATTGGCTCATCATCACAATTATTTTTGATATGGAATGGATTAGTTTCATCAAAAACAACATGCATAGATTCATCAACAACCATAGTTCGTTTATTGAACACTCTATATGCTTTACTATTTGTAGAATAACCAAGGAATATACCTTCATCGGATTTAGCATCGAATTTACCAAGATTATCTCTATCATTCAATACAAAGCACTTACATCCAAAAACTTTGAAATATCCAATGTTAGGTTTTCGATTATTCCATAGTTCATAAGGAGTTTTATTTAAAGTGTTTCTAATGATGGTTCTATTTATAACATAGCAAGCGGTGTTAACAGCTTCAGCCCAAAAGTATTGAGGTAAATTATGTTCATTAAGCATAGTTCTAGACATTTCTTGAAGTGATCTATTTTTACGTTCTACTACTCCATTTTGTTGAGGAGTACGAGGTGCCGAGAAATTGTGTCCAAAACCATTTTGATCACAATATAGTTCAATATCTTGATTATCAAATTCTCTACCTCTATCACTTCTAACATTGTTAATTGTATAACCTTTTTCATTTTGAATTCTTCTACAATGTTTAACAAATGCTTTATGAGCTTCATTTTTGTGAGCAAGAAATAATACCCATGTATAGCGAGAGTAATCATCAACAATTACAAATGCATACAATTTGCCACTTAAGCTAGCGGTTCTAATAGGACCAAATAAATCCATATGCAATAATTCTAGAGGTCTTGAAGTAGAAATAACTTTCTTTTTCTTAAAAGATGACTTAGTTTGTTTACCTAGTTGACATGCATCACATATTTTATCTTTAACAAATTTAGTAACCGGCAAACCTTTTACTAAATCAAGTTTAGACAATTTTGAGAGTAATTCCATATTGGCATGTCCTAATCTTCTATGCCACAACCAACTATTTTCATTTATGGCAGCAAGGCAAATTGATTCTTTTGAAGTCATATTATCAAAATCAATAGTGTAGACATTTTCATTTCTAAATGCCACAAATAAAACTTGATTATCAATTTCATTTACTATAATGCACATGATTGATTTAAATATTACATTATAGCCTTTATCACACAATTGGCTAATACTTAGCAAGTTATGTTTCAAACCATCAACCAAGAGAACATCTTCAATAACAAGAGAATGTGTTTTACCAATATTACCTATACCGATGATCTTTCCTTTTGAGTTATCACCGAATTTGACATTTCCTCCATCTTTTAGAGTAAGAGAAGTGAACTTGTTTTTGTCACCTGTCATATGCCTTGAACATCCACTGTCAAGAAACCACTTATCCTTGGTAGATTTGGATATCAAGCATACCTACAAAACAACTTCAAATAACCTTCTTTGGTACCCAAATTTTCTTGGGTCCACTAGGGTTAGCTTTTGGAGGAGTAGTTCCTTTGACTACCCAAATCATATTTTTCATGGGACATGTATGAATATTATGCCCTAATTTTCCACAATGTTTACATATGGGAGATTTCAAGAAGTTTTCATTAATGAAAAATTTTTGATAGTGTTTTTCTTTTATTTTCGGGTTATATCCAATACCCGCTTTGTCAAAAACACATCTTTGACTACCTAACAAATTATCCAAATTTTTCTTTCCATTTGTAAAGTTAGTCAAAATTTTGTTTAAGTTTTCAACTTTGAGTTTTAATTCTTTATTTTCATTTACTAAGAGATTTGAATCATAAGCTATTTGTGATGATGTTTCCACATCTTTTGCTTTCATTTTCTCAATGAAGCTTTGTGATTCAATTTTCAACTTAATTATTTCTTTTTCTAAAGATAGATTTTTATCATTTAAAGAAATAATTTGTTTTTCTAAAATTTCATTTTTGCTTTTGAAATCATCTAATTCGTTTGAAAGAGATGTGACTTTCTTTTTAAAAACTTTATTTTTCAAAACATTCTTCTCAAATTCTTCAACCAATTCTTCAAAAGCATTTTGTAATTCATCATAGCTATAAGATTCATCTTCTAAAGAATTAAGTTTAGAAGTTACCTCATCTTCATATGCCATTAAGCAAAAAGCTTCGGTAGAATCTTCTTCATCGTTGGATGTTTGAGGGCTAATGCTTGTACATTCATCTTTCTCTATTTGAGGCAATTTGTGATCATGAACAAGCATGCTCATCTTTGATTCTTGACTTGCTTCTTCATATGTAGCTTCAAGTCTTTCCCAAATTTCTTTAGCTGAATTACAACTTGAAATTTCATCAAATTCCTTTGAGTCAAACGCACAATATAAACAATTCATAGCTTTATAATTTAATTCAATGAGTTTGACATCATTTTCATCCCATTCAGTTTCTTGTTTGGGTATTTCTTGTTCTTCTACTATTTTAGTAGGAACATGAGGACCATTTACAATGATTTTCCATATGAGATAATCTTGACCTTTAATGTACGTAGTCATTCTAGTTTTCCAATAACTATAATCACTACTATTGAACAAGGGTGGTCTATTTGTAGATTGACCTTCAACCATTTGAGGTCTAAATGTGTTTGCCATGATCTTAACTCTAAGATTGTTAAATCTATATGTAGAGCCTTGGCTCTGATACCAATTGTTACCCAAATATCAACCTAAGAGGGGGGGTGATTTAGGTTGAGGCAAACTTTTTCGATTTAAATGCGGAATTAAAAACTATTTTCAATTAGCAAAAACAAATTTAAGAACACAATTCAATTGCAATAAGATATGATAGAAAATCAAACACAAGCATATATAAGCAATTGAATAAGTAAGAGATAGAGATAGAGAAAATCAAACACAGTGATTGTTATCGAGGTTCGGCTTCCCCGCCTACGTCCCCGCCTCAAGATCACTTCTCGAGGATTCCCAAATTCACTAATTTGACAATCTTCTTTCGGGTGAAGATCAAAACCGTTACAAATCTTCTTTACACGGTGAAGAGTAACCACCGAGTGAAAAATCCTTTTCACTCTTAGGATTTATACCAAGACCCACAAATCTTCCTTACAAGGTGAAGAGTAACCACCCAGTGAAAAATCCTTTTCACTACTTAGGATTTATACCAAAACCCTAACAAAAACACTCAATGGTTTCAACAAAGTATTTGTTGTACAAGATAAGGCTCTCTCAAAGAGTAATTGTACACAATATGCTCACTCTAATAGTATATCAAGGATTTGATCAATATGGCTCAAAAAGTGTTTAGAGAAATTTTCAATCAAGGATTTTGAATGATATGAAAATATAAGCTTGAGAAGGATGGATTGATGTATAAGATGTTATCTTTTCTATCTTTGATTTCTCTTGTATGCTTGATGTTTAGAAATGAAGAAAGGGTAGTATTTATAGCCATCATGTTGTCTTGCATTCTTCTTGATTTTCAATCAATCAATTTGTTTTCTTTGAAAACTTTTCTTCTTAAGATTTTTCAACCATAATTGATATGGTTGTCTTGCATGTGAATTTCAATCAATCAAATTTGTCTTTGAAGACTTTAAGAGATTTTTCAATTGATATGGTTGTCTTATATTTGAATTTCAACCAATCAAGTTGTCTTTGAAGACTTTAAGAGATTTTTCAATTGATATGGTTGTCTTATATTTGAATTTCAACCAATCAAGTTGTCTTTGAAAACTTTAAGAGATTTTTCAATTGATATGGTTGTCTTATATTTGAATTTCAACCAATCAAGTTTGTCTTTGAAAACTTTAAGAGATTTTTCAATTGATATGGTTGTCTTATATTTGAATTTCAACCAATCAAGTTTGTCTTTGAAAACTTTAAGAGATTTTTCAATTGAAGTTGGTTTTAAAGTTGAGCCTTAAAGATCAAATCTTAATAAACTTTACAAAACCTAACTCTTACTTCTCATATGTCTCGGATCATTGTCTTTGAGCTTGATTTCTTTGTCTTGAGTCTTGATGACTTTGATCTTCAATGAATTTGCAATTTATCAACTTTGCATTTGCTTGATATTTGAATTGGCCATCTTGGTCCAATTAAATCAATAGTCAAAATTAAGCTTTAAAACATAAATCATTAGTTCATATGAAAATATCATTAATGAACAACTTAAAATCATGGTTATCATCAAAACTACATGAATGTCCTTGGATTAATTAGCCAATTAATAATTATTGAAACCTTGAGGCTAACAACCTTCACTCTAGAGGGATGATCATTCGTCAGTTGGGTCACACTTTAAGGCCCATTTGACCCTCGGGTCGTGGTTCTCACACCCACTGCTCCTTTTTTTTTTTTGGTTATATTTTTCTGGTTTGTTGTTGTTCTCACTCTTTACTATCTAATCTTAGGTTGTTTTTAGTCTCCTAGGGTTTTTGATCGGGTTTGGGTCTTTCGGGTCAATTTTCAAAGTAAACTTTCATTTTGCCTCTATATGTGATAGAATAGAACATTGTATATACCAAAAACAAAATTTAAGACATTGTAATCTCAAATATGTGATTTCAAAAATACTTGACATTTCTCAAAAGGTAATATTTGGATATTGAATATGAAAAAAGTTTCTGTAAGTACACTAATGTAGGGGGTATTTTTAATGGGTCCTACACTTATTATTGATTGTGTTTGTTAGTGGTACCAATTAGTTTAATTTGTTTGGCAATGGTCCCAAGTTAGTGGAATGTGTGCTTCAGTGGTCCCAAATTAATTGATTTGTTTTCTTAATGCATGTAATGTTGTCTGTTTTTGTTTTATTAGTTGTGAACTTGGTTTGTCTCCATGTTGTTAGCCTGCATGTATGTTTTTCAGTGGATAACAATTATTATTATTATTATTTTTTTGTGATTATTATTATTATTATTTTTTTTTTTTTTTTATTGTTATTATTATTTTTTTGTGATCAGGGTTGACAGTATGGTGGATAAAACAGTTATTTTTGAAGTTCATTATGGTGGAGAACTTACTAGACACCCTACTTGGAAGTATTTAGGAGGAGAGTTGGATGTCATCGACCCAATTGATGAGGACCTAGTATGTTTTTTTGATATTGAGGACATGCTTAAGGTATATGGGTATGTTAAGACAAAGGATGTGATTTTTTATAAAAAAACCTGAGTTGGAGATAGAGGATGGTGCATTTGTCACCATTACTAATGATAAACAAGTCAAAAATATGTTGGACATCGTTTGAACACTATCCAATCCATCAAGATTTATATAGGCCACCATGCCCTTATGGATGTGGAAAACTATGTCAAAAAAACTCTAAGGAAAGAGAAGACTGTAATGATCATTGAAGATGGAGGATAGTGATGATGATTTGGAAGTAGATGATGAGGTATTAGATTATATGGATAGGCTTGCTACTGAGGTCTATACCGAGGGTAAGCAACCTTATGATGGGGATATGCCTTATGTGGATGAGGAAGATAGGCGTTACTAGGAGGGTCTTTTATCTGAAAACAAGGACTTATTTGACATACACTTACATGATAAGAAACTTACTGGTGGGAATTCTAATATGCAGGCAGAAGCTGGTTGTGCTAGTAATTTATTGCAACTTTTTGTGTTACAACCAACAATGTTAATATGGAGATACCGACAGAAGCTGATGTTTCCGAATGTATGGAGAGTGATGATGAGATTGGAAATGGGAAGCCGAAGTATGAGGAGTTTATAGAATCTAGGGAAATGGCCAAGCCACATATTTGTTTGGGGATATTGTTTGCTAGTGTAGATGTTTTTAGGAGAGTAGTTAGAGAAGTAAAGACCTTATATGGTCTAAAAATGACTTGGATAGGATAGTTGTGGTATGTAATAAGGAGAGATGTAAATACAAGATGTATACAAGCAATGTTAAGGGTGAGAAGAGTATCCAAATCAAGCAGATGTACTCGAAACATTCATGTGCAAGGAGTTACCAAAATACACAAGTTACCTCTCAATGGCTAGCTAACAAGTACTTAGCGATTATTAGAGTTAATCCTCAATGGTTGTTGAATGCATTCAAGCATCAAGTAATGAATGATTTCAAAGTTGATGTCCATCGAAACCCATTTTTTGTACCATAATACCATCTGGTACAAGAAACAACACCGAAACGTATCAGAAAAATATTTCGGCCTATTTCAGAGTGTACCGGCTGGATTTTGGTGTTTTGGCTGAAAAATACATTCTGAACCGGTATAGCTTGGCTAGTTTTGAAATTTCGTCCGTTTCTAATTTATGTTTCTATTTTTAGAGTTATAAATAGTACAATGGGTGGAATCCTCTATATACGTCAATGGAAAATCATTTCAACATATAAAAAACCACATGTCATGGCGTCCTAAAACCAGGCTCAACCTTGGCATTAGGGTGGGCCAATCCGTTGTTCGTTGTAATGTTTATAATATCATGCTTTTCTTTCTTAAAGCTTTCATGGAAATTCATTTAAGTATTTTGTATAAATAAACGATTGCACAATTTATTCAATAAAGCATTCATGGCATATGGGCAAACCAATAGCATATGGACACTTTATGTGGATGCAAAGCAATTTGCAAATTAGAATAAACACTCAATTCATGTGGGCAAACCAATGGCATATAATAATTTGGATTTAATGGTGGATTCAGATAAAGATTCAAACATATGGGCAAACCAAATGACATATGAATATTGGAACTAAATCATGGATTTAGATAAAACATTCAAAGAAAAAGGCAAACCAATGGCATGTGAACATTTGGAATTAAAATTGTGGATTAAAATAAACATTCAAGGCATATGGCCAAACCAATAACATATGAGCATTTGAATTTAATGATGGATTAAGATAAGGATTCAAACATATGGGCAAACCAAATGACATATGAATATTGGAATTAAATCATGGATCATACCCTTTAATGGAATTAACATGAGGATCATTACCATAATGGGATTTACATGATAATCATAACTGCAAGGGGATTTACATGATAATCATAACCAC
Source organism: Fagus sylvatica (assembly GCA_907173295.1). Classification (NCBI taxonomy): domain Eukaryota; kingdom Viridiplantae; phylum Streptophyta; class Magnoliopsida; order Fagales; family Fagaceae; genus Fagus; species Fagus sylvatica. The sequence continues at coordinate 23,475,634 of OU015768.1, forward strand.
AATAGAATTTGTATGATAATCATAACCACAATGGGATCAACATGAATCATATCCACAATGGAAGGTGACATCATTACTCATTACCACGATAGGATTAACATGCTAATCAATTCGCAATGGAATACATTTAACCATAACCACAATGGGATATCAAATCATATGTTCAAAGCATGTGAATTGGGGTTTAGAATGTACCTAAGTAAATTTGGAATTTGTGCAGCACTTCCACGTTGAGGTCGAGACTTGTCCTTAGAACGTCAAAACTTAGGTGGTGCTTTTGCGTTGGGATTGGATTCAAGCTCTATTTGTTGCTCAGATCACAGGCTTGGAATGATCGGAACCCAGGAAACTTCAAGAGGTCTGAATTATAGCCATGGCTCTTGGATGGTATGAACTTGGATTGAACGGAAACCGGGAGGGGTTTTGGAAACGACCTTGGAATTGGGCTCAAAGTAACCAAAAACTCACTCTATTTTCACTCTTGATTCTCCATTTGAAAGCATATTTGGACAGAACTTCGTTAGTTTCTAGAAAATCGAGCTCAAGAATATCAATATTTCATCATTTAGGGGTTGTCCTTTCCTCGAAGGTCATGTCACTATTTATAGAGGTTTTGGCGCATCTTCATTCTGCGTCACGCAGCATCATGCTGCGTGAGAACCTCAGGCTCTCCTTTCTTGCTTTCTTTGCCCAAATTTTGATAGCTTTGATTCACCTTTTTCGGGCTATGTTTTGAAGGTCTTCCTGAGGTAAAATTTTGGCAAATTTGGTGTCTATGGAAATATTGAGATGTATACTTTCCAATGGTACCAATTTTACACAATTCTGAGTTCAGATGAGGGAGATATGGCCTCTGGAAGTATAGGTGTTCGAGGTGTCTTTCACTAGGAGTCTCGTTTTTCTGGCAAAGATTTTGGTCAAACCGAAGATGCTATCAACAAACTGAAATACACTACTCGTAGATGAATTCACCTTCTTCGATAAATTTCCTGACTTTCAGACCACCTTGGACCGGATTGGGAAGATTCTGCCTGCAAAGGTGGTTTCCCGTGTGGGAATATTGTCAAATTTCCAATATCTTGAATTTACTTTCATCGCTTTTCCCGCTTATGGTTGACCTAACTCCCGATGTCGGATTTTGATGATTTTGGTATTTCCGGAAAGCTCGTGATGTCTACTTTCCAACGTCACACATTTTTTAGGAATTCAAGTTTAATCCAGCAAACTACAACCTTGGGAACAAGGGCTGCCATAGTGATTTCCTTAATGACGAACCGTTTTCCAATTGAGATTCCGGTCGATCCGGAGATGCTCCTGACAAACCGAGACATACCGATCGTAGATAATATTTCCTATTTCAAGAAAGGTGCTACCTTTTGAATCAACTTGTGGTGGGTTAGGAAGATTCTATGCTCAAAGATTACCTTTAAATGGGTCTTCTTTTGTCAAAAATACTTAACAAAATTTTACCAAGTGTGAGGCCGATTTTCACGGTTTCGGCCATAAGTTCTTCGTTCCAAGTCTGTTTTAGGTCTGTGAAGTACCGATCTGAAGGTCTTCATGTACCCCTTCAAATGACAGAAAATAGGTTGATCCATTATTGATGGAACTCGGTTACGATTTTAGTCAAACTTGATAAAACTTGGTAAAATCCTTCCATCCTTGAAACGCGGCCGTGGATTAGCGGATTTTAGCATGTTAGGGTGATTTTGGACAGTTCTCGGGCTGGTCGGGCTATCTCATTTTGCGTGTCGGATGTACGAAAAATCCTAAGGGTCAAAATGGGGTTACGACATTTACTCATAAAAAATAATGAACTTTCTTTCCTTCTTAATGTCTAGCACTAACTAAATTATGTATTTCAATCATACATACCATTTTTGCTGTCGGTAGGGGCAGTGGTGTCTTTGGCGGCACTTGGTGTACAGTTAGACTAAATTTTAAAATATCAATTTAATGCCAATGTCAAAAAAATTAAAAATTAAAAAGAAACCAGAATTCATTGAAGATTTATATTTTTTTAACTGGTCGATACAATTTGCGCCGCATTTTTAATATATATATATATATATATATATATATATATGCTGGATCAAACTTTCATTCACAACAAAAGGAAATTACATCAAGTTTCAGAGCACTTCCTACTCTATAAGGAATTCATGAGAAAAAAAGTGCCCTGAAAAAGTGAAAATAAACAAGAAAGAGTACTGCCAATCTACGCGACCTTTCTAATTTACATTGATACAATTGCCTAGCTCAAGCTGCATCATTTTAATTTCATAATAAGCAAAGCAATTTTTACTGTCCAACAAACATACATTTGAACTAATGATTCATAAAAGGTAAAAAAATAAATCGCATATCGATCCAAAGCATTAGATTTTGATGTAAACCAAAGCATTATTTAAGCAGAGCTAGACATAGATCTTTTATATGGCAAATATAAATATAATCATGTCTAGCAACCTCTTCATTTGTAGGGGTCCCGATTTTCATTACCAAATATAAGATCGATTATGTTAACATCTACTCATAAACAATGATTGATCACTTTTTTAATGGAGCGAGAACACGATCGGTCAGACAAATCGATCAATCGAAATTTTCATTGCCAAATATACGATCAATTACTTTTAGTCTTTGAATCAAATGCTCATTTACCCAGAAACAACGATCGATCACTTATTTTAATGAAAGCAAAAGTACGAATCGGTCACAATTTTTCCAGAGGTAATAATGGTGATAAAACAAGTAATTGGTCTCATTTCTTGTAAAATAGAATCAAATTTTGGCAGGCTATGACGGCTTGAGTGATTGTTAGTAACTTATTTATAGATTTTGGGACTTGAGTGATAAGAATTGTAATAATGTCTCAGTAATTGACACATCAGCTTTTCAACTCTCACAATTTTACATGTCATTTTATTTTTTTCATTATTTTTTAACCCTTACTTAAATCTATTTTCCTAACCCGACTCACTTATTTCTCTCACACAGACACGATTACTATTTACTCTGTTTTAAATCATATGACATTTTACTCAACCAAAAATAAATAAAAATCATATGGTATATCTTTTACCGAAACAAAATAAAAAATCATATGATAAGTAATTTAGTTATTATTATGGTGTTTAACTAAAACTCTACTATTTATATATATTAATCAACTTTTGTCTAATTTTATCTATTAATGCCACCATTGATACTAGAATATAACTAAAACTCTATTTTTTAATATCTATTATTAGTGCGACCATCATTGATACTAGAGTATAACTAAAATTCTATTTTTTTAAATCTATTAATCCACTTTTAGGTGTAATTTGATATTTTAATGTGACTAGACTTTAAATAAAACTCTACTATCTATCAATCCACCTTTTGTTTGCTAAATGGAAAACGGAAAACTGATTTAAAAAAAAAAAAAAAAAAATTATGGCCTATCAAGAAATATTATTAAGACTATAACTCTGTTTATAGACTTGACCTATCAAAATATAATAGGAAGACTATAAAAAAATAAAAAAAAAAGTAGCAAAATCTGTAGAGATATTCATTCGAATTCCAAAATTCTTTTTTTGAGTGATTTTTAGTTTATATATATAATATCATATTAGTAGTTTTTCTTGTGCATCGCACGGGTTTGCGACTAGTTTCTTGTAAAATGGAATCAAATTTTGGCAGGCTATGACGGCTTGAGTGATTGTTAGTAACTTAATTATAGATGGTTTAAATACCGTTTTGGTCCTCAACCTTTGGCCTTTGTGTCAAATTGGTCCCTAACCTTTCAACTATGTGTCAAATTGGTCTTCAACCTTTCAACCTTTGTGTCAAAATGATCATTGCCGTTAAGTGTTGGATGGAAAATGCTAACGTGACTAACAGTTTACTTTTAATTTTAAAAATATCTGACGTGGCATGCCAACTCAAATTTTAATATAAAAAAAAATGCCAACTCAAATTTTAATATAAAAAAAAAAATGCCAACTAAAAATAAAAATAAAAAATCTGAGTTTGGACAAAGTTCAATTCAGTTCTCTAAGTTTTGACTGTTTCAATTAAGTGTTCTAAGTTTCGTTCCATTTCAATTCCACTCCTCCATTAATTCCGTCAGTGAGTTGCCATTAACTGTGATTTTTATTTTATTTATTTTATAGTTTTCTTTTAAAAAAACTCCCCAGAAAATGATTTCCGAATTAATAAAAAAAAAAAAAAAAAACTATGAAGAACATTGAACAACAGTACAACACTAACCCAGTTGTATTTCAGATTTGTAAAACCAACAACACCAACATAAAATCAAAACTTTGATTAAGATCCCTTCACAAAAACAAACAAATCCCTTCACAAAATTGATATAGTTTAATGAAAACACCAAAACATCACCGAAATAAGATCAAAAAAAATTGAAACAAAAATCCAAACCAGAAATCCATAAACACTTAATCAGTTAAAGAATTCCACAAACACCAAAAACATCAAACCCAAAAATCCCCAAAAACAGAGCAAATTCCGATGGCAGCCTCACCTCCTTGCTCAACCCGACTCGGCCACGGGTCCTTCAAGAATCCTTTCACATCGCCGACTTGACTCAGCCACAAGTCCTTCGATACATGCGAGAAAGCGAGAGAGAGAACATGCAATCCTCGAACTCGACGGAGCAAGGCAAGGCGGAGGAGGAGACCGACCGGATCTTGTTTCGCAACCACCACCCCCACCGGACCTTTGTTTTGTCGCTGCCGCTACCACACCCAAATTGGTTAACCTGGGATCAGCTACACCAACACCAGCTCCCGATCTAGTTTCATATTTGTCTTTTTTTTTTTTTTTCTTTTTTTCTTTTTTTTTCTATATGTTGAGGGTAAAGTTTAAATCCCAGGAATTTTTTTCTTCCAAATAGGCCTTCTTTCAACAATTCCGAGAAAAAAGAAATTCAATTTTTGGTTTTTTTTTTTAAATAAATATTTTTTGGACTTTTTAATATATATATATATAAAATTAACTTAACGAAATCAACTAACAGAACTTGTAGGAAAAAAGTGAATTGAAATGGAACCAAACTTAGAGAACTGAATTGAAACAGTCAAAACTTAGAAAACTAAATTGAATTTTGACCAAATATAAAGGGTGTAATTTGTAATTTTGCCTTTTTTATATTAAAATTTGAGTTGGCATGCCACGACGGACATTTTTAAAATTAAAAATAAATCGTTAGTCATATCAGCATTTTCCATTCAACACTTAGCAGCAAGGACTATTTTGACACAAGGTTGAAAGGTTGAGAACCAATTTGACACAATTAAAAGATTAAGGACCAATTTGACACAAAGACCAAAAGTTGAGGACCAAAATGGTATTTAAATTGTTATAGATTTTGGGACTTGAGTGATAAGAATTGTAATTATGTCTTAGTAATTGATATTACTCTCACGTCTTATAACACATGTGTTCAAAAGTGCAATATTAATGATAAATAAAAAAAA
>OU015768.1:23481222-23521824 GCA_907173295.1 Fagus sylvatica
GTTGTTGAGCATAAACAAGCAAACTGACGTGGCGTGGTAACGATTGTGCATAAGAGAAAGAGAAGAGAAGAGCTGTCGTGGTAGCCATAATTGTTGAGTAAAGCGATCAAACTTACGTGGCGTGGTATTAATTGTGCACAAATGTGGCACTTGTATTGACGTGGCACTGACATTGATGACGAGGAAGCTATCGTGGGAAAAAAAAAGTGACAGCTATCATGTGAAGGTTGACATGACCGTTTGTAATACTTGGGAGTTCCGAATGAACAAACGGACCCCAAAATTGGAATTTATGCGAAATACTGTGTGGGGAAGAAGTTTTTTTTTAACTGTTTAGAGTCAAAGTCAACGGTTAATGGATCGGTAAAAAATGATGTGGCAAAGAGTTGTAGCTTGTTGACATGGAGATGACATGACATGATGACGTGTCAGTAAGGCTGATGTGGCATTGTTGACTCAGCTAGGACTTGATGTGGCATGACGCATGTCAAAGACTCGGAGATCGAATGTCGGTGCGTGCTATAGCAGGAAAAATTATGTCAGGGGCTTTAGGTGGCGCGTGGAGGCGCATCCCGGCTCTGTTCGTCCCGATTTTTCTAGAGAAGGTAGATCAGTCGCCGATTTACTAAGTAGTCTTTCTCGTTGAGCGAAACGGTGGTTGAAGGTGGCTGATCTAAGAGTTGAGAGGTACGGCCGCACATGGAGGCGTGTGATTGAAGATGCCAAAGTTTTGAGAGGCGCGTGGGGGCATTGGATCGCGATCATTCCAACAATGGTGAGTAGATTGGAAGCCCAGCTAGACTTTGATAGTGTCCGTGAGGAAAAAGGAGGCTCAGAGATGGAGATTCTGAGGAGGCAGTGATGAGAAGAGTGATTCAGACGACAACGAAATCACCAGAGAATCTGACGGTGGCGGAGTTATCAAAAAACTGAAAGCCAGAAGAAGGTGGCTCCGATACTATGTTAAGATTATTGGAGCTTTGATACTATTTTAAGTATAAAGTGAAGAAAGAAGAAGAAGAAAAAATTAGGGTTTAGAAAAAGAGAAACAAAGAATACACAAGAGTTATGTGGTTCAGCCTTACGGCCTACGTCCACGGTGGTAAAACCTTAGAGGCTACATCTTGAATATATTAATGAATACAATATTTTGTCTGTGTTGGTGTGTATAAGTGTGCACATAGAGGTCCTATTTGTACTAGCACTAGGAGACTAACTTCTTATACTTTAGTAATGTGGGAAAATACATAGGAAGTCTATTTTATATACTAACAAACTCAATTAAACTAGAGAGCTGGAGAAATCACTGAGCAATTTGGTATGATGTTTAAAAGGGCCACAATGAGGTACTTAACATCTTTTCCAAAGAAAAAGTAAGTGAAGTTAGATCAGGATGGTTTGTACTTCGAGTTGAGAAATAAATTCAAAGGAATGACTTTTCTTGATTTGTATGAGATCTCTAAGGGAATCTAGAAAAGTGTCCATACACCTGAGTCAAATAAACCAACAACTCATATTTGGACCATGGTTTTAAAAACACTAGAAAAGTGTTCATGCATAAGTGTCAAATAAACCAACAACTCATGTTTGGACCATGGTTTTGAAAATCTGACCATGTCGGCTAATTCAACTAGTTCAACCAAAACCATTACTTGATCCGGTTCGATCCTATTTAAAAATATAAAATTAAGAAAAAATGAAGAAAAACCAGGATCACCGGTTCAACCGAAAAAATCGAGAGTCAGACCAATTTGACCACTTATTCAATTTTGAAAAAGTAATTTGTTATACTTAAAAACTAACAATTAAATGTTAGGCATACATAAAAGTTAACCCAATATTAAATATTAGATTCACACAATAGGTAGCCCAATATTTATCTAATGAATAGTAGGCCCACAAAATTAAATAGTCCATACATTCATGTTAAATTTTTTTGGTAGACTGTAATATTTAAAGAGGAAAAAGTGTAACACCTTCTTTCATTTTTCTAATATGAGACTTTTTAAGAAGTTTTTGCTTATAAATGAATCACTATGTCTCCTTATTTAAAGAGGACAAATAAAGAAGTCCCACATTAAAAAATTAAGATGATATTAACAATGATTTTGTCTATAAAATGAGTCTTTCTTTTTATTTTAAATTCTTAATGAGAAAAAGTCTTACATTAATATGATAAATGATAATTAAAAGATTCTTTATAATTGGATTTGTTGGAGTTACGAACAATCTTGCTAGTGTATACAGAACTTTTTAAGTTACTAAAGAGTTAATATATTCAATCTATTATATTAACAATATTAAAAGGTCATTCCATCTGAAAAAATTACTGAACTTTTCCAAAGAAATTTTTCTGTGTATAGAATAACAAGGGAGTCCCAGGAAGTTTTTCACTTTGACTATTGTTAATCTATACCTTATTTTGGAAGATTTTAGGACTTATCTAACTAATTTCCCTTTTGGAAATTACTTATAAATCCATTATTTTTAACATTGCCCACTTAGGTCACATAATCATCATCAAACTAACACACTTTTTAATTTTTAATTTTTAACATAACCCAATCAAATCAGTCTATAGGCAGCATTTTAATTTTGATGGTTCTTTCCCCTACATATGCTTTTAAGTAGAATCCTATTATTGATATGTTGTTGTTTTCTTCTTTGGGGTTTCAAAATCAAGAAGTATTTTAAAAATATATTTTTGGAGCAACCCTAAATAATATATATATATATATATATATATATATATATATATATTATATATATATATATATATATATATATATATATATAATTATTTATGACATCACCGATCCAACCATCAGTCAGACCAGGTCGAATCAGAGAACTAGAAATTACTCACTTTTCCAATTCTTTATCTGATCTGGTTTTTAAAACCATATGATTAGAACACATTCTTTCGATCATAATAGGGTACGTAGATGAGCGAAACAAATTAAGCTAATGGCCAAGCATAAGATGGTATCACATGAGGAAATTTGAGGAAGAAATTATTGTAACTGGCATAATTAATTCATATGAACCTGCAGCTAAAATAATTTATATGTATATGTGTGGGTTTATGTGAATCATATCAACAAAATATTAGGTTTACACTTATTATAATATTCCAAATGCAATGAGGGGTGTAATTGTGATCTTATTGAGTTACATTATGTAGCATTGAGATTTTTGCTGGTTTTTGGTTTTCTGATTTTAAGTTCTTATATTTATGCTTTTGTTCTTCCTTGGCATGTTCGGTTTTGTAGGTTTCTTTAGTAAAATTTGACTTTGGCATGGACAATTTTGAAGGAAAAAAAGGAAATATTTTTTTTGCTCTCGCATATATCTATGTTGTATAGTCCTTGAATGATTTGACAATTAAGGGACCCCTCATTCTTTAGGATATATATCCTGAATATTAGTTTTTATTTTGCTGTAGCCTGTAGGAACTAACTGTGACTAAAAAATTTAAAACACTTAACATTTTCGCTGGAAAAACATTCATTTTGGTCAAAAGTGATAGCACATAAGACTGTGAAAGTTATTTTACTAATATAGCAGAAAACCAAATCTAGAAATTAGTAATAATTTTGTGGTTAAAATATATTGGTTTGTCCATAAAGTTTGCATAAATTTATTTTTTCGTTTTTAACTTTAATTTATTTTTATTTTTGTCCAAACCTAATGAAAATCTTACAATTTATGTCCTTTAATTGAAAAAAAATAAAAGATATTTCATCCTAAAATTAAAAGTTTTTCTTTTTTCCTTCCTATTTTGGCCCTAAACCATTGAAATAATCTCTTAAAAAAATTTAGACGTGAAAAACAAATATTTTAAAGTTCAAGTACGATAAACGAAATTCATGCAAACTTTAAGGTCGGAAACAATATTTTGACCTAATTTTTTTAATAGACTAATATAAATCAAATTATTGTGTCACATACACAAAGTTCTCAATTTTCATGCTCATCGGTCACAAATTTCACACGGGCTTTCTTTGTTATACCATTCTTGACGGGCAAGAATCATGAATTCCAAAATGATTTTGCTCTCTTTGGTGGCAGATTAAAAGATCCTCATACCATGATGTGAATCATGTGATAATCTGAGATTCAGAAATTTTTTGGACATTACAAGGCTCCAAACCTATCTTATCAATAACGCCAGGGTCGTCTTCTTGAAGCCCGACAAAGTTGTTTTTAATTTTGGGTGTGTGTTGATGTCTTTTTTTATTTATTTATTTTTTTTTTATTTTTTTTTTTCTATCTGGAAAATATTGATGTAATAAAAATAAAAATTCAACTTCGATGTCATTGATACTTTCTTTTCTTGGATAATTGTCAATTTTTTTTTTCTTTCTAAGTTATCAATGGGTGTTGTCATTGTTAACTTTGTGACTTTTGATTTTTCTCTTTTAGCTATTCGTTTAGTAAAAAATTTCCATTTTGAATGGTGGTTGTGATTTATTTTGATAGGTGTTCATCAAATTCATGAGATTTTCGATCTCGCTTTTGAGAATTATTGCTTCTTTTGTGTTTAGGTGGTAAATGGTTTAAGGCCGAATCCTAAGAATTATGAGGTTTAGAGCGATACAAAAAAATGAGACATCTAATAAATTAATTAATTAATAAATAAATCTAAGATAGAAATATCATTGATAAATTACTTTACATGCAGTTTGTGCTGTAAAATTACTAATTAAACTTTTATTATCAATATTTTCTAATAAATCTTGTTCAATAGATAATATGGCTAACTTAATCGTAAGTAAGATTTTAATAATTTTGACTTTGAAAAACCCTTTTTAGTCTATGCCAATGTGACAAGAATAATCAATAATATTCTATACGCAATAGATGTATTTGGAAATCAATTCAAATCTTTAATAAAATTAAGTATATCAATCGTTTTGTTTTTTTGTTGGTAAAATCTCCAGTAGGAATTTTAATTCTAAAAATAAATCAATACCATCAAGATCAGAAAAATTATTATGTTTTAAAAATGTTCAAGATTAATACAATACAATTCCAAATTATCATGATAGTAGGCTAAGCTATAGAGGGAAGTGAAAAGTTTATCTACTCTTACCCTTTTTAGGGTTATTTTATTATTGGTAGGAATTTGTCAAGAGAAATCAATTATTATTGGACTTATTTTAAAGAACAATTTTAATATTTGGGCCTTTTTTTTAAGGTTTATTTTAATTATCGGGCCTTTATTTTTTTTTAAAATTATATGGTTATATATAAAAAAATAAAAAAATAAAAAAAATTGAGGCCTTTCAATATAATAAGGGCTTTATAAAAATTTGGAGTGAGACCTAATTTGGGATGAGGCTTGAAGCAGTCGCATACCTCGCAGATGCCTAGGGCCACCCTTGAATAAGACCGATTATGTGTTAAAGTTGTCATTATGTGTTAAAAATATATGTGAGAGACGATGAAATCAAAAATTTGTTATTTTCTTTTCAGTTTTTTCCCAAATTTTTCTTGACAGGTGCGTGCAATTAGCTTTTTAAAAATAAATAAAAATTATAAAATTTAAAATGTTAACGTTCTGTGTCAAGAAAAATTTTTTATCGTGGAGTAAGGGACTTGGGTTCTAATCCCGCTTATACTAAAAACTAATTGGTGTCTTGCCTGATGGTAAGAGCAATCATCATGAGAGCTGATCTGACTTTTAATCTCGCTTACACTAAAAACAAATTTGTGTCCTGACTTAATGGTAAAACAATCATCATAGTAAACACTATAAATGCAAATGATATCACTAAAAAAAGAAAAAGAAAAAAAATTAAACGCACCCAAAACTTAGTACCACTCTTATATTGTTTAATTTTAAAAAGGGCTTTGAAGCACGTGAAGGGTTTACTTTTAAGTTTCAAAACTTTATTTAAAAAGAAAAAAAACTTTTGAATACGCGCTTAACATATATAAAGAGAATTATAAATTATATAAAATAATAATTATCTGACATCACCTTATTTCATAAAATATTTCACAACACCTAAAAAAGATATATATGTATATAAATTGTAGATATTTATACATGTTGATATTCAATTTATGGATATTAATGTTGATAAATGAATACATCCACCTAAGTGTGAACGTGTATTCACAAATGATTAACATCACATCCAACTCTATAAAAGGATTTGAATGTTCTAACCACCCGAAACTCTATTTCTTTTGCATCGACGTCGAGATCCCATGAAGCTGCAAGGAAAGCAGTAAAGCAGACAGTCATGTGAAGGGGGTCCACGCTGGTTTGGATCTTTACCACTGGCTGAAATCTAAAAAGTTTCGTGGTATTGCGACTTGGCGCAACATTCACATGGATCCCGCATCCACAAAAGGTTCATTTCGATATCACGTGGCAGTCGCCTACAGCAAGGCATTGCTTCATCTTTTGACCTTTAGCAAAAACAGGACTTCTTTCTCTCTCTAGAAAATTTGGGCAGCTGATATGATTTTCGTTTTACATAGTTTCAGCTGCGAACTCCACCGCAGGAATTGGTCCGAATTTCTGTTTGTGCAGTATTGGTATACCAGTCCATATATTGGAACATTTCTTACTGTAAGATACATAGAAGATAAAGAATATGCTCTTAAAAGTTAAGAGTAATGTTATAACTTATAAGAGAACAAATTATATACCAATTGTGAGGGGTGTTTTTGTAATAATGCCACGTGGCGTGCCGAGGGCGATCACAACATGGACTTTGATATTGAGAACGGGGTAGTCGAACCCAAAACTCAACCGAGAGCCCAAAGTCTGGCCCAAGGGCTAGTGGGACACTTCTCAAGAATATTCAGAAGCTAAAATCACTAAAGCCCAAAATAATATGAACAAAGATCAAGGGAAGTTCAATCGAAACGTCATTACCGATAAGAAATCCAAGGAACAGTCTTGGGCCGAGCCTCTCGCTGTTTCTCAGTTGAATCGGACTTAAAACGACGTAGCTTCGATCTCCTCAGCTTTAAACACGGGTTTTCTGTGCTGCTGATGACATCTGCCAGAAGAGCTTTAGACAGTAACAAATTCTGTTGAAGCCAAAAAAGAAGGTTGACTTGTTGGGAGAGAGTCACCTCCGATGAGACATGCATGAGGGTCAGGGGAGAACGTGTTTAGGCCTTTTGTGGAGCTAAATTAATAGTAGAGAACCATGGTGGTCCTTATAAGGCATTTCAGGAAATTCTGCCCAGACATCTGCCAGGAGAGCTTTCCGGGAATAAGTGAGATTTTAATGATAAATCCTAATCCTTTCGGATGGGGCTGTATTTCTGGGTTTTAATTGGTATTTCTAAGTTGAAAATGATTTCAGAAACATCCTCTTTCAGAGGTTCTCCCTTGGAGAATCTAAGAGAAAATCCTTTCTCTTGGGTTTTAATTGTGGTAATTTCTTGAGTTGTTGGAAGGGTTGTTCTTGGTCTGGCTGAAGCTAATGGGTCTGATGGATCTGATGCCTTGAGAATGCAGTCAATTCTCCATATATAGAATGATTAGTGTGGCTTAATCTCTTGGGAAAACCGAGGTTATCATTCCCTTAAGCCTATTAACTTTTTGTGTTAGTCTTCTATGACTTGTTTTGTCAAGAAGAGTATGGTATAAGTGAAATGATTAGAGCCTTTTTCTGGTGTCAGGGTAAGGTTTTCTCCTTCCCCGAAATGGCTTGTCAGAGGCACTCATTGCCTCTTGTTGGTGGGTTTTTGTGTATGGTTTTGTCCATGCATGTCTCATGTGTCTTGGCACCCATGAATCCATCGTTGAGTCTCCCAGCAGACTTAATGACAGTAATCCATGGTCACCTAAGTCTCGGAACTGACTCCCCTCCACCAAACCACACTCCTCAAGTCGGGTCAACATAAGGAGAGTAGCTTCCTCACGGGTCTGGGCCGTGGGAGCTACTCCCTGAGTCCTTTTGGGACTGAGATGGACATGGTTGTGGATTCTCTATAGTACTGCTTCACTTCCCATGCATTTCGGTTGCTGTCAGTGATCTTGGAGATGTTATGCAGAAATCTGCTGCGTGAACAGTGCTGGAAATTATAGTTTCCGGTGGATTGGATAGCTGGGATAGGCTGTGGAAGCTTGTATAATTTGAAAATGGTGGGTTGGCAGCTCTTGTCACGTTGGAGAGGATTGCTTGCTGCTGCCTTCCTTCTTTTGGTAATAATAGGACATAATGCAGGTCCTGCCAGCAGCAGACATGCAACCTTTCTTCTGTCAGCTTGACTCAGACCTCATGGGGCCCACGGATTGGCTGTCTTCAGCTGTTTTGGGTGCTGGGCTGATCAGTGTTTGGGTTCCAGCTGCTTTCCTCTACTAATTCAATGGTGTTTGGACTCCATATTTGTATTGTAAGTAAATTTTGGACCGTAGGCTTTTGGTAGATCTCTTTTGGACTTGTGAATAGTGCCAAGGCACTTAAAATAGGTCTACATGGCTTTTTAGGCACTGTCTAAGGCTGGGCCATGTGTTTTCGGGTTGTGGGCTTTTATAATGGTATTAAGGCACCTTAATGATGAGCCCAAATGATTTATTTAAAAGTTGTTTAGGATGCTTTATTGGGCTGGGCTCATTGGGTTAATTAATTGAGCCCCAAGGATTCCATGGGTATCATTGGGCATATTTAAATAGGTTGGGCCAATTGGGTTATTTTATTTAGATGGTCACTTAAGCCCAAGTATCCTATTAGGGGTTGTTTAAGGTATTTCTATCGGGCCGGGCTTATTAAAGGGCTAATTAAGCCCAAGCATTTTATTTGGGAGCCCATTTAAATTATTAGTTAAAAAATGGGCATGTACATTTAGCCCCCCGAGCCCGTGACTTACCCAAGGTGAGTCACGTGCGAGCAAAAAGAATAACTGTTCAGTTTTCTTTTTGGCGGGTGTTTTTCAAAAAAAAGAAAGGTGGTGGCTCATTTTTCTGGGGAAATAGTGGAGGAGTGGGAAGGACATACCTGGTGGTTATGGCTCCTATTTTCAAGGGGCAGCCTGAATTAATGGCTGCCATTCCCTTCCTTAATGACCCAACCACCCAGTCAACTCCCTCCATTACTCAGCCGTTTTCCCCTTATTCCCGAGAGGCAGAAAGTCTATTGCACATAATCACACTCAAGCTCTTCCTCTTTTTTCTTCTTTTTCTTCTTCTTCTCTTTCTTCCTCTCGGGTTTCTTGCTTGTTGTCAATGGCGTCATCTTCAAAAAAGAAAATGAAGGGGCACGGTGGCAGTTCTTCGAGTAGAGGAGGTGCCTCTGGTAGTGCGAGGGTACCGAGGGGTTCAGAGGACGGCAGCAGTGGCTCTGACTCTATCTTGGGGTCACCGGAGCCTCATGGGGATGTATTGGGTCGTCCCACCGTCGACCCATGGTATAGGAGCAGCGAGAGGTTTCCCTCTGTTCCGGCGAGTCTCCAGCCACCACCGGCAGACTGGGAGTGGCTGGTTCTGAGAGAGGACGCTACGGCAGATACGACTTGGACCCCAGACTTCCAAGAAATTCGGGACCTCCAGATTCAAAGAAACGAGATGCTTGCCGTGCCTCTCGTCTTCGACTTCCAATGTTCAAGAGCTATCGAGTGGGCGGATTGGATTGATTCCGAGTTGGCTGACAGAGGATTCTGTGACCATTTGGAGCAGGCCGGTGTTCTTCGATCTATTCTTATTTCAAGATGTTCGAACATGTTTCGCGATACCGAAGCGTTGCGGCAGTTAGTGCGGAGGTGGTGTCCATCCACGCACACGTTCTTTTTTGCACATGGGGAGTTGACTGTTACATTAGAGGACGTGGAGAATCATTGGCTGTTGCCAATTTTGGGTGACCAAGACCCGGCAGAAATTGCACTGTCCCCTGAGGAGTCAAAAATTGAAGCTGTCCTGGCAGATTACATAGGACGAAAGAACGTTGCCTTAGGGACCCAGGCAGCAAGATTTAATTCCTGGATGGAGCACTTCCTCAGAATAGAGGACTCTTCGATCCGGAGGGCGGCTTTCATATCGTACTGGCTCAGCAAATGCGTCTTCGGTGAGCACCCCGCGTATTCAATTAAACCCTTGTATTTCTGTTTGGCTGTGAAAATTGCTGCAGGGGTTCGTTTTCCTCTTGCTCCTTTGCTGTTGGGGCAGCTTTACACTCAGCTAGATCTGCTGCATGCTGAGGAGTTGGTTGGGGCATCCTGCCACATTGTCTCCACGGCCTTTAATTCGTCCGTTGTGCATACATTTGTTTGGGAGCACACGTTGGAGTACATACGAAAGGGTAAGAAGCCTTATGAGATCCGGAAGAAGTTTGCGTCGATGCCGGAAGGGGTTGTTACCAATGTTGGCGACTTTCAGGGAGATGTCCCTGCTGTGTTTCGTTGGGTGGGCAACAAATTTTACGACCATGGTCTGATTCCCTCTTTGGACAGCGAGGGTAAAGTCTGCTGGAGGCCTTATGGGATAACCCATCGGAGTTTTGTGTATGAATCAGTGATGTCGGGGTTTCGAGACGTGGAAGCACAAGACTATACCCTTATTGCTGGGGATGTGGCGTCTTTGACTTACCTTTCTGCCACTAATGCTGGCTGGCTACCAGTATTGTCGGTTGACGGCCCTCAGTTCACGATTTATAGCGCCCATAGAGTGAAGGAGACAATTTGGGTTTGACCAAGAGGTGCCAGCCGTTATGGGAGTTGCAGCGGGTGAGATTCCCACTATTAACCCATTTTTGAGAGCTAGGGCCTTCGCTTATTGGAGCGGCGTTGCCCCTCGAGTCATAGTCCCGAATGGCAATAGGATTGGGGTTTTCACCGCGGGTATGGCCAACTATTGGAGGGAGTTGATGGCTGCCATGGTGGAGTTTAAAGATAGTGGGAGGGAAGACACCTCCCATTTGCTTGAGTCATACACCTCCCCATTGCCTCATCCTCGCTTATTTGGTGCCACCAACACTATGACCACTTATGCAAATCGTCAACGCTTGGGTTATGCTGTGTGGCACCATGAGGACTCACGGTGGGTGATATATGGCAATCACCATCCCCCGTTGTGGCTGAGAGATCACCCTCACATTGCTGCTCCTGGGAAAGTGCCCTCTAGTAGGGGCAAGAGGAACGCTTCCGCTGGCACTCCCACCGCTGTGAAGAGGAAGCAACCTGACAGATCCAAAAAGGGAGAAGCCGTGAGCAAGGATTCTCCTGCTCAGGCCTCGAAGAGGGTTAAAACGACGGCTGGCAGAGTTAGCAAAGAAGCATTGGTTCTCTGAAGACTGCTGTCCAGGATCCAGTGCCAGCTGATGAGACTGCTGCTGAAGGGGTTTCTGCCCCAATGAGCAAGGGACCAATCAGAAAAACTAGAGCTGGGAAGAAGACCTTCGTTCCTCCAGCCTTTCCAAGTACACCAGCTTCCATTGCCGCGCGCGTTGCTGCGCGCAAGTCGGGTCGTGGCATCGTTTATTCTGAAAAAAGGGTAAGTATTTTAATCTCTAGCCTCTTTGTTTTGTCATACACACATATATACACGCATATGTCATGATGTTGATGTTGCTCTTGTTTTGTGGCAGTCTAAGCAAAGAGCTGACACGGCTGCTCGTGTCCCGGTCGAAATATCGGTACGTATCTGGTCACAACACCTTGCTTCTAATAAAACATAACGTTCTTATACTCCTTCCCTTTTGTAGGATGATTTGAGCAGCACATCATCTTCAGGTGGTGAAGGTGATGTGTCTGGAGCTGCTGCCAAGGGAGCTGAGGATGAAGACGTTGAAGCTGCCATTGCAGAAGAAACTGAGAGTGAAAGTGTTGAAGTCACTGCTGCAGAAGAGGCTGAGAGTGAGGATGTCGAAACTGCTGTTGCAGAAGGGACTGAAAGTGAAGATGTTGAAACTGCCACTGCAGCAGAGACTGAGAGTGAGAGTACTGAAGCTGCTGCTGCAGAAGCAGTCTCTGGTGCAGGTGATTTCACAGCGGATATTAGCTCACCAGATATTGGCTCCTGGATACAGATGCTATCATAAATGCTTCTTCTGAGGAGAAGGATATGGAGGCTGGGGCCAATATTGAAGATGATGAAGTATCCACGGGTGAGTTGGGAGCTACAGGAGCTGCTTCTGATAGTGGTTCCACTGCATCTGCCAGCAAGACCATGTCTGCAGAAGAGGTCGTTGAAGAGCATGTGACTGTTGGGGTTGTCACAGGTGTTGAAAGAGTTGTAGAGCCTACACCAATAACTGTGACTAGTAGTGGTGGGACCGCCCAAGGTGATGCTTCTGAGAGTGGCAGCCAGGTGGACCCTTCTTTGCTTGACTCAAGCCCTTCTACTCGTCAATACGTTCGGAGGGCTCGGAGGGGAAGCTTGGTGTCTACGGATTCTGAGAGAACTGCATCAGTTACAGCAAGGGTATCAACACCCCCAAGTCCCCTTGGTGAGTCTGGTGGCACAGCTCCTACACCTACAATTACGGCTGCTGTTGTGTCTGCTACAGCCACTGCCCAAAGAGAGACGAGACTGCACCAGTGATCACTGAAGAGGTTCCGAGTCATGCAGAAGTTCTTGCACACACTCCTGAAGTCCCAAGAGGTAATACTCCTGCCAAAAGCACATCAATTGATAAAAGTCTTGTGACTAATAATGATTTTAATGCAGACACGGGCTCGTGTTGAACCAGCCGAAGTTGCTGCCAGTGATGAACCAGTTCAGGCAGATGTCATTCCTGGCAGTGGTGTTCCAGTTATAGAAGAGGAGTTGGCTCAAGACCCAGCAGACGATGTGGACATGGCAGATACTCACGATAGCTATGACGAAGCCTGGGTTGATGCAGCAGATAATATGGCTGGTGATCAAGCAGCAGATATGGAGGTCACTGCCCCTGTAGCAGCTCAGATAAGCCCAACCAGAACAGGTATTGGCTTTTTTAAATAATATCTTGCCATTGTCGCTGCTTGATGGCAGAGATTTCTTGGAACATATAGGCAGAAATTGATTATTTGCTTGTTATGCATAGGATCCATGAATGTATGTTCTCTTGTTTGTTTGATCATGGATTGTTTAGTCATGAGTTGATGCTCATTTATTGTCTATGACCATAAAACCAAATCTTGATAGACGTAATAGACATGGGTTGATTTCCGTTTGCTGTCTTTTGTTGTTGTTGCTTGCTGTGTGAGTCTGGCAGACATGGGTTGATGCCCACTTGTTGTTTGCCATTTGGTAGTTTCACATTTGTTGTTGTGGAAGCATGAGCCCAGTAGAGATAGAATGACTTACCACCCGTTGTTTGCTGTTTTCACAACCTCTTTTAATTAGGGGAGCCTAGTAGACATGGGTTGATGCCCATTTGTTGTCCACCACATTGTGGCTACACCCCTTTATGATTTTGCGAACCCAGCACCAACGAGTTTTGCAAGTCTTGTCCCATCTTTTGCCCACTGTTTAGTGGCTACATACTCCCGATAAAATGAGTTTGGTGGACATGGGTTGATTCCCATTTGTTGTCTCCCATTGTGTATGGACATGGGTTGATTCCCATTTGTTGTCCTCCATCCGGTGAACCCGGGTTAATGCCCGGTTGTTGTTCTCCATCTGGTACAATATGTGAGCTCAATGGACATGGGTTGATTCCCATTTGTCGTCCCCCTTCCGATGAACCTGGGTTAATGCCCAGTTGTTGTTCACCATCCGGGCCTAATTGGCTGAGCTCGGTGGACACGGGTTAATGCCCGTTTGTTGTCCTCCCTTTGGTGAACCTGGGTTAATGCCCAGTTGTTGCTCACCATTAGGTCCATTAGGTAAACCGGTGGACATGGGTTAATGCCCATTTGTCGTCCTCCGTTGGGTGAACCTGGGTTAATGCCCAGTTGTTGTTCCCCGTTGGGTGAACCTGAGTTGAATGCTCAGTTGTTGTTCCCCCCGAATGACTTAGTCAAACCGTCTTGAGAGCAAGCTGCAGTTAGTATAGCTTTTTAGTAAAGGAGTACTAATAAACGTTTTACTTACTTGTTTACTTTCTTCACTTTGGCTTTCGCACAATTATGCCTGCTTAACTGAAATCTTTCCTCCTCTTCTCATTTTTCTGCAGCTAGGAGCAGTCATGGAATTGTTATAGAGGAAGGAGGAAGACTGCAGGCTGCAGCAGTGGAGTTTGCTGTTAGGGGTCAGCCAGGGCCGATGTCTGCTGCAAGACCTGTAACTTCAAGAACTTCTGTTCTTGCTGACATGGATGCCTTCTTCCAAGAATTTGAGCGCACTTCATTCAGTTCCCGCCATGCTGAGCATTTCTGGACCTTTGATGATGCAAAAGCTGACTTTGAAGTCTTTCGGGTACCTCGAGGAGGAATCCGGTTCTTGCAGGCCCTGTGGGGAAAGTACGGCAGCTGCTCATCGTATTTCAGCCGTGGTGTGCATGTAGGGAGTTCTTTACTGACTCTCCTATGTTGTGTGCTCGCTCATATGGAGCATACCAGGCTTGGAGATATCACTGAAGTGCATATCCTTGAATGGAAAGCCGTAGTTCAAGAGGCAATCGAAGGCGGTTTCAAATTTGGCTTTATTCTTGACTATCTAAGGAGGTTGGCTCGTGACATATTTAGCAGGAGGGTCTTGGTTGAGCTGAGAGAGGCAGAGGTCCGTGTTGCTGCTTTGAGGGATGCCTTGAATGCTGTTGCACCGAGCCCATGGGACTTGGCTTCTGCCAGAAGGGCTTCTGCAGAAGCTCGTACTGAGTCAGCCCTCCACGGCTTGCTGTCTTGAGCACATCACCTTCTGCACTTTTCTTTCTTCTCTGTTTTGTTGTTCTTTTGTAATATGTTAGCCGTATATAGGCTTTGACAATGAAACTTGATGTTACTTTGGCTTTTTTTTTTTTAGCACTTATTTGTTAAATACATTTGCTTATGGACAATGAAATGTGGAATTGTGTCAACTTTACTTGCTTGGATTACATTGTACAAAAGAAAGTTGACATATTTTGCAATACAAAAGAAGAGCATTTTAACTTCTATTACTCTTAGCCTAGCACAAAGTGCTTCAAAAGCCATTTCAAAAGAAGAAAGATACATAATGCAAAATCTGCTGTAATGCATCTTACGAGTAATAGTGTTTCAGCCATTTTCCATTGATAGGATCTGCCAAGGTAGTTCCATCAGGCTTAGACAGCCTGTAGTAACCACTTCCATGCGCTTCTCGGATAATGTATGGCCCGTCCCAATTAGGAGAGAACTTGGACGGAGATGGTAGGTTTCTCCTTACGAATTCCGCAGCCTTTAAGACCATTTGTCCCTCCGCAAAAATCCGAACTCGAAGGGCTTTGCTGTATACATTGGCCATCTTTTGATAGTTTCTTTGAGCTTTTGCCTTAGCCAAATCCCTTGCCTCATCGAGTCCTTCCAGATCTGCCATACGTGCTTCAGCACACATAGTAGCATCCGTTTCTAACTCACTCCCTTGCATTACTCGTGGGCTAGGTACAACCAGTTCAGTTGGGGAAATGGTATCAGTACCATAAACAAGTGAGAAAGGTGTAAAGCCTGTTGCTGTCTTAGGTGAACTTCGGTATGCCCAGAGGACATCTGCCAGATGGGCTTTCCAGTCGTTCCCATAATCAAACACCATTTTGCTCAAGATTCGCAGCAACATCCTGTTCGTGGCCTCAGCTTGCCCATTACCTTGAGGATAATAAGGTGTAGAACGTCGATGCTTGACTCGGTAATGCTCTAGCACTTCCCGTACATCTTTGTTCACAAATGGAGTACCATTATCGGTGATGAGCTTGTATGGTATGCCAAAACGAGTGATTATATGCTCTCGGATGAAGTTCGAGACTGCAGCACCTGTCGCCTTTCGGAGAGGGATAGCTTCCACCCACTTTGTAAAGTACTCGGTAGCTACAAGAATCCAAATGCAACCACCGGAAGCCGGATTGATGGGGCCTATGAGATCTAGCCCCCAAGTATGAAACGGCCAAGGGGTAGCCATGTTTTGGAGGCTAGTTGGGTGAGTATGGATCAGGTTAGCTTGGACTTGGCAAGTATGGCATGTCTTCACAAAAT
Organism: Fagus sylvatica; assembly: GCA_907173295.1. Classification (NCBI taxonomy): domain Eukaryota; kingdom Viridiplantae; phylum Streptophyta; class Magnoliopsida; order Fagales; family Fagaceae; genus Fagus; species Fagus sylvatica. Next base: position 23,497,258 of record OU015768.1, read on the forward strand.
CAGCCGCGTCTTTCTTCATTGTAGGCCAGTAGTATCCGAGTGTAAGCAAGCATTGGTAGAGCCTCTTTTTCCCTTGGTGTTCCCCACATTCTCCCGCATGAGTTTCTTTCATGACCATTTGGGATTCCGAGAGGCTAAGGCATCTAAGTGGCTCTCCATGAAAGCCTTTTCGAAAAAGAGTCCCTCCTTCCACAAAATACCTCGAGGACAGCCTTTTAAGGCGATAAACCTCCTTGGGATTTGATGGCAAGATCCTTTCAAGCAAGTATTCCAAAAACGGCGTGCGCCAATCAGCTGAGACAAAAGTGGCACATACCTCTTCGTTGCTGTGATGGAACTGGCAAATTGGGCATTGGTTTTGTATTTCTGCTGCTTCTGCGCTCATGCTTGGCCAGAAATACCCCAGCCGTTGAAGTCTGCGGTAAAGGCTGACAGCACCTCCGTCTCCACAAGTTGTCTCATGGATTTTAGTTAACCTTTCTTTTGCTTCTTCAAGGCTGATGCAGCGAGCCAAAACTCCTCCAGGCAGCCTTCTATAGAGATCTCCAGATATCAAGGTGTAATCCTTGATTTCTCTTTAAATCTGCCGTATCAGCAGGAGACACAAGCTTGGCTTTGATTGGTGCTCGCCAGTCTTCTTGGTCTTGAGACAGCTCTTCAAACTCCTTTCTCAATGATTCAGTGATAGGCTTCGCTTTCTTGCAGATGGTAACATCCATTTCTTCACCCTCGAAGGCCATTTGAGATCCCAAAGTAGCTAAGGCATCCGCATAGCGGTTCTCATTTCTTTGGGCATGCTCTATCTCGAAGGTGCTAAACCTTGCTTCGAATTTCTGTGCCAGAGCTCTATAAGGTGCCAATGATGGTTCCTTGAGTGAGAATTCTCCTCGAGCTTGACATACCACCAAGTTAGAATCGCCTATAACGCGTAAGTGCTTGATTCCCATTTCATATGCTATTGCTAATCCGGCCAGGTAAGCCTCATACTCAGCTGCATTATTGGAACAAGGAAAATCAAACTTGAAAGATTTTGTTACAGCTTCCCCATCATCCTTGTAAAGAACAATGCCAGCCCCTGCTGATGTAGCAGTTGAGGAGCCATCAAATCTTAAGGTCCAAACAGAGTCTGCCAAGCCTGTCAGGAATACTTCATTGATCTCCCCGGGTACTTCATCCGTAATGAGTGAGTTATCTTCTCCAGGAAATTGAGCTAATAGATCAGCAATGGCTTGGCTCTTGACAGCGGTTGGTGTTTCAGCAATAATCTCATATTGTGACAGCTGCAGAAGCCATTGTGCTAATCTGCCAGATAGTACTGACCGATGCAGCAGGCTCCTGATGGGATGAGACTTTGTCATTAACTGGACCTTGTGAGCTAGGAAGTAGTGTCGGAGCTTTTGGGAAGCATAAATCAGAGCTAAGCAAGATCGCTCAGCCCCCGAGTACCGGCTCTCTGCATCTTTAAGAGTGCGGCTCACGTAGTAGATGGGTTGTTCAACCCCATTACCGTCTTCTTGAGCTATCAAAGCCCCAATCGCTTGACTATTCGAGGCCAAGTAGAGTCGGAGAGATTTTCCAGAAATAGGTGCACGAACGGTAGGGAGTTTGGTCATGATGTTTTGTACCTTTTCGAAGGCTTCTTGGCATTCGGTAGACCAACGGAATGATGGCTCCCTTCTTCAAGAGTGGGGAGAAAGCAGAAGTTACTGCAGCAAGTCCAGGAATAAACCTTCTTATGTATGACAGCTTGCCTAAGAAACTCTTCAGCTCCTTATGTGTGGTCGGTGGCTTCATGGTGGCTATAGCAGATGCTCTTGTTGGATCAACATCGATACCACGCTGATGTACTAAGGAAACCCAGAAATTTGCCAGCTGAAACTCCGAACGCGCATTTGAGAGGATTCATCTTGAGTTTGTACAAGCGGCACCTTTCGAACACCTTCTTCAAAACACCAAAATGATCTCTCCGTGTCTTGGACTTCACCACAATGTCATCGACATAATCTTCAATTTCACGGTGCATCATATCATGGAACATTGCTGTCATGGTTCTTTGATATGTGGCTCCGGCATTCTTGAGCCCAAATGGCATGACGGTGTAGTAGAAATTCCCAATAGGCGTGCGAAATGCAGTCTTCTCAGCGTCCTTTGGAGACATACAGATTTGATTATAACCGCTAAAACCATCCATAAAGGAAAACATTGCATGCCCAGCAGCTGAGTCAATCAGGAGGTCCATGTTAGGCAGCGGAAATTCATCCTTAGGACATGCTTTGTTGAGATTACGGAAATCTACGCAACACCGAATCTGGCCATTCTTTTTCTTCACAGGAACTATGTTAGACAGCCACCGTGGGTGCTGTATTGGTTTAATGAAACCAGCCGAAAGCAACTTCTTGACCTCTTGGGTAATTTGGGCTTCAACTTCTGGATGGAAGGTCCTCATAGGCTGTACCACTGGCTTAGTGCCCGGTTCAACATTCAAAGAATGTGCAACCAGTTTCGGATCTATCCCGGGCATTTCATTATATTGCCAAGCAAAAACATCTTGATATTCCTTTAATAGTTCCACTAAATACATTCTTTCTTCAACTGATAATGATGCACTAATAGAAACAGGCCTATTTACATTAGGGATCAGAACTCAGATTGATTACCTCAAGTTCTTCTTCTGCAGAAATTTTGGAGTCTGCTGCAACCGGTTCTGCTGCATCTGCAGGTTCTGGTGCACTTGCTTCATTTACTGCGAGGCAGGAGGGCTGCAGAATTCCCTCCTCTGGTTCGGGGGCCTCTTGTTGGGGACAATTGGCCCCCGCGCACCTTCACAAGCGGTAAACAGTGCGCCCGTCGGGTAAGCGGACACGTACACATTGTGGCTGGCTCTCGCTTGTGCTAGCTTCTGCTTTACGCTTCTTTTTCTGTTCCAGCAGATCTCTCAAATCTGCCCCAGGGGCGTCCTTTATTTCTTCCCACTTGGGCAGTGGAATTCCAATAGGTTTGGCAAGCGACGCTTCTCCTGCTGGAGTGATTTCATCATACAAGGCTGCCTCAACGAAATGGGACTCGGATTGATCAAAGGGCGCGGAATTGGCGGCTATGCGGATGGGCTTCCCATTGAGCCTTCCTTTAACACATTGGTGGTAGGTGGAAGGGATGAGCTGGTGTTTATGCAACCAAGGTCTTCCCAATAAGATATGGTAGGGGACCACGGAGTCCACAACATGGAACCGTGTGAAAGCCACAATGGGACCAACCTTTAGAACAAGTTGGATGTGCCCCTTAGTATATTCACCTACACCACCGAAGCCTTTTATCTCCATAGGTGCTCCTTGAATCTTCTTTTGAGGGATTTCTGCTGCTTGGATTGTACTTAAAGGAATTAGGTTGATGCAAGAGCCATTATCTACCAAGGCACGTCTCACTTGCACCTCATTGATCGTGGCTGCAAGGTAAAGAGGACGCCGGTGATCTGGATACTGAACTTCCATATCCTCATCTGTAAATGTGACTGCATTGGTTGTTTCCAGAAAAGCCCGGCTGGCATGAGTTTCTGCCGTAAAGCAGTGAGCTCCAGAATCTGCTGCTATGGCCATGATGGCCTCAGTAGCTGCCGTGCGAGCTTCTGGATTCAATCCTAATTGATTGAAGAGGGACCGAAACCTGGGATTCCTCTGCAGAGTCTTGATGGCTGTAGGTGTCATGGCAGTGCTTGCCGTGGCAGACTCATCAGCATTCACGTCGCTAGTACTCCCATGAATAACGACTGAAACAACAGCCCCACTTTTATGCTTAGGGAAGGGATCAGTATGCACCTTCTGCTGTACTTGAGGTAATTCCAAGGTCCCATCTTGAATTTTCTCATGGAATTTTCTCCTAAGGGTCCAACAATCTGCTGTAGAGTGGTGGACATATCGATGGAAATAACAGAATTTTGGATTCTTTTTATCTTCTTCAGTTGCTTTTTTCTGAGCTTCTGGAAGCTTAATAATGCCATCTGCCACCCATTTGTCAAGAATGGCTTTCATCTTCTTCTAGGGTACAAGGAACCGGGGGTGGCGCTTCGTCAAAAGACCTCTCATTCGACTTCCTCCGCTTGCTGTTCACAGTTGACACCGTGAGAACTTGTGGTGGGTTCTTCTTTTCTCTAGGCTTTTCAGTATGAGGTTTGACTGATAATGCTGTTTTTCGAGCCTTTTGGAGCAGCTGTCCAAATCTTGAGATGTCAAGGTTTTCAAGGTGAGCTCGAAATTCTGGCAGCATGTTATCTATGCAGACCCCCACTAGTTCACCTTCTTCATAGTTGGCATAGCAATCCAGAGATATGTCGCGAAAACGATGTATGTAGCGGAGCAAGTCTTCCCCGTTTGCTTGCTTGGTAGTGTGGAGGTTGACAAGCGTAATTTTCTCTTCCGCCTGAAAATATTTTCCGCAGAACAGCTCAACCATATCTTCCCAAACTTTCACAGATCCGGGGGGCAAAGTGGTGTACCATGTGTAGGCTCTATCATCAAGAGACTTTGAAAATTCTCGAAGGCATAGATCACCATTTCCGGCATAAGCCCCCATTGAGTCTACAAACTTACTGATGTGGACAAGTGCACTCCCCTTTCGGCCATCAAAACGCGAGAAGGTTGGGGCTACATACTTCTCGGGGTAAGGCTGTTTTAACAACTCAGCAGGATAGGGAGGCTTTCTTACAAAGAGCCGAGGCTCCTTTGGGTTCTTTTCCCTTTCTTGCTTGAGGAGGTCTGCTACATCAGACATTGTAACAAAGGTAGCCTCCTTTTGGTGTGATCCTGAGTCTTCATGAGGCTTTTCCTGGTCTCCATCTTCGTTTTGAGGAGGAGTCTTTGTGCCAGCATCCTTTCCTTTGAGCTGTTTGATGGCTTCTGCCAGCTCACTCTGGTTCTGCTGCAAGCTCTGTATCAGTTCCAGCAGCAGGTTTGTTGGTGGTACCTCCTGGTTGTGATTGCTTGGGGGTGGTTGCGGTTGATCTTGCCCTTGCACATTGACTGCAGATTCGGCTTGGGAGTGTTCCATGTGGGCTGAAACTTCCCTTTGCTTTCTTCTCTGACGAGGTTTAGGAGGCATGGCTATCGAGCTCTGTTTTTTCCTTCTTGGAAGTGTTAATCTCGACTCCCCAGTGGAGTCGCCAGAAATGTGAGGGGTGTTTTTGTAACAATGCCACGTGGCGTGCCGAGGGCGATCACGACATGGACTTTGATATAGAGAAAGGGGTAGTCCGAACCCAAAACTCAACCGAGAGGCCCAAAGTCTTGGCCCAAGGGCTAGTGGGACACTTCTCAAGAATATTCAAAAGCTAAAATCACTAAAGCCCAAAAATAACATGAACAAAGATCAAGGGAAGTTCAATCAAAACGTCATTACCGATAAGAAATCCAAAGAACAGTCTTGGGCCGAGCCTCTCGCTGTTTCTCAGTTGAATCGGACTTGAAAACGACGTAGCTTTGATCATCCTCAACTTTAAACACGGGTTTTCTGTGCTGCTGATGACATCTGCCAGAAGAGCTTTTAACAGTAACAAATTCTGTTGAAAGCCAAAAAAGAAGGTTGACTTGTTGGGAGAGAGTCACCTCCGATGAGACATGCATGAGGGTCAGGGGAGAATGTGTTTAGGCCTTTTGTGGAGCTAAACTTAAGGGTAGAGAACCATTGTGGTCCTTATAAGGCATTTCAGGAAATTCTGCCCAGACATCTGCCAGGAGAGCTTTTCCTGAGGAATAAATGGATTTTAAGTGATAAATCCTAATCCTTTCGGATGGGATTGCTGTTTTTCTGGGTTTTAATTGGTATTTCTAAGTTGGTAAATGATTTCAGAAACATCCTCTTCTCAGAGGTTCTTTCCTTGGAGAATCTAAGAGAAAATCCTTTCTCTTGGGTTTTAATTGTGGTAATTTCTTGAGTTATTGGAAGGGTTGTTCTTGGTCTGGCTGAAGCTAATGGGTCTGGTGGATCTGATGCCTTGAGAATGCAGTCAATTCTCCATATATAGAATGATTAGTGTGGCTTAATCTCTTGGGAAAACCGAGGTTATCATTCCCTTAAGCCTATTAACTTTTTGTGTTAGTCTTCTATGACTTGTTTTGTCAAGAAGAGTATGGTATAAGTGAAATGATTAGAGCCTTTTTCTGGTGTCAGGGTAAGGTTTTCTCCTTCCCCGAAATGGCTTGTCAGAGGCACTCATTGCCTCTTGTTGGTGGGTTTTTGTGTATGGTTTTGTCCATGCATGTCTCACGTGTCTTGGCACCCATGAATCCATCGTTGAGTCTCCCAGCAGACTTAATGACAGTAATCCATGGCCACCTAAGTCTCGGAACTGACTCCCCTCCACCAAACCACACTCCTCAAGTCGGGTCAACATAAGGAGAGTAGCTTCCTCACGGGTCTGGGCCGTGGGAGCTACTCCCTGAGTCCTTTTGGGACTGAGATGGACATGGTTGTGGATTCTCTATAGTACTTTCTTCACTTCCCATGCATTTTGGTTGCTGTCAGTGATCTTGGAGATGTTATGCAGAAATCTGCTGCGTGAACAGTGCTGGAAATTATAGTTTCCGGTGGATTGGATAGCTGGGATAGGCTGTGGAAGCTTGTATAATTTGAAAATGGTGGGTTGGCAGCTCTTGTCACGTTGGAGAGGATTGCTTGCTGCTGCCTTCCTTCTTTTGGTAATAATAGGACATAATGCAGGTCCTGCCAGCAGCAGACATGCAACCTTTCTTCTGTCAGCTTGACTCAGACCTCATGGGGCCCACGGATTGGCTGTCTTCAGCTGTTTTGGGTGCTGGGCTGACCAGTGTTTGGGTTCCAGCTGCTTTCCTCTACTAATTCAATGGTGTTTGGACTCCATATTTGTATTGTAAGTAAATTTTGGACCATAGGCTTTTGGTAGATCTTCTTTTGGGCTTGTGAATAGTGCCAAGGGCACTTAAAATAGGTCTACATGGCTTTTTAGGCACTGTCTAAGGCTGGGCCATGTGTTTTCGGGTTGTGGGCTTTTATAATGGTATTAAGGCACCTTAATGATGAGCCCAAATGATTTATTTAAAAGTTGTTTAGGATGCTTTATTGGGCTGGGCTCATTGGGTTAATTAATTGAGCCTCAAGGATTCCATGGGTATCATTGGGCATATTTAAATAGGTTGGGCCAATTGGGTTATTTTATTTAGATGGTCACTTAAGCCCAAGTATCCTTATTAGGGGTTGTTTAAGGTATTTCTATCGGGCCGGGCTTATTAAAGGGCTAATTAAGCCCAAGCATTTTATTTGGGAGCCCATTTAAATTATTAGTTAAAAAATGGGCATGTACACAATTTTACGTCTTTTATACCTCCTAAAATTACACTCAATTTCTTTTTTGGTTTATAGAAAATATTATAGAGTACCACATACAAACAATTCTAATAAAAACACTGTTAGTATTTTTCTTTTTCTTATATATATATATATATATATATATATATATATATATTTCTATAGCGTCAAATTATATATTGTGGTTGCATGACTGCATCTGGGGTCATTTTTCGGAGTTAAGCAGGAGAGGATAATTGATCATTTTCGCATCAAATTTCGTCTGCATTAGAAGGAGACGTGTGGGACATCCTGGTTGATGTAGATGGAGATTTCACATTTCCAGGTCATCTACTGTCTACTAGGTAACTTCTTTCTTCTACTACCTCAGCTTAAACACAAAGACATTTGTGGAGGAAGATGATGAAAAAAAATTAAGTAGAAATTGGATGTCTATTTTTTTTAATAATTCAATAGTTGGGAGAGGGGGATTCAAATCTTATATCTCTCCATTGGAAACACCTAGGTATCAGTTGAGTTACAAAACTTTTGGAGAAATTAGATGTCTATTAAGACCCCTAAATTCATATTAAATACTGTAGAAGGTCGGTCAAAATCAGTGGAATTGAACCCACTTCACAAGTGTGGTTAGGCAACCGACCTGTGGATCTCTTCCTCTAGGTCGGTTGGCCCGAGAAGCTACCGTCAATAGGCAATGCCCACCAACAATCACTCTGTTCACATAAACATTTAATGCCACAAAGCAGTGTCCCATCCGACTTGCAGACCGGGACTAATTGCCCTAACACATGTCCCCTAAGTCGAAAGGGGACAACCAACAAAGTCTTGGGGGAAGGTTTTTCCTACCAAAATCATCCTCTCCTACTTTTATAAATGTCCCATTCATTTGTTGAATGAGGTATGCAATATCACATGTTGGGACTCTCCCCATTTTATTTTGTGTGGCACTACGTCTGAGTTAATAATTTAATATTCATTAGATTACAAGAAAGGTGATGGTATAAATTTTATAAATTGATGTTTCACCAATCACAAATTAACAAATCTTTCAACAAAAAATAAAAAAATACACAAAATGACAATTGAGGCATTTATTTATTATGTGTTGAAATAACATAAGTATATTCATTGTGACATAAATTTGTAAGCAAAAATAGTATTTTTAATATTTTCCTTAAAACAATGAATAAGCTACATCGTTAGGAGGCAAGAACAACACATGGACCAAGGGGCTTAAATTTTAAACTTTTTTCAAAAAAATGTATTTCACCACCCCAAAATTTATAATTCACTCCCACAAAATTCAAAATATAAAATAGTTATCTAATCCTTTTCTATGGTCATAGAACACGGACAGGACAATAAACTAGAAATGTGAATGGTTCTCAATTCTCTTGTCCGACCGAGGTCAAATTAATGATCAACCGATGACATTATGAATAAATTAGTTAATAATTTTATGATTATATAAATGAATAATGTGATTTTATAATAATTTTATAATTAATAATAGTTATTTAAACATATTGATTTTTTTTTAATAATAATAATTTTGTTAATATATTCTTAATTTTTTTTTTAATTTTTAAATCTTCTGCTAATGTCATAGACATAGTATAAAATTAAATTTTATTATTATTTTTGTAAATTTGAATATTTTAGTTATATGATTATATCTAACAATTTAATGACTTAAATCTTGGAATTGTGGGATTTAGGTGATATCTTGTTGCTTGACTCCACCTAAATAAATTGTTTGGGTTTTTTTTTTTACTTGACAACATGTCAGAAAGAATATTATATATATATTATTCTTGTTAAGTGACTGAAATTCAGTAGTTTCAAAAGTTTTTTTTTTTTTTTTTAACTGGCAACATTAATTAGTTTTTTATTTAAAAAAATATTGGAGATATAATAAGATAAAATAATAATTATGCTTTTTATATGATTTGCAGGTGATAAGAAAACCAATTAAAATATTTGTCTTTTTCAACTATGAATATTAACAAAACAAATTCACAAGAAAATATTCAAGATTATTTTCTCATGCACTCTTTAATTTTGTGCCTTGAAAAGAAAATTACTGCAAAATTTAGTACACAATAAATCACAAATAATTTTCAAGATTTAAAAGAACATCAAGTCTTATTTTAATAGATTTTTGAGTTTTAAGTAACATTAATTTTGTGTCCTTTTATTTATTTATTTATATTTTATAATGCTAGTTTGGGGATTTTCATATATTAATTTAATTTTAAATTTGATTGTTCCTTATTGTTGAATGGTAAAAATTTTTTAGTCATTCATTTGTCCCAAAAATGAAATCTTGGTTTTGTATCCCATCATTATTCATATATATTATGTATTATAGAGTAACGAACAACTATGTTGGGAATGAAAATTATTCAGTACTTTTTGAGTATAAAGACATAGTACTTCATGAATGATAAATCTCACTACAAAATTAATTAGTAGAACCCACAATTTATGTTTTAGCAAAAAAAAGAAAAGAACCCACAATTTATGTGAGAAGATAAAGTATCATATCTTTTTATGTTAGAAACACTAAATAATTATTGGGGTTAAACATACACAATACACTCTTGATTAGTCATTTATAACAAAACTTTATAGTCATGGGGACTTTGATTAAAGTTAACCAAAGTAAAAAAGAAAAAAAAAAAAATCATTGTCACTTTGATTAAAGTTAACTAAAGAAAAGAAAAGATAATGATTGTGTGGATCTTAAACTTGTGCATGGAAATGAAAATTACCACAGTTGTCGAGCAAAGCCGAGCAAATTGACTTGGGGTAGCAGTGTTTGTGCACAACGAGCAAACTGACGTGGCGTGGTAACGATTGTGCATAAGAGAAAGAGAAGAGAAGAGCTGTTGTGGTAGCCACAATTGTTGAGTAAAGTGATCAAACTTACGTGGCGTGGCATCAATTGTGCACAAATGTGGCACTTGTATTGACGTGGCACTAACGTTGATGTCGAGGAAGCTATCGTGGGAAAAAAAAAAGTCACAGCTATCGTGTGAAGGTTGACATGACCGTTTGTAATACTTGGGAGTTCCGAATGAACAAATGGACCCCAAAATTGGAATTTATGCGAAATACTGTGTGGGGAAGAAGTTTTTTTTTAACTGTTTAGAGTCAAAGTCAAAGGTCAATGGATCAGTCAAAGATGATGTGGCAAAGAGTTGTAGCTTGTTGATGTGGAGATGACATGACATGATGATGTTTCAGTAAGGTTGATGTGGCATTGTTGACTCAGCTAGGGCTGATATGGCATGATGCATGTCAAAGATTGGAGATCAATGTTGGCGCGTGTTGCAGCAAGAAAATTATGTCGGAGCTTTAGGTGGCGCGTGGAGGCGCGTCCCGGCTCTGTTGGTCCCAATGTTTCTAGAGAAGGTAGATCAGCCGCTGATTTACTAAGTAGTCTTTCACGTTGTGCAAAACGATGGTTGAAGGTGGCTGATCTAAGAGTTGAGAGGTACAGCTGCGCATGGAGACGCGTGATTGAAGATGCCAAAGTTTTGAGAGGCGCGTGGGGGCATTCCAATAGTGGTGAGTAGATTGGAAGCCCAACTATACTTTGATAGTGTCCGTGAGGAGGAAGGAGGCTCAAAGATGGAGATTCTGAGGAGGCAGTGGTGAGAAGAGTGATTCAAATGGTAACGAAATCATCGGAGAATCTGATGGTGGCGGAGTCATCAAAAAACTAAAAGCTAGAAGAAGGTGGCTCTGATACCATGTTAAGATTATTGGAGTTTTGATACTATTTTAAGTATAAAGCAAAGAAAGAAGAAGAAAAGAGATTAAGGTTTAGAAAAAGAGAGACAAAGAATACACAAGAGTTATGTGGTTCAACTTTACGGCCTACGACCATGGTGGTAAAGCCTTAAAGGTTACATCTTGAATATATTGATGAGTACAATATTTGGTATGTTTTGGTGTGTATAAGTGTACACATAGAGGTCCTATTTATACTAGCACTAGGAGACTAACTCCTTATACTTTAGTAATGTGGGAAAATACATATATAGGAAGTCTATTTTATATACTAACAAACTCAATTAAATTAGAGAGCTGGAGAAATCACTAAGCAATTTGGCATGCTGTTTAAAAGGGCCACAATGAGGTACTTAACAACTTTTCCAAAGACAAAGTATGTGAAGTTAGATCAAGATGGTTTGTACTTCGAGTTGAGAAATAAATTCAAAGGAATGACTTTTCTTGATTTGTATGAGATCTCTAAGGGAATCTGGAAAAGTGTCCATGCACCTGAGTCAAATAAACCAACAACTCATATTTGGACCATGGTTTTAAAAACACTAGAAAAGTGTTCATGCATAAGTGTCAGATAAACCAACAACTCATGTTTGGACCATGGTTTTGAAAATCAGACCATGTTGGCTAGTTCAACCAAAACCAATACTTGATCCAGTTCGATTCTATTTAAAAATATAAAATTAAGAAAAAATGAAGAAAAACCAGGATCACCGGTTCGACCGAAAAAATCGAGAGTCAAACCAATTTGACCATTTATTCAATTTTGAAAAAGTAATTTCTTATACTTAAAAAATAACAATTAAATGTTAGGCATACATAAAAGTTAACCCAATATTAAATATTAGATTCACACAATAGGTAGCCCAATATTTATCTAATGAATAGTAGGCCCACAAAATTAAATAGTCCATACATTCATGTTAAAATTTTTTGGTAGAGTGTAATATTTAAAGAGGAAAAAGTGTAACACCTTCTTTCATTTTTCTAATATGAGACTTTTTAAGAAGTTTTTGCTTATAAATGAATCACTATGTCTCCTTATTTAAAGAGGACAAATAAAGAAGTCCCACATTAAAAAATTAAGATGATATTAACAATGATTTTGTCTATAAAATGAGTCTTTCTTTTTATTTTAAATTCTTAATGAGAAAAAGTCTTACATTAATATGTTAAATGATAATTACAAGATTCTTTATAATTGGATTTGTTGGAGTTACGAACAATCTTGCTAGTGTATACAAGAACTTTTTAAGTTACTAAAGAGTTAATATATTCAATCTATTATATTAACAATATTAAAAGGTCATTCCATCTGAAAAAATTACTGAACTTTTCCAAAGAAATTTTGCTGTGTATAGAATAACAAGGGAGTCCCAGGAAGTTTTTCACTTTGACTATTGTTAATCTATGCCTTGTTTTGGAAGATTTTAGGACTTATCTAACTAATTTCCCTTTTGGGAATTACTTATTGCAACTTGTATAAATCCATTATTTTTAACATTGCCCACTTAGGTCACATAATCATCATCAAACTAACACACTTTTTAATTTTTAATTTTTAACATAACCCAATCAAATCAGTCTATAGGCAGCATTTTAATTTTGATGGTTCTTTCCCCTACATATGCTTTTAAGTTGAATCCTATTATTGATATGTTGTTGTTTTCTTCTTCTGGGGTTCAAAATCAAGAAGTATTTTTAAAAAAAAAAAATATTTTTGGAACAACCCTAAATAATATACATATATATATATAATTAATTATGACGTCACCGATACAACCATCACTCAAACCAGGTCGAATCAGAGAACCAGAAATCACTCACTTTTCCAATTCTTTATCTGATCTGGTTTTTAAAACCATATGATTAGAACACATTCTTTCGATCGTAATAGGGTACATAGATGAGCGAAACAAATTAAGCTAATGGTCAAGCATAAGATGGTATCACATGAGGAAATTTGAGGAAGAAATTATTGTAACTGGCATAATTAATTCATATGAACCTGCAGCTAAAATAATTTATATGTATATGTGTGGGTTTATGTGAATCATATCAACAAAATATTAGGTTTACACTTATTATAATATTCCAAATGCAATGAGGGGTGTAATTGTGATCTTATTGAGTTACATTATGTAGCATTGAGATTTTTGCTGGTTTTTGGTTTTCTGATTTTAAGTTCTTATATTTATGCTTTTGTTCTTCCTTGGCATGTTCGGTTTTGTAGGTTTCTTTAGTAAAATTTGACTTTGGCATGGACAATTTTGAAGGAAAAAAAGGAAATATTTTTTTTGCTCTCGCATATATCTATGTTGTATAGTCCTTGAATGATTTGACAATTAAGGGACCCCTCATTCTTTAGGATATATATCCTGAATATTAGTTTTTATTTTGCTGTAGCCTGTAGGAACTAACTGTGACTAAAAAATTTAAAACACTTAAACATTTTCGCTGGAAAAACATTCATTTTGGTCAAAAGTGATAGCACATAAGACTGTGAAAGTTATTTTACTAATATAGCAGAAAACCAAATCTAGAAATTAGTAATAATTTTGTGGTTAAAATATATTGGTTTGTCCATCAAGTTTGCATAAATTTATTTTTTCGTTTTTAACTTTAATTTATTTTTATTTTTGTCCAAACCTAATGAAAATCTTACAATTTATGTCCTTTAATTGAAAAAAAAAGAAAAAGATATTTCATCCTAAAATTTTTTTTTTTTTTTTCCTTCCTATTTTGGCCCCTAAACTATTGAAATAATCTCTTAAAAAAATTTAGACATGAAAAACAAATATTTTAAAGTTCAAGTACGATAAACGAAATTCATGCAAACTTTAAGGTCGGAAACAATATTTTGACCTAATTTTTTTAATAGACTAATATAAATCAAATTATTGTGTCACATACACAAAGTTCTCAATTTTCATGCTCATCGGTCACAAATTTCACACGGGCTTTCTTTGTTATACCATTCTTGAAGGGCAAGAATCATGAATTCCAAAATGATTTTGCTCTCTTTGGTGGCAGATTAAAAGTTCCTCATACCATGATGTGAATCATGTGATAATCTGAGATTCAGAAATTTTTTGGACATTACAAGGCTCCAAACCTATCTTATCAATAACGCCAGGGTCGTCTTCTTGAAGCCCGACAAAGTTGTTTTTAATTTTGGGTGTGTGTTGATGTCTTTTTTTATCTTTTATTTATTATTTTTTTTTTCTATCTGGAAAATATTGATGTAATAAAAATAAAAATTCAACTTCGATGTCATTGATACTTTCTTTTCTTGGATAATTGTCAATTTTTTTTTTTTCTTTCTAAGTTATCAATGGGTGTTGTCATTGTTAACTTTGTGACTTTTGATTTTTCTCTTTTAGCTATTCGTTTAGTAAAAAATTTCCATTTTGAATGGTGGTTGTGATTTATTTTGATAGGTGTTCATCAAATTCATGAGATTTTCGATCTCGCTTTTGAGAATTATTGCTTCTTCTGTGTTTAGGTGGTAAATGGTTTAAGGCCGAATCCTAAGAATTATGAGGTTTAGAGCGATACAAAAAAATGAGACATCTAATAAATTAATTAATTAATAAATAAATCTAAGATAGAATATCATTGATAAATTACTTTACATGCAGTTTGTGCTGCAAAATTACTAATTAAACTTTTATATTCAATATTTTTTAATAAATCTTGTTCAATAGATAATATGGCTAACTTGATCGTAAGTAAGATTTTAATAATTTTGACTTTGAAAAACCTTTTTTAGTCTATGCCAATGTGACAAGAATAATCAATAATATTCTATACGCAATAGATGTATTTGGAAATCAATTCAAATCTTTAATAAAATTAAGTATATCAATCGTTTTGTTTTTTTGTTGGTAAAATCTCCAGTAGGAATTTTAATTCTAAAAATAAATCAATACCATCAAGATCAGAAAAATTATTATGTTTTAAAAATGTTCAAGATTAATACAATACAATTCCAAATTATCATGATAGTAGGCTAAGCTATAGAGGGAAGTGAAAAGTTTATCTACTCTTACCCTTTTTAGGGTTATTTTATTATTGGTAGGAATTTGTCAAGAGAAATCAATTATTATTGGACTTATTTTAAAGAACAATTTTAATATTTGGGCTTTTTTTTTAAGGTTTATTTTAATTATTGGGCCTTTAATTTAAAAAAAAAAAAAAATTGAGGCCTTTCAATATAATAAGGGCTTTATAAAAATTTGGAGTAAGACCTAATTTGGGATGAGGCTTGGAGCAGTCGCACACCTCGCAGATGCCTAGGGCCACCCTTGAATAAGACCGATTATGTGTTAAAAATATATGTGAGAGATGATGAAATCAAAAATTTGTTATTTTCTTTTCAGTTATTTTCTTAAATTTTTCTTGACAAGCGTGTGCAATTAGGTTTTTAAAAATAAATAAAAATTATAAATCTTAAAATGTGAAAGTACCGTGTCAAGAAAAATTTCTTATCGTCAAGTAAGAGGCCTGGATTCTAATCCCGCTTATACTAAAAACGAACCGGTGTCTTGGCCTGATAGTAAGAGTAATTATCATGAGAATTAATCTGAGTTATAATTCTGTCTACACCAAAAATCAATTGATGTCCTGACCTAATGGTAGAGCAATCATCATATAATAAACGCTATAAATTCAAATACTATCGCTAAAAAAAGAAAAATAAATAAATAATGCACCCAAAACTTAGTACCACCCTTATATTGTTTAATTTTAAAAAGGGCTTTGAAGCACGTGAAGGGTTTACTTTTAAGTTTCAAAACTTTATTTAAAAAGAAAAAAAACTTTTGAATACGCGCTTAACATATATAAAGAGAATTATAAATTATATAAAATAATAATTATCTGACATCACCTTATTTCATAAAATATTACACAACACCTAAAAAAGGATATATATGTATATAAATGGTAGATATTTATACATGTTGATATTCAATTTATGGATATTAATGTTGATAAATGAATACATCCACCTAGGTGTGAACGTGTATTCACAAATGATTAACATCACATCCAACTCTATAAAAGGATTTGAATGTTCTAACCACCCGAAACTCTATTTCTTTTGCATCAACGTCGAGATCCCATGAAGCTGCAAGGAAAGCAATAAAGCAGAGAGTCATGTGAAGGGGTTCCACGCTGGTTTGGATCTTTACCACTGGCTGAAATCTAAAAAGTTTCGTGGTATTGCGACTTGGCGCAACATTCACATGGATCCCGCATCCACAAAAGGTTCATTTCGATATCACGTGGCAGTCGCCTACAGCAAGGCATTGCTTCATCTTTTGACCTTTAGCAAAAACAGGACTTCTTTCTCTCTCTAGAAAATTTGGGCAGCTGATATGATTTTCGTTTTACATAGTTTCAGCTGCGAACTCCACCGCAGGAATTGGTCCGAATTTCTGTTTGTGCAGTATTGGTATACCAGTCCATATATTGGAACATTTCTTACTGTAAGATACATAGAAGATAAAGAATATGCTCTTAAAAGTTAAGAGTAATGTTATAACTTATAAGAGAACAAATTATATACCAATTTAGTACGTCTGTTTATAACTCCAAAAAAGTATTATCACATCAATTTCTTTTTTGGTTTTTAGATAGAAAAATATTATAGAGTACCACATACAAACAATTCTAATAAAAACACTGTTAGTATTTTTCTTTTTCTTATATATATATATATATATATATATATATATATATATATATATATATATATATATTTCTAGATGATGCGTCAAATTATATATTGTGGTTGCATGACTGCATCTGGGGTCATTTTTCCGAGTTAAGCAGGAGAGGATAATGGATCATTTTCGCATCAAATTTCGTCTGCATTAGAAGGAGACGTGTGGGACGTCCTGGTTGATGTAGATGGAGATTTCACATTCCCAGGTCATCTACTGTCTACTAGGTAACTTCTTTCTTCTAATACCTCATCTTAAACACAAAGACATTTGTGGAGGAAGATGATGAAAAAGAATTAAGTAGAAATTGGATGTCTATTTTTTTTTTATTTTTTATAATTCAATAGTTGAGAGAGAGGGATTCAAATCTTATATGTCTCCGTTGGAAACACTTAAATATCAGTTGAGTTACAAGACTCTTAGAAAAATTAGATGTCTATTAAGACCCCTAAATTCATATTAGAGATTGTAGGAGGTCAGTCAAAATCAGTCAAATTGAACCCACTTCACAAGTGTGGTCAGGCAACCGACTTGTGGATCTCTTCCTCTAGGTCGGTTGGCCCAAGAAGCTACCGTCAATAGGCAATGCCCACCAGCTATCGCTCTGTTCACATAAACATTTAATGCCACAAAGCAGTGTCCCATCCAACTTGCAGACCAGGACTAATTGCCCTAACACATGTCCCCTAAATCGAAAGGGGACAACCAACAAAGTCTTGGGGGAAGGGTTTTCCCGCCAAAATCATCCTCTCCTACTTTTATAAATGTCCCATTCATTTGTTGAATGAGGTATGCAATATCACATGTTTGGACTCTCCCCATTTTATTTTGTGTGGCACTACGTCTGAGTTAATAATTTAATATTCATTAGATTACAAGAAAGGTGATGGTATAAATTTTATAAATTGATGTTTCACCAATCACAAATTAACAAATCTTTCAACAAAAAAAAATAAAAAAATACACAAAATGACAATTGAGGCATTTATTTATTATGTGTTGAAATAACATAAGTATATTCATTGTGACATAAATTTGTAAGCAAAAATAGTATTTTTAATATTTTCCTTAAAACAATGAATAAGCTACATCGTTAGGAGGCAAGAACAACACATGGACCAAGGGGCTTAAATTTTAAACTTTTTTCAAAAAAATGTATTTCACCACCCCAAAATTTATAATTCACTCCCACAAAATTCAAAATATAAAATAGTTATCTAATCCTTTTCTATGGTCATAGAACACGGACCAGACAATAAACCAGAAATGTGAATGGTTCTCAATTCTCTTGTCCGACCGAGGTCAAATTAATGATCAAACTGATGACATTATGAATAAATTAGTTAATAATTTTATGATTATATAAATGAATAATGTGATTTTATAATAATTTTATAATTAATAATAGTTATTTAAACAATATTGATTTTTTTTTAATAATAATAATTTTGTTAATATATTCTTAATTTTTTTTTTAATTTTTAAATCTTCTGCTAATGTCATAGACATAGTATAAAATTAAATTTTATTATTATTTTTGTAAATTTGAATATTTTAGTTATATGATTATATCTAACAATTTAATGACTTAAATCTTGGAATTGTGGGATTTAGGTGATATCTTGTTGCTTGACTCCACCTAAATAAATTGTTTGGGTTTTTTTTTTTACTTGACAACATGTCAGAAAGAATATTATATATATATTATTCTTGTTAAGTGACTGAAATTCAGTAGTTTCAAAAGTTTTGTTTGTGTTATTTATTATTTTTTTTTTTACTTGGCAACATTAATTAGTTTTTTATTTAAAAAAATATTGGAGATATAATAAGATAAAATAATAATTATGCTTTTTATATGATTTGCAGATGATAAGAAAACCAATTAAAATATTTGTCTTTTTCAACTATGAATATTGTCAAAACAAATTCACAAGAAAATATTCAAGATTATTTTCTCATGCACTCTTTAATTTTGTGCTTTGAAAAAAAAAATTACTGCAAAATTTAGTACACAGTAAATCACAAATAATTTTCGAGATTTAAAAGAACATCAAGTCTTATTTTAATAGATGTTTGAGTTTTAAGTAACATTAATTTTGTGTCCTTTAATTTATTTATTTATATTTTATAATGCTAGTTTTGGGGATTTTCATATATTAATTTAATTTTAAATTTGATTGTTCCTTATTGTTGAATGGTAAAATTTTTTTAGTCATTCATTTGTCCCAAAAATGAAATCTTGGTTTTGTATCCTATCATTATTCATATATATAATGTATTATAGAGTAACGGACAACCATGTTGGGAATGAGATTATTCAGTACTTTTTGAGTATAAAGACATAGTACTTCATGAATGATAAATCTCACTACAAAGTTAATTAGTAGAACCCACAATTTATGTGAGAAGATAAAATATCATATCTTTTTATGTTAGAAACACTGAATAATTATTGGGGTTAACCATACACAGTACACTCTTGATTAGTCATTTATAGCAAAACTTTATAGTCATGGGGACTTTGATTAGAGTTAACCAAAGTAAAAAAGAAAAAAAAAAAAAAATCATTGTCACTTTGATTAAAGTTAACTAAAGAAAAGAAAAGATAATGATTGTGTGGATCTTAAACTTGTGCATTGAAATGAAAATTACTACAAAATTTAGTACACAGTAAATCACAAACAATTTTCGAGATTCAGAACATCATCAAGTTCTATTGTAATAGATGTTTGAGTTGAAATATATTAAGTAATATAAATTTTGTGTCTTTTTTATTTATTTATATTTTATAGTGTTATTTTGGATTGTCATATATTAATTTAATTTTAAACTTGATTATTCCTAATTGTTTGAATGGTGATATTTTTTTTAGACATACATTTGTCCCAAAAATGAAATCTTGGTTTTGTACCATATCATTATTTTATTCATATACAATATATTAGAGTATAGACAACCATGAGAATGAAAATTATTCAATACTTTTTGAGTACATAGATATAGTACTTTATGAATGATAAATCTTATTAGTAGAATCCACAATTTATATGAGAGGATAAAGTACTACGTTACTAAATTTCTGAAACATTGAATAATTATCGGGTTAGTGGTTAGCCAGCCATACACTTTACACTCTAGATTAATAATTATAACAAAACTTTATAGTCATGGGGACTTTGGTTAAAGTTAACCAAAGTTGAAAAAAAAAAAAAAAAATCATTGTCACTTTGATTAAAGTTATCTAGAGAAAAGAAAAGATAAGGTTGGTGTGGACCTTAAACTATTCGTGTGTAACACGATAATACGTGTCCTGATCTGCCGATAACAAAATTGGCCCACAAGATGCCCTCCCTTGTCATCTCACTAAAATAAAAGAGGAATCACATGACCTAGTCAAATGTTTATTATTGTCCACTCATCAAAAAAAAAATGTTTATCATTGGCCGTCTTTAAAATCATTAATCTCTTACCCACTCACTCACTCACTCACCGCCAGTCATATCATTTCGTCCACAACAAATTCTTCCCAAGACTCGCAGTACTGAGGTGCAGAGATGGTGGGAGAAACAGCAAAGAGGGGCCACTTTTTAGCAGCACTCCTAGTCATGTTGATGATTTTTTTGTTCCACCCAAATAATTGTGGAACTGCTATGTCACTGGAGAGCAACGCCACCTCCATTTTCGACGGTCCGATGGACGAGCCGGAGTTCATGTTTGAGTCAGAGATAAGCAGAATGCTCATTGACTATAAGCATGTCACTGACTCAAGTTCCAACAGAGGCGGTGCTCTTTGTTCCAGACGTCCATATAAGACCTGCCTTCCACAGAGTAACGGTAAACCCGTCGGAGAAACATGTGACGCCTACAAACGAAGAGGTTGCTAGACATGAGTATATTTATATTTTCCATATAAAAGATCTATGTCTAGCTCTGCTTAAATAATGCTTTGGTTTACATCAAAATATAATGCTTTGGATCGATATGCGATTTATTTTTTTTACCTTTTTACCTTGCCCTTTTCTTTTATGAATCATTAGTTCAAATGTATGTTTGTTGGACGGTAAAAATTGCTTTGCTTATTATGAAATTAAAATGATGCAGCTTGAGCTAGGCTATTGTATCAATGTAAATTATTGGCAGTACTCTTCCTTCTTTATTTTCACTTTTTCAGGGCACTTTTTTTCTCATGAATTCCTTATAGAGTAGGAAGTGCTCTGAAACTTGATGTAATTTTGAATAACTACAGAGCTTTGCAAGAGGCATTGAATACTGATTTTTGGTTCTTTCAAGCATTCCACAAAGCAAAGATCGAAAATGTGACACACTTCTTCTGTAAAGAAAGGAAAGAGTATCATACACAAAAGTCTTGAATCAATTAAGTGAATTTAAGCTAACAATCTGAGATGAAATGGGTTTACTATTAATTTTTGGAATTTTAATTGATTTTCCTTGATGGAGCATAAGGTTCAGCCATAATAAAAATCAGATTTACAACTGTACACTTTTACTCACTTTCAACAAATCAGCTAATCCAAATGCACATTAAGAGTTCTTACAAGAAAACACAGCAGCAAGCTGCTAACTCAAACTACAAAACACCCCATCAAATAAGATTCTTCCTGGAAATTACAAAGAAGGAACAACTAGCTTTACAGAAGGCAAGATTTTTCTAAATCACTTCAGGACAGATAAGGGATACCGCATTTGCAAAATAAGCGAGTTTATTGAAGGCCACATGGAAGCAAGTACAAATTTCTCATGGGTAGTTCAAGAATGATAATAGTATAACTTGAACCAATGTTCTGCTAGGCTTTCATCAAAGATTACAAAATTGCTTCATTGGGACAATTTATCAAGCAATTGGAGTGCAAAACAAAACAGGGCAGCAAGCATTTTACCTCTAAAATCTGAAATTCCAAATAAAAAATCTCAACAATTTAAATATTTTAACCATTAAATACAGTATTAGAAAGCCATCCCGCTGTTCTGTTCATACGCACTGATCATCATGTTCCAAGACACGATATATAACCTGCAATCATCAAATTCCATGATACAATATCTCTTTCAAGCATTTCATCAAACAGTTATGTGCATTTCATCAAGACGCGCTATATAACCCACTTTGATGAACAATATAAATGCACAATGAAGCAGCACTTACCAAAAATTAAATTAAACAAGTGTTGATTAAATTAAATTAAATTACCTAAAATAAAAAACAAGCCAAGAATTTCAATCACATTCGTCAAGACTAAAAATTCGCAAAAATTAATGGGGTTTCCGGCCTTATCAAGGAGAACCCAAATGCACAAAAATCAATCAAAATTTCAACCAAACTTAGGGCAAAACATACAGAATAAACCCAACAAAACCCATCATAAGAATCAGACCAAGCAAAATAGAAAAAAGAAAAATCTTTTTTTTTTTTTTTTTTTTTTTTAAATAAAATAAAATCGTGAGAAGTGTCGAAACTTCAAGATATTGAAAAAGTCGAACTCCTATAAGCCCAATCTGTCAAAGAACATCAAACCCATTAACAATCAAAAGCCCATGGGTCAGACCTAAGAAAAATCGAACCAACAAGAAAAGAGGGAAAAAACGGGCGAGAGAGAGAAGAGAAAGAGAAAGGAAGCCGGTTGCCAACCGGTAACCTATCTCCACTAAGTAAATGACGGGACTGTCCCGTTGCGGGACCTAAGTCGTGCCTAAGAGCAACTCCAGCAGTTTTTAAAAATTTTATCTACTCTATCTCTATATTTACACTATTAACTACTCTCTATTTATTTTTACTCCAACAGTCTTCTCTATTTCACTCTCTACTCTATATAAATATACTTTTTTATTATTTTACCACATTTAAATATTATATTTTTTACTTTTCCGAATTGTTGTTTCGCACCAAAAAAAACTAACTGCTGCCATGGAGATCGGAACCAAAAACCACCGGAAATCTGAACAACCAAAAACCACCGTGGAGATCTGAACAACCAACAACCAAAAACCACCGTGGTGGCGCCTCCAGACCGTTGGGATCGTCGCTGCTGCCGTGGAGATCTGAACAACGAAAAACCACCGGAAATCTGAAGAAAGAACAACCAAAAACCACCGTGGTCCGTGCTTCACGGCGTGGCCTCGGTGGTTACAGATCTGAGCAGAGAGCCACGCCGTGGGTCTCTCCTGGTGGTGGCTGGTGGTTTCAGGTGGAGGCTGGCTGCTGAGAAAAGAAAAAAAAAAAAAATTTGGAGAGTTGGGTTTTTTGGAAAATTTTTCTGCTGGTGGTTCAGGAATGTTCTAGCATATTTTTTTTTTTTTTTTTTTTTTCGGAGATCAGAAGTTTTTAATTAAAATTGCTTTTTATTTTTGAGTTTTGGCAAAATGTTTTTAAGCGTAGCAGTTTTGATTTCAAGTTTGGGGATTTGTGGTTTGTGATTTCATTTTTTAGGTTTTTATATTTTGTATGTCTTTGATTTTGTTTTCTTGTATCATGTATCATTGAGGCACCGTATCAATTATGTGAAAGAAGCACTAAAAATGGAAAAACGGTAACATTAAAACGGTAATATTAAAACGGTAATATTACAACGGTAACATTAAAACGGTAACATTATTTAACGTTAATATCCCAACAGACATATTTTCCAAACGGTTCCATTATGCCAACGGTCATATTTCTTTTAGTATAAATAGGATTATTTCATACCTCTAATTTTCATTCACCTCAAACCAAATTTTTTCTTTCATTAATCTCAAACTCAGTTTACTCACTCACTATCAAATCCAATTTGCTCTTTCATTATCAAACCCAAATTTCTCTTTCATATACTATGGATCATAATTATCATCTTAAGCCTCGTGATTATCAAATGAAGGAAATGGAAATGGTTCTTCTTGAGTCCGACTCTGATGATGAAATGGAGATACTTTCAATTTTTGCAATGGAAGAAGAACGATTGAAAAAAGAGCAGGCGTCAACATCACGTCGTGGTTCAATTGTAGGCCGCAAGGTCATTAAGCGTGATTATTTGCAAGGCGAAGAAAGGCTTTTTCATGATTATTTTTCAGATAATCCGGTTTTTCCTCCTCATTTATTCCGAAGGAGGTTTCGGATGAGTCGTGAGCTTTTTTTTCGTCTTCAATATGCACTAGAAGCGCATGATCCATATTTTATCCAAAAAAGAAATGCTGCTGGAACGCTTGGTTTGTCGTCCCTTCAAAAGATGACTGCTGCACTAAGGATTCTCGCTTATGGAGTAGCAGCTGATTCTACTGACGAGTATGTGAGAATTGGGGAAAGCACTGCAATAGAGAGTCTAAGAAGATTTGTTAAAGTGGTGGTTAATATTTTTTCTGAAGAGTACTTGAGGTCACCAAATAAAAAAATTTGTTAAAGCGGTGGTTAATATTTTTTCTGAAGAGTACTTGAGGTCACCAAATAGCAATGACATTGCTAGGTTGCTCGCGGTTAACGAAAAGCGTGGATTTCCAGGAATGTTGGGGAGCATTGATTGCATGCATTGGAAATGGAAAAATTGCCCGACAGCATGGAAAGGTCAGTATACTGGTCATTCTCGTGAACCAACACTTATTTTGGAAGCAGTTGCTTCATATGATCGTTGGATATGGCATGCATTTTTTGGTTTACCTGGGTCTCATAATGACATCAACGTACTAGAGCATTCTTCTATATTTACGGAGCTTGCTCAAGGGC
>OU015768.1:23521924-23658607 GCA_907173295.1 Fagus sylvatica
AAGGCCACAAAATTTTGCTTTTTACTAAACCATGATACTAGTGAGTGTCCTAGAAAGTGACAAGTACCACTAGTGCTTTTGCGATCAATTTTGCAACCAGCAAAATCCGCATCCGTGTAGCTTATTAAGTCAAATGAATTTGACTTAGGGTACCATAATCCTAAATCAATGGTTCCAAGCAAATATCGAAATATTCGTTTGACCGCAATTAAGTGTGATTCTTTAGGACAAGATTGAAACCGAGCGCAAAGACATACGCTAAACATTATATCGGGTCTACTTGCGGTTAAATAAAGTAAACTACCAATCATACCTCGATATAGCTTAACATCCACCGGTTTACCTTTCTCATCTTTGTCAAGCTTTGTTGAAGGACTCATGGGAGTTCCATATGCTTTAGCATTTGTCAATCCAAATCTTTTTAGTAAGTCTATGACATATTTGGATTGATTTAAGAATATCCCATCTTCGGTTTGCTTTATTTGAAGTCCGAGAAAGAATTTTAGCTCACCCATCATACTCATTTCGAATTCATCCTGCATAGTCTTAGAGAATTCTTTGCACAAGTTTTCATTAGTAGAACCAAATATAATATCATCAACATAGATTTGCACAATAAGCATGTCTTTTCCATCAAACATTAGAAATAATGTTGTGTCAAGTTTTCCACGTGTAAAACCCTTTTCAATAAGGAAACCACTTAGTCGTTCATACCAAGCTCTTGGAGCTTGTTTTAAACCATATAAAGCTTTTGATAATTTAAAAACGTGGTTTGGAAATTCATGATTTTCAAATCCAGGAGGTTGTTCTACATAAACTTCTTCGGCAATAAAACCATTTAAAAAGGCACTTTTGACATCCATTTGAAATAATTTAAAATTTTTAAAACATGCAAAAGCAAGTAACATGCGTATAGCTTCTAATCTAGCAACTGGAGCATAAGTCTCTCCATAATCAATACCTTCCTCTTGATTATAACCTTGAGCGACTAACCTTGCTTTGTTCCTTACTATTATACCTTCTTCATCCTTTTTGTTTCGGAATACCCATTTTGTACCAATGACGGAGTGGTCCTTGGGTCTAGGTGCAAGAGTCCATACCTTGTTTCTTTCAAATTGGTTTAGCTCTTCTTGCATGGCCAAGATCCATGATTCATCTTCAATAGCTTCATTTATGTTCTTTGGTTCAATCTGTGAGAGAAACGCCATGTTGTTGCAGATGTTCTTGAGCTTTGATCTTGTGCTTACTCCACGTTCAACTTCACCAATGATTAATTCTTTAGGATGACTATGGACTACGTTCCAACTTTTTGGTAATTCTTCATTTTTGGTTGGAGGAAGCGCTTTTTCTTCATCTTTTGGTTCATCTACTTGATCTTTGACTTTTTCACTTAAATCAACTTGGATTAGATGAACTAGCTTTATTTTCAAGAGAAATTGGCTCATCATCACAATTATTTTTTGATATGGAAATGGATTAGTTTCATCAAAAACAACATGCATAGATTCATCAACAACCATAGTTCGTTTATTGAACACTCTATATGCTTTACTATTTGTAGAATAACCAAGGAATATACCTTCATCGGATTTAGCATCGAATTTACCAAGATTATCTCTATCATTCAATACAAAGCACTTACATCCAAAAACTTTGAAATATCCAATGTTAGGTTTTCGATTATTCCATAGTTCATAAGGAGTTTTATTTAAAGTGTTTCTAATGATGGTTCTATTTATAACATAGCAAGCGGTGTTAACAGCTTCAGCCCAAAAGTATTGAGGTAAATTATGTTCATTAAGCATAGTTCTAGACATTTCTTGAAGTGATCTATTTTTACGTTCTACTACTCCATTTTGTTGAGGAGTACGAGGTGCCGAGAAATTGTGTCCAAAACCATTTTGATCACAATATAGTTCAATATCTTGATTATCAAATTCTCTACCTCTATCACTTCTAACATTGTTAATTGTATAACCTTTTTCATTTTGAATTCTTCTACAATGTTTAACAAATGCTTTATGAGCTTCATTTTTGTGAGCAAGAAATAATACCCATGTATAGCGAGAGTAATCATCAACAATTACAAATGCATACAATTTACCACTTAAGCTAGCGGTTCTAATAGGACCAAATAAATCCATATGCAATAATTCTAGAGGTCTTGAAGTAGAAATAACTTTCTTTTTCTTAAAAGATGACTTAGTTTGTTTACCTAGTTGACATGCATCACATATTTTATCTTTAACAAATTTAGTAACCGGCAAACCTTTTACTAAATCAAGTTTAGACAATTTTGAGAGTAATTCCATATTGGCATGTCCTAATCTTCTATGCCACAACCAACTATTTTCATTTATGGCAGCAAGGCAAATTGATTCTTTTGAAGTCATATTATCAAAATCAATAGTGTAGACATTTTCATTTCTAAATGCCACAAATAGAACTTGATTATCAATTTCATTTACTATAATGCACATGATTGATTTGAATATTACATTATAGCCTTTATCACACAATTGGCTAATACTTAGCAAGTTATGTTTCAAACCATCAACCAAGAGAACATCTTCAATAACAAGAGAATGTGTTTTACCAATATTACCTATACCGATGATCTTTCCTTTTGAGTTATCACCGAATTTGACATTTCCTCCATCTTTTAGAGTAAGAGAAGTGAACTTGTTTTTGTCACCTGTCATATGCCTTGAACATCCACTGTCAAGAAACCACTTATCCTTGGTAGATTTGGATATCAAGCATACCTACAAAACAACTTCAAATAACCTTCTTTGGTACCCAAATTTTCTTGGGTCCACTAGGGTTAGCTTTTGGAGGAGTAGTTCCTTTGACTACCCAAATCATATTTTTCATGGGACATGTATGAATATTATGCCCTAATTTTCCACAATGTTTACATATGGGAGATTTCAAGAAGTTTTCATTAATGAAAAATTTTTGATAGTGTTTTTCTTTTATTTTCGGGTTATATCCAATACCCGCTTTGTCAAAAACACATCTTTGACTACCTAACAAATTATCCAAATTTTTCTTTCCATTTGTAAAGTTAGTCAAAATTTTGTTTAAGTTTTCAACTTTGAGTTTTAATTCTTTATTTTCATTTACTAAGAGATTTGAATCATAAGCTATTTGTGATGATGTTTCCACATCTTTTGCTTTCATTTTCTCAATGAAGCTTTGTGATTCAATTTTCAACTTAATTATTTCTTTTTCTAAAGATAGATTTTTATCATTTAAAGAAATAATTTGTTTTTCTAAAATTTCATTTTTGCTTTTGAAATCATCTAATTCGTTTGAAAGAGATGTGACTTTCTTTTTAAAAACTTTATTTTTCAAAACATTCTTCTCAAATTCTTCAACCAATTCTTCAAAAGCATTTTGTAATTCATCATAGCTATAAGATTCATCTTCTAAAGAATTAAGTTTAGAAGTTACCTCATCTTCATATGCCATTAAGCAAAAAGCTTCGGTAGAATCTTCTTCATCGTTGGATGTTTGAGGGCTAATGCTTGTACATTCATCTTTCTCTATTTGAGGCAATTTGTGATCATGAACAAGCATGCTCATCTTTGATTCTTGACTTGCTTCTTCATATGTAGCTTCAAGTCTTTCCCAAATTTCTTTAGCTGAATTACAACTTGAAATTTCATCAAATTCCTTTGAGTCAAACGCACAATATAAACAATTCATAGCTTTATAATTTAATTCAATGAGTTTGACATCATTTTCATCCCATTCAGTTTCTTGTTTGGGTATTTCTTGTTCTTCTACTATTTTAGTAGGAACATGAGGACCATTTACAATGATTTTCCATATGAGATAATCTTGACCTTTAATGTACGTAGTCATTCTAGTTTTCCAATAACTATAATCACTACTATTGAACAAGGGTGGTCTATTTGTAGATTGACCTTCAACCATTTGAGGTCTAAATGTGTTTGCCATGATCTTAACTCTAAGATTGTTAAATCTATATGTAGAGCCTTGGCTCTGATACCAATTGTTACCCAAATATCAACCTAAGAGGGGGGGTGATTTAGGTTGAGGCAAACTTTTTCGATTTAAATGCGGAATTAAAAACTATTTTCAATTAGCAAAAACAAATTTAAGAACACAATTCAATTGCAATAAGATATGATAGAAAATCAAACACAAGCATATATAAGCAATTGAATAAGTAAGAGATAGAGATAGAGAAAATCAAACACAGTGATTGTTATCGAGGTTCGGCTTCCCCGCCTACGTCCCCGCCTCAAGATCACTTCTCGAGGATTCCCAAATTCACTAATTTGACAATCTTCTTTCGGGTGAAGATCAAAACCGTTACAAATCTTCTTTACACAGTGAAGAGTAACCACCAAGGTGAAGAGTAACCACCCAGTGAAAAATCCTTTTCACTCCTTAGGATTTATACCAAAACCCTAACAAAATACTCACAGGTTTCAACAAAGTATTTGTTGTACAAGATAAGGCTCTCTCAAAGAGTAATTGTACACAATATGCTCACTCTAATAGTATATCAAGGATTTGATCAATATGGCTCAAAAAGTGTTTAGAGAAATTTTCAATCAAGGATTTTGAATGATATGAAAATATAAGCTTGAGAAGGATGGATTGATGTATAAGATGTTATCTTTTCTATCTTTGATTTCTCTTGTATGCTTGATGTTTAGAAATGAAGAAAGGGTAGTATTTATAGCCATCATGTTGTCTTGCATTCTTCTTGATTTTCAATCAATCAATTTGTTTTCTTTGAAAACTTTTCTTCTTAAGATTTTTCAACCATAATTGATATGGTTGTCTTGCATGTGAATTTCAATCAAGTTGTTTTCTTTGAAAACTTTTCTTCTTAAGATTTTTCAACCATAATTGATATGGTTGTCTTGCATGTGAATTTCAATCAATCAAGTTTGTCTTTGAAGACTTTAAGAGATTTTTCAATTGATATTGTTGTCTTATATTTGAATTTCAACCAATCAAGTTGTCTTTGAAGACTTTAAGAGATTTTTCAATTGATATGGTTGTCTTATATTTGAATTTCAACCAATCAAGTTTGTCTTTGAAAGACTTTAAGAGATTTTTCAATTGATATGGTTGTCTTATATTTGAATTTCAACCAATCAAGTTTGTCTTTGAAAACTTTAAGAGATTTTTCAATTGATATGGTTGTCTTATATTTGAATTTCAACCAATCAAGTTTGTCTTTGAAAACTTTAAGAGATTTTTCAATTGATATGGTTGTCTTATATTTGAATTTCAACCAATCAAGTTTGTCTTTGAAAACTTTAAGAGATTTTTCAATTGATATGGTTGTCTTATATTTGAATTTCAACCAATCAAGTTGTCTTTGAAAACTTTAAGAGATTTTTCAATTGATATGGTTGTCTTATATTTGAATTTCAACCAATCAAGTTTGTCTTTGAAAACTTTAAGAGATTTTTCAATTGAAGTTGGTTTTAAAGTTGAGCCTTAAAGATCAAATCTTAATAAACTTTACAAAACCTAACTCTTACTTCTTATATGTCTCGGATCATTGTCTTTGAGCTTGATTTCTTTGTCTTGAGTCTTGATGACTTTGATCTTCAATGAATTTGCAACTTGTCAACTTTGTATTTGCTTGATATTTGAATTGGCCATCTTGGTCCAATTAAATCAATAGTCAAAATTAAGCTTTAAAACATAAATCATTAGTTCATATGAAAATATCATTAATGAACAACTTAAAATCATGGTTATCATCAAAACTACATGAATGTCCTTGGATTAATTAGCCAATTAATAATTATTGAAACCTTGAGGCTAACACAATCAATTACAAAAGTAGATGAGGTAGAAGATTCAAATAAATCAATTTTAAATAAACTTTCACAAATTGACCCATGTCCAAAAATGACATCATCCAACAAAATATCCAGACCATTCAAACTTAAATGAAAATCATATCCTAACTGCAACAATGTAAAAACAGATAAAAGATTATAAAGGACTCCAGGCACATAAAGGACGTCATGGAGAAGTAGTGTGCGCCCTGTGCGCAAGTGAAGTTGGTACGAACCCACTCCTAATGCTTCTTCATAACTTCCATTTCCCATGTACACAACATGGGTCCCAGCTGGAATCTTTCTATAATCTACGAACCCTGCTCGATCTCGAGCTACATGTCTTGTTGCTCCTGTATCTATAATCCAATCAGAAATAGATTTAGCAACAAATACATGTGAGCATACAAAAATGCTACTTGGATAGCATACATAAATGCTACTAAGATCAAGTGGAAGGGATACCTTTTTCGGCTCAGTGCAATCACGAGCGAAGTGTCCCAGTTTGTTGCAGTTGTAGCACTTCATTTTGGATATATTTTTCTTTGCACCGCGTTTGCGCTTGTGCTGATTTGCACCCTTCTTGACTTTGGGAGCATTAGTGCTAGGCCCACCCTGCCTTGCTGCCTTGCCCTTGTCTTTGCGCTTAAACCCATTTGGTTTGCGCTGCCCACTATGGGCGATAAGGGCTGCAGATTTGGTCGCCTCTTGGCGCTCCGCTTCCAATTCCACATGATGAGATATATCAGCAAAGTTTTTGATATTCTCATTATGGGTCATGATTTGTTTCATGCTAATCCATGAATCAGGAAGGGATCGTATTACAGCTTGCACTTGTTGCTCATCAGTAAGGACATTTCCAGCAGCCTTTAAGTCACGAATCATTCCAGACATCATTCTAAGATGTTCAGTCATCGTATGCTTTGGATCCTTACGGTACACCTCAAACTTGAGGACTAGGCTCCTTAGCCTAGTGGTAGATGTACCACCGAAGTCAAACTTGAGTTGGTCCCACATGTCCTTGGCATTTTGGAAAATCTCATACTCTCCAATCAGATCATCATGCATGCTGCTTAGCATAGTAAAGCGCGTGCTTCGATCTTTTTTAAACCAAGACTGGTAGGCTTCCAAATCACGTCTGTGTTGGGCCGTATTCCCATCTTCAGGTCTGGTCATTTTACTGGACAAAGTTTCCAGGAGCTCTTGCTCATTAAGAAGATACTGAATCTTCCTATGCCAGATGTCATAATTGTTGCCAGTTAATTTGTCGCCCCTAGTTAGATCAGCTACTACATTTTTTGCTGCCATTATATCTACATTCAATTCACAAAAGGGTCGACTTATTAGTTATTTTGCACATCTTTATCTTATTTAATCGAAAATCCAATTAATAAATATTATCTTTCTACACATTTGAGATCGAAACTCTGCTAGGCTCGGAATCATCTCCCAAAATGTGTGGAATAAGAATATATTTATTAATTAATTTTCAAGTAAATTTATATATTAGGGGTATAAGGACCTCGCCTAATATTTGCCATTTTATTATATTAACAAAATAATATAATCATGCATAACATTGTATATTAACAGATAATATATAGTCATGCATCATTGGTTTGCGCCATACACCATTCATTGCGCAAGAATCCCATGTGGATTCTTAAATTGACAATTTAACTTATGTTAAGAATATTCCACGTATAATGTTGGCGTGAAACACATCCCCTTACAAGTTTTTCCCTTAAAATAATACAACTTTATAATTTAAATTACATTTCCAAAAATTAATCCCTACTACAAAAGATCTAATTTACATTAAATTAAATGGGAAAATGGGGATGTCACGTTTCACATTATACCTCATGGAATATTCTTAAGCCATACACGCATACAAGAACATAAGCTTAAATAAATTGTCAATTTTGCCCATCCATTAATCCTAGAACTAATATGCTTGCACATCAACAAAAATATTGGTCTTTTAATGGATGGGACGGTCCAAAAAAAACTTTAGGGCAGCAAGCAATAGACAACACATATCATGCTTTCAATCAATACAAAAATATTGTAATAGCTACACTAAAAATTTCCAGATTTTAATCAATTTTCCATAATTTTTAATCACAATAAATATTATAGAAAACTCTAGACTATAATATAAATCTGGAAAAAAAATTTATATGAACATAAAAATGTTCCACTGTTTCACCAGAATGAATTTATACAATACACTTTACTGTTACTGTTACTTAAACGTAATATTAATATCACTGTACAGTAACATTAATATTATCATGAAAGAGAGTATTTCAATTGGTAAGCATGCATTGTATTGAACACTATGACGTTCTGAGTTCAGAATCTAGTATTCTCTTTTAACTATCTCAATTACATGCAAAATTCAGCCCATAACAGTTCAGCCCATGCATTGATAGTAAGTCCAATAAAACTACAAAGAGAACTTTATTTGGCCACTAAATCGAAATTCGAACTGGCCAGTGGGTTTCGTATAATGCATGCAACAAATCCGGAATCAACCCACACGAAATCAAGCCAATAACGTGAAACCCCATCATAGATCAAAACAAACAGTAAAATACCAATAAATCCGGCGAAATAACAGTACAGTAAACATTCGAATTTAGCTGTTCCGAACGTTTCAATTTTCAAGTTTTTGAAAATTATGATTCAACTATTAAATCACTTATATGCCGTACAGTACAAACCTTTTAATTCTTTGGTCCGTTTTACTCAAAAATTTTATTAGATTATTCCTTTACTCATAGGAACATAACCACATAAAAAATTTTACAATTTTAACAATGGTTTAATCAAATAAAACATAGCATCAAAGAACATCATAGCATAAAAAAAACAGCAAAGCAAGCCAAACTATGGCTCTGATACCAATGTTAATCATAATTTCATATGACCGGGTTTGAGACACTTACTCGTTGCGGAAGACCCGGATCGTTTTGGTTGGCCTGTTACACTGCTTTTCCTTTTTGATCTTCTGAACCCCTCTATGCTCTCGTGTTCGTCCTTGTTCTCGTGGGTTGAGGTTGGCTACTAGAGTTGCCCTTTTTTTTCACGAACTAAACCCTAAGGGATTATTTGAGAGTTTCACACACTTGTGAATTTGAGAGCTTTTCTCTCTGTATTTGGTTTTTTCTACGTATCATAAATTATATTCACAAAGAATATAATATGTTAGATAAGAGCACATCCCTTCTTTTAAGGGATTTGATAACTACTATCCCATGATTTGAATTGGATCAAATCATGGATAGTTATTCTTATCACATAACCAAATGGGACCCGCAACCCATAGTGGGCGGATCATGGGCTCGGGTCCATCCCGACCCATTAAATTATAACAAAGCAGAAAATCCCCAGATCACCGGTCCACGCACTACTTATATTCTCAGTCCAATAATTATATTCTCTCTCGACCTTTTAGCTTAATGAGTTTATAGATCTATCAACAAAATAATGAGTTGCTAGATTAGATAGTCCAATAAATTGTACTACCATCCCACCGTAAAAACAAAGAGAAAGCCAAACTAGTTTACTATAATTAATGTTTTCATTTCTGGTGCATCATGCTATACTGGAATTTTATTGGTTGCTATAACCGTCTAACAATATACAAATATGCAAAAATTGTCTACTTCCTTTTAACTAGTGTTTAAGAAGATTTTCTTTTTTTAGTTCATTCTTCTAAGATTGTGAATTATTAAGATCAACGGTTTATTGGCCTACTATTGTATAATTTTCCTATACAGTGACCTGCCTTGCAGGCCGGGGAATGGAAAATCTCCCTCTCATTGTTATATATTTTTTGTCAAAATGTAAGGTTTGTTTGGTACATGTTTTCATTTTCATTTTCATTTGTTGACTTTTCTCAACTTTTCAAATTGAAATTTGAAACTGGTTAAAATTTATTTATTTATTTTTAATTTCTGTATGGCACCTTATTTTCAAGTCACATTTTGAAACTCATTTTACCAAAAAATTATTGTTTGGTAGATCGTTTTCATTTTAAAATTTAGGATGTACCAAAAAAATAAAGTAGGGGATCAAAACCTTTTATAGGTGTTTATTAACATTAGAAACCTCAAAACCACCAGCCTTTTCCCCATGTCCCAGTCGTTGCCCCCCTTCCCCACGTCCCAGTCACAGCCACACCGTACCCAAGACCCAGTCGCAGATCGTGGAATGAATGGTGTTTCAAAGGGTGTTACCCACGTCCCAGCCACAACCACACGAGGTTCAGATGTAGCAAAGTCCAAGCAACCAAGATCCATTGCCTGCTCCCTATCTTGCTCTGTCTTAACCAAAAATGTGTTCTTAAGGTGGAACATAACTAATGGAACCAATTTGAGGATCTCTGCAGCAATTCTAGACCAGTCATCGACCATTATATAAGTGATGAAGAATGTCGCTTTCATTGGGATGGACATACCAATGGTTTTGGCGAAGCTACAAGAGCAGCAGAACCTTTCATGTTAGATTTTCAAAAACGAGCCCTATTGAATCATTTGTCTAGTTCCATTAATTTTTTGTGTACGTGACCAACAAAACCATTTTTTATTTTGTTATTTTGATTTTTGTTTTTTTAATGATGTGTAGTTTATTATTGTTCTATTACATTAAAAAATATAAAATATATATCACTACTATAACACATTAACACCCAGCGACTTAAGTCAGAGTGGGACCTATTCCATTAATTATTTTAATGATCCATCAAATTTTTGAATTTTGATACAAGTAATAGTGACTAATCAAATTTCTGTCTAAAATACGTTACAGTTAAACTTTTGTCTAAGTTAGAAAATTGACATATATCTAAATAAACCTAAGAGCCCACAAAATGGAGCGTCCCTTCTACGAGAAATACAAGACTTAAATATCCAAATAAACCTAAGGATAGTTTATTTACGAATGTAAAATAATTTTTAAATTTTCAGATGTTTGAGTTAACATGAAAATATAGTCAAACTGAAAATAACATACTTTTAACAAAAATTTTAACTTTGAAACCTAAATTATTTTAAGCTCGTTCTATAATGTAAAACAATTATACTTATTGAGTAATTTATTCTTATCCAGTTATCATATCACTCATTCAACACTCAATCGCAAACACCGTAAAATATTTTTTGAAAAATGTTTTAAAAGAGAAATTATTTTATGTTGAAACAAACGGACAGACTTGACAGGTAAAAAATTGAGCATCTTATATAAATCCCTTGCTTTGAAAACCTGAAAAACCAAAAGATATCCATATAAACCAACACAAAATAAGAAATTATAAAAGAATTAAAGAAAAAAGAGATTTTATTATAAAAGAAAATTGAACATCTTATCTACATATACGATATACCACCATTAGTACTTTTTTTTTTTTGGTATTATTTTCTTCCTAATCGACGATGAATCTATTAATATGTGCAATAGGTACTTTAAAATCAGTGGAATTAGAAGTGTTGGTAGATATTAGTGGCATGAATTTAGAAAACAAAAGAACAAAAAATTGTTGTAATTTGTTTTTAACCCTTTTTTTGTAAATGTGAATAAGATCACTAAAATAGGTAATAAGCAGAACAACTTTGGACACCACTTCATTTGGCCTTACATCACTACATTTTGCACAAACTTATCTACTGCCCTCAACATTATGATTTGTTTCGTAGTATATGCACTCCTTGCAAAATCTTTTTTTTTTTTTTTGAAAAAGATAAACATGGTTCTTTAAGGGAATGTCGAAATTCGGTTAAACCACTACTAGTAGCCTATTCAACAATGGATTTCGGAGGCCATTATGTTTTTACCTCAAAATTTTTTGTTCACATCCATGTCATGTTTATTAAATGCATTCCTAATAATCACAATTTTGGTTGGTAGTCTTTTCACATCTTCACACGTAAAAACACATGACTTGGCACGTTCATAATATTCATTCTTAATAATCACAAATTTGGTTAATAATCTTTTCACCTCTTCATGTGTAAAGCACATGACTTGCAAGCTAATCATACTAGATTTTTTAGTTGCTAGCTAAGGCAATTTCACAATATCAACAAACAAAACCATCCAATGTCACCTATATATTACATCAAATGAAAGTTGATTAGCAAAGATTCTAGGACAGGAACTCATACTTAACTTGGATGACATTTTCTTTTTAGGACATAGTTTACCTCTAACCCGATTTGGAAGAATCCTCCTTTAACCCATTATGTGTCAAGTAATAAACTATCCACATGTATTATTTGAAAAAGTCACATGACTCATTACAAAGGTCATGTGACTAAAAGTACACGTGGATAATCTATTTACTTGCCACGTAGTGGGTTCGAGATAAACTATTTCCTTTCAAATGGGAAAAAAAAAGATAAGAGTGTATTTAACGTTAGTGTGCATGGGATGAAATTTGGTCCTACTAAGATCTTTTTTAAGAAAGCTATACCCAGGGAAGACTTCCAAAGATACATAGGTCTTAAAAGAATAAGAAAATTAATGTCTCCATTTCTTTTTAAATATAGGATTTTGAGTTTTGACACTTGCACATTCATGGACTTTTGATTTTTTTGATGATAAACTTAACATTGTTTGTACTCCTGCATTTCAAAGCTCAATTCATTTTGCTTGACCCATACACAATAAAATTGATACCTTTAAAATTAGCATTGTGCTCCTGTTAAAGTACTGTTTGATGTCGAAATTATGTTTCACATCAAAGGCATTCTTAATAATCACAATTTTGGTTAATAATTGCTTCATTCTTTCATGGGTAAATCACATGACTTGAGCACTAATCATATTAGACTTTCAGTACGTACAATAATTTCACATCAGAAAATAAAACCTAAGTGTATACGGTAAGAAATTCATGTGTCCTATTTCATCAAATGAATGTTGAATTCTTCACACAAATTTTGATTAGGAAAAGACCCTAGACCCTGGCACTTGACTTGGATGACACTTTCCCCAACATTCTATCATATGGGAAAAAAAAATAAATGAGTGTGGAAGAAATTTGATCCTAGTAAGAAACAACTTTCTGAGAAAGTTTTGCCCGGCATGATAAAACACTGGATAAGAAAATGACTGAGAAAACAATAACAAAAGTATACATACTCTAAAGGCTTGTATAACAGAATATGATGAAAGTATTCTCGCCTAATTAGGTCGAGTGTTCATTGTGTATATTTATAGAGTATCAACAGAGTTAACTATATACAAGAGATAGATATTGAGTTGAACTCAATTCATATCAACAGATAATATCCTATCTAAATAGGATATCCATTCTAAGTAGTCTCTGAGGACTCTACTTTGTGATCTTCTTTATCTGTTAACTATGTTGATCTGTATGTCTGATGATTATCCTTGACACACCCCTTCAAGCCCAACGGAGTGGACAGAACGTTGAGCTTGGTTCTAAGCAGTGCAAATCGAGAAGAAGAAATTGGTTTTGTCAATAAATCTACAAGTTGATCATGGCTGGAGACGAAGCGAACATTGAGTGACTTAGTTGCAACCATATCACGAACAAAATGGAAATCTATTTCAACATGTTTGGTGCTGGCATGGAAAACTGGATTGGAGGATAAATATGTTGCACCGATATTATCACACCAAAGAACAGGGGGAGCTGGTATGGAACGACCAAGTTCAAGGAATAGAGATTAAAGCCACTTGAGTTCAGCAGTAGTGTTTGCCAGTGCTTTGTATTCAGCCTCAGTACTAGATCGGCCAACGGTAGCTTGTTTTCGAAAACTCTATGAAATAAGATTTTTTCCAAGGAAGACACAGAAACTTCCAGTGGATTGTCGGTCATCCCTATTGCCTGCCCATTCAGCATCAGAGAAATAATACTAGACACAATCCTAAATGCGGGATGACCTAAACGAGAATGCCAGTTGGTGAAGGAAGTCCTTTCGCCAAAGAGAGCACGAGGAGAAGAGAAACTTTTATTTGTGTGGAATGGAAAGGGGTACAACCCATGCTTACTCGGCCCGTGTAACAGTAGACGCTTCGAAGCCAGATCCTTCACACGAAAAAGAGAGGGGTGAAATTCCATAAAGGTATTGGTATCATTTGTAAATTTATGAACAGATAATAAATTGTTAGAGATATTAGGAACATGTAAAACATTATTTAAACGAAAAGTGGTAGTGGGGGTTGAAAGTTGGGTTGTCCCAATGTGATAAATGGGAAGACTTGTATCGTCACCCACGCGGATCTGTTCAGAACCTTGATACTCATCAACATGAACATTTAAATTTGCCAAATCAGAGGTGACATGGTGAGTGGCGCCAGAATCAGGATACCAATTTGGATTTGTGGTTTGTTGAGGAGTGACAAGAAGAGCCTGCATCTGAGGATTGTTGTCATACTGATATGTGTTATCAAACCGGTGTTAACATTGTAAAGCTACATGTCTTGGCTTTTGACAGACTTGGCAAAAGTGTTTGTTAGAAGAATTGGAAAAATTGGAGCGACCACGCCCCCTGCCTCTTTGCTTTTGAAAGTTGTTGCAGCCTTGATTTATGGAGAAATTGTTGGAATTTCGTCCACCATGCCCTCCTCTGGTGGAGGAATTTTTGTTCACAAAGTTCACACTGGCAGTAGATAAATCAACAGAGGGTTCATTGTGTGAGAGCCGGAGTTCATGGGACAGCAGGTGACTGTAGAGATCTTTAAGAGCAATAGGGGTCAATTGGGTTTGAACAGAGGTGACCAAAGAGTCATAATCGGCACCGAGACCAGTAAGAAGAAACGAGAGAAATTCGTGGTGAGGGAGGGGTTGGTCAATCGCAGCAAGAGTATCGATGAGATGGGTGAAGCGGTCATAGTAATCAGCAATGGAGGAATCACCCTTTTTGAAGAGTGGCAATTTGGTAGTGAATGCTCATGGATCGGGCTCGAGATTGAGCAGTGAACATACACTCAAGGGTAGTCCAGACTTCACGCGAGATGTGGTGCACTTGACCATATAGGCGAGTATCGTCTCAAATAAGGACGAGATGAGGGCAGAGAGGATCATTTGATCTTGGGACTGCCATCTGAGGAAAGCAGGATTGAGAAAAGGTTGGGCGACATCTGTGGAGGGAAGAGAAAGTATTGAAGGAGGAGATGGTAAGGATCCATCGATAAAGCCAAACAAATGTTGGCCCTTTAAATAGGGAACAATTTGAGCTTTCCATAGGAGGTAATTATCTCGATTGAGTTTAATGGTAATAAGGTGTTGAATTGGAGTGAGAGAATGAGTTGAGGTGTTTTGTGAAGGTGCAGAAAGGATGCATGAGGAAGAAGAAGAAGAGGAAGAGGAAGACATTTGTAGGTAAGGTGTTTGATAAAATGTGGCTGAGAGAAGACGTTAGTCTTTGATATGCTCTGATACCATGTAAAGGTTTGTATAACAAAATATGATGAGAGTATTCTCGCCTAATTATGTCGAGTGTTCATTGTGTATATTTATAGAGTATCAACAGAGAGTTAACTAAATACAAGAGATCGATATTGAGTTGAACTCAATTCATATCAATAGATAATATCCTCTCTAAATAGCTCCTAAGAGCTAGCAGATAACTCTGTAGTCTCTAAGGACTCTACTTTGTGATCTTCTTTATCTGTTAACTGTGTTGATCTGTATGTCTGATGATTATCCTTGACACATACCATTGCTTTAAAGAAACTTTGCAGTCCAATATGTGGTCTCTCCTTGTCTGTTATGGCTTCACAAGCTAACATGTCCACCATTATTAATCTTTTTCACAATCATAAAAAAAAAAAAGGACTATATAGTATCTATTTTTTAGCGTGAAATTTAAAATTGAGCCCTCTTTTTCAAAATTGTGCTTAAGAATCTTTGAAAGAAAAAGTTTTGTAAGAAATTCCTTTTTGACATTTGGTTTTTGAGCTACACAACACATATGGAGTGAGATAGACACATGGGGATGGGGGAGAGAGATAAAGAGAGGAAAAGAGAAAGACTTGAACAAGTTTGAGTTGGTTCATTGGATTGGCCAGAGTGATGAGGCACGGTTGCTCTCTCTGTACTATAGTGCCTTAAATTGTGGTGCTAGGCTTCAATTTGTGTGAGAGAACTCTCAAAATGTTGGTAGAGTCATTGCATGTAGTTAGAGCTTAGGGTTGTTGCAGCGGTTGAAGGGGGGAAGAGCCATCGCATGTAGTAGAGGTTGAGATTTGGGGATGATGTCTCTTAGGTTAGGGTTTCTAATGGGGAAAGGCACACTAAGGAGTAAAGACCCTTCAATTTGAGTTTTTGGGTTGGACATTAGTGGCTTACAAGTATAGGTTACTAGTGAGAAATTACCGATTATCCCAAAAGCTTAAACTATTAGGATATGGTGAATTTAATCATTTAACCAATATTCTAACACTTCCCCTCACGTGTGGGCTTAGACTCCCCCTTAATGAATGGGGCCCAACACGTGGGATTTTTAATTTTTTAAATGAAGGGTAGAGTGGAGTCAGGGTTTGAACTTGGGATCACCTGCTTTGATACCATGTAGAAAACCTAAATCTAATGACAATGGAATATAAAAGAGTTTGAGAAAGAGAGGAAGAGAGGAAGAGAATGGAGGCTAGGGTTTTTCAAATGGTTCGGCTATGTAAGCCTACGTCCACATGATGTAGCCAATGGGCTACATCTTTATTATATTCTCTGTATGATATTTTGGATGATTACAATGTGTTGTGAGGTGTCCTATTTATACATAGGACTACTAACATCTATCTAACTTATGTGGAATTCCTTAACATTTCCCCTCAAACTCAAGGTGTAATTTTAATGAAACCTTTGAGTTTGGTTACAAAAGAATAGCTCAAATATCTTGGCTCAACTCGACTTGGCTCATCTTGCGGCTCTGATACCATGAAGATACAAGCCAAGCCAAGTTGAGCCAAGATATTTGAGCTATTCTTTTGTAAACAAACTCAAAGGTTTCATTAAAATTACACCTTGAGTTTGAGGGGGAATGTTAAGGAATCCCACATAGGTTAAATAGATGTTAGTAGTCTTATGTATAAATAGGATACCTCACAACACATTGTAATCATCCAAAATATCATACAGAGAATATAATAAAGATGTAGCCCATTGGCTACATCATGTGGACGTAGGCTCACATAGCCGAACCACTTGAATAACCCTAGCCTCCATTCTCTTCCTCTCTTTCTCAAACTCTTTTATATTCTATTGTCATTAGATTTAGGTTTTCTACATGGTATCAGAGTCCTAGAGCTCTAATGAGCAACTCAATCTTTCCGTTTCCACATTTCAAAAAAAAAAAAAATCCATCCAAAAAGCCCCTCACCACAAATCTCATTTTTCTAAAAAATTGATTGCACAGATCAGTAGACCATCCAAAGATCGGGCAGAAGAAGGGAACCAAAGTCCATTCAGACCATCAACGCGCCGCCATGCGTTGTCCAAAGTTTCAGATCTTGTTTACATGCCGCCGGCACCACCGTCTCGATTCTACCTCTTCCGGCCACCGATTCAATTGGTGACCACCTCCATTCAATATATCGGAGGCTGATCTGTTCATGAGAACAAAAATAAAGCCGATCTGATGATGAACGCGCCTCCATGCGCCTCTCAAAGTTTTGGCGTTCCGGTTCACACGCTTCCAGTCTCACATGCGTGCCACACGCCAGAATCAATCTTGTTTAACCCATGAAACCCGTGGTTCTCTTGACCCGATCCGCGACCCGATCTATTTTATTTTTTTTTTCTTTTCAGTAAATTCAAAAAAAAAAAAAAAAAAAAAAAAAAAAAAAAAAAAAAAAAAAAAGGTCATTTTATTTTTGTTTTGTTTGCATTTTCTTTTTATTTTATTTTATTTGCAATATTAAAAAAAAAAAAAATTCAAATTTCGAATTTCAAAATTGAAAATTCAAAAAAAAAAAAAAAAAAAAAGAAAAGAGAAAACTGGCATTGACTAGTAAAAAAAAAAAAAAAATCAAATTTCAAATTTCAAAATTCAAATTCAAAAAAAAAGAAAAAAAAAAGTGGGATAATTGTTTGATTTTATTTTCATGAGCCGAGATTGAGCCAAGCCATCGAGCTACTGAGCTGAGATCCCGGGCCAAGACTATTTTAAGATCCGAGCCTCTGAGCCACTGAGCCGCGATCCAAGCCATTGAGCTATGATCCGACCAAACCAAGCTGAGATCGAAGTCGCCAAGCCAAAATCCAAGCCATCGAGCCTCTGAGCCGAGGTCCGAGCCATCGAGCCGAGATACAAGCCAAGCCAAGTTAAGCCAAAATATTTGAGCTATTCTTTTGTAAACAAACTCAAAGTTTCATTAAAATTACACATTGTGTTTGAGGGGGAATGTTAAGGAATCCCACATAGGTTAGATAGATGTTAGTAATCTTATGTATAAATAGGACACCTCACAACACATTGTAATCATCCAAAATATCATACAGAGAATATAATAAAGATGTAGCCCATTGGCTACATCATGTGGACGTAGGCTCACATAGCTGAACCACTTGAAAAACCCTAGCCTCCATTCTCTTCCTTTCTTTCTCAAACTCTTTTTTATTCTATTGTCATTGGATTTAGGTTTTCTACAACCAGTATAAGTTTGGTTACCAACGTCTAATTGGAACAATAATAAACTAAATAGCCACATTATTAAAAAAAAAAAAAATAGCCACATCATTATTCCATTAGCCATGTATAGAGAAAACTAATTGAACTAGATGGAGATATCAATAGTGCTTGTTATTTAAATTTTATAGACTAATATCGCTCATTTGAAACATTAGAGATGAAAAAACGCAAAACATGTAAACTTTAAGGTTCACAATATATATATATATATATATATATATGACTACAACATTTGGCCCAGTGGTGTCTCCCCTATCCTCTTTGATCCTTATTCTTCTATGAGGGTATGGGTTTGATCCCCCACATTTAAAAATTAGAATTAGGCTAGATTAGAACTTCTACCCTAAAAAAACAAATTTGCAATATGTCAAGTGTCTAATTTATTTATTTTCATTTTAAACTCTAGTAATTTTATAAGGAAAAAAAAAACACGTGGCGAGTTGCAATTGATAGAGTATAAAGTGAAAGACTAAAAGTGGAACAAATTTTTATTATTCCTCACATAATTTGGGCTGGCTTCTTCGGTAAAATCTTATTAGGAATAATCCAACAATACAAATGAATGCTAACCTATGGCTGGGTAGTCTTGGGAGCTTAACACATTCCCAGGAATATACCCTAATTCCGCACTCAGTTCATACTAGTTTCTTAATATATAGGGTTCAAGTGATTCTTAGACCACATAAAACTAAGTGACCTTCTCTCCAACTTGGCATACGTGGCTTGTGGCATACTCTTGAGCCCATTTATAGGATGAGCCTAGATCGGACAACCGAATCCTATTTCACAAGGCTCCATCATTGAAGGCCTATTGAAAGTTGAAACCAATAGGCGGCCCAGGCTGGGATGCTCACAAATCCCTTT
Organism: Fagus sylvatica; assembly: GCA_907173295.1. Lineage (NCBI taxonomy): Eukaryota > Viridiplantae > Streptophyta > Magnoliopsida > Fagales > Fagaceae > Fagus > Fagus sylvatica. The sequence goes on from OU015768.1 coordinate 23,541,297, forward strand.
CTATTTATTTATTATTTCAATTAATAAAATAAGACTTATTATTAAGATCAATGGTTTTATTGGCGTAATAGTATAATATGAGCACCAAAATCTCCACCTCGTTTAATGTTTTATCTAAACATTTGTTTTTCATTGTCATTTAGAATCTTGGCCCTTTTGCTCTGTCTTCTGAGTGCTTATCTCTCCAATCCATGCACTTGAATTTCTCTTAGTTCTATAATACCCACACTCTTTTTGTGGGTATGTTATCCACTCAATTGGTACCATCGAATATGATATAGGTACCATCAAATATGATGTTGGTACTATCTGATTTTTTATATATATTAAATTTAAATAATAAATAAAAATTTAAGGTACCAAGCAATGTGATTGTAGGTACCTATCATATGTGAGGTAATTACCATCATGTGTGACATTGGTACTATCAATGTGTGATTTTATCTATTAGAGGTCCATATCCAAAAAAAAAAAAAGTGTGAGTATTGTAGAATTATCCTTGCAAATGTTTATTTTAGAATGGAATTGTCATTGCTTGGCCTGTGTTGTGACGATTCGGATCACTAAAGGGCTTGGTGAATGAACTAATCCAAAAGTTATTTTCTAGAAATAAAACTAAGATCGATGGAGAAAGAGTGAGACAATTTTGAATCGGTTGGGTTTCTACAATTCTGTATGTGTTGATCCAATTGGAAAAGTACGTCCTTGCTTCTGTTAGAACTTAGACCGTTAGAAGCATGGGGTAGAATTGAAATGGTTCAAGCAAATGGTAACACAATCAGTATTGTTGTGTTATATGTTTCCATACTTTACATATAAAAAAAATATTATATGTTTCCATTCATCATCCTTGGTTAGTACTCTTCGACCCGTATTATGCTACTCTTAAAAGAGAAATTTGGGCAACTCTGGATAAGGAGATCAATTCTTTTGGGATGTATGGGAATAGGAGACTTGTACCTGTGGGAAAATTGTCTGTAGATCCAAAAAGTATCACATTCACTCTTGAAAAATGGGCACCGTCCCAAGATTGGAAGATGGATCTTCCTCTATTCCATAATCAATCTCCAACCTTCGCCTACAATGTTACCCAAAGCCTACAACCTTAATCTTGCAGTTGGCACCAACATGTGGATCAATGCGAGCCCACCATTGAGAAAGAGACGACAAGGATGCCCAGTTCTTACAAGTCTTCGCATGCTGTGATACAAAGAGGTAGTATATGTTACAACGTGGTTCAAGATTCAAAATGATAATCGAAAATTATTCATGGCACATTGCATTCGATGATCATGAAGGATTGTTACTGCATCATTCCATGCATAAGAGAAAATTTCACATTAGATGTTTATCATGTTTTGCATGATGCATTGTTTCGAATAAAAAATCAGTTTTTCATGTCGTTAATTACTTGCTAATCATGGACATCTCACAAAGATCCTTAGAAAGATGGTGCATTTTTTATGTTTGGCTCTTGAAGACTAAATATAAATAGATCACATGATCAATTTTCATCCAAGAATCATGTGCACTTGTTAGTACAAAATTCAAAATAATGATCTGGCATATGATTTGGCAAGAGCGCCAATTAAAGGGCGGCATGTGGACTAAGCAGTGGTCAATACGTGGTCCAAACAGAACGAAACACGAAAGTCAATAAAGAGTAACGCGTGGATCAAGTAGTGAATAGAATGCAAACCAATCAAATTGTGACATGTAGACAAAGTAGTGGCCAGAACAGGGGCCAATCATAAAGAAACACGCAAATCAGTCAAGGAGCAACACGTGTTCAATTTTCACAACCACACAGATGACATCTGGCAAATGGAGTTATGCACGATCCACGTTCCTGGATTTTCTAACAGAAAGATCATGATCGAAGCAATTAGCAAGTAACAGGGGCTATTTCCATGGGATTTGAAGAGAAGATCAAGGCTTAATCAAGGCTTAATCAAGGCTTGAAATGTAACCGTTATAGTTGGCTTATAAATAGTGAACCCAAATACATTTCAAACACACACACACCCTCAAACAAACCCAAATAGCACTTGTTAGATTAAAAATTACTGTTTCTTTAAGACCTTAGAAAGCTTTCATTTGTAGTTTCTAGTGTTTGCTTAGAGAAAGGTTATTTAGGAAAGAGAGTGTGCTGAGTCACTTTACATGCTTGTAAGTATTCTTTCGATTAATGTCTTGAATACATAAGAATGTATCGTTTACGTGAATGTTACCTTATTTGATATTATTTACCTTGATTGCATCATGTGTTACTTTAGTTAACGCGTAGTTACCTCAATTTGCATTGTTTAGTTAATTTAGTTTATAACTTAGATTTAATTATGAATGTTGTGATCTTTACTCTAGATTTAGCTTAATTAGTTAGTTTAATTAATCAAGTTGCCTTAGACTACTTAAATTAGTTAATTGTTATCTGCCTTAACTTAGCTAATTAGCTTAATTAGTTGTTATCCACTTTATTATTCGCTTATTTATTTGCATTAGCTTAATTAGTTAACCTTGTTAATTTCATTTCACTTTAGTATCATTTTCATTCTTTTTGCTTACTTGCATTTTTAATTGAAAGTCTTTTGGGCAAAGGCAAGCACCAAGCCTACCAAGCCCCTTTTAAATCGAAGTCAGATTATGGTTCTATAATAAGGTACTAGATCCCCATCTAGCATAGTTATTTGTTTCCTTCAAACAAATTGGCGACCATTCTTTGGAAATTCTAGTTTTGCAACAAACAAATTGGCGACCATAGTGGGAGTCCTATATGACAGTAAGAACAAAAAGAATGAAAAACTCTGGAAAGAGTGCTAAGTTACCTGAAGAAAGCTCTAGTTCAGATGAGGACATTGAAATGTCCCCACCAGCCAAAAGCATGGTTGATAAACTTAGAACCTACTTGGATACAAGAATCTAGGAAATGATGGAGGCATTTAATGAGAATGTCCAAACTGAACCACCTATGGTTCAAAAAGACGATACTACATAGTTATTACTCCAGATTCTAAATGACCAAAATGGTAGGATGAGGAAATTGGAACAAGCTGTGAGTAATACTGAGCATTTCACACAAAACATTGCTACATTAGTTTAGGGAATGGCTCAAGGAAATACCACAAAAGGGATAGAAATAAGCCAAGGATCTGGCCAGCAACCTCAAATAGAAGTGGTAGCAATAAATGTAGAGATACCTATAGGGTATCCTATCAACCCTGTAATAGACTCTAAAGAAAGACCAAGCAATACCAACCCTAATATCCCCATAATAGAAACACCTAGAATGGAACAGCCTTAGGTTGAACAGATCGTAGCAGAGCCACTAAGAGTGGAGCCACCAAGATTGGAACCAAGAATGGAGCCACCAAGAATAGAACCACCTCAATTCGAACAACCAAGAGTGGAGCCACCAAGAACCACCTCGATTCAAACAACCAAGAATGGAGCCACCAAGAGTGGAACCACCTCGATTCAAGCAACCAAGAGTGGAGCCACCAAGAATGGAATGACCTCGTTTCGAGCAACCAAGAGTAAAACCACCTAGATTCGAGCAGCCAAGAATGGAACAACCTCGTTTCGAGCAACAAAGGATGGAACCTCCTCGTTTTGAGTAGCCAAGAATGGAGCCACCTTGGATGGGACAACCTCAATTCGGATTTCCTAGATTGGAACCATTCCAGCATGGAATAGGTCAACCAGAAATAGGATTCAGAGTTGAACCACCTCAAAGGGTTAGACCCATTAGAAATGAGCCATATAGGGAGTAGTTTAGGTTTGAACAACCTTACGAGTTTAGGAACAAACCTCCACGAAATGAACCTTATAAACCCCATCAAAACAGAAAAATAGGTTTGGTTACCAAAACAACGATAGGCACAGAAATGATCATGATGGTCAGGATAGAAATGCCTATAATATCCCTGAGGGAGAGGCATTTGATAGAGGGATAGATCTTGAAGAAAGGAATATAGGAGTTGAACCTAACCTAGACCTGCACAAGGTCAAGACCTAAGAGACCAAGTCCTAGAAGTCATCAATCAATCATTAGGCCCAGGTCATAAAAGGGCACCAAGACATGCTTACAGGAAACCCTATCCCGAAAGGATAAATATGGAAGAATGGCCTAGAGGGTTTAAAATACCTGACTTTACCATGTTTTCAGGAGAAGATGAAAAAATAGCCTTAGAACATATTTCCAGATTTACTGTCTAGCGTGGTGAATATTCGAATAATGGAAATGGAAAACTAAGGTTGTTTCCTAATTCTTTAACAGGCCAAGCATTTACCTGGTATACCGTGTTACTGGCAAATTCTATTAATTCCTGGGAGGAAATGGAAGAAAAATTCCAATCCCACTTTGTTAGGTCAAACATAGGAGTTTCCATGGCAGATTTAGCTCAATTAAAGCAAAAACCAGACGAATCCTTAGAGCAGTTCATCATGAGGTTTAAAAGAATCAGAACATGAGGCCTCACCACCTTACCAAAAGCGGAATATGTTAAGATAGCCATTGATGGTCTTAATTTCGAGCTAAGAAAGAAATTTGAAGGCATAACCTTCATTGACCTATTCGAGCTGTTAGAAAGGGCATCTAGGTTTGAAGGGCTCTTAAAAGAAGAAAATCAAAGGAAAAACTCTTCTTATGGGAGTTATTACCAAGATCCCAATTATGAGATTGATCTGGCAGAATATGTAAGTCAAGGACCATTTGTTTGTGAGGCTTTACATAAAAAGCAAATCCAAGCACAAGAGTCCAACAAACCAGCTTCTCCTTTAAAGGCTTACTCTTTCGATGTAGAAAGAGTAGATGAAATTTTTGACATCCTGTACAAAGCCAATCAGTTGAGGATTATAGGAAGACATAGATTTCCTTCTAAGGAAGAGTTGAAAGGAAGAGATTATTATAAATGGCATAGTACCTATACTCATGCCACCAAATCATGTGTAACTTTTAGGAATGTGGTACAGGATAAAATAGACATAAATGTTTTGAAATTTCCTGAAGCACCTCAGGAAAGCATAGCAGTCGATGCAGATCCTTTTCCTTTTGTAGATGTTAATACTACATCTGTTGAATTTAGTTCACTTATACCTAACAAGAATTTGCACGTTGAAACTAATAATTCTAAGGTTAATTTACTACAGGTTTTTTGTACACAGGAAAAACAGTTAGTTCGAGCGACACAAGAGATGAGCAACTTAAGGATTGAGAGATCAACTACTTCGAATCGAAACAACTCACTCAAAACTAATGGCAGGAGCACCTCGATTCAGGGCAACAATGTCCATATTGACAAGGGGAAGAGCGTGGCATATCCCATAGAGCAACCCGCTTTCTCTTACAAGGAGATGCTTAGAAGAGAACCATTAAAAGTTAGTCCAGAAGATAATGAAGATGATACCATCTGTGAAAGATGTAGCCACATATTGGATAAATGCTTCTCAAAGACCAAAAAGGAGGACAGTAACAATCCACAAGAAGCAGAAATTGGTAGGCCTAAACCAAGATCAATCCCACGTTTACACTCGATTCAATCGAGGCTTGGTCCTTAATATGAACAGCCAAAAATGGCTCGATCGAGGCCAACTTCCTATCAAACCCTAGATTCTAGGTTTGAATCAATCAGAAAGCCTAGAATGATAAGGCCACCAGTCTCAGAAGTAGGGAGATGGGTTACCCTCAAAACCCTTGGACTTAAACCAATACATAGACAGGAGTATAAATATGGTTATAACCCATATTTCTCAAGAATGTCACGAACCCAGAGGCGGAGATGGATAAGGCAACAAGTAGCCTTACATCAAGAGTTCGAGAGAAAAGATCACTATTCATCTGGGTCAACAACCGATTCAGACTCCATGGAGGTGATAACAGGAGTAGAAGCACCTGAATATCTTAAAGGACCCTACGCTCGGAAAGAAGACGCCATTGGTGCAACAACCAAAAATATTGCAACACCAATAGTGAATGGTGCAAGTCACAAAGTGCAAAGCACGAGAGCCAAGCCATGTTGAGGCAGAGATTTTGCAAAAACTCGAGATAATCACAAATGCTTGGAAAAAGGTAGTGAAAATGCTGAGTTAGAAACGGAATCCGAGGAAGCCAAAGCCTCATAGATGTCGATATGGCCACATGTCGACACTGGAGAATTTCCTTGACTCCTTTCCTTTGGAATGGGAAACAATCCTATTTTGACCCCCATTGGCGAGTTTCAAATATATATTGCAAATGTGTGTGTGGGTGTGAAGGGAACACGTGTGCGTGTGCGCAAGTGAGCACAAATTTGGAGTCGCCACCAATCATGGGAAATTAAGGTGCGATTGGGCACCTATGTCTAATAGATTTTATTTTGTGTAGACATATCAAAAATGGTCTTGAACTAGAGATAGGTTCAGGGGTTAGATTATGCGTAGGGAAGGTGTTAGACACCCCACGATATCCGTTAAAAAATGGTTAACTCCCTTATAGTGTTCCTTTATGTTTGCTTAGCATGGTTGTTGGTTTAAATTAGACATAAATGTCCCAATTTCCGTCAAGCAATATACCAAGAATGGTAAATGCAATTCGACTTCATTTGGTTTTGTTTAAACTCTTTGTTTCACTTTTCTTTATCATTGTATTTTTTAAGGTTCCGGGCGATTTAATGGTAGGACGCACTTGAAATCCTAACATTGAATGCTGAGACAAACAATTATATTTTTGATGCTATATTCGGGATCCCTTTACCCTTGATTTCTAATAATAAAGTAGTTCGTCAAATAGCGGGCTTTGGATAATTAATTCTCACTTTAGGGAATTTTTATGCCTTAACATTATAGGTATTATAACGTGTAGAATCCCTTATAACGTGTTAACGGCAAGCCATATCGACGTATAAAGGACTCATACCATGGTGTCCCAAGACTAGGTCGAGCCATAAAACTTAGGATGAACCAATCTCATTTGTAATGCCCATATTACCATGTTTTCTCTTTTTAAAGTTTTCATGTCAAATGTACATATTTAAACCACATTTATATCAAAGTGAATAAATATTCAAGCAAGTGATCATGACATGTTTACAGCACTTTAATCACATGAACAAGTATGGGATGGATATGACATAATTACAACACTTAATCAAAATGACAAGTATGGATGATTATGACATAATGGAAATCATCAAGATGACAAGTATAGAATGATTATGGAATGACAATATGAGATGGATTAGGGAAGTGGTCAACACCTCATGGGATTGGAAACTAGTGCTATTAAAAGACTTACATAGTTTTTAATACCACCTTAGGGTTTACATTAATAAAAAAAGGGAAAATGTAGAGAAAAGTTTAACACCTCATGGGATTACATGAAAGATTAGTGCTATTAAAAGGCTTACCTAATTCCCCAAGACCAAATAGGACTTATATGAACGAGCAAGTATTCAAGATTAATCAAAGGGAAAAATCAATCAAAATAATGACGGGAATCTCGAGGGTCCAATATCTTATGGGATTACATGGAGGTTAAGGCTGTTGAAAGTCTTACATCAACCTCCAAGACAAATTAGGATTTACATGCCTAAATCAAAAGGGGAAAGGGGATAATCACAATAATAGGGAATAATAATGAAATTAAAGCAAGGGGTTTATCAAGGGTCCAATGCCTTTTGGGATTACATGAAGATTAATGCTATTGAAAGTCTTACATAAACCTCCAATACCAATTAGGATTTTCATACCCAAACCAAAGGGGAAATGGGATAATAATCACAATAACGTAGTAAATAATGAAATTAAAGGAAAGAGCAAATAAACCACATAGTAAAAGCAAATAAACACATAGTGAAAGCTTTTAAATAATGGGTCATTGTGAGTTATTTCCCATTGTAAGATCTTCACTAATCACTCTCATTCACACCACCACATAGTTAATGTAAATGACATAATAGGAAAAGACAAATAATGAAATCCATAAACATAGTGAAAGCTTGTAAATGAAAGCTATAAACACATTGTGAAAGCAATAAATGAAAGCCATAAACACATAATGAAAGCTATAAATGACTTAATGAAATAATAAACATGGATCATTGTGAATCCTTTCCCATTGTGGGATCATCACCAATCATTTCCACCACAAAATGAAAAACGGGTATGGGAGATTGTATGAATGAAGAGAGGGATGAGAAGAACTTGGAGGGTTAGAAGGAGAGATTACCCAAGTAGAATCCCTTAAACACTAACAAAAAATTAGCCTAAACTAAGAGAGAGAGCCCTTTTCTTGAGTTTCTGCCCAAAAATGCCCAAAATCTGCTTAGGGACTCAAGCCAAGCTTGTTGAAATGAGGAGGAAAGGGGCTGTATTTATAGCCAAGTGCCATGTAGCATGATGCTGCATGCCTCAGTACCATGCTACTTGACACATGGCGTTCTTATCTACCACATGTCACGACCAGCTTACCTCTTTGAGTCCAAAACTTTGTATAGTTTTTTACCTCCTTGTTTTAGGCAGCTTTTGAGGGCCTTTTGGTGTCCAAAATAGGTCATGTGTGGTACCTTTGGAAAGATTGAGAAGTCTACTTTCTAAAGATATCAAGTTCGCACAAATCGAAGCTCGGTCGGAAAAGTTATGGCTCCCGGAAGCCGGGGTGTCCGAGCTATTTTTCTGCGTTTTTCTGGCGAAGATTCCGGCCAAACCGGAGATGTTACTAGTGAACCGAAAGTTGCACGTCGTAGCCGGAGTTGCACTCTTTCTTAAAGTTTTGAACTTGCGGATCAACTTGTTGTGAGTTGGGAAAACTCTGCGCGCAAAGGTGGTTCCCCAAGAGGAAAAAATGCGTCAGATTTCCAGCACACTTTCCTTACTTTCGTCAATTTTCCTGCGCACGGTTGACGTAGTTCCCGATGTCGATTTTTAATGATCTTGGTGTCCTTGGAAAGCTTGCGATGCGTTCTTCGGAGTGTCACAAATCTCACGGGAAGTCGAGCTTGGGTCTGTGAGATACGGCCCCGCGAACAAAGGTTGCTGGAGTGTTTTTCCATGCCGAAGGGCCATTTTCCGATCGAGATTCCAACCAAACCGGGGAAGGTCTTGGCAATCCGAGAGTTGCACGTTGTGGCTGAATGTGTCCACTTTCTTAAAGTTTCAGACTTGCGGATTAACTCACAGCGAGTAAGGAAGACTCTATGAGCGAAGGTGACCTCTCCGGGAGAAAAAATGCTTGAGATTTTCGGCATAATTTCCTTATTTTCGTCGATTTTCTCGCATATGGTTGACGTAGCTCCCGATGTTGATTTTTGATGATCTTGGTGTCCCTGGAAATCTTGCGATGCCTCCTTCGGAGTGTCATAAATCTCGCGGGAATCCGAGCTTAGGCCTGTGAGATATGACCCCGCGAACAGAGGCTGCCAGAGTATTTTTCCATGATAGAGGGTCATTTTCCAATCGAGATTCCGGCTTGATCGAGGAAGTTCTTGGCGATCCGAGAGTTGCACGTTGTAGCTGAATTTACCCTCTTCCTTAAAGTTTCGAACTTGCAGACCAACTTGTCGCGAGTCTAGAAGATTCAATACGCGAACATTGCCCTCAAAATGAGTCTATTTTGGTCAATAATACTTAGTTAAATTTTGCTAAGTGTCAAACCATTTCTCACGGTTTTGCCCATAACTTCCTTGTTTCTTGTCCATTTTCGACCCGTAAAGTATTAAATCGAAGCTCTTGATATGCTTTATTCAATGGTCAGAGGGTAGTTAATCAAACTTTGATCATGATCTTGGTCAAACTTCGGTCAAACTTGGTCAACTCTGGTCAACTTTGGTCAAACTTAGTCAACACTGGTCAAACCTTCCCAAACCTTGAGAAATGTGCTCCCGGCTATGTTTTGAGAACCCTTAAGTGCAACTGGACCTCTTTCGGGTCAAACTCAGCTTAGTCTGGGCTGCCTCGTTTTGCATATTGACACTCGAAAAAATCTAGGGAGTAAAAATAGGGTTATGACACCTCAAAAGGGCCAAGTGGTGCAGGTTTGGTTTGGCAGAAAGAAAAGAAGCCCGAGGGGCTGGAAAGAAGCAAAAGATAACCTAATCGAGGCAGAATAGTCCAAGAAACATCAATAAAGAGTGTGCAAGGCAATTCAACTGAAGATACAGAAGATATCAAAAGTATCGAGGACATTGAAGATATCAAGGATGTAGAAGATGTTGATAACATTGGAGATATTGAAGATATGGAAGACATCGAAAATATTGAAGATGTTGAAGATATAGAAGGCTTTGGAAACATCGAAGGTGCTGAGAACTTTGAAAATATCGAAGGCATTGATGATATCGAAGTTGAGGAGGCCGATGATATTGAAGAAATGGGAGGATTAGAAGCCATGGAATGCACAGAAATTGATATCCAAACTAGGAAGCCAAAAATAAAGTCTCAAGAGCCAAAAAATGGTAAAATACTCAGTTGCAATGCCATTACCTTACCAAGGGAATTCATGGCAATAACTTGGGTTCAAAGGGAAGAAGATGCTCGAGGGACAATACCCATTTTGTTAGCAGAAGATGAAGAGTGCCAGGACATAGTAAAATCGTATTTGAAAAACCTACTTTATCTATGTGTCAGCATTTGAAACCCTTATACATTAAGGCACATATGGACAGTAGACCCATTAATAGGGTCTTAGTTGATAATGGGGCAGCAGTTAATATCTTCCAACCTCCATGCTTAGAAAGTTATTCAAAACAGAAAATGATCTAATAGCAACATATGTTTCTGTTAGTGGATTTGTTGGTGGAGCCACTAAAACAAAATGAGTTATTCCTATCAAAGTCAATGTTGGCAGCAAAGTGGCTACAGTAGCATTCTTTGTTGTTGGCACTGACTCATCATACAATGCTTTGTTAGGAAGAGATTGGATTAATTCCAACTGGGTTATACCATCTTCTTTACAACAATTATTAGCCTTCTGGAAAGACGACAATAATATCAAAGTGGTTAAAGCAGATGAGAGGCCATTTGTAGCCTATAATAATAACGTAGATGCACAATTATATAACGATTGTGTGGGCATTGTAAAATTTACAGGTATAGATCAAAATGGAAACCCATCGAGGGTAACCGTTGGACCTGAAGTGCCTCTAACAATGGAGGACTTATTCAAGCTCAGCCAAAATTTGGAAGAGACAAAAACAAGGCCAGAAGTTGAGAATGGCCTCAATTATTATGTTGAAGATGTTGAATAAACCCACTGACATAAAGAAAAAGGAGGCCATCAATCTAGCCCTGAGGAAGATGGTAGGTTATGTAACAGAGAAAAGGTTGGAACAAAACTCTCAATTTGCTGAGTGTAACATACAACCTAGGAATGGCCGAGAAATTATGGGCCAAAAGCAAATAAGCACCCATCCAATAAGAATGGACGATATGAAGGAGGAAGTCCAAGATCCCCTTATCGAAGTAAATCTAGGAACCAAGGAAGACCCACGGGTTGTAAGTGGTCATCTTGGACTAGAAGAGTTTAATAAAATCATGACAATCCTAAAGAAATATAAAGACTACTTCGCATGGGATTATCCAGAATTACCAAGATTAAGTAGAAAACTAATGGAGCATTGATTGCCAATCAAGGAAGGATTTTAACAACAAGCTCCAAGAAGAATGGCTCCTGATATCACCCTCAAAATAAAGGAGGAGATTGGAAGACTGGTTCGAGCAAGCTTCATCAGACCAGCCAGGTATGTCGAATGGTTATCAAATATAGTCTCTATTTTAAAGAAAAATGGCAAACTTAGGATTTTTATTGATTTTAGAAATATAAATATGGCAACACCCAAAGATAAATATCCTATGCTTGTAGTTGATTTGCTAGTAGATGGAGCATCTGGATATAAAGTCCTATCTTTTATGGATGGCCATTTAGGTTATAATCAAATCTTCATTGCAGAAAGTGATGTGCATAAAACTGCATTTAGATGTCTTGGATCTATGGGAACATTTAAATGGGTAGTAATGCCTTTTAGTTTAAAAAATGCTAGGGCTACGTATCAGAGGGCTATGAATTCTATATTCCACGACATGATTGGAAAATATATGGAAGTATACATAGATGATATAGTAGTAAAGTCTCAAGACTTTGATGAGCATTTAAAAAACCTAGAACAGGCTTTTATAAGAATGAGGAAGCATCAGTTAAAGATGAACCCATTAAAATGTGCCTTTGGTGTTACGGCTGGGAACTTTTTAGGGTTTATGGTACATAATCGAGGCATAGAGGTGAATAAAAATAAGGCTAAAGCTATTTTACAAGCTAAGCCTCCATCAAATAAAAAGGAGTTGCAAAGATTACTTGGGCAAATAGACTTTTTAAGAAGATTTATTGCAAATGTGGTAGGAAAAACCAAAGTTTTCTTTCCTTTGCTTCAATTGAAGGACCATGAGGAATTTGTGTGGCAATACTTGACCACTCCACCAATGTTGATTCCTCTTAGAGAAGGCTAACCACTGAAGTTATACATCTCTGCCACTCAAGAGTCAATTGGAAGTCTTTTGGCCTAAAACAATGAAGATGGCCATGAACTAGCTATTTTTTATATAAGTAGAATTTGAAATCCAACTGAATGCAGATATTCTACTATTGAAAAACTTAGTTTCACTTTGTATTTTTCTGCACTTAAATTAAGGCATTATATGTTAGCTTATATTGTGTTTATCATTGCTCAAACTGATGTTATCAAATATATGCTATCAAAACCTATCTTAAGTGGAAGAATGTGCAAATGGGGTTTAGTTTTAGTAGAATTTTATTTACTATATGTACCACAAAAAGTAGTTAAAGGCCAGACACTGGCAGATTTCTTGGCTGATCATCCTTGTGATGACATGCCAAATGAAGCCCAATATGTGGCTTTAGTTCCTTGGAAGTTCTATTTTTATGGATTGAGAGCTGAACAAGGAGGAGGTGTTGGAATAATTTTAGAATCACCACAAGGAGTAAAAACCCAGTTAGCATTTAGAGTAGAAAAAGTATGTTCTAACAACCAGGTAGAATATGAAACTTTGGTGCTAGGATTAGAAATACTTTTACAAATGAGGATAAAAAATGTCACAATATTTGGTGATTCACAATTAATAATCAACCAAGTTAAGGGACAATATAAATGTGGAAGTGTTCTGTTGGCCTCATATTTAGTGTCTGCCCAATAATTACTGCAAAAATTCCAAGAATGCACTTTAGATCATATACCTCGAGAGGAAAACCATGAGGCCAATAGAATGGCCCAGGAAACATCAGGATATAGACCACTTGAAGATGGAAAAGTTGAAATCGAGGCAATAAAAGCAAGAACTTTGCCATCAATATTTACTAGGAAATTAGGAACAGAGATCTTTTCCCTTGAAGTGGGGAAAGAAGATTGGAGGAGTCCAATCATCTTATACCTAAGGAGCCCAAGTGGTTGTACGAATAATGCTCTAAAACTCAAAGCCAGAGGTATGTTTTAATGGGAAAAGAAGATAAGTGCTTATTCAAACGTGGGACTGAGGGGATTTTGCTCAAGTGTACAAGCACATAAGAGGCAATACAAGTAATGGCCGAAGTCCATGAAGGAATTTGTGGAGCTCATCAATCAGGAATAAAAATGAAATGGTTGATCCATTGATATGGACATTACTGGCCAAAGATCTTAAAAGAATGCATCAAGTATGCCCATGGATGTGAAGCATGTCAAAAACATGGACCATTACCCAAACTACCTGTTGCCGAGCTAAGCTCGATCATTAAACCTTGGCCATTCAGAGGATGGGCAATGGATTTAATTGGAAAGGTAAGACCTGTTAGCCTCAAGGTTTCAATACCTTTTATTTGGCTAATTAATCCAAGGACATTTAAGTAATTTTGATGATAACAATGATTTAAAGTTATTTATAAATGATATGTTCATGTGAACTAATGATTTATATTTAAAGAATAATGTTAACTAGTTGTTTAATTGGACCGACACGGTCAATCAAGTATCAAGTAAATGCAAAGTCGACAAAATGCAAATTCATTGAAGATCAAGTCATCAAAACTTAAGTCAAAGGAATCAAGCTCAAGAATCATGTTCCAAGACATATGAGAAGTAAGAGTTAGGTTTTGTAAAGTTTATTAAGATTTGATCTTTAAGACTCAACTTTAAAACCAACTCAAAATGATTTTAAAAAATAATCATTTAGTCCAAAACTCATTTTATAAATAAATATTTATAGGACTAATATATTTTCAAAGAAAATTAATTAAACCGCTCAAAAGATAAAATTATGAAAGTTTGATTATTTAAAAGAAAACCAAAAATAGCCTAAGGTTGGAAACCCTAAATGCAGACGACTGCATCAGGGATCCAGGCGACTGGATCCAGTCTAGCCAACTGAATTGGCCCAGTCAATTGAAAAATCCAACACGAGAGTTTCTGTCCAAATTTGAACATTCAATCCAGGCAACTGAATCTCAATCCAGGCGACTGGATATTTTAAAATTCAAATTTTAACGGATAATTGCTTTCTATAATGGATAAATTTTCAAAAATATTATTTCTATATTCAGATCCAGGCGACTGCTTTTGGATCTAGGTGACTGGATTAGTTTAAATTCAAAAGAAAAGCAAGTCAGCTAGTATAACAAGAAAAGATCAATTTTGGCTATAAATACTACTCTTTCTAAGTTTCTAAAGAGAGAGCATACAAGAGAAATCAAAGAAAGAAAAGAAAACATCTTTTACATCAATCCTTCCTTTCTCAAGCTTATATTTTCATATCATTCAAAATCCTTGATTGAAAATCAAATTCTCTAAATACTTTCTTGAGCCATATTGATCAAATCCTTTGATATACTATTAGAGTGAGCATATTGTGTACAATTACTCTTTGAGAGAGCCATTATTTTGTACAACAATCCTTTGTTGAAACTGTGAGTATTTTGTTAGGGTTTTGGTATAAATCCTAAGGAGTGAAAAGGATTTTTCACTCGGTGGTTACTCTTGACCGATAAATCAAGATTGTGATTATTCTTCATCGTGTAAGGAAGATTTGTAATGGTTTGATCTTCACCCGAAAGAAGATTGTCAAATAGTGGATTTGGGAATCCTCAAGAAGTGTTCTTAAGGTGGGGACGTAGGCGGGGAAGCCGAACCTCGATAAAAATCACCGTGTTTGATTTTCTCTCTCTCTATCTCTTACTTATTTCAATTGCTTATATATATACTTGTGCTTGATTTCATATCATATCTATATTGCAATTGAATTGTGTTCTTAACATTTGCTAAATCAACATTTGCTATTTGAAAATAGTTTTTAATTCCGCATTTAAATCGAAAAAGTTTGCCTCAACCTAAATCACCCCCCTCTTAGGTTGATATTTGGGCAACAATTGATATCAAAGCTAAGGCTCTACATATAGATTTAACAATCTTAGAGTTAAGATCATGGCAAACACACCTAGACCTCAAATGCTTGAAGGTCAATCTACTCATAGACCACCCTTGTTCATTGGTAGTGATTATGGCTATTGGAAAAATAGAATGACCATGTATATTAAGGGCTCAAGACTATCATGTTTGGAGAAGTCATTGCAAATGGGCCTCATGTCCCCACAAAAATTGTGGAAGGAGTAACCTTCGTAAAATTAGAAAGTGAATGGAATGAGGCTGATGTAAAACTCATTGAATTAAATTGTAAAGCTATGAGTACTTTATATTGTGCTCTTGACCCAATTGAATACAATAGAGTCTCGGGTTGTGACTCGGCTAAAGAAATTTGGGACAAACTTGAAGTTACTTATGAAGGAACTAATCAAGTTAAGGAATCTAAAATGAACATGCTTGTCCATGAATATGAATTGTTTGTTATGAAGAAAGATGAAAATATTAGTGAAATGTCTACTAGGATTTACTAATATTGTGAATTGCTTGAAGGCCTTTTGGAAAAATTTATACTAACCGAAGAAAATGTGAGAAAAATTCTCAGGATCATTACCAAAGAGATGGGAAGCAAAGAAGACGACAATTTCTGAAGCTAGAGATCTTAAGGTTGTTGATCCTTAGAGGAACTATTCGGATCACTCATGACGTATGAACTTGAAATGAATAGTAAAATAGAGGAAGAAGAAGTCAAGCCAAAGAAAAACTTCGCCCTTAAATCCTTTCATCATGACCACGACAGTAGTGAAGAGGAAAGCAACAAAGAAGAAGAAATTGCCATGATAACTAGAAAGTTCAAAAAGTTCTTAAAGAAGAAAAAGGGGTTTGGAAGAAGATTCCCTAAGAAAGGAGAAAATAAAGGAGAATCAAGCAAAAATGAATCTCCTACCTACTACAAATGCAAGAAGTTGGGGCATTACAAGAATGAGTGTCGCTCAAGTAGACAAAGAAAACATGAAGTACAAAAAGAAAGCTCTAAAGGCAACTTGGGATGACTCCGATGAAAGTGATTCGGATAACGACTCAAGTGACAATGAAATAGCAAATCTTTGTCTCTTGGGATACATAAATGAGTCCGACGTAAGTGAGAATGAGCATGCAAACTTTTGTCCACTTGCATTCAATGAAGATGAAAGTGCCACCGAAGATCTTTGCTTAATGGCACATGGAGATGAGGTAACCTCTAAACTTAATTCTTTAGAAGATGAATCTTATAGCTATGATGAATTACAAAATGCTTTTGAAGAATTAGTTGAAGAATTTGAGAAGAATGTTTTGAAAAATAAAGTTTTTAAAAAGAAAGTCACATCTCTTTCAAAAGAATTAGATGATTTGAACAACAAAAATGAAATTCTAGAAAAACAAATTAATTCTTTGAATGATAAAAATCTGTTTTTAGAAGAAGAAATAATTAAGTTGGAAGTTAAGTCACAAAATTTTATTGAGAAAATGAAAGCAAATGATGTGGAAACATCATTCACAAATGCTCATGATTCAAATCATTTGGATTAAATGAAAATAAAGAACTAAAACTCAAGGTTGAAAACCTAACCAAAATTTTGACTAACTTTACAAATGGAAAGAAAAATTTGGATAATTTGTTGGGTAGTCAAAGATGTGTTTTTGATAAAGCGGGTATTGGATATAACCCGAAAATAAAAGAAAAACACTATCAAAAATTTTTCATTAATGAAAACTTCTTGAAATCTCCCATATGTAAACATTGTGGAAAAATAGGGCATAATATTCATACATGTCCCATGAAAAATAATGATTTGGATTATTAAAGGAACCACACCACCAACTAACCCAAGAGGACCCAAGAAGATTTGGGTACCAAAGAAAGTTACTTAAATTTGTTTTGTAGGTATACTTGATATCCAAATCTACCAAGGATAAGTGGTTTCTCGATAGTGGATGTTCAAGGCATATGACAGGTGACAAAAACAAGTTCACTTCTCTTACTCTAAAAGATGGAGGAAATGTCAAATTCGGTGATAACTCAAAAGGAAAGATCATCGGTATAGGTAATATTGGTAAAACACATTCTCTTGTTATTGAAGATGTTCTCTTGGTTAATGGCTTGAAACATAACTTGCTAAGTATTAGCCAATTGTGTGATAAAGGCTATAATGTAATATTCAAATCAATCATGTGCATTATAGTAAATGAAATTGATAATCAAGTTCTATTTGTGGCATTTAGAAATGAAAATGTCTACACTATTGATCTTGATAATATGACATCAAAAGAATCAATTATGCCTTGCTGCCATAAATGAAAATAGTTGGTTGTGGCATAGAAGATTAGGACATGCCAATATGGAATTACTCTCAAAATTGTCTAAACTTGATTTAGTAAAAGGCTTGCCGATTACTAAATTTGTTAAAGATAAAATATGTGATGCATGTCAACTAGGTAAACAAACTAAGTCATCTTTTAAGAAAAAGAAAGTTATTTCTACTTCAAGACCTCTAGAATTATTGCATATGGATTTATTTGGTCCTATTAGAACCGCTAGCTTAAGTGGTAAATTGTATGCATTTGTAATTGTTGATGATTACTCTCGCTATACATGGGTATTATTTCTTGCTCACAAAAATGAAGCTCATAAAGCATTTGTTAAACATTGTAGAAGAATTCAAAATGAAAAAGGTTATACAATTAACAATGTTAGAAGTGATAGAGGTAGAGAATTTGATAATCAAGATATTGAACTATATTGTGATCAAAATGGTTTTGGACACAATTTCTCGGCACCTCGTACTCCTCAACAAAATGGAGTAGTAGAACGTAAAAATAGATCACTTCAAGAAATGTCTAGAACTATGCTTAATGAACATAATTTACCTCAATACTTTTGGGCCGAAGCTGTTAACACCGCTTGCTATGTTATAAATAGAACCATCATTAGAAACACTTTAAATAAAACTCCTTATGAACTATGGAATAATCGAAAACCTAACATTGGATATTTCAAAGTTTTTGGATGTAAGTGCTTTGTATTGAATGATAGAGATAATCTTGGTAAATTCGATGCTAAATCCAATGAAGGTATATTCCTTGGTTATTCTACAAATAGTAAAGCATATAGAGTGTTCAATAAACGAACTATGGTTGTTGATGAATCTATGCATGTTGTTTTTTATGAAACTAATCCATTCCATATCAAAAATAATTGTGATGATGAGCCAATTCTCTTGATAATAAAGCTAGTTACATCTAACCAAGTTGATTCAAGTGAAAAAGTCAAAGAACAGGTAGATGAACCACAAGATGAAGAAAAAGCGTCTCCTCCAACCAACAATGAAGAACTACCTAAAAGTTGGAACGTAGTCCATGGTCATCCTAAAGAATTGATCATTGGTGAAATTGAACATGGAGTACACACATGATCAAAACTCAAGAACATTTGCAACAACATGGCGTTTCTCTCAAATTGAACCAAAGAACATAAATGAAGCTATTGAAGATGAATCATGGATCTTGGCAATGCAAGAAGAGCTAAACCAATTTGAAAGAAACAAGGTATGGACTCTTGCACCTAGACCCAAGGACCACTCCGTCATTGGTACAAAATGGGTATTCCGAAACAAGAAGGATGAGGAAGGTACAATAGTAAGGAACAAAGCAAGGTTAGTAGCTCAAGGTTACAATCAAGAAGAAGGTATTGATTATGGAGAAACTTATGCTCCAGTTGCTAGATTAGAAGCTATACGCATGTTACTTGCTTTTGCATGTTTTAAAAATTTTAAATTATTTCAAATGGATGTCAAAAGTGCCTTTTTAAATGGTTTTATTGCCGAAGAAGTTTATGTAGAACAACCTCCTAGATTTGAAAATCATGAATTTCCAAACCACGTTTTTAAATTATCAAAAGCTTTATATGGTTTAAAACAAGCTCCAAGAGCTTGGTATGAACGACTAAGTGGTTTCCTTATTGAAAAGGGTTTTACACGTGGAAAACTTGACACAACATTATTTCTAATGTTTGATGGAAAAGACATGCTTATTGTGCAAATCTATGTTGATGATATTATATTTGGTTCTACTAATGAAAACTTGTGCAAAGAATTCTCTAAGACTATGCAGGATGAATTCGAAATGAGTATGATGGGTGAGCTAAAATTCTTTCTCGGACTTCAAATAAAGCAAACCAAATGTGAGATATTCTTAAATCAATCCAAGTATGTCATAGACTTACTAAAAAGATTTGGATTAGAAAATGCCAAAGAATTAGGAACTCCCATGAGTCCTTCAACAAAGCTTGACAAAGATGAGAAAGGTAAACCGGTGGACGTTAAGCTATATCGAGGTATGATTGGTAGTTTACTTTATTTAACCGCAAGTAGACCCGATATAATGTTTAGCGTATGTCTTTGTGCTCGGTTTCAATCTTGTCCTAAAGAATCACACTTAATTGCGGTCAAACGAATATTTCGATATTTGCTTGGAATCATTGATTTAGGATTATGGTACCCTAAGTCAGATTCATTTAACTTAATTAGCTACATGGATGTGGATTTTTCCGGTTGCAAAATTGATCGCAAAATCACTAGTGGTACTTGTCACTTTCTAGGACACACACTAGTATCATGGTTTAGTAAAAAGCAAAACTCCGTGGCCTTATCAACGGCGGAAGCCGAATATGTAGTGGTCGATAGTTGTTGTGCTCAATCTCTCTATATAAAACAACAATTAGAGGATTTTAAAATTTTTTTTTATCATATTCCCATAAGGTGTGATAACACAAGTGCCATAAGTTTAAGTAAAAATCATATTCAATGTTTGTTGAAATTCGAGATTTAACGTATACAGAAAAATCATTGACTCAGGACTCGATGCGTCGACAAGATCACCTTTTTGACAAAACAGATATCATTTTTTTCAAACTTCCTGCATTATCGGTGTCTCTGGCGTGTGAGATTGGATATGACAAACACATAGCACCTTCCAAACCGCTCATTCACCCGCGTGTCTATCATATAAATTCGCTTCTCTTCTCTATTGCATATCGCACCTCTCAAATCTTACTCTCTCATCAATTCTTCAGATTAAACTCTAAAAGGATGCAGCATCATAAATTGATTCCTAAAATCAACAATGTAATCTTCTCAGATAGAAGCAAGATTATCTTTGATCTTGCTTCTTCAGTGAAGTATCTCTCTCATCTTCCAAATAAATGAAAAGATCTCTGGCATACACTTTTAATATATCTTCCTCATCCAAATCGCTGGAAAAATCTCTGTCATACACTCTTAATACTCCTGCAACTTTGTATGACAGAAGAGAGAGAGTTACTTGTATATGAGTATCCACCCATATCCTTTATGGATTTCTTAAATAATTTGCATTTTAGGAACACGGCAAGGGACATCATATCCTTTCATGAAGACTCTCCAACCGAACCTCCAATGTATTTGTTTTCATTTTTTTTTTTTTTTTTTTTTTTTTATGATGCCAAGGGGGAGAAATATGACATTTTGGTTTATTTTGGTTGTTATCTATTCTATGTTTGAACCAAATCAAGGAGGAGAAATGTGTTATGTTTTGGTTGTTAGTTGTTATTGAATATTTGAATCTATTAGTTTATACTAACATGTGAATTCTCATATCTTGCAATGATTGGCAAAAATGCTTATATATATGATTGCTTGATTTACTTAATGACTATTGATCTATGCATGAAGATAGGGGGAGATTTAATAATCTCTAATACAAATATATGCATTATCTTAGGGGGAGCTTTTCAAGAAAAGCTTCAAAATCATTATTCTTGTAAAAATATCATATCATATGTGTCATCATCAAAAAGGGGGAGATTGTTAGCCTCAAGGTTTCAATACCTTTTATTTGACTAATTAATCTAAGGACATTTAAGTAATTTTGATGATAACAATGATTTAAAGTTATTTATAAATGATATTTTCATATGAACTAATGATTTATGTTTAAAGAATAATGTTGACTATTGATTTAATTGGACCAACATGGCCAATTCAAATATCAAGCAAATGCAAAGTCGACAAATTGCAAATTCATTGAAGATCAAAGTCATCAAGACTCAAGTCAAAGGAATCAAGCTCAAGAATCATGTTCCAAGACATATGAGAAGTAAGAGTTAGTTTTGTAAAGTTTATTAAGATTTGATCTTTAAGGCTCAACTTTAAAACCAACTCAAAATGATTTTAAAAATAATCATTTAGTCCAAAACTCATTTTATAAATAAATATTTATAGAACTAATATATTTTCAAAGAAAATTAATCAAACCACTCAAAAGGATAAAATTATGAAAGTTTGATTATTTAAAAAGAAAGCCAAAAATAGCCTAAGGTTGGAAACCCTAAATGCAGACGACTACATTAGGGATCTAGGGATCCAGGCGACTGGATCCAGTCCAACAGACTGAATTGGCCCAGTCAATTGAAAAATCCAACCCGAGAGTTTCTGTCCAAATTTGAACATTCAATCCAGGCAACTGAATCTCAATCCAAGCGACTGGATATTTTAAAATTCAAATTATAACGAATAATTGCTTTCTGTAACGGATAAATTTTCAAAAATATCATTTCTATATTCAGATCCAGGCGACTGCTTTTAGATCCATGCGACAGGATTAGTTTAAATTCAAAAGAAAAGCAAGTCAA
The DNA here is from genome assembly GCA_907173295.1 of Fagus sylvatica. Lineage (NCBI taxonomy): Eukaryota > Viridiplantae > Streptophyta > Magnoliopsida > Fagales > Fagaceae > Fagus > Fagus sylvatica. The sequence goes on from OU015768.1 coordinate 23,563,374, forward strand.
CCAGTATAACTAAAAGAAATCAATTTTGGCTATAAATACTACTCTTCCTAAGTTTCTAAAGACAGAGCATACAAGAGAAATCCATAAAGAAAGAAAAGAAAACATCTTTTACATCAATCCTTTCTTTCTCAAGCTTATATTTTCATATCATTTTAAATCCTTGATTGAAAATCAAATTTTTCTAAATACTTCTTGAGCCATATTGATCAAATCTTTGATATACTATTAGAGTAAGCAAATTGTGCACTACTACTCTTTGAGAGAGCATTATTTTGTACAACAATCCTTTATTGAAACTTGTGAGAGTTTTGTTAGGGTTTTGGTATAAATCCTAAGAAGTAAAAAGAATTTTTCACTCAGTGGTTACTCTTGACTGATAAATCAAGATTGTGGTTACTCTTCACCGTGTAAGGAAGATTTGTAATGGTTTGATCTTTACTTGAAAGAAGATTGTGAAATAATGGATTTAGGAATCCTTAAGAAGTGTTATTGAGACAGAGACATAGGCGGGAAAGCCGAATCTCGATAAAAATCACCGTGTTTGATTTTCTCTCTCTATCTCTTACTTATTCAATTGCTTATATAATACTTGTGCTTGATTTCCTATCATATATATATTGCAATTGAATTGTGTTCTTATAATTGCTTAATCAATATTTGCAATTTGAAAATAGTTTTTAATTCCGCATTTAAATCGAAAAAGTTTGCCTCAACCTAAATCACCCCCCCTCTTAGGTTGATATTTGGGTAACAAGACCTACTTCCAAAAAAAAAAGAGAATTGTTTTGTAATCGTGGCTACAGATTACTTTACAAAACTTGTGGAAGCCAAAGTCTATAAGGATATGACTGAAAATGATGTGATTAAGTTTATAAAAGAAATGATGGTCCATCGATTTGGTTTGCCTCAAAGTATTACTGTGGACAATGGAATGGCTTTTAATGGATCGAGGGTTTTGGCTTTTGCACAGGAATGTGGAATCAAAATCCTAAACTCCACACCATACTATGCACAGGCAAATGGGCAAGTAGAGTCTACCAACAAGATCATTAAGGCCAATTTAAGGAAAGTCGTTAATAATAATCCTTCAAATTGGAATGAATTATTGTCAGAAGTATTATGGGCCTATCGAACCTTAAAAAGGTTAAGCATTAATACAACTCATTTTTCATTGGTTTATGGCCATGATGCAGTACTCCATGTAGAAATAACTGTTGGCCAAGCAAAATCAATTCTTAGAGTGGCCAAGAAAAAATCAATTGAGCCATATAGATTATGAAAATACTATGATGGCATAGATGGATGATTTGGATGAGGCACAAGTAGTAGCTTTAAATTCCATCATTCTACAAAAGCCAAAAGTCATTAAGAGTTATAATCGAAGTATTAGACCTAAGACTTTTGCGATAGGAGACTTGGTTTGGAAAGTGATATTACCTCTTGGGACCAAAAACCCTTATTAAGGAAAATGGTCACCTAATTGGGAAAGGCCTTTATCTAGTCAGTCAGTTGTTTGATGGAAATACATAGAAGCTAATGCATATTAATGGGGAAGAACACATTAGATTAATAAATGGAAAATACCTTAAACCATACAAGCCAAGCTTTAATGAAATGGTTTATCAACATAAAAAGTTTTGAGAAAAAAATAAGGCTTAAAAATAGCCTGAGTAAAAGTTATACAGAGCCAGGAATTGGAAGTATATTAAAAAGCCAAAAATTGGAAATAAAACGAAGAGCTAAATTACAACTCCTTAAAAGCAGCAAGAAGACCAGCCCAACTCATCAAAGGCAGCATCTCAAGGTCATTAATATCAGATTGAAGGGTTTGCAAGTCTTGTTCAGCTCTAGAGATTAACTCTACCCCTTGAACTAGTCCTTGACTCTCAACATGAACAGTTTGAAGCTCCAAACACTTTTGGGTACGTTTGGACTTCCAAATTTGGAGTTTAGCCTTGAAAGACTTCACCTTCTGGTCAATGGATTTCAGTTCTGATGCTTTGGTTTGAAAATCAAGTTGGTGAACTTACAGCCTGGAAACCTTCTGCTTATGATCTGCTTCTTGGCTAATGGCTCGACTCCTTTTCTCCTGGGCTGTTTGAAGGTTAGAAATAGTGCTATCCAGCTTCTGCACAAACAAACCCAAGAGAACCTTGCCATTCTCACTCAAGGCAAAAGGATGGGTAGTCAAGAATCGAGCCACCTATTGGAACTGGTCCACCAAACTAGCATCAAGAATGACTACACTAGCAAGCTTTTGCAAGAACTCCTTCAGCTGGTTAATTGTTGCTTGAAGTTGATCCCTTGTTGGTTCTAGAGGAGTAAGGATAGAAGAAGTCTTGGTGGGAGTCTGGCATTGTTGAAGGGTCAAGGAGACATCTTCAAGAAGTTTGTTAATGTCCCCAAGACCCTCTGGCATGTTTTAAGCTTGAAAAAGGAAATACAAGTTAGTAAGCAAGTTAAAGACATAAGGGACAAAGGATCAAAGCAAAGTTTATACTGACCAAGGGAGTGGTAGCCTCGATAGAAGAGGTTACAGCCTCGATCAAGGTCTCAACCTTGATAACCGGCTATGTAACCTTTTGTGATGGCATTGCAGCGATTTCTCCAACTTGCTTTGTCACTTTTCCTTCCCTTGGCACCGCTTATGCCTTTTGTTGTTTTGCCTTTCTACTGGCAGCCTCTACTTCTTCTTTCTTCTACTTCTCCTTTCTTTCAGCTTCTACCTTCTCTTCCTTTTCTTTATTCTTTTTCTGTTCTTCTTCTTTTTCTTTCTTCCTCTTCTCTAGCTCTTACTGTTTCTTCTATTCAACTTTTGCCTTTTCCTTTTTCTTTATTTCCAACCTCCTCTCGATCTCAGCAATCCTCTCTTCCTCAGCCTTCTCAGCTTTCCTCCTTTTCTCCACCTCAGCTTCCAAACACTTCCTTTCAGCTTCCTCAACTCTAGTCTTAGTTTTAAGAGCAGCAACAATTTATTTAGCCTTTTTGTGTTCGCGAGCTACCCTTCGATCTTCAGTTTCTAGAGCCTCTTGAGCCTCGATAATACCACCCAAGACTTGTTTCTGTTCATTTACTTCTCTTATTAAGACAGATAAGGTGGTAGCATCATCGAGCTCCTCATCCAAAGGCTCGAATTCAATGATCGAGGTGTCAGGAGTGACCTCAACAACCTTAGGCTTCTTAGTAGTGGACTTCTTGTCCATTGTCTTGATAAGTTTTTTGCCAAAAGGTTTAGCACCTTTGGCAAAGGCAGCAAGGTCGACTTCTTCAACATCAAGAGTTTTGCGTTTGGTTGAAGTACGAGTCCCTTGCTCGGAGGAAGCTGGTAGTCTGAGAATGGGAGCTTGAAGCTTGAGGCTCTCTTTGGCTTTTTTGAAAGCTGCATTTCTGAAGGAAATTGGCCTGACAAGACCTCATTAACTGATTTTTTTAATCAAAGGCTACTTCTGCAAGTTCGGCATTATATGCGGTAACTCTATCAATGACTATATCAACAAGACTGATGAGAGGATTAGAACTTATTTTAGCAGTGGTAAACTTCTGAGACGAGGGGTCACCACCTACTTTCTTCCCAGAATGAGAGATTTGCTGTAGAGGTTGGAGAGTCACATAACTAGCCATGTGCTCAAAACCAGCACCTGAAGGAAACAAATGGTATTCATACTATGCTTAAAACCATACAAGCAACAACTCAATTAGAAGAAGTATGATAAGAATACTTGCAAACTGGTACAATAAGAATGAAGGGAAGCAACCTTGAATGGCCTCGATCAGGTCATCCTCATTTTTGAAATGAGCCATGTAAGTCTCCCACTAGCTATGGAACGATGAGGAAGACACTGATTGAACCTAGAAAGGCGTGAAGATAAAGCTTGTAACCCTTTCCCTGGCCAAGACGCTTATTTGTTGGGCCTTATCTTTGGAGATAGAGACCCGAGAAGTCCAATCTTTGTTCTTGGTCCAGATTGGGGGAATGGGCAGCAATTGGACGGGCCTAAATTGCCTCGCCACCAACGAGGGACAGTATGCCTCGACACCAGCATTGGTGAACCTGATAACCACCAAGTCCTTCAATTGGAGACAAGAGCCCCACGCCGAGTCCCCTCTAAAGAAGCCTTGACTTGAGAATTTTTGGAAATCCTTCAGAACCATACTTCTTTCGCCTCGAAAGGCATAAAATCTTCAGGTGACGTCCTCCTTGATACGTCACTGAAGAGCTTGAAGTAGGTAGAATAGGAAGGGGACTTTTCTCAGGGTATCTGGCGTGCATCCTAGGACTTCTCCTGTAGGACCACAGAATGATAGTGGGAATGAAGCTCAAGAGCAATCGAGGGAAAGTATGAACTTTTCTAAGCCAAAGGCCCACATGGGATTGTTTAGGCTCAGTGCTGAGCAAGAACATGTATGCTCTCCTAGCCAGCTCAATCGACAGGGCGTTTGCTAGACATCAGTGTGGCCCCAAATTCTGAGTGTGTTTGTTTGCTGGTCCCACTCGGACAATTATTGGGTCGTGCTTTATTAACTGAGCAAGAACATAGCTTGATAGAGCTCTCCTAGTACTAACGAGCTCAGATCAACAGGAGCACCGTTTGCTAGACATCAAGTGATGGGCAGATAATAGTTAATAACCCGTTTGGAGGAAGTGCAAGCCAAGAACTTGCATATCTAGAGTAAGTAGAAGCAGCACTCTTCTTTGTAAGTAACGAGTGAGTTGGCAGAACCCTTCATCTCTTTAATAAAATCACTGTAGTTGAGGGGCACGCCATTAAGGATGTCTTCGTTAGAGCCTTTACCAACGGCCATTAGGTTGTGGGTAAATGCACCCATAGGACGTAAACACATCAAGGCGAAGATATCAGCCACCGTTGGGGTCATATACCCCTTAGGAAAAGAAAAAAGTATTGGTCACTAGAGACCAGAAAGATAGAAGGAATATCAATAAGCTTGGATTGATAGGGATGTCATATTTAGAAGCATGGATTGCTTCATTAATCCCCAGCATCTTCCACTTTTCAAGCTTGGTGATAGCCAATCTTGCCACCCAGGCAGACCAACTATCAGATGCCTTGTACCATGTTACGGAGGTGGAAAATATGTCCCATTCTCCCCACTTCATCTGTCTCTTTTGGTAGGAGGAAGCAAAGTGGGAATGACAAGGAAAGATTGGAGAGAGATCTTTAGGAAAAGATAGAAAGAAGGACCTAAGCCATATCGAGGTGATGTAGAGACAGAGGAAGAAGAGGATTGTATACTCTCACGAGGAATAAGGACATCCGTGATATGTTGAGCAGTAGGAAGTGTCTCGATTATCTGAATAGCGCGACCATAGGGATCAGTGTTGGAAGAAGACTTCACCATTCTAGTAGTTGAAAAGAGAAATTGAGCGTGAGAATGAAAACAAGGGTTTACAGTAGAACTGAAAGGAAAATGCTTGGAAACAAGGGTTTACAACAAGTTTGAGAGAGAAAATGTTTGAGAGTTGGTAGGATTTTGAAAGTTGGAATGATGAAATGACTACTGAGCAGTGAAATGACTATATGTTGTTTGTCATTCATTTAAGAGCCACATAAAAGCTGTCATAACCGTCAGAAGGTAAAGCGTACCTTGGAGCCTTGAATTCACACGATTGGTAAAGAATCTTTTCCGAATCGCGTGCGAGGGGCATATGTTAGTACCAAATTCAAAATAATGATCTAACATATGATTTGGCAAGAGCGCCAATTAAATGGCGACATGTGGGCTAAGCAGTGGTCAATACGTGGTCCAAATAGAACGAGACACGTAAGTCAATGAAAAGTAACGTGTGGATCAAGTAGTGAATAAAATGCAAGCTAATCAAATGGTGACACGTAGACAAAGTAGTGGCCAGAGCAGGGGCCAATCATAAAGAAACACGCAAATCAGTCAAGGAGCAACACATGTTCAATTTTCATAGCCACACAAATGACATTTGGTAAATGGAGTTATGCACAATGCACATTCTTAGATTTTCTAACAGAAAGACCATGATCGAAGCAGTTAGCAAGTAACAGAGGCTATTTCCATGGGATTTGAAAAAAAGATCAAGGCTTAATCAAGGCTTGAAATTTAACCGTTAGAGTTGGCTTATAAATAGTGAACCCAAATACATTTCAAACACACACACAACCCCAAACAAACCTAAAGAGCACTTGTTAGATTAAAAATTACTATTTCTTTAAGTCCTTAGAAAGCTTTCATTTGTAGCTTCTAGTGTTTTCTTAGAGAAAGGTTATTTAGGAAAGAGAGTGTGTTGAGTCACTTTACATGCTTGTAAGTATTCCTTCGATTGATGTCTTGAATACATAAGAATGTATCGTTTACGTGAATATTACCTTATTTGACGCTTTAGTTACCTTGATTGCATCATGTGTTACTTTAGTTAAGGCGTAGTTACCTCAATTTGCATTGATTAGTTACTTTAGTTTACAACTTAGATTTAATTATGAATGTTGTGATCTTTACTCTAGATTTAGCTTAATTAGTTAGTTTAATTAATTAATTAGTTGCCTTAGACTACTTAAATTAGTTAATTGTTATCTACCTTAGCTTAGTTAATCAGCTTAATTAGTTAGCTTAATTAATTGTTATCTACTTTATTATTCTCTTATTTATTTGCATTAGCTTAATTAGTTAACTATGTTAATTGCATTTCACTTTAGTACCATTTTCATTCTTTTTGCTTACTTGCATTTTTAATTGAAAGTCCTTTGGGCAAAGGCAAGCACTGAGCCTACCAAGCCCTTTTTAGATCGAAGTTAGATTAGGGCTCTACAGTAAGGTATTAGATCACCATTTAGCAAATTATTTGTTTCCTTCAAACAAATTGGCGACCATTCTTTGGAAATTCTAGTTTGACAGCAAACAGCACCATTAAAATATCCAATGCCTTAAATGGCCATGGCCATGATACACAATTCCATCAATGATAAAAAATCAACCGGGTAAATGGAAACGAAAGAACAGCAAAAAATCACAAAGCATGCACCCATCGAAAATCATCAAGAAAGATTGAAATTTCATTTTCAAAAACAAAAATAATGGGAAATAATTCGTTCTTGAAAAAGATTTGTGGTTACATCTTTGGAGCAACCTTGATCATCCATGTCGGAGGAACAACATACTTCTTGATCTTTGTTTTGCTTGGATAAATGGGTGTGTGAGGTTGGCTTTGGGAGGATGAGGAAGCCACTCATGATAAAAGATGCGAAACAATTAACAGACAAGTTTGATATCAAAACAATTCATGAAAGGAGCCAAAGAGAAAGAAAAATCAACGACTATTGTCCTTAGATTTCAAACTCTCCCTCCCTTGGCCAAAAACATTTAAAAAGGAAAATGGGTTTGGGCTTTTGCCCAAGGACCCATCCGAAATTTATAAAGAAAGGGCCAGATGGGCCCTTAAAAAATTGACCCTTGATTTCAAACACCCAAAAGGAAAAATGTCCAAATGCCAAAGCCCTTAAGTTTAAAAGCCATACCATGAGTTTTTAGGCCCAAGCCTAGCAAATAAATGATCAAAAACCCAAAATACTTTCTCAAGATTTTCAAAATGTGCTAAAATCAGAACTTTCCACTTGAAATTTAATCCAAGAATTACACTTTGATGGTTATAATCCTAAAATTCTAATCCAAGAATTAGTCCTTGATGTTTAAAGTTCCAAATTCTTAAAATTATACCTTAATGGTTAAAATTTAAAAATTTTCACACTTGACTTGCACCTTAAAATAGTTAAAATTCATCATGAAATTACACTAAATAGTTAAAATCCCCCTAAACCTTTTAAATGCCCATGTTAAAATTCATTCTTGTATTACACCTTAAATCGTTAAATTTCATTCTCGAATTACACCTTAATTAGTTAAAACTCATTCTTGAATTATACTTTATAGAATTCACTTTTCAATTATACCATAAATGGTTGAAATTCACCTTTTGAATTATACCTTAAATAGTTAAAATTCATTTCTTAAAGTATATTTTAAATGAAAGAGAAAGAGGAACCCCAACTAGCTAAGGTTAAGCATATATACAAGTAAAATAAATAAATTATTCATAGGATAAAAACTCATAGGCATAGAAATTGAAACGAAACACATATTTGATTAGATTTCATATACTTAACAATCGTTTTTACTATGCTCACGCTACATCCTTGTGGTTAGGCTCAGAACCACATGCAAACCAGTGATAAGCCCAATATATATCCCCATTGGCTGAGTCTAAAATATAGTTAAATTGTACAGTTACTTTCTAAAATATATCCAATTTTGTTTGAGTCCATATTCAAAAATCATATCTCACCTTTGCTGAAAAATATGGCGATTTGGAGGTAATTTTGATGCATCCTTGTTGGCTACAACAATAATGCAGGGTAAGGTGGGGGTAGAATGAAATATGGACGCTTTAGGGATAAGGTTAAGTAAGATTCAAGAGGCTACTGTATATTGATGTTGTATTGCTGTTATTTTAGATTTGGGTTTACAGTTTGAGGGAGAATAGGGTCTGAGGCTAGAAAACACCAAAGGGAGAAATGGAGTCTTATCAAAATTACTGTAGTTTTGCAAATCATTTCAAAACATTGGTAATTCTACAGTTTGATAATTATATAACAAAACGAATGAACTCGTAGTCCCAAACGTGGCCTAAGATCGTTAGTTGTGCTAAACGTGGCCTAAGACCAGTAGTTGTGAATTGCGATAAGTGGCCCGTATACATTTATGTGTGAACTAGTCCTTTTAGTCTCGGACCCATCTACAATAATTGTCCTTACACGGCATGTAGAAAAGAAAAGAAAGTGAAGAATCCACAATTATTGTTGATTTTACAATTATCGATGGCAGACCTGAATGGAAAAGCAAGCATACCGTACAATGAGAGCGTCGTGGATCATGCGAAACTGTATCCACTATTTATTATTTGTTTTTCCCCCAAATGAGCCGCAGAAAATATTGTCCGAGCACATTACCATGTTACTACTACTTTCAGTGGTGGTTTTAGACAATTTTTTCAGGATTTTCAATACAAAACTTGAATATAACATCACAAAATAATAATAATAATATGTTTATAGATGAATATTTCGGTATAAGTAATTTATTTATTAGAAATTTCTTCACAGTATTAGCAAAAGAATAAAAAATAAACTATAAGACATTCAACACTTGATGTGCGGATAAATAGACAAAAAGAATTTAATTTAATTAAGTTATATGATTAATTAAATTATTAATTAAATACTATTATTTAAGTTGTTAATATTAATTAAAAAGCCACAAGCCACAAAGTGACAAAAGCACAAACAACAAATAAATAAACCACAAATCAAAGCACAAACTCACACAGTGGACACAATAAAACTGTGAAATAAACAAACTCGCATATCAAATCATCACCAGTTGTTATTTGGGCTTATTTTGTTATTGTGGTTGTTGTTTAAGTTAATTTTTTGTTGTTATTTGGGCTTTTGTTTTTTTTGTTGGGTTAAGTGGATTGAGTTTATTAGGATTAGGATGTTCAAAATTTATTTGAGGGTGTTCAAAATTTTATTTAAGGGTGTTCAACACATCTACAACACACTTTACATATATATATATATATATATATATATATATATATATATATTCTTTACTTTTAACAAATAAGGGTGTGCACACCATAACGTGGAGCCGCCCTTGACTACTTTTGCAAGGAATAAATAAATAAAAAAGTAAAAGAGAAAAGGAGAAAATAACTGTGACCCACTTAGAAAGCTAAAGTTGATAGATAAATTATTTTCATTGAAAAATTTGGACAGAAAAGGATTTCTGGACAATAGATGCCCCGTGGATCATGTCCAATTATTGGATATGTCATCTGATTTATTTTTGTATTTTTTCCAAGCATTTAAGGACACAAAGATAAATGCAACTTTTATCACAAGTATATAATGTACGGTATAAAATGATTACTCGTTAACTTATCAAAAAATGGAAACTGGTTAACAATCAAAATGACTAAAGTGTATACAGGACTTGCTTCATTTTCAATAAATCAATACATGACTCCTCACATAGTTGTGACACAATTTATGCATTTTTATGTGGTTCTAGACTTTTTTTTTTTATAAATTATTTTATTTTATTTTATTTTAATGCTCATAGTTCTGTTTGTATTGGAAAAAAAAAAATCACATAACTTATAACCAAAATGTTTTATATTTTAATTCAATTGAAAATAATATATTGGAGAAAATTAATTATAAATGTGTGATCAATAAATTTGCATCTAAAAGTGTAAGAAGGGTGTAATTCCAATAATTTTTTTTTCATGAATATTAATTTAATTTAGTATTTGATGATCAAAGGGCCAAATTTAAGATTTTGCTTGAGACCTCCAAAATAATTAGGCCGACCCTAGCGATACACATAGTTATAATGCACAAGTCATTTGCTTTTTTTGTTTTTTGTTTTTTGTTTTTTTTATTTTGTTTTAGTTGAGTTTTTTTTTTTTTTATATATATTATAAGGGATTTGTTTTTGTTTTGTTAATGAAAGATAAAATATGTTTTTTTTTTTTTTAATTTTTGGAAGGAGGTCACTAATCACATATATGGGCTAGGTGGCCACTTTAATTTTTGAGTATTTGGGAGGTTGATTTTAAGTTTCAACTACTAACCATTTTGTCAAACCCCTTTTCAATATTCGATTTGGTCAAATGGTGAAATTATATATTTCATCTAAGCAATAAATCACATGTACGATTTTACGTTGTACACTTGGATCATGGCAAAAGTAGTGCTAATTCAAAACGTTGTTGGATTTCACTTAGTATAAGAAAAGTGTTGAGAATAAAGAAAGAGAAGAAAAAGATTGAAACTGAGTAGTACAGCTCTGTGTATTATACTCAGTAAGTTAAATAGTATATAGAGTTACTTTTATATAGACAAAAGTAAATATACTAGAGAAGTAAAATAGAATAAACCTAAAGCTTATTGAGCCTATACAATATATATTAATAGATTTCAACATAAGAAATCTTCTCTTTAAGATGCGATTTAACTCATCGTAAGGCGATATCAAAAAGTACTGTAGTTTTGCAATTCATTTCAAAACATTGGTAATTCTACAGTTTGATAGTATATGCCAAATCACCAGAATGCCATACCAAAACGAGTGAACTCCTGGTCCTAATTGGGCATACCCAAACGTGGCCTAAGGCCTTTAGTTGTGCCAAATCACCAGAATGCCGTGTAAGAACAATTATTGTGCTAAACGGGGCCTAAGACCGTTAGTTGTCCTAAACGGGCCTAAGACCAGTAGTTGTGAATTGTGATAAGTGGCCCCTATACATTCATGCGTGAGCTAGTCCTTGTCTTGTATCCATCTACAACAATAATTGTTCTTGTGCCCATCTACAACAATTATTGTTCTTACACGGCACATGTAGAAAAGAAAGTGAAGAATCCACAATTATTGTTGATTTTACAATTATGGATGGCAGACCTGAATGGACAAGCAAGCATACTGTACAATGAGAGCGTCATGGATCTTCATAAAAAAATAAAAGCGTCGTGGATCATGTGAAACTGTGATGCTCAAGTGCCTGACAATCAGGACGGGTCTTGAGAATTACGAGGGTGGTGAAAAAAATAAAATCATTTATTTAAAATAAATTATACTTTTGATGCAGAATTACAAATTAATTTTTATATTCAATATTTTTTTATCAAATCTTCTTTAACAAATAATATAATTAACCTATTTAATTTTTTTTTGTGACATGTAATTGATCGTAAGTAAGTTTTAATAATTTTAACTTTGAAAAATTTCTTTCAGCAGATGCAACTGTGATAGATATAGTCAATAATATTCTATATGCAATAAATGCATTTGGAAAACAATTCAAATTTTAATAAATTAAGTATATCAGTCGCTGTCTTTTTTTCTTTTGGTAAAATCTCTTGTAAGACTTTTAAGTCTGAAAATAAATCAATACTATCAAAATCAAAAAAATTATCAAGTTTTAAAAAGATGAGGGAGTGATAAAAGAAATTGAGATTAGAGAGTAATAGAGATATAGAGAGATGGGAGAATATTATAATAAAAGACTAACAATATTGTGTAAAGAAAGAAAGTAAGAGATGAGAGAATACTAGAATAGAAGAATAAAAATACCGTATAAAGAGAGATAGAGTAAGAGAATGAGTGAATAAGTTTTTAATATCTAGAGTTGTCGAGGTTATAACGACTAAGTTATAGAGGGTGAAAAGTTTATTTACTTTTATTTTTTAGGGTTATTGTATTATTGTTAGAACTTGGGTTAGAGAAATAAATTATTGTTAGACTTATTTAAAGAATTAATTTCAATATTTGAGATTTTTTTTTTTTTTAGGTTTTTTAAAATATAATGAGTTTTTTAATTTTTTTTTATATAAATATATATATAATATATTATATATATATATATATATATATATATATATATATATATATATTATATATATATATATTTTGGAAACCTTTCAAAATTATAAGGGTCTTAAAAATTTTTGGGATGAGACCTAATTTTGAGGTGAGGCCTAGGGGGTCACCTTCGCCCTTGCCCAGGCCACCCCTGCTGACAATGCGACATATCTTTTACAATCAGATTCTTTTTAACACTTCAATATTTACCTTTCAGGTAGGGATTATTTGAACATATATATTTAAGGATAAATTACACTAACATCTTATTCTTTTGGGGAAACTAGACTTTTATACTCTATTTTAAGTAAATGACACTCTGATCTCAAATTTACAAAATAATTAACATTCTGTCCCCAAAATAAGGGAATGTTAATATAATTTATCCTATATTTAATCATTTATACCGTGGGAGAACAAGTTTATATTAGCACTAGCACAGCTTCGTAAGAGGCAAATTGGGGATCTGGACAATAGTTATCTTAAATTTCGGGCTATCAAATGTTTTAAGTGATAGCATGATTTTATTGATAACAATTTGATGAAATGGTGCAAAGAAGTGGGCTTTTCTTATCGTTTAAAATCGGTTTCATTGCATCACTTGGTTTGTCTTGGTACATAGTCTTGCTGTTTTAGTTGGAGATAAATAGTGGAGAAGAAAACGTTTATAAAATATAATAAAAAATAGATACCGTTACCTTTGTATCCACTATTCATTATTTGTTTATCCCGCATGAGCCACATAAAATATTGTCCTAGCAGAGAATCTTCCTACCACTTTGGCAAAGAATGAAAAGAGAAAGTAAAAGACAAAAGTAGAAAAGAACTGTGATCCACTTTTTCTTTTTCTTTTTCTTTTTGGCTAGCAGAGCTGTGACCCACTTAAAAAGCTAAAGTTAAAAAGATAAAGTTGAAAGATAAATCATTTTCATCGTAAACTTTGACATGAAAGGATTGCTGGACAATAGATGCCCAGTGGATCATGTGCAATTATTATTTTTGCTCATTAATATTTTTTATTTCTTTGGCCAAACAAAACAACATTGTTTCATATATATATATATATATTTTTTGGGGAAAATAAAAAGAGAAGAGTTCCAATGCTGGAAAGACGAGCTTTAATGTTGGAACTTGGAACACGAGATTAAAAAAAAAAAAAAAACTATTTCTTAAAATAACTTTCAAACATTTATATTTTTGGCCAAAAACATTTTTACAGGCACAGGCGGGCAGGGGCTCCCTCTACTCTTTTTTTCTTTTTTGGGTTGGGGTGTTGGAATTTTTGTGTACATTGTATATTGAATATTTTGGTTTTGAGTAATTTATGAGGAAATTATTCATAATTAATGTATATTTTAAGGGAAAATATTCAAAATTTGGATGATGCATGTTTTAAGAGAAAAATGTGTAAGATTGAGAGGTTACTGCTTAATCCTTTATCTCAAATGCTAAAATTTTAAATGTTAAATCCCTAAAAAAGCTCATAAATGTTAACCTAAAGAAATAGACATTTCTTGTTTAGAATGTTTAATATTATTTAATATGTTATCTCATTAGTCACTAATAAGCTAACAAAAAGTGTAAATTCATTTGATGTTTGCTTAGTAATTAGAAAATTTTTTATTTTTTATTTTATTTTTGGTATATTTAGCTGTGCCCTTCATTAGAAAAAATTTCTAGTTCCGCCACTCTTTACTGGTATTATTTAGCAAAAAATGGCTCATTTATTGTTTGTCTTCTGATATATATATATATATATATATATATATATATATAATATGCCTACCCTTACGTTTGTGTAATAAAAACGTATTTATATTTTCTAATATTTTATTTGATGAAAGAAAAAGGTCAACAAAAAAATAATTAGGTCGTAGTGATGAAACCAGAATTTTTTCTTCAAGAGGGCCAAAACATGAATTAAAAATTTTCCAATCATTCAAGAAAAAAAGAATATTAGAATTTAAAACAAAATTTATACAAGAAATAAAAGTAACCATTCAATATTAAGAAAATAAATACAAAATAAAAGACACAAATAACTATTTCTTAATATATTTCAGCTCAATCATTTATGATATACTAGAAGGAAACTTGGCGTTCTTTTAAATCTCGAAAGTCATCTATGATTAATTATGTATTAAATTCTAGTACAAATTCCCTTTAAATATACAAAATCAAAGAGTCTATTAGAATATCATCTTTCATTTTGTTGCGAAACCTAGTTTTAATAATTCATGCATTATTGAAAATACTCGTTCCATTTTTGTAATAGAAATTGGAAGAGTTAGTATAAGTACAACCACTCTATAAACAAATATATATTGTTAAGTCCATATTTGTAATTGGCAATACGGTAACCAAAATTTGGCAATATCAAGTATGAAAACATCAAGACTACAAGCTCCAAGAATGCTCAAGACAAGCTATTTTCTAGGAAGCTCGACTGTTACCTCTACTGTAGTCCGATCGATCGAACTTAGTAGAAGTTTGACACTAGGCTTGAAACCTAAGAGATTGGTTGAACCTGCGGGATTTTGAAGTAAATTAGATGGCATAGAATTAGCCTCGTTTTTTGTGACCTAATTTTTTGGGGTATAAAATACCCATTAAGGTCAGTCCCAAGTGCGAAAAATGAGTAACCTTTCTATGCCTTTCTACTCTCTCCATAATTTCAAGCTTAAAAAACTATTAGAGAGATTGAGTGAAGAAAGAGTGCTAGTTGTGTTGTCTACGCCTTAGGATCATTTGGTCAAGCTCAACATCTCAACATCAACCACAAAACCAAACTCTTGTTGATGTTTTGAAGTTGCTACCCAAGTCTACTCAAGCCATTGATGTAGTGAAAGTCATGATGAAGTATCTATGCATTCAATGAGGGTCACTTGAAGGAGGAGTCCTATGGGTGGGTTGGAGCACTGTAGGGTCACGAGTTGTAAGTATTTATTTTAGTCTCAGAGATAGTCTTTGTATTGTAAATCTTCAAATCCCAATATTATGGAATCCTTGACGTTTGGTTGTTAATGTTAAAAACACCCGTAGAGTTTTTGCCCCGTTTGGGGGATTTATCCGTGTAACCATATCTCATGTGTTATTTACATTCTGCTTATAGATACCTCATTTTGTAACTATCAAAATTCGGAATCCCCGATCTCGATGATGTTACTATCTTGTCTATCACAATGCTACTTTGAATAATGAGCCCGAGAAAGAGGTTTGGAAAAGCCTGCAAGCTCAAAACGAAAGCCCAAAAGCCCAAACCTAAACCTAGAAAGGGTATGCATTTTTCAAGTGGCGTATGCATCTTCAAAAACGCATATGCCACTCTAACATGCTCCACTTAAGGTTGAGCGCCTCAAAGAGGCGTATGTCACTTTGAAGCTGCATACGCCAATTTGAAATGGTGTATGCATCAGTCAAAGCAGCATACGCCACTTTGAGACAGATCCCACATATCGCTTGTTTTTCCATATGAGTCTCGACCAGCCATGTAGGGAGTTAACAGGGGTCAACTAGGGTTGAGAATTCTGGCCATGCCTACCCTCACCCTCCATTTTCACTATATATACACCCCCATTTCACAATTTCAAGAGACCAAAAAATCTCTACTGAAACCCTAGCCAAAACTATAGTCAATTCCGCTCAGAGCTTTTGGTTAGATAAACCACTTAAGAAATTGGTTATTCTTCTTGAGTTCTAGAACCAAGAAGACGAACCTCTTTCTTGAGAGCCAAACGTACCATTCTCTTTCAAAACTCTTTTCTCAAATCAAAACAACGAAGTTGTGATAAGCAAACAACCGAGAGACCGGTTAAGAAAAGGCTCCTTACAACTAGGTAGGCAAAAGGTGGAGAAATGGATCTTCTTGATAGTCCATTCTCTCCACCTTAAATCTTTCTTCTTTATTTTCTGTTAAAAATTTATTTAAAATTGCTTGTTTTGTTTAGTTTTAATTCGAAATTCCATTTCCGCGTTATTTTAGGGTTTCTGGAAAGAGGAGCATACGCCATTCTCAGTGAGCATACGTTGTTCTGGAGGTGGGGTACACCACTTCAACCAGAAACCCTAATTTCCCTTCCCTTTTGTATATTTGCTTACTCTATCGCGTGTTTATGATATTTCTTGTTATGATTATGATGCAACTCATAGACTTGAACCTTCAAGCTTTAGAAATCCTAGGGTTTCACAAGGAGTTGACAAAGTAAACTCGAGCATTGAAAAGAGTATTATTCGCTCATTGTTTATTATTCATTATATATTCAAACGCCTATCCAAGACCTCCATGTCTTGTGTGAGGGTGACAGAAGGGACTCTAGTGTCGCATAAAGATCATTCATGCATTTCTTAACTTAGGTCAAATGATGGGTCTCCATTCAAATGCCTATCCGAAACTCTTGAGTTTTGTGTAAAGGTAATATAATAGACTCTAGGACCATGTCAATAATGCATCTTTCATTTCTCGAATTCAATGATAAACCTCAATCCTCATGAGGGCATCGAGCCTCTAATCCTAATAGGGAATCAATGAGGAAGGTTTTAGGATGGTGATCACATTGTTCCATGTTTAGATTGCCATTTTGATACGATGTTTCCAAGGCACCATTTTATGTTGACATCCTCTTTTTTATAACATGCTCCCCACAACATGCTCCCCATAACATGATTCCCATACTATATGCCTAACTTGCCTCACGTCATGATTCTCCTTTGGCTATATGTTATTCCACATGTCATTTTGTATAACATTTTCTACTTGTGTGCTTTATTGCTTTGATATAATTGTTTTTGCATGCTTAAGGGTCTATAAAATGAATGTAATATCAGTTAAAGATCCAATGAGTAATACAAAAGAAGGCCATTTGAAAGGTTGGGTGATCTTAGGTGCCTAACACCTTCCCAGGAACGTACCTAAGCATCCGGACCTAGTCCATGGCTAGTACCTTCATGCAATGGATGTCCAATTGCAGTCCCAAACCTAAGGACCAGGTGGCAACTCCTCATTCTTTGCCCTAGTCCTTGAGACTAGTTGGCGTATTCCTAGGCCCAGGTGTTAGGTTAGGCCCACAACGGGCAACCCCCGATCCATCGCCTCACAAGTGGTCCATTTACCTCCTATTCAAAAGCCGAGAAACCTCTTGTGGAAGGCCTCGACCGAGATGATGGAGGGATCCAAAAAAGGGGTGACGCTCACAGGGGCGAACTCGCGGCTACCTCTTAGTGGCGACTCCACTGGGGATAGAGACGCTTGACTTCTGCATTATTGGATCAAACTGTGTTACACTTCATTTTTAAACAACCCAAAAAGCACAAATTTGAGCACAATGTTATCCTAGATACCTAGGTGACGATTCAGCTTTAGCTCCCCCAAGTCCCACTCTAGTTCACCGGGGGGTAGCACGCTGGTGTCACCAACTCCACGACATGTGCATCTTGCGTGTGATGGGTTTGATATATAGTTAAGGTATAGTCCCTCTCGGACGTAATTGTCAGAATGGGGAGCCTATAAAGGAGTAATAAGGTTGGAGCTTTAGAGTTAAGCCACCCACACGTAATTGCCACATAGGTCCAATTTCCTTAGC
This sequence comes from Fagus sylvatica, assembly GCA_907173295.1. Taxonomy (NCBI): domain Eukaryota; kingdom Viridiplantae; phylum Streptophyta; class Magnoliopsida; order Fagales; family Fagaceae; genus Fagus; species Fagus sylvatica. The sequence continues at coordinate 23,581,415 of OU015768.1, forward strand.
ACGGTCTAATGAAAATGCATGTGTTTGCAATCTTGTATGATCCATGAGGAAACTTTGAGGTCCCATAAGGTCAAATCCACTTATAAACTAAAAGCCCAAAGAGTGATTTCTTTTCAAAACAAAAGTTGGGCTATTCAAATAATTTTCAAAAACTTGAGCTTGAATTACGAAGTGGATTTAGGCCTTGTGCGTATATACATGAACAACAACATTTCTAGGGAAGCCTAATTTTTTTACAAAAAAGCCCAAATGGGGTGAACCCTAAGAAATGTTGTCGCATTTGTGAAAAGAGCCTCAAAGTGAGTGAGAGTGTTATTGCCAAGAGTAGTTGTCATCATGGCCCAAAGTCTCCAAGAGAGAAATGAGGATGAGAGTCTTGTACATGGACTTTAGCAAAAACAAATAGAAGAATGCAAGCAAAAGAGGCTAAAAGTCCAAAGGAGGGAAGAATCCATGTGATGTGTAAAGAGACTCGGTCCTTGATAACAAATACTTTAGATATGTCACCACAAGTTGGGCCTAGACAAATAGTAAGATCATGGGCCTAACATGTGATCACATATAGGCATCGTCACCTAAAAAGGGTTTCTTTATAAGCCATGGGACAAAGCATTTGGACAAAGTTAATGACAAAAGGTCATTTGTCCTAGGAATTAGGACAAGATTGCATTAAGAAGACCGCGCAAGCATGTCCCCAACTCAGGTTGGATTTTCTCCCCTACTTCAAGCCGACTGAAAAAGTTTCTACTCCCCAAACACTTGAAAACATGAGTAAAGGGAATGAATTTACTGAGATGCTGGGTCGCATTGAGAACTTAATGGAGCACGTAGTCGACAAGCTATAAAAGTTAGAAGACCAGCAGAAGAAGATAAATGAAGGAGAGAACATCAAACTGATAGACCTGGACAAGGTCGAGAAGAACAAGGACAATGCCAAGTTCATCGAAGAGATCAAGGGGAAAGTTGACCTAATCCAACAAACCTTAAGGAAGAAACAAGGTTTTGATGACTACCTGTTCTCTATGGGTGGAATAGCCACGGAACCATCTATACAACTACCTCCAAAGTTTTCCATCCCTGAAGCGGATAAATACAGTGGGAGTGGTGATCCCAAATAACACCTCAGGAAATACTTGAGCTTTGCAAAAATGAAAGGTCTGAATGAAACACAAGTACTGAATGTGTTCCCGTGTTCACTCACCGGATCAGCCTCTAAGTGATACTATAGCCTGGACATAGGGAACGTTAAGGGTTGGACCGAGTTGGTCAACACCTTCCTGACTCAATTCTCATTCAATACAATGAATGACATTACATTGAATGAAACCACCAAGCAAAAGGAAGGGGAGACTTTCTCCAAGTATTTGGTGAGGTGGAGTTAAAAGGCCTCCAAAATGATTAATCGTCTTGGGAGAAAGACTGGGTAAACATTATGATGAAGGGGCTTTTGCCTGTCAACTTCAATAGGATGCTCTCAGCTTCTATAATGAACTTTGAACAAATGTGCAACTGTAGCACAAGAATTGAAGACACCATGGAGAATGGCAAGATAGAGAGGAATGAAGGGCGGGCCACTTTTAAGAAAACACATGGAAAACTAGCAAAAATACCCCCCAAACCAATGTGAGTGTTGTCTATCAAAGCCCCATTCCAAGCCCATATCCATATCAATACTCCAATCCACCCATAGGTCCAAGTGCCAAGGCCTAAACACCATTTTGAACCCTTAGGAGCACCTCTTTCCAAAATCTATGAACACCTTCTCCAAAAAGGCCACCTCAAACCACTCGACCCAACTCTTATGCCCAACCCCATCCCCAAAGGATGGAACCTTAACCTCCACTGCCTTTACCACTAGAAAAGTGGTCATTCCACTGATAAATGTTTTTGTCTCAAGAATGATATCCAAGACCTCATCGATAAGGACATAATCCCTAAACCCAATCTGCCCACCATGCCTAACATACACCAAAATCACTACCCAATTACTAAAGAGTCCCTCCCCCAAGCCAGCTAAACTTCATTGAAGATGAGGAATTCATTTTTGCTGTCGATGATGAGGTTTGGCCGATTTTTATAAGTTGGCCAATGAGGACTCTTGTCACTCCACTAGGACATGAAAGTGTTACAAACCACCTCAATTGAAGGTCAAGCACCCCGGAAGAGAAGACCTTGAAAGAGAGGTCCCTAACTTGAAGAGTGTTGAGAAATTTGGGAAAGGTAAGGGTATTACTAGGCCCGACAAAGAAGAAGATAGGGTGTTGACCCAATTGAAGAGAACTCAAGCTACAATTTCTATTTGGGGGTTACTGATGGCTTCCTAAAAGCATAGAGACACCATACTTGGGGCGTTGGCTAAGAAGGAAGTCCCAGTGACCACTTCACCCGAAGAGGTCCTCTCTATCATTCGGGTGGAAAATACGGGAGCAGTCATCACCTTTAGTGACAAGGATTTACCTCCTAATGGGGCTAGGCATAACGAGCTTTCTACATAACTGTTGAATGTCTGAATGCCAAGGTTCCCCGAGTCCTGGTTGACAATGGGTCCGCATTAAATGTTTTCCTACTCAAGACCGCCATTACTTTAGGCATTAAGGAGGGTCAACTCTCCCTTTCGAGTTTGACGATAAAGGCCTACGACAACAACAGTAGCAGAAGTGTCAAGGGTACCTTTGAGGTGCCTTGCAAGACTGGGCCAGTAAATGCAGTGGTGTTCCATGTGTTGAACATCCCTACAAGTTACAATCTCCTCCTAGGAAAGGCATGGATGCATCTCCTAGGCATTGTACCATCTACTCTCCACCAAAAGCTTAGGTTACCTTGGAAAGAAGGAATCCTCACCATCTTAGGAGATAGGGAAATAAGTACTGATGTGTGCAACTTGGAAAATAGTCCTAAGGATGAAAACCACCGAAGCTTTGAGTTTGTTTAGACATTGAAGTGGGTGGAGAAGAAAGCAAAGGAGGGAAAGACCGCCAAGGTTGAGAACATCATGGTCATCGAACCTAGAGTTATTGTACTGATGGAAAAGATGGGGTATACCCACGGAATAGGCCTAGGAAAATTTGGCCAATGGATAACTGAGATGATCAAGGTGCACACTCAAAAAGCTACATGCAAGTATGGTTTGGGTTACAAAGAAGACATGAAGGTCACTCTGAAAAATAAGAAGACGCTGAATGGGAACTTCATCAAAGCTGGCGAATCCTTTCCTTATTATGGTTTCCCCAAACTGTGGGTGAGGAATGAAGAGAAGCTGTCTGGGCTGGAGATCTTTTTCAATTCCAAGCTGACATTGAAAGACACATTGGAAGAGGAAGACACCAAAGTTGGCAAGATTGAAGCTGAAGACTGGGTTGACTACCTGGGCCCTAAGGCCATGCAATTCTTCAATCAAGATGGTGATGTGCTAGCATGATTATTCTGGCAGATGGGATCACTAGCAGCTGGGTCTTTGATGACCCTAATTCTGTTATCCTTAATATTGAACAATTTGTTATTTACCCTTTTTATCTAATCAATGAAATGAATTCTGATTTTCGTTAGTTTGATGTGTCCTCTGGCATTGAAAACTTAACTGCAAATAATTCTCCAGATAATGAACATGACTTTAATAAGAAAGATGGAAATAAAATTGAACGTGTTGAGAATGAAACTATCTTAATTAACTTGGGTACATCTAAGAACCCTAAAGAAATAAAAATTGGTTTGAGTTTATCTTAAAAGGAAAAGCTAGACTTGATGGAATTATTATAAGAGTTCCAAGAAGTGTTCACTTGGTCATATGAAGCCATGTCAGGCATTAATCTGGACATCGCACAACATCGTATCCCAACTCTACCCGAGGTCAAGCCTGTTAAGCAGAAGCTCTGTTGCATGAAGCCCGAATGGATGCTCAAAATAAAGGAAGAGGTCTTTAAACAGTTGAAAGTGGGTTTCATCAAGGCAATGGAACAAACTGATTGGGTAGCCAATATTGTTTCAGAATCGAAGAAGGATGGCCGCGTACAGATGTGTGTGGATTTCAGAGACCTCAACAAATCTTGCCCAAAGGACAATTTCCCATTGTCGCATATAGATGTGCTGGTAGACAATACGGTAGGAATCGCCCTAATGTCTTTCATGGATGGATTCTCAGGATACAATACGATTCACATGGCTCCCGAAGACATGACCAAGACTACATTTGTCACTGAGTGGGGGATTTATTGCTACACCGTCATGCCTTTCGGATTGAAGAATGTGGGTGCTACGTACCAAAGGATGGCCACCACTCTTTTACATGACATGATGCATAAAGAAGTTGAAGTATACATAGATGACATGATAGTCAAGTCCAAGATAAGAGGAGAACACCCTGCCAACCTACGAAAATTTTTCAAGAGGATACAGGACTATAAGTTGAGGTTAAACCCATAGAAATGCAAGTTTGGAGTCACCCCCAGGAAGCTACTGGGGCACATGGTCAGCAGTAGAGGAATAGAGGTCGATCCAACGAAGATCAAAGCCATTCTGGAGATGCCTCTGCCTAAGACTATGAAAGAAGTTCAAGGATTCCTAGAGAAGTTATAGTACATCAACAGATTGATATCTCACTTGACAAGCAAGTGTGAGCCTATCTTCAAATTACTCAGAAAGGGAGAACCCAAAGAATGGAATGACGATTGTCAAGAAGCCTTCGAGACTATCCAAAGATACCTAACAAACCCTTAGGTTCTCAAACCAGTTGAACCTGGTAGACCATTTTTGTTATACTTGTCTATCATAGATGAGGCCTTAGAGAGCATGCTGGCTCAAGAAGATGGAGACGGAAGTGAGCACGCTATTTATTATCTGAGCAAGAAGTTGAAAGATTATGAGACAAGATATACTGCAGTAGAGAAGTCATGCTTCACCCTAGTTTGGGCAGTCCAGAAGTTGAGACACATCCTTTTGTCATATTAAGTACTTGTCGTAGCTCGGATGGACCCTCTGAAGTATCTATTTGAAAGACAGCCTTGACTGGGAAATTATCTAGATGGCTCATCCTACTAGCTGAATTTGATTTAACCTATGTTGCCCGGAACACCATCAAAGGGAGGGCGATAGCTGAGTTCTGTGCTGGTCACCCTGCGAATGGAGAGGCTTTGAACGACGATTTCCCTGATGAAGAGATCTTAACTACTGAGGTCTCAAACCTGTGGAGAATGTATTTCAATGGCGCAGCCAATCAGTATGGGTATGGAATTGGAGTATTATTGGTGGCCCCTAACGGTTCCCATATCCCCTTGTTTGTGAAGTTGAATTTTATAGCCACCAATAATGTAGCAGAGTATGAAGCAGACATCTTGGGTCTAAAGGCTTTGCTCGCCATCAAGGTCCTAGAAGTGGAAGTCTATGGGAACTCGGCCCTGATCCTCTCTCAAGCCTAAAAGATTTGGAAGACCAAATAAGAACACCTAAAGCCATTTCAAGTCTATGTCAAGAAGTTGGCCAAAAGGTTCGACAAGATTGAGTATACCTTCATACCTCAAGCCCAAAACCAATTCGTCAATGCCTTGGCTACCCTAACATCATTGGTTGACATACCATAGAATATTTCAGTCTGACCTATCTTTATAGAGCAGAAAGCTTTGCCAGTGCACGAAGAGAAGATCGATGCTTTAAACAATGATCTGCATGGAGGAAAACCATGGTTCACTGACATACAAAGATTTGTGGAAGACGGATCGTATCCCGAAGGGGCCGACAAGAAAGACAGGAGAGCGTTGCGCCTCGTAGCTACCCAATACATTATATATGGAAGGGTCATATACAAAAGATCTTATGAGGGAATTCAGTTAAGGTGTGTAGATGAGGTAGAAGCCGAAAGATTGATCAATGAGGTATATCTAGAGTTTGTGGTCTACACATGAACGGAAAAATGCTTGCTAAGAAGATCCTTAGGATGGGTCTCTACCGGACTACACTAGAGGTCGATTGTGTGGATTTCGTACGAAAGTGTCACCAATGCCAAGTGCATGCAAATCTAAACCATATTCCTCCGAAAGAATTCTACAATATGACATCCCTTTAGCCTTTCTCAGTTTGGGGAATTGACATAATCGGGAAGATAACGCCCAAGGCGTTGAATGGTCATGGTAATATCTTGGTAGCTATCGATTACTTCACCAGGTGGGTAGAGGCAGCATCTTATTCAACTTTAAAAGCGAAATACGTCATAAGCTTTATTGAGAAGAACATTGTATATCGTTATGGGGTCCCCCACGAGATGATATCCAACAACGGCATGCATTTCGAGAATGAAGTCCAAGAGATTTCTAGAGATATGGGATCCAACACCACAGATCATCCCCTTATAGGCCCCAAACGAATAGTGTAGTTGAGGCGGCCAATAAGAATGTCAAGGTCATCCTAGAAAAAACCATCGAAGGACATATGAATTGGGCTAAGAAACTACCCTTTGCACTATAGGGTTACCGCACATCAATCCGTACCTCCATAGGGGCAACTCCCTATTCCTTGGTGTACGGAATGGAAACTATTTTACTCGTAGAGCTAGAGGCTGAATCCTTGAGAATAGTAATGAAAGCTCAAGTCCTGGAAGCGGAATGGATCAAAGGAAGATATGAACAGTTGTTACTGTCCGATGAGGAGAGACTTAAAGGATTGTATCATGTGCAAGATTATCAAAGGAGAATGGCTTGAGTCATTAACAAGAGGGTGAGACCTCGAAACCTTAAGGAGGGAGATTTTGTACTAAAGAAGCTTCGGGCACCTGTGTTCGATCCTATAGGGAAGATTAAACCAAACTGGGCCGGACCCTATGTTATCAAGACAATCATGACAAGAGGAGCTATGAAATTAATAGACCTAGATGGAGAAGAACTGGTCCGCCCAGTCAACCTGGATAGGCTACGAAAGTACTACACTTGAGGAAGATACAATCAATGGGCCCACTAGGTTGAAAACCCATAAGGGCGGCCTAGGCAAAAGTTAGGGCATGCCCGCTAGGTTGAAAACCAGCAAGGGATGTCTAGGCAAAAATTAGGGTATTAAAAAAATAAAAAATACCATGGGTATGATGAAAACCTGCAAAGGGCGTCATAGGCAAAAGTAACATGGCAAACATTAAATAAATGTTCTCAGATGTATTCAAAGGAAATGAAAAGACATTCAAGTTCTCAAACATGGAGAGATTTAAACTACATTTATTAAAACATGGTCTCAAAAACTGGAAAAGCAAATGCAGAAAAAGAAAAAGATGAAAATGCCGAGGTTACTTTAAAGTATCTCAAAATACCTTTCTCTTCATTCCTTGAGTGTCAATTCCATATTCCTTTGATTTCCCTAGCTTAGTATCCAAGCGTGATGTTTTCACTTTGTTGTCCCTCTCGAACTGCTCCATATCACATATGTGCTAAGATTCATATAAGCTACTAGGGTCGGTTCTCTTGATCCGTTCCTGCCTCGTGTGTATGACATGCTCTTTCCAGGTGTTCGCGATCCTATCCATAATCTTCTGTGAGATACCTCCAGAGAAATCAGGGTAGAATTCCCCAGGAACAGTCTGGAACTCTCCTCACTGCCTCTTGAGACGCTCAGGACATAGTAGGAAGCTCTACTCGAGCCAGCTATCACCGCACATCCGAGGAGATAGGTTCTTATGATGAAGGTATCAATGGACTACCAAGGAAGAATCCAATTGAGATCCTTGTGGGACAGTTTCTCTAGAAACAGGACAAACTCTCTTAAAACTCTCACGACAAGCCTCCTATGACGATAATTACGTGGTCCATAGGCAGAATCCCTCACCATTGGAAGGCTGAGCATGCTCAAATGGTCATACAACCACATCTGCAAAAAATAAAAATAAAAAAAATGATGAACAATATTTTGTAAAGGCGGCAAAAGCAAATTCAAAAGATATGTGCAAAATGAAAAGCAATGCTAACTACCTAAAGCAGCAGGGGGCTCCCTTTAAAGTGGTGACAGGTGCTATCCTTGAGTTCGTCCAATCCATTCAAGGTTTCAGCTAGAATCATAGGAACTGGGTTGTCTGTGCCCAACATGTCAACAATGTCAACAATCTTGGGGTCCATGGCCTAGAAATTTCCTACCAAAAAAAAGCCAGCCAACACAGCTACCATGAGAGCATAGTGGTAGTGCTCATAATCCCGCTTGTCCTTGAAGTACTCCACTAAAGACCTCAAGTTGACCCCATCTGTCGATGCCGAAAAAATCGTTTCCCTCTCTAGATTGTGGGATTTGATTTTATGTTTCCCGACTTCGACTCCTATTGGGCTCGGTGGAATCTTGTTCTTTAGTGTGTTGTGTGCTGGGATGAATATTGATAAGTCATGAAATATGACTTGTTTACATGCATTTTAGAGAGATTCTATTGGGATTGTGTTGCATTACATGTTTAATTACACTTAAATGGATGTTTGTTGATCAATTCATTGAATTACATGACTTATGCATTTAATTGTATTAATTTAATCCCTTAGATGTTAATTTGGGCTATGTTTGATTGCAGGTACAAGCTGGATCAGATTGGAGCAAGTTGGTGCAAGTTGGAAGGAGCAAAAGAGAAGAAAAGAGGTGTTGAACCACAATCCAGCAAACTGGATTCTTAGGCAGAAATTCCAGATTTGAAGAATTCAAGAATCCAGTCGATTGGATGGTGATCTAGGCGACTAGATTAATTAATCCAAATCAAGCAGAAAGTCCAGGAGACAATTTAATGAAAATATAGTCGATTGGATGAGGCTCTAAGTGACTGGATTCGCGTGAAATCTATTTAAATGAAAGCCTATTTGTCTTTTAAAGCTCTTCCAACATAAGGCCCATTGGACACAATTTGTTTAGGGTTTGAAGTCCGAATAAGAGAAAAGAGATTAGGGTTAATAAGAGGGTTTGAGATTAGACGTTGGAGATTTAGATAGACTTACGCTCTCTCTCTCTCCCAAGCTTAGGTTTTCACTCCTATGGCTGCCTAAGCTCCTTGCTAGGGCTAGGGGCTATGTTTCCTTTGTAACAGTATGGATACTTTGTAATTCCTTTGGTTTTTATTGATTAAATACATTTGATTGTTATTTTATTGATTCCTATTGATGCATGTTTAATTCCAGGCTTTCTATAAGATTAATCATGTTCTTTTTATCAATAAGAGGAATCATTCATGGTTTTAATTAAGGGTCCTGTTTTATAAATTGAAAGGTTTTTCTAAACATTATTCTAGCCATCTTATTTTCTCCAGTTATAAAATGTTCTTGAATTATTTTAGTTCAACCAAGTCAAAAGCTCTTTAAAGGAAAATAATTAATTGTATACTATTATTAGAACAAGGTTTTTAACCAGGATTAAAAGGAATTATACTAGCATAAAGGAACACCCCGAAACCCTAGTGCCTTTTACTCATATGTTTCTTACAAATCATTCAACTTTTATTTTTATAAGCATTCAATCCATTTTCTTTTAAAAACACAACTCCCTGAGAACCAACAACCCCTTATACCGTACTACAAAGCATCGCTTACTATTGTGCGACATCAAACATATTGTGTAAACATGTGCAAGTGTGTGTGTGCTCTGGCATATTCGTGGATATGGCAATGGGGATGGACAACATGAGATGGATTAAGGGATTTGGTTATGTGTGGGGAAGGTGTTAGGCACCCGATGACATTCGTCTGTAGACAGTTACCTCCTTCTATGTCCTCTTGTGTGTGTTTGATCAATCAAGCAAAAAATGTTGGATTAATTAGGTACAAATGTCCCGACATTGCCAGGCGTACATCAATTAGTGATGCACGCATTCGACATAGTTGGTTTTGTTATCCTTTGTTCCTCTTTTGAATATCTTGTATATCTTTAGGGTTCTTGGTGAAGCAATGTCAGGATATACTTGGAACCTTAACACTGTCCACTAGAACAAAGTTGAATTAGGTTTGATCATAATCAGGACCTCATTTACCCTTGGGTTGCTAGGGCAAAGTAGTCCACTATATGGCAGCTTGGATTAACCTTATTATTTTTGGGCTATTCCCTTCACTTGTTTGAACCCCGAGTGGGAATGGGTTTCCTATCCATGTTCATACATGTTAGGAATTCCGATGATTCGTTGTAGGTACAAGCGAAAGTAATAGTTTTCTTGAGTTTTATTAATTACATGATTCCATAAGAAATACAACGCGCAAGCATTCTTTACATGTGTCAAAGTCGGAACGCTTCAACATGTATCGAATACTCGCATCATGGTGTCCTAAAGTAAGGCTCGGCCTCAGGATTATGGTGAACCAATCAAGGTGCGTTATATTGCTTATAGAACGATGTTTGATATTCTTAAAGCTTGCATGGAAAATTGTTTAAGTATTTTACAAGAAATAAACAATTGCACAATTTATTGGACAAATGGGCAAAACAAATGGCATGTGAGAATGAGTGTGCCTAATATGAGATTAGGGCTTTAAATGAATGTACCTAGATATGTGATTCTAGGGTTTTAAATGAATGAGCCTAAACATATTATTAGGGCTTAATGAGATGACATGTTCATAATGATGTAATGTGCCAAAGTGTAACTTTGGGCTTCATGCATAATGTCATATGAAAAGGCTCATTTATATACATTAAACACAAAAGGGACCTAGGCATGCATGCTAGGGCTTATAGAAACACATACATAAAGAGATATGAAATACATTTAAGACATGTTTGAAATGATTAAGGGAAGAAAACTAGAAATAGATTCTAGGCTTTAATGTGCATGAATATGGCATATGTCAAATGTATGAAGTAATTAGAGAATGAAATGGATGAATATGACATGTACCAAATGTATGAAATAGGTAACTTAGAAATGCATTCTAAGGTTTAGGCATAGAATCATAATGATGAAATGAGGTAAATATGATAGGATTGATACAAAATGGTAGAATAGGAAAATTTAGATATGTGATTCTAAGAATTGCATAATCATAGCATGCTCATAATCACAAAAAACTTACCATAAAAGCTCATCTAATGTAGAGTCGGGAATTCGGTGGCGCTTCCGCGTAGTGGTGGAAAATCAAGCTTGGAGAGTCGGGAATTTGGTGGCACTTCTACGGGGTGGTGGAAAACTGGGCTTGAATCTTCGAGAATTAGGCGGCACTCCAGCTTAGGAATGGAAAGCTTGGACCTAAGGGTCCTGGATTCGGTATGCTAGGAATCCAGGAGGAGCTTCTTCACTGGTTTGGAACCCGGGCTTGGAAAAGGACAAAAATATCCTTGATTTCTACCTCGATTTCTTGATTATAACGGCCTTTCTCTCAATTTTTGTGCTACTCGAAGCTTAGACTGGCAGAACCTCCTTATCTCTTTAAAAGCTTTTGCCTCGAGGCCTCGAAATTTGAGCCATATTTATAGCGAGCCTCACGCAGCATGGTGCTGCGTGGAGCGGCTCCACCTTACGCCACGCTGCATCATGTTGCGTGAGCTTCTTTGGTTGCTTGCTCTATGCGTTTTGTCCGATTTCGACAAGATTTTGACGAGTTTTTGACCCTCTAAGTGCCCTTTTTTGGACTGACAGTTGAGGGTCTTTTAGTGCTTGTATCTGGTTGAAACTGGTGTCTATGGAAAGCCTGAATTGTCTACTTTCCAAAAGAATTGACCTTGCACTATTCTGAATTTTGTGTGGAAAACTGCAGCTCCTGGAAGTAGGGCAATTGGGCTAATTTCTAAATTCAGGATGGTTTTTTTTTTTTTTTTTTTTTTTTTTTTTTTTTTTTTTTTTTTTTTTTTTTTTTTTTCCATGCGCCAATTCTGGTCAGCTCGGATATGCACTTGACAAACCGAAAGAACTTTTTTGTAGACGAAGTCTCCCTCTTTGAAAAGGCGCTATATTTTCAGAAACTCATGGTAAGGATTGGGAAGACTCTGTGTGCAAAGGTGATACACCGGATAGCCGTTGTTGGCAATTTTTCAGCACTTTGGCTTATTTTCGTTGGTTTTCCCGATTTTGGTTGATCTAGCTCCCGATGTCAGATTTGGGCAAACTTGGTATTTTCGAAAAGTTTGCAATGTCTATTTTCTAATGGCACAAATATTGTATCATTCTGAGTTCTGGTTGAGAAATTGTGGGCTTTGGAATAAGGGTTGCTAGAGAGATTTTCTTGTTGGCGGTCCGTTTTCCAGTGTTGATTCTGGACAACTCGGGAATGCTTTTGACGAGCCAAAAGAACCTGCTTCTAGGTAAAATTATTATATTCGAAAATCTACTTGCTTTATGGAAACTCATGGTGTGGTTGAGAAGACTTTGTGCACAAAGGCGGTTTCAAAATGGGTCTCTTTTTCCGCGATTTCGGCCATAACTTCTTCATTTTAAATCTGTTTTGGGACCATGAACTATCAAACTAAAGGTATTCATGTGCTCCTTCAAATGACGGTAAAACGGTCAATCAATTCTCGATGGGGCTCAGCCATAGATTTGGTCAAACTTGGTTATAATTGGTCAAATTTATCAAAATCCTCCTATCCTTGAAACACGGTCTCAGATTGATGGATTTCAACGGGTTTGGGAATTTTCAGCCGGTTCTTGCAATAATCGGGTTGTCTCGATTTATGTGCCGATATCTGAAAAAATCTTTTGGGTAAAAATAAGGTTATAACACCATCTTTGAGCCAAGGCTCCCTAAGCTATAGTGGACACCTAGGTGCTCATCAAGGATATTAAGTGCCCTCCTAGGCTATGGGGGAAGGAGGACATACCTAAGGTCAGTATGGTTCATGAGAGCTGCAAACTCCTCGATCATAGGGTAGAGTTCACACTAGTTAAAGCGAAAGACATGGCGTGTCGGGTCCTAGAACTCCACAGCGGCCCTTAGCATGGAAAGGTCAAGGCATACATTGTGATAGTGGTGCGCATACATTGTGATAGTGGAGCGCACTATAAAGCCCTACACCCATCAACTTACCCATATAGAAGCCATCTACACTTTCTACCCATCGCCCAATCTCCTTAACCAAAGAGAGCTCCATGGTTTCTACAATCTTGGGGCAAGAGGCTAATATCTTGGTGATTTGAGAACTCCTGAGAGACAAGAGACCTAGGGGACAAACACTGGTTGTTGGTAATGAATTTAGGTTTGTCCTGGAGGCTACAGGCTCTTTTATAGGCTACATTGCAAGTCTTCCCGCAACTCCCTGACCTAAACGGTGTACGCAGTTACCTTAGGGGTGTACGCCATTCCTAAGGCGTGTATGCCGTTCCCTAAGTGGCGTACGCCACTCTTGACCGTGTACCCACGTATGATTCTCCCTTTGATGCATACGCTTTTCCCAAGCAACGTACGTATCTCTGGTCAGGAACCCCTTCCTTCCATTTTCACCCTTCCAAACACTCAACCTCCCATCGATTCAATATTAGGGTTTAATGGAATTTCACATGTCATCAATTACTCAATAAAGTGATCATCTCATTCGAATCAGAAAGCAAGAGCAGTGTTAAATGTTAATGCAGACATATTAATATTGTGTTTTATTTGCTGATGTATTATGCTCCACCTAAGATGTCATGTCAGTTTATAAAGATTTAGTAATAAAATTAATAGTGTCACTAGCATTATTATAAATTTAATTCATGTCACATCAATAATATAATATAAATAAAGAATTGTATGCCATTATTTTTTTGCTTAATATTTTAAAAATAAATACGTTAATATATAAAATTTATGTAATAACCGTGACATCACCCTTATTGTTTATCCAAAAAAAAGCCAAGAAATTATTATCCGCACAGTTTACGTAACAGGCTACTACTACTTTGGGGATTTGAGATCCCTTTGCTATTGCTTAGGCTGCCATTCCTCTTTTTTATTATAATTTATTTATTTTTTAACATTTATAGTCTTTTACTAGTTTGTTCCTTTTTTTTTTTTTCTTTCTTTTTTTAAACTGAGAATAAAAGTTAACTTTCTAACTTTCAATCTCAGCCATTGAAAGAATCCTAAGATCTCAATCTCAGCCATTGAAAGAACGCTGGCATCTCAATCCCTACTTTGGTAAGGAATAAAGAGAGAAAGTTAAAAGAAAAAGAGAAAGGAACGGGACTAAAAAGCTAGAGTCGGTATTCAGCAAAAAAATTAAAATTAAAAAAGAAGCTGAAGTTGGTAGATAAATCATTTTTATTGGAGAATTTGGACAAGAAAGGATTTCCGGATAATAAATGCCCCGTTGATCATAATGCAATTATTGGATAAGTGTTCTGATATCATATTTGTTTTTGACAGTTCTTAGTTTTTCACAGTAAGTTCTTTAATTGCCTTTTATTTCAAATTTGAAAATTAAGATAGTTTTCTTTAAGAAAAAAGTTGGAGAAAAAATAGGGCAATACAAACAAAATAAGAAAAAAATTATTAAATTTATTTTTAAAATATATGATAAGACAATTATTGATGGAATAATTTGTGATTACCAGATATATTCTGGACAGTAGATCTGAAAAATGCTTTGTAGAAACAGAAATATAAAAGATTTCAAGTAGTCCTCTCAATTACCCGAAAGTTTTATTTTCTTTTTCCTAAATTTGTTTTGATTCCTTTAATCAGTAATGCTTAAGTAATTTTGTTATATCATAAGTTGAACGCATTATAATATATATATATATATATATATATATATATATGTCCGTGTTAAAGAAGTTTTGAATATGGACAAGTACTGTTTGGAGAGAAGTGAATAATAACGCATAATAAAAGACATCAATTATTAGTGTAGTTTTTAATTGGGTCAGAAGGGAAGCGAAATCGACCGCTTATGCTTTGGCTAAATTTACTTTCTATTCACAGACTATTTTTTGTAATATTAACTCCCTCACTCCTTCGGTGTTTAAGGCGTGATCAAGGGATGTTGTCGGTAGTATTTAATGAGAATGCCTTCTTATTTAGCAAAAAACAAAGAAAAGATCAATTATTGGAGAATTTGCTAGTGGAAAGCATTTATATATTACAGAATGATTTTTTATTTATTTTTTGCTAAACTATATTACGGAGTGATTGCTTATAGCTGTGTTCAAATAAATAATGAAGAAATCCACTTTCCATATTGTTTAAAGTTTTTTTTTGAATAACCATATTGTTTAAAGTTAGTCTAATTAAACTATGAAACCCTAATTGATTCAAATCAGTAAGCATTTTATACCCTTTTTATTTGGTTTCTAGAGAAAGCAGGTCATCGTAATTGGTTAGAGCTCATTGGAGAGTGAAACGGGATCTCGAACTCGAATAACACTGAGTGAAAAAAAATTACATTTTTACCGACAATTTGCTATTGGTTTCTCACCCAAAAAAACCACTAGCTAGATATTATAGACCTGTGACTATATATAGTGGGCATAATCAGGATTTGACTCTAAAGGGACAAATTTTATATACATATTTATCGGCTAAATTTAGTGTTTGTTTAAACAAAAAATAAAATCCTCAGTGGGATTTCATATAAGCCATGACAAAAAGAACGAAAAGAATCAAAATGTTTAGGCATATTTTTTCACGACTATTAACATATCATATTGTGATTATAATACATAATAAAACTGGTCTTAGTGATGAAAGTAGGTAAAAATAATATTGTTTCAATTATAATAGACTTTATTAACAATTGTTAAAAATATTATATCCATAGCATTATTCAATAAAAATTCCACAAAAGAATGACACATGGAATCATCAAAATTAAACTAATAATTTCTGGTGCATTGTACTTGTCCTTTTGGTCATCACTCTCTTTTCTTACGCACTATAAGTATACCTCTCCCTCAAGGTATACAATGTGTGTGAAAGAGTTGTGGAGGAAGA
This sequence comes from Fagus sylvatica, assembly GCA_907173295.1. Classification (NCBI taxonomy): domain Eukaryota; kingdom Viridiplantae; phylum Streptophyta; class Magnoliopsida; order Fagales; family Fagaceae; genus Fagus; species Fagus sylvatica. The sequence continues at coordinate 23,597,236 of OU015768.1, forward strand.
TTAAGTAGCTAGTAGGGTTGAGTGAGGTAAAGGATAGGAACACTGACTGAAATGGAAGTGAAAAAGGCAAAGGGAGGGATATATTCTCTGGCATTCTTTGTGATGCTGATACTCCTCAACACATATTGCTGTAGTGCTGCTCTCCTTTTCAAGAGCAACACCACTGTCCTTTGCAACGGCCACCTCGATGAATGCCTGATTGAGGACGACTTGGACTTGGACTTGGAGTTCCTGATGAACCCATACATAGGCCGGCTGCTTGCTGATACCAAGGGGGGCATTTATGACTCCTTGAAAGCGAGTTCACCAGCTTGTAATGATGGATGCGGCCGACCGAAATGTGATGCAAAAAATGTTTTTGCTTGTAGGTAGGGGTCAAAGTTGAGTGTTAGCTGTAGCCCTTGAACCTGTTGTTGTAGTGCTGCCTGGAGTTTCTCTCTAGTTATCTGTGTTTGTCGATTCCTTTGGGCTGCTGTTTGTTTTTGTTTGTTGTTGATTAATTATATTTTATTGGTTAATATTTACGGCTTTATTTTTATTATTTCTTATGTTTGTTTTCTTCATATAAGGAGTGTAATCCACGTGTGTTATAATTAATGAATGTATCTTATATTTTTAGTATAATTCACAATCTTTACAGTTATAATTAATGAATGTATCTTATATTTGAGAATAATTCACAATCTTTACAGTGATAGTAAGTCACAATAATGGATTTAGAGTATTCACATCAGCCTCAACACCACCACCCACCACCATGTTAGTCAAATTATAACTATCACACCTACTTTTTCAAAATTTTTTTTTTCTCTTCTGTATGCGATGAAATAGAATTCACATTTGGATCAAAATGATAATGATGACAAAAAATTTCCATTGCTAAAATTGTTAGACCTCTAGAAACTTCTCTTTTTCTCTTATATTATTAGATATATAGATATTGACCTATTATCTAACTATCAAATTAAATAATTCAATTAAATTATAAAAAAATAAAAAATAAAAAGAGCGAAGGGTAGGGGAAGAAGATCCTTGGCTGTGGAGTTTAAGTGTGGCTTTGAAAGTCTATTCGAGAAATTGTGGAGGAACTTGAAACAAAGCATTTGAAGGAAGACATAGATGCCATTCCGGTGTTTGAAATTTTCTTTGAATGGGACCGAGGCACCAGAATTGAATCAACTGATTGACGTTGAGAACCATAGAAGAAGCTCATCTAAACTCCAGTGCAGGCACAGAGCTCAAGCAAGGTCGAGGTTTTTCTTTGCAGTATTTTTTGCTTTTGAGGGTTTGTTGGAGAGGGATATCTCAGTCAACATTGGCTACTTTGGCTTGTGTGGCGTCCCTGGCAGCTCCGGCGACTTCTCTTAATCTGGCTTCTCCCTTAACTTGTTTTGTTTTGATTTAATATTTTGATTATATTGATTGAGTAATGCTTTAACGGAGGTAGGATTGTGTTTATTCATTCTATTTTTCTATTTGAAAGAAATCTGATGTGGCTAAATGATATTGGTGGGTGTAAATAGGGCTTCTACACTAGATACTTATTGAATTTAATTTCTAGTTGAAATAGGTGAGTTTGGTACCCAAAAAAAAAAACCATTTCTCAACTCAAATCACTAATTATGTTAAAAAAAAAAAAAAAAAAAAAAAAAAAAAATAGAAGCGGTGGGCCCCACAAATTTGTGGATTCAAATTCAAAAACATGCTCTAGAGAACACCTTTTTGGTGTTTTCACTTGACGTATGTTGTTATAACCCTATTTTGACCCTCGAGATTTTCTCAAACATTGGCAAGCAACACAAGGTGGCTTGTCTGACTTGAGATTTGTTCGAAAACCGCCCAAACGTAACAAAGCACTCCAAACCATGGTCATAGGCAAATTTCATGGAGTTTGACCAAGACCATGCCCTAGCCTTGTTAAGAATTGATTGACCGTTTTCTCATCATTAAAAGGAGCACATCAAGACCTTCAAATCAATACCTCACGGGTCGAAAAATGGATTTGAAACGAAGAAGTTATAGCCAAAACCGTGAAAAATGGCCCAACACTTAAATAAAATTTTGCCAAGTGTTTTGGACCAAAGAAGGCCCATTTTGGGGCGATCTTTGTGCATAGAATATTCCCAATCCACCCCAAGTTGATAAAAAAGGAACCACCTTTATTGAACTAGGAAGGATTATTTACAATCGGTGTGTCTCAGTTCACCGGGAACATCTCCGGTTTGATCGGAATCTCAATCGGAAAACAGTCCGTCGTTAGGGAAATCACTCCAACAGCCCTCATTCCCGAGGCTGTAGCTCGCTGTCCTAAGCTCAAATTCCAACAAACTTTCTGAAATTGGAAAGTAGACATCAAGAGCTTTCTGGAAATACCATGATCATCAAAATATGACATCAGGAACTAGGTCAACCGAATGTGGGAAAAACGACGAAAGTGAGCTTAAAGTGCTGGAAATTTGATAGTTTTCCCACCCGGGAAGCCACCTTTGCATGCACAATCTTCCTAATCCACTCCAAGGTGGTCTGGAAGTCAAAAACTTTATCAAAGAGAGTAAACTCACTTACAAGCAGTGTGTGTTGGTTCGCCGATAACATCTCTGGTTTTGGCCGGAATTTTCACTGGAAAAACAAGACTCCTAGTGAAAGACACCAAAAAGGACCTAATTTGACCTTGGGAAGGCCTCCCAAATGTGTCCCAAAAATTGGTGATCAAAGGTGTCAAAATCTGAGCAAAGGAGAGGAAGGTTTGAGAAGGAGCTGAGTTGTGGATAAGGACGAAGTAGATCACGCAGCTTCATGATGCACGACGCAGCATGATGCTGCATGATCTCCTTCTATAAATATTGACAGCCCTAGTCAGAAACAATACAGAAAAAGTGCATTGGGAATTGGGAGAGAGGCTATACGATTCGATTATGGGTTTTGGGCTTTCTAGAAGAGTACTAAAATGCCGCCGAAGTCGACGATGCAAGAATAGAATTGGGTTGTTGCACAATTTATTGGACAAATGGGCAAACCAAATGGTCATGTGAGAATGAGTAGGCCTAAAATGAGATTAGGGTTTTAATTGAGTGTACCTATACATGTGATTCTAGGGTTTTAAATGAATAGGCCTAAACATGTTATTAGGGCTTTGGATGAGATGGTATGTTCAAAATGATGTAATGGGTCAAAGTGTGACTTTGGGCTTTATGCATAATGTCATATAAAAAAGGCTCATTTATACATATTAAACATAGAAAGGACCTAGGCATACATGCTAGGGCTTAATGAAACACATACATAAAGAGATATGAAATGTATTTGAGGCATGTTAGAAATGATTAAGAAAGGAGAACTAGAAATGGATTCTAGGCTTAAATACACATGAATATGGCATATGTCAAGTATATGAAGTAATATAAAAATGAATGAATATGGCATGTATCAAATGTATGAAATATTCAAAGAGACTTAGAAGTGCATTCTAAGGTTTAGGCATAGAATCAAGAATGATGAAATGAGGTAAAAATGCTAGAATTGATACAACATGGTAGAATAGACAAGTTTAGATATGTTATTCTAAAAGTTACATAATCATGGCATACTCATAATTAAGAACTTACTATAGAAACTCACCTAGTGTGGAGTCGAGAATTCGGCAGTGCTTCTATGTGGTGGTGGAAAACCAGGCTTTGGGGAGTCGGGAATGCGGCGGCACTTCTGTGTGGTAGTGAGGATTAAGCTTGAATCTTTGGAAAATTGGGCAGCACTCCGGCTTAGGAATAGATTACTTGAACCCACGAGTCTCGGATTTGGCGTGCTCGGTATCCGGGAGAAGCTTCTTCACCGGTTTGGAACTTGGGCTTGGAAGAGGACGAAAACGGCTCAGATTTCCAACCCGATTTCTCGATTATAATGGTGTTTCTCTCGCTTTTTTAGCCTCTCCACTCTGTAGACTAACATAACTTCCTTATCTCTCTAAAAATACTTCTCTTTCTGCCTCAAAATTCGAGCCATATTTATTGATATTCTCACGCAGCATGGTTTTGCGTGGAGCAGCTCCACCTTGCTCCATGCAGCTTGATGCTATGTGAGCTTCTCTGGTTGCTTGCTCCGTGCGTTTTGTCTGATTTTGATGAGATTTTGACGAGTATTTGTCCCTTTGAGCACCATTTTTTCTACTAACGATTGAGGGTCTTTCGGTGCTTGGATCTGGTCGAAACTGGTGTTTATGGAAAGCCAACACTATCTACTTTCCAACGAAATTGACCTTGTACGATTTTGACTTCTATACAGAAAACTACAGCTCCCGGAAGTAGGGCAGTCAGGTTATTTTTTGTATCCAAGATGGTTTTTCCTAGTTTTCCGACACGGATTCCAGTCAACTCTGATAAGCTCTTGATGAACCAAAAGAACCTTGTCGTAGACGAAGTTGCTCTCTTAAAAAAGGAACAAGCTTTTTGGAAACTCATGGTAAGGATCGGGAAGACTCTGTGTGCAAAGGTGGTATGCTGGACAACCGTTGTTGGCAATTTTCTAGCATTTTGGCTTATTTTCGTCGTTTTTCCCACTTTCGGTTAAACTAACTCCCAATGTCAGATTTAGGAAAATTCGATATTTATGGAAAGCTTGAGATGTCTACTTCCCAATGGCACAAATCTTGTATCATTCTGAGTTCCGATTGCAAGATTGTAGGCTTCGGAATAAGGGCTGTCGGAGAGATTTCCTTGTTGGAGTTCCGTTTTTTTATGTTGATTCTGGACAACTCGGGTATGCTTTTGATGAGCTGAAAGAACTTGCTTCTAGGTCAAACTTGGTCAAATCTGGTCAAACTCATCAAAATCCTCCTATCCTTGAAACGCGGTCTTAGATCGACAAATTTCAACATGTTCGGGTATTTTCAGCCGATTCTTGCATTAATCGGGTCGCTTCGGTTTGCGTGCCAGAAACTCGAGAAAATCCTTGGGCTAAAAATGGGTTATGACAGTTTCTTCTTCGGAGCTATCCTTTCCTGTAAGATAAACAAGTAGAGAGGGATAGAGAAGAATCGAGGGTACAAGGTGATTGCTATTGTGGACATGGGGGAAACAAACAAACAAATGAAAAGTTAGTATCTGCAATCAGTTTGTGATAATCATGATCCTAATTTGTTTTCAAATGGGAGGAACCCTTTGGTGCAAAGGGGCTTTGTATTTGTGATAAACTAGATAATGATGGATTAATGCGACAATCATGATTAAATAGCTAGAATCTCACATTTCATTGCCAAAATCTTGTTTTCATTGATAATCAGAATCTCTTTACAATTTTTGGAAATGGAAAAATTTACAACTTGATTTTTTTTTTTTTAGATTTCTAATTGTGGGCAAATATGAGATTCGTGCTTTTTGTTCAGAATAACATAAATTAAATACGTGAGATCCCTTGGCGAGTCGAGGACTCTTTCAGGGCTTAGGTGGCTTATGCTGGTATAGACAATCGCAGCTGTCTTTTCCCTTGAAGGCTACATGATGCAAAATTTGGATTTGACCGAACCTGGACTCGATGCACACTTTGGCATGTTTTCAAACCTATAGAAATCAACATGACACTTTTCCTTTGACTAGTTTTGAAAAGACAACTCCTGAATCGAGTTTCCTATCTCAATTTGGATATCCACTTGGTTTCAGGCTTTACCTAATCCTTACAGGTGGTCCATCTATTCTATAGCTGTGCTATATGAGACATGGTATGGACTGGCTTTCAGAATTCTGTTTCCTAAAGGGAGCCTTGATCTTGCCAACAGTGAGCCTCGTGAGAAACTCAAAGGGTATTGGATCAAGGGGAGACCTCTTTTCCGCAAACCTTTTCCCCATGGATGTGAGTAGAGGAGTGCATACCTTCGAGGTTCCAAGTCTTGAACTAAAAAGGGTTTTGGTGGTACCATCAGACAGGTAGTCACCGGATCCGGGTTCGATCCATCATGAGGGATATGCATCATTTTGAAAATGAAGGGAAAAAACTTCCACAACAAAATATATATACAAATAGTAATGCTGCAGAAATTAAATCTCTATCCTATGTTTGCAAAGATAGAAATGTAAATCATCCAAACATTATATCGAAAGGAAAGAAATGGATAGATATCCGTGCCCAAAATTCCAACATATGAAATGATATGTGATCAAACAAACAGGAAAACACACAGAAGACAATAGGTTTAAATCCTCTATGTGAGATGCCGCGTTGGTCACCTCTTCTTCTTTAAGGGGTCATTCATATTCTCAAACCTTTTTAGGGTTAGGAACAAAGAAACAAGGAGTTTCCACTTTTATCGGTCCAAGAACCATCAATATGACTTCATGCACAAAATGACTAGTCTTGAGCTAGGTCTGAAGCTAAGGTATGTCTTGGGAAGGTGTTAGGCACCCAAGAAACGCCCAACTTAATGGTTGGCATTCCTCTATAAACATTCAAAAGCACGTAAACCTAGATCTAGCACAATCAAGAGACAAACAAACATGGCAAGGCTCATTGGAGCGTGATTAAACATGCAAAACAATATTAAGGCTTAATTCTAACTAAACCTAGAAAACAATATTATGAACAGACAATCATGGAGGTTGATATGGCCTATTGAGAAGATCCATACCTAACCTCTAAGGAGCTTGTTGCAAGCTAGTAATTCACCGGTCTCTCAGACTTGATCTCTTCGACGGGGTTTGTGTGTTGATCTTCAACAATAAAGGTTTTGAACACCTAGGTTTGTGATTGGAGTTTCGTGAGAAAAGGGTGATTCTTCTAGTTCTTCAACTAGAGAATCACTACTTGTTCAAGAACTCTTCCTCACTACCCTCTTCTAGGCAGGGCTTCGCTCCTCTAAGAATACTTCTTCCTACTTCTCTCTATTCTACTATACCAGTGTTTCTTGGTATTTTCAGTGTTTCTGTGGAGACTCTTCGGGCTGATCTGTTTATGAGGTATAGGGCTCCTTTTCTAATACTAAAGGGGCTAGGGTTTGCTTGTTGAAATCTGTCAATCCAAGACCGCGTTTCAAGGATTGGAGGATTTTGACCAAGTTTGACCAGATTTGACGATGTTTGACCGAAGCCATGGCTGAGCTTCATCGAGAGTTGATTGACCATTTTACCGTCATTTAAAGAAGCACATGAAGATCTTCAGTTTGATAGTTCACGAGCCCAAAATGGATTTAAAACGAAGAAATTATGGCCGAAACCGCGGAAAAAGGCCCAACAAGGAAAATAGACCGCCAACAACGAAATCCCTCAGGTAGCCCATATTCCGAAACCCGCAATGTCGCAACCGAAACTTAGAATGATACAAGATTTATGCCATTGGAAAGTACGCATTGCAAGCTTTCCCAAAATACCAAGTTTGCCCAAACCGACATCGGGAGCTAAGTCAACCAAAAGCGGGAAAAACGACGAAAATAAGCCAAAGTACTGGAAAATTGCCAACAATGGTTATTCGGCGTACCACTTTTGCGCATAGAGTCTTCCCAATCCTTACCATCAGTTTCCAAAAAGCTTGCACCATTTCGAAGAGGGCAACATCATCTATGATAAGGTTCTTTCAGTTCATCAAAAGCTTATCCGAGCTAACCGGAATCCGTGTTAGAAAATTGGGAAAAACCATCATGAATGGAAAAAATAGTCTGACTGCCCTACTTCCGGGAGATGCAGTTTTTTACACAGAAGTCAAAATTGCGCAAGGTCAATTCTATTGGAAAGTCGACAGTATAGGCTTTCCATAGACACTAGTTTCGACCAAATACGAGCACTGGAAGACCCTCAACCGTCAATCCAAAATAGGGTGCTCAAAGGGCCAAAAACTTGTCAAAATCTCGTCAAAATCGAACAAATCGTGCGGAGCAAGTAACTAAAGAAGCTTAAGCAGCATGATGCTGAGTGGAGCCTGGTGGAGCTGCTCCACGCAGCACCATGCTGCGTGAGGCTCTTTATAAATCTGGCTCAAATTTTGAGGTAGAGGGAGAGAAGTATTTAGAAAGATAAGGAGGTTTTGCCATTATAAACACTCAAAAGGTCTAAATTCCGAGAGAAAATGCCGTCGTAATCCCGAATCCGGTGGAGAAATCGAGACATTTTCGTCTTCTTCCAAGCTTGAGTTCCGAGCACGCCGAATCTGGGACCCTTTGGGTTCAAGCCATCCGTTCCTAAGCCGAAGTTCCGCCCAATTTCTCGAAGATTCAAGCTCGATCCTCACCACCATATGGAAGCGCCGCTAGATTCCCGACTATCCAAAGCCTGGGTTTCCACCACCATGCGAAAGCACCGCCGTATTCCGGACTCCACATTAGGTGAGTTTTTTTATTATAAGCATGCCATGATTAGGTAATTCTTAGAATCATATATCTAAACTTGCCTATTCTACCATGTTTGTATCAATTCTAGCATGTTTACCTCATTTCATCATTTTTGAGTCTATGCCTAAACCTTAGAATGCACTTCTAAGTTTCTTTGCCTATTTCATATATTTGATACATGTCATATTCATTCATTCTCTAATTACTTCATATATTTGACTTATGCCATATTCATGTGCATTAAGGCCTAGAATCCATTTCTAGTTTTCTTTCCTTAATCATTTCAAACGTGCCTTAAATACATTTCATATCTCTTTATATATGTGTTTCATTAAGCCCTAGCATACATGCCTAGGTCCATTTTATGTTTAATGTGTATAAATGAGCCTTTTTATATGACATTATGCATAAAGCCCAAAGTCACACTTTGGCACGTTACATCATTATGAACATGTCATCTCATCCAAGCCCTAATAACATGTTTAGGCCCATTCATTTAAACCCTAGAATCACATGTCTAGGTACATTCATTTAAATCCCTAATCTCATATTAGGCACACCCATTTTCACATGCCATTTGGTTTGCCTATTTGTCCAATAAATTGTGTAATTGTTTAATTTATGAAAAATACTTAAACAATTTTCCATGTAAGCCTTAATAATATCAAACATCGTTCTATAAGTAATAAAGCACACGTTGATTGGTCCACCCTAATCTTGAGGCCGAGCCTCACTTTAGGGCACCATGATGCAAGTATTCGATATATGTTGAATCGTTCCAACGTTGACACATGTAAAGAATGCTTTTGCATTATATTTCTTATGGAATTATGTATTTAATCAAAACTCAACAAAACTATTATTTTCACTTGTACCTATAACGAATCATGAGAATTCCTAACGTGTACGAACACGAATAGGAAACTTATTTGCATTCGGGGTTCAAACAAGTGGAGGGAATAGCCCAAAAATAATAAGGTCAATCCAAGCCGCCATACGACAGACCGCTTTACCCTTGCAACCCTAGGGTAAATAAGGTCCTGATCATGGCCAAACCTAATTCAACTTTTGTTCTAGTGAACAATGTTAGGCTTTCAAGTTTACCCTGCCATTGCTTCACCAAGAACCCTAAAAGATACAATATAATCAAAAGGGGAACAAAGGATAACAAAACCGACTGCGTCGAATGCATGCATCACCAATTGATGTACTTCTGACAACGTCAAGACATTTGTACCTAATTAATCCAACATTTTAACTTGCTTGATCAAACACACACAAGAGCACATGGAGGGAGGTAACCGTCTACGGACGGATGTCGTGGGGTGCTTAATACCTTCCCCACTCATAACCAAATTCCCGAATCCATCTCTGGTTCCAGACCCGATTTTCATGCATGTCTTAATCAAGATAATAAAACTAGTAGACATGGGTGACCAATCATACCTCAAAATTTCTCGATAATTGGTGGCAACTCCAAATCTTGTGTTGTCTGTCCCCATTGCCATGTCCACGAACATGCCGGAGCACACACACACACACACACACACATATGCACATGTTTACATAATATGTTCACCCCAGCACACAACACACAAGAAATGAGATTCCATCGAGCCCAATGGGGGTCGGAGTCAGGAAACATAAAATCAATCCACAATCTAGAATGATAGATATAGGGGAAAACGATTTTTCTAGCGTCAACAGACAAGATTCTCCCTATCCATGCAGCAAATCTCATCAAGGACCATAGCGTCAATTTCAGAAAAGTCTCTGGTTAGGAAGAAGCCAGCAAGAATAGCTACAGCCAATGCTTCAGGATAGCATTCTTCATCTACAGCTTCGAAGAAGTGATCCACCAAGGCATAGAGGTCGAAACCATCATTCAAAGACCATGAAAAGCCAAGTCTATAGGGTATGCTCAAAACCTCATCAAGAAGAAGGACAGGGTCAGCATGTTTGGGAGGAAGGAGTATCTGGTCAAAGTTACTAATGCCCATGATAGTGCCAAACTCTTCCATCATAGGGCAAAGCTCACATCTATTGAAGCGGAAGACATGGTGAGTGTGGTCCCAAAAATCGCTAGCAGCTCGAAGGAGAGGGAGATCAATTTTACTTGTCCATAGTGGACAATACAAGAAAGGCGCACATGCCTAAGATGATTTCTACCTACGTGATTGCTACGACTTACCCACTTACTAATCTTCCTAAACAAAGAGAGCTTCATAGCTAACTTGTAAGCCTACAGGGATTTCTAAAAGGCTTCTAGGGACTTCTAAAAGGTTTCTAGGGACTTTTGAAGACTACAGAAGAAGGTGTGAAGAACAGTTGAGGAGGAGGTCTCTATATATAGGGTTTGTGACCCATTTCTACAAAATTTGGAGTCCATAGCCTAAAAAATGCCTTTCTGCCCTAACAGGTGTGCGCCTTTCCACTACAAGTGTATGCCACTTCACTACAGGCATATGCCTCTTCCTTTGGGGCGTACGCCCACTTTGTCTGGCAGAACCGGATTTTGGCCTCTTTGGCCTGTTTTTAGCTTGTTTTAGCCCAATTTGATAGACTCAAAGTTGTATTACTATAAGAAGTTGATTTTGAATGGATTAAATGCAAAGGGTCCCACCTCATATTATCTATGTTTGTTTAAGCGAGTTCAAATAGATGCAAGAGGATTTTATTCAGAAATAAGAAGATAAGGTGCCAAACCAAGGGCACAAGTGTTTTAAAAGCTATACATACGAAGGTTTTGTGAATAAAGGTAATAAAATTGTTCTGGAAGGAGAGAAAGTAAAAAAAAAAAAAAAAAACCATCATGCATCAGCATCAAACATATCTCCCTCTTTGAGCTGTAGGATCACCACAATCAACATCACTGTCGTCCTCAGTGGCATATGGATCAACTTGGGCACCTCTACTGCTTCTACCTGGTGGCCTAGAAAATAAGTCCCGAGACAGGTCCGTCATTATAGTCTTCATGTTCCCACACAGATGGAACATGTAGTTCAAGTCCGCATGGGTAGCCTAAAAGACAACATCAATAAGAAGAATCAGTTGCAAGAATACAAAACAATGCAAAAATTATTTGAAGATCAAAGTAGAAGACTTACAGGGTGAGCGTCCTCAGAAATAGGGTATCCCAAGACATTGGTATATCTAGTGATTGCCGTCTCACAGGAAGTGTCTCAGAATAATAAAAAAGATGGAAGCATTTCCGAGTCAGAAGTGTCTCAAAATAATAAAAAAGATAGAGACAGGTCCGCCATCATGGTCTTCATGTTCCCACACAGCTGGAACATGTAGTTCAAGTCCGCATGGGTAGCCTAAAAGACAACATCAACAAAAAGAGTCAGTTGCAAGAATACAAGATAATGCAAAAATTATTTGAAGATCAAAGTAGAAGACTTACAAGGTGAGCGTCCTCAGGAATAGGGTATCCCAAGACATTGGTGTATCTAGTGATCGCCATCTCACGGGAAGTGTCTCAGAATAATAAAAAAGATGGAAGCATCTCCGAGTCAGAAGTGTCTCAAAATAATAAAAAAGATGGAAACATCTTCGAGTCAGAACTATCTCAGAATAGTTAATCAAAAGTCAAAAAGATGGAAGCATCTCTGAGCTAAAAGTGTCTCAAAATAACAGGAGTGTCCCCAAGACAGTAACACCCTCAAGACAGAAGTGTCTTAAAAAGGGGTCTTAAACAAGTAAGTACGAAGGTACCCACGTCAACAAAGGTAAGAAAAAGGTATGTGTTTCATTTTATCTATAGCATTTTTACTATGTCTCATCCGAGAGAACTTTCATGGACTTCGCCCTCAGTGGTTTCTTTTCTATTTTCCCCAGTGGATTTTTACTATGTCTCCTCAGAAAGAATTTTCATGGATTTCGATCCGAGTGGCTTCATTTTCATTTCCCCAAAGGATTTATATCGTGTCTCTTTGGGAGGGAACAACAAATTTTGCCTTTAGTGGCTTCATTTTCATTTCCTCAAAGGATTTTCACAATGTCTCTTTGAGAGAAAATCACAGACTTTGCCTTCAACAGCTTTACACTTTGCATCTCCCCTGAGGATTTACATCGTATCTACTCAGAGAGAATTTTCACAGACTTTTACCCTTAGTGGTCTTCATTTTACTTTTAAATCCCCAACAGTTTTGTCCTCCTAAGGACCCCTTCTTCAAGCAAACCCTAACCCCTTTATCACTATAAAAGGAGCCACATAACTCACAAACAAATCATCTCGGATAGTTTCCATAGAAACACTGAAAATACCTAGAAGCCTGGTATAATAGAGAGTAGTGAAACTCTACTGAAGTAGAAGCCTAGAATAGGAAAGCGAGAAATAGTCTTGGAGGAGCAAAGCCCTATCTAGAAGAAGGTAGTGAGGAAGATTTCTTAAGCAAGTAGTGATTCTCTAGTTGAAGAACTTTTTTTTTTTTTTTTTTTTTTTTTTTTTTTTTTTTTTTTTTTTTTTTTTTTTTTTTTTTTCTTTTTTTTTTTTTTTTTTTTTTTTTTTTTTTCTAGAAGAATAACCCCCTTCTCATGAAACTCCAATCACAAACCTAGGCATTCAAAGCCTTTCTTGATGAAGATCAACACATAAACCTCATCAAAGAGATCAAGTCTGAGAGACCCGTGAATTGCTAGCTCACAACAAGCTTCTTAGAGGCTAGGTATGGATCTTCTCAATAGGCCATATCAACCTCCATGAATGTTTGTTTGTTTTACTGTTTTCTAGGTTTAGTTAGAATAACCAGATCTTTATTTTAAATTGCATGTGTAATCACTCTCCAATGAGCTATGTCATGTTTGTTTGTTTATTAGAATAGTTTCATATATCACCATGTGTTTTAGGTTAGAATTACAACCTATGTTTGTTGTGGGTATGAAACCCATAATTTTGTGAGTGCTGGATGCAAGGTGAGATTCCTTTCTTAACCTAAAAATTGATGTTATGCCATGTTATTGTTTGCTACTTGATTGTGCTAGAATTAGGTTTACTTGTTTTTTAATGTTTAGAGATTCTTTAATAAACTCTTTCAAAATATCAAGTAATATAGAGGAAGGCTAACCATTAGTTTAGGTGTTCTTGGGTGCCTAACACCTTCCCAAGATGTACATTAGCTCCGGACCTAGCTCAAGACTAGTCCTTTTGTGCATGAAGTCATATTGATGGTTCTTGAACCAATAAACCATGTGGTGACTCCTTGTTTCTCTGTTCCTAATCCTGAAAAGTTTGAGAATACGAATGACCCTTTAAGAAAGAAGAGGTGACCAACGCGGCATCTCACAGCCATTAGATTTGTGTAAAAGTGAGGAAGCCCCCTAGATTGCAAACCATTAAAGGCAGTCTAGGAAAAAGTTAGGGTCATTAAAAAAAAAATAAAAAAATTCTACTGGATTGAAAACCTACAAGGGCGGCCAAGGCAAAAATTAAGATGTGAAAATAATTGGAAAAAAAAAAATCCATGTTAGGTCGAGAACCTGGAAAGTCAGTCTAAGAAAAAGTTAGGTTAACGAAAAAAACAAACATCAAACAAGGGGCAAGGTGGGCCCATGAAGAGGATATGCTCAAATGAGTGAGCATTTCAAAGGTTATCCTTGACAAATCCAAAGTTTGGTTTCCATTTCTACCATGTCCATTATGATGGTACTTTTCCATAGATTTTTTTGAACTCTTTGACGTTATGATTATCACTTTGGTGTTAGTTGAATCTATATGAGATTTCAACACCTCATTGGTGCATTTGTTTGAATCTGTGCTTGCAATCTTTACACCCTTTCTGATCATTTACACGTTGTCTACAGTCTTGACTCATTATTGTGATTCCTTCGACGTCTATATCATCTATGATGGTAATTGTGTGTCTTGTGCATCTCCTAAAACCCTACTTTGCAGGTAACTTCATTCTAAAAAATTCCTCTTTGAGGAGTAATCTTTCGATTTTCTTCAACCAAATCTCAATAATGAATTTCTAAATCTCTTCAGTTTTAGGTAGAGATCCTTAAAACTCAAACTCAAGTAGATATCTTTAAAACTCATATTCAATCCCTAGAACTCAAGATACAGGCGTAATTCCATTGGGTTGCCCCTTTCCTTTATCGGCATCCCATGCGTGGGATGGTTCCGACGTAATTCCTTCGAGTACATCTCCTTTTCTTCGGAATCTCATGCGTGGGATGGTTGCAGCGTAATTATTTCGGGTATGTCTCCCCTTTTTTCGGCATCCCATGCGTGGGATGGTTGCGGCGTATTTTCTTCGAGTGCATCTCCCTTTACCAGCATCCCATGAGTGGGATGGTTGCGGGGTATTATCTTCGAGTATGTCTCCCTTTTTTGGCATTCCATGCTTGGGATGGTTGCGGCTTATTTCCTTTGGGTATGTCTCCCCTTTTTCGGCATCCCATGCATGGGATGGTTGCATCGAAATTCCTTCAGGTTCGTCTCTCCTCTTTCGGCATCACATGCATGTGATGGTTGCAGCATAATTCCTCCGTGTATGTTTCCCCCTTTTCCACATCCCATGCATGGGATGGTTGCAGAGTAATTCCTTCGGGTATGTTTCTTTATGTTTTAGCATCCCATGTTTGGGATGGTTACGACATAATTTCTTTGGCTCAATTGGTTTAGGTCGGTTTTATCGAGTTTATGGGTTGGTGCACACTCCTAATATATAGAATAAAGATAATAAAGATAATTAAAATACTAAAAAACTTAGCTCTAAAAGGAAAAGGAAAAAAATGTGAGTGGTTAACAATCAATCCACAGGGGTAAACCACTAGAACACCCTTGGTTTTCTACCAATTGGCACAGCAGACCTTAGTAAGTTATGCCAAAAGTTATACAATTTTATGTTGTCTAGGACTTATTCAAAGTGATTAGACAAATGACTTGAATCACTAATGTCTTATGATCACACACCCATAACATTTTTTATTTTATTTTACAAACTTATTACTGGTACACACAAATATAATATTAGAACTTCATTCTAGAACTATCACACACTCTGGAAATACACATACGTATAAGAAACCTTAAGTTTTACTGTTGGAGTTGTCCGTGAAGATGTCTCTACTCGTGCCAGTGACACTATCAGATTCAAGACTTGGATTAGTGGATCCACTATCGATCGTAGTTAGCCTAATACCACTATTCAATTCCAACGGGCCTCCACAGTCAATGTGTCGAGGAGCACTAGCACCATGAAATGATAAAATGTCCTGATAGGTAATTTCACCATTGGGATTTATTTTCTCCTGCTTGGCGTCCGCATTCTGTTGCAGCTCCAATGCAAACTCGAGCTTTTCCATCACATCGTTCATCGTAGGTCTCTGAATCCCCAAATCTCGCACACAACTCTCTACGACCTCCACGAAGACCTTGAAACACTCTGGTGCAATCTTCCCCTTTAAATACGGATCAATTATCTGATTGATGCTCCCTTTTTCAATGCATTTCCGAGCCCAGTTGGCCAAATGCCATTGCTCCTGCTCGAGTTTTGAATTCAATGCCTTTCGACCACATAACACTTCCAACATCACCACACCAAACGAGTACACATCAGTTTTCTCGGTCACTTGTTGACGTCTTGCATAATCCGGATCCAAATATCCCAATGTACCCTTAACTACGGTACTAACAGCAGTTTGATCCAAACCCATTTTAGACAACCCAAAATCTGAAACCTTTGACACCCATTTGTCATCCAATAGAATATTGGTCGTCTTCACATCACGATGGATAATTGGGTTTTTGTTGCAGGTGTGGAGATAGTGCAAACCTCGTGCCGCCCCAATGCATATCTCGAGTCTTTGTTTCCATGTGAGATGATTATTGTTAGTGTCATACAAGTGGTCGCTAAGGGTCCCATTTGTCATGTAATCGTAAACGAGGATCATCTCACCCTCATCGTTGCTGAATCCAATGAGAGAGACAAGGTGGACATGTCGAAGTTGAGAAAGCATCTCGATCTCGGTCCTAAACTCTTTGGCACCTTGTCGAGATTCGGGATTCAAGCGCTTGATCGCCACAGTCATGGTACCGTCGTCAATGACACCTTTATATACATTTCCAAAACCACCTCGGCCGACAATTAGTTCATCGTGGAAGTTATTGGTTGCTGTTCTGATTTCATCTAGTGAGAAGTGGCGACATAGTTCATCGGGCAATGACGAGGCCTTTGTCCTTGTTGACCTTCCTTTATATGAATCACGCCAGCACCAATACTTTGATAATGGATAGTAAGAACCATAACTATTGGTCTTCCTTAGTTTCCAAAGAACCATGCAACACACCGAAGTGAGTACCACTAAGAAACCCACACCACTTCCTATCGCAATGAGTATTGTTTTCTTTGTCTTGGACTCGTTGGCTTTCGAGGCAGGTAGAGAGGGCACCAATTCAGAATTAGGTACGCCGAGGTTACCATCTGGGTTGCTTAGCTTGAAGATTTCCACACCGTTTAAAATGGCATCGTCAAAATATAGATTGTCTGGTCTAGGGTGTAGATCAATGGAGAGAATATGCTGAACTTTGTCCTCAACTCCCTTATTTCGGATCATCACTACGTAGTCCTTGTAATAAGGCGTATCAACAGACTTAGTCCACCATAGTACATCAGCATCGTCTTCAGCTAACTGATAGTCTATATAGATGAAGAACCGCCTTTGACCAAATATTTTATTGATGATTAATTCACAGAAATGGAGCCTCACCAGGTAATTGAATCCTGAATCAACGAGTAATGCCCACGTCAAATTAGACAGCAAGTTCTTGGTGTTGTTTGGACCCATTGACCTTGCAGACTGATAGACATCATCAGGTGCAGTCCAATTTGGTATTATTGAGAATTCAGGTATCAAGGATGTATTATGAAGGACTATGCCTGCACCCTTGAAATAATTTATATCCGGGGACCATTCTCTAAATAAGCCAGTGTCTTCCGTTGGTGATATCAAGCTCCCACCCACGTTTAATCGAAAAACCATCTCGAGTGCCATGCTGTAGTTTATGTTGAACTGAGGAGGAGTTTGGCCGACATAAACTGGAACTTTCTCACTTGGACTTTGACCTTCTGGACTGTAGTACAAGTCTTCAGGCATGGAGATGATCTCAATTCCATTAATGAAAGCATAGAAATTACCAGAAGAAGTTGACAAAGGGATGAAGGTTAAATTCAGTTTTTGATACTCTTCGACGTTGATGCAGAACTCTTTTACAAGCTCACGCTGCTTCAAAGAATCAACAAGACTGGAAGCACTGAAGTTTTTAAGTAAGGTGAACGAACCTGCTTTGACAGTGAAGAAGTCCGTAGACCTCCCAAAACCTTCATACGAGGCCGGGTAAAAGAACAACCGAACGAATTTGGGGCCAAGGGTGACATGAAACACGTAGGTGAATTGAGAATAAGATATACGTGCAGTCGTGTAGGGGGCTTTCATGACGGTGCCTCCTTCTGGGGATTCAGAGATATTAGATTTGAGATTATCTTCTTCTCGGGGAAAGAACTTAAAATTGTCTGCAGCCCATTCGCACCCATCTGAACCGTTCAAGTTTCGATCATTGCCACAGTCGAGCTTAATGTTATCAACAGCAATGTAGCGAGGATTTGTCGAAGAAACTACTGTGATATGATAAAGAAGGACGAATAAGCAGAAGACCATAGTTGTGAGCATCAAGAGGTTCCCATGGGATAGTTGTGAGCATCGAGAGGTTCCTCATGGGAGCGCTGCAAGAGATCATTGACTGCAACCAATTGAGAAGGAAAAAATAAAAAAGGTTTGCAAGAAGAGAAAAAGCTTATTTTGTTCCGACAATATATAAAGTAAATAACACCATTATTGAATTATATGATGAAGCTACCTACATGTATCCGAATGTTCATTTTCAACAAGTCAAGTGTCACAAAAGCAAAAAAGAAGTGTTTTAACAACTTTTTTAACTATAGTTGATGAAGGGTAGGTAGGGTAGCTTGCTAGATAACAAACAACATTATGATTTGTTTTAATAATATAAGATTTTTTTTTTTGGGCTAAACTAAACACTTTCATTCAACAAGGATAAGAAAGAGAATCGAGGCTCCAAGCTTCCAAGTAAGGTTTAGGAAGGGAGTTGTTAGAACAATAAATCAAAGAAAACGAGATGCAAAGAACATATTTAGTCATGGAGTGAGCAACCCATTAGCCTCCCTTCTCACCCAAACGAAGGGAGGCTAATGCCACAATAACAAAGAATGAAAAATATTATGAAATTATTGTATATTTAACATTGCTCTATTATTTTAGAGCAATGCTATATGCAAATATTTAACAATATTTGAGCTGACAATTTTTTATTAGTTATTATCTAAACCTATCACTAACATCACTTTATTATCTATCGTTCATAGTTTGACACTTCAGTAGTTTGTGAAATTTTTTGTGAAATATTTTGTGCCTATAGACTCATTGATTATTTTAGGGTTGGTACATATAATTGTGAGTGCTACACGAGGGTGGGCCGATTTCTTTGTTTGTGGGGTATATGTCTTTTCCCACTAGTTTTTAGTGGAAGACCTTGTAATTACCTTTTAGACTCTGTCATAATCGCATAGAGATTTATTTATTATTTAGGAAATGATTTGTGCACATATGTTATGCACACACTAATGCATACTTGTCCAGATTAAGTTTTGATGTACACTTGTCTAGATTTTTTGTAATTGTCCAAATTTTGTAAAAGTGAGCATTGTGTATGTCCACAAATCATGACCCACTATTTATTCATTTTTTCCTTCATTCTAATCAGATTGGCATGTATCATGATGATCCCATCAGAATTGAAATTTTTGTGCATGCTGTTTTGGTAAAATAATAAAGGGTAAATTACACTACCTCCTTCGAGGTATTACGGAAAAACAATAAATCTCAAACTTGAGCCAAAATTATAGTCTCATCTTTAAGGTTTGACATAAAACTGTTATGGATCTTTCCGTTATTAATCTTAACGGAATATATATTCTATTTTTTAAATGATTATGTTTTTTTAAAAAGACTTTTTCTCTCTCTGGTTAGAGATTTGGTAAAAAAAAATCTTTTAAAAAAAGGAATATTCCGTTAAGGTTAATAACGAAAAGACTCTTTACAGTTTTATGTTAAACCTGAAGGGTGAGAATGTCATTTCCACTAAATTTTAGGGTTTATTGTCATTCTTTAATATCTCAATGGAGTAGAGTGTAATTTACCCAATAATAAAATAAAATAAAAAGTGATTTTGTTTTTCTTTTTACTCCTCAAGAAAAAATAATTAGGGATAAATGGAATAAATTGTGTCCGTTTGGTATCGATTTATTGTCAATAGCTTGTTAACCAAGAACTGAGACAAAAAAGAAGAAGCTTATTCTCTTCAAAAAAACGAAAAAAAAAATAATAAATTAAATTAAAATTTGAATAAAAGTCTGTGACAGAAAGTGAAAAAAAAAATAAAATAATAATAATAATAATAAAGAAGCTTATAAAAGATAATTTTCGGTCTTGTTAATTTCAAATTGAAATCGGCTTTTTGCAGATTTCAAGTTTTGTTTTGCTATTTTGTTAGTATTGGGAGCCAATTTTTTATTTTTGTTTTGGCTGGGTGAAATGTAATTTCGACCTTTCAAGAAAAAACAGAGGAGATTTTAATTGCAAGCATAACTATTTTTATTACCCATTCATAATAAATAAATAAATAAACTCTTTTTATTACCCAATAACCTAATAAATATATTTTTTGTTCAAAATCAATTACGTTTCCCAACTTTTAAACTTGCAGTATGGGTTATACTTATCCTCTGTTCTCTACATCACAGGAAGGCGACAAAAACAATAATGTGCTCCTATTGCAATAGTGACTTCAGATTCGCACCACATCACTTTTTTTTCTTTTTCTTTTTTGTCCTTTTCAATTGTTACCTTCATTGTCCATCATGTTGCTTTAGTTTGGCCAATCACTCAGTAGAGGAGGACTGGAAAGTTCATATCATTCAACCCAAGGATGGCGACCTCAACATCACTTTTTTTTTCTTTCTTTTTCTTTTTCTTTTTCTTTTTTGTCCTTTTCAATTATTACCTTTCATTTTTCATCATGTTGCTTTAGTTTGGCCAATCACTCAGTAGAGGAGGACTGGAAAGTTCCTATCATTCAACCCAAAGGATGGCGACCTGACTTCAGATTCACACATCTTTTTTTTTTCTTTTTCTTTTTTGTCCTTTTCAATTATTACCTTTCATTTTTCATCATGTTGCTTTAGTTTGGCCAATCACTCAGTAGAGAAGGACTGGAAAGTTCCTATCATTCAACCCAAGGATGGCGACCTGGACTACGTGAATCATGATAGACAACCTACGAAATTGTTGAACTCCAAAGGAGTGACCTAAGTGATGAAGCCTTAATCTTTGAGGTATAATCCCTACAAAGTCTAAGATTTAACATTTCTTAGATTTATTCAATCCTTTTGAGCCATTAGATTGGAAAATTTTAGTTGTTCTTTGAAGTATTCGAGGTACTATTGTGGGAAAATGCTTCAGACACCCACTGTCAACTATTCCCCCCCTTGAAATTGTTCGCATAAAAAATAGAGTAAATTCAGATCTTTATATCCTCAATTGACAAAGGGAAAATGATAAGGAAATTGCATAACAATTGTTGAACTCCAATCATGAATGACCAAGTGGTGAAGGCCTTAGTCTTGGAGGTATGCTCCCTACAAGGTTCAAGGTTCAACACTTCGTGGGTGCATTCAATCCTGGGGCCATCGGATTGGGGAATTTAATTGCCCCTTGAATTACCTGAGGTACATTTGTGAGAAAATGCTTCGGACACTCGATGCTAATTAAAAAAAAAAAAAAAAATCTTTGAAATTGTTGCATAAAAAAATAGAGTAAATTCAGATCTTTATATCCTCAATTGCATAAAAAAAACCCTTCAAAATGCATAAAAAATAGAGTAAATTAAGATCTTTATATCGTCAATTGACAAAGGGAAAATGATATGGAAATTGAATAACAATCCTCGAATTCTTGTTTCATAGTGTTTTCTTGTGTTTCCGTATCGTTCTTCATTGGTAGACAATCAACTTAATGACGTGTACAGAATGCCTAAATTCAATAAAGAAGAGGAATAACAATAAACTTATAGAAATCAAAGCCTGACGGCACAAAATTTTCCTTAACAATAAAATTAATAAAATTAGGATCATAAGAATTTTACGACACCACCAAATTTACCTACCAACTTACAATACAAATCTCGAATAAATACTCCCTATCTTTCTTCTTAAAAATAAAAAATACTCATGAATACAAATCTTTTATCCCACTTTTTGTGTTTCACCAATCACAGCTCGTTACATGTTCTTTTTATTTCCTTATAAAATAACTAAACTTTAAAATTGAAACAAATTAGACACGTGTAGGGAAAGTGTAACAAAGGTGGGAAGTGTAATAAAATAGGTGTTTTATTTATTTATCACACGTGTTTTATTTATTTATATTTATATTTAAAAAAATAAAAAATAAATAAATCATCCTTCTTATCCTTATTTTATTACACTTCCCACTTTTAAAAAGTTCTCCAATTTTTTTTTTTTAAAAATCAAATTTAAAAAGATTACAACTCTTTAATTAGAGAAAAAGTTTTCACAGATTATTATTTTTTTTAATACAACTCCCCACATTCAACTAAAAAAAACAACATTCTAACGTGAAATTTTTCACCTACTTTGTGAGATATTCTCTCTTTTTAACTGTAAGCCACTTTATTCTCTCTCACATCTCCCTTATCTATTCCACTTCAAACATTTAAAAAGTTATGCAATTTTTAAAAAATCAAATTTAAAAAGATTACAACTCTACAATGCTAGAGACAACCAATTTTACAATCAAATACTTACAAAATGACATGGTATCATATAAGGAGGGTACCATATCAACAATTAAACACCAAATTACCAACTCAACATTAACATTTAATATTAATAAATCATTAAAATTTAAAATACCTAAATCTGAAACCTACCCCCAACAGCCCAACACCGACGCCTCACCACCCACTCTAAAAATCGCCAATAATTTATAAAAAAAAAATAATAAAATAAATAAATCATTTTGGTTTTAAAAGATTTTGGCATCATTTTCTTCTACCTCTCAGTTCGCATTCTCCGATTCTCCACCAACCTATTCCTCTTGTTCGGGCTTTGCCGATAGGGTTTCGAGGAAAATGTCAATTTGGTCCCTAACGAAGGCTTTCTGGTCCAATAAATCGACGCCGAAATCTTTCTTAAGCTGACGGCGGACACTACTGACGGTTGTGGTGTCAAGGTCCGTGCTTTGGAGTATTCCTCAGAGCCGGTTCACGAGGTCCGAGTTCGATACCACTTTTCTTTCTTTAATTTATTGGTTGCGATATCTTGCCGGGATTGAGAGTCGAATGGGTTGGCGGTGAGGATGGGCTTTCAGATGGTGGAGCAACAGGGACGTGGGTGGTGGGGCGCCGGCGTTGGGTTGGTGGGGGTGGGTTTCAGATCAAGGTATTTTAAAATTTTAATGATTTATTAATATTAAATGTTAATATTGAGTTGATAATTTAGTGTTTTAATTGCTTATGTGGTACCCTTCACATTGGATGTCATGTTAGTTTATAAATATTTGGTTGTAAAATTGGTTGTGTCTCTAGCATTACTCCAAAAAAAACATTCACCGGTTCTTTATTTATTTTTTCTAATACAACTCCCCATGTCCACCTAAAAAAAAAATAAAACAAAATTCAAACTCACGTATGATGAAGTATTTGAAATAGTGTGAAACTCATGGGAGCAAATCAAATGCAATTAAGTTAGGTGCAATCCCTATAATGTAAATTACATGGCCCAATTAGAGGTTGCCACATCAATTAAAAATACATGTAAGGTCCCAGTCAAATCCACGTTAGCAAAACTAACGAAATCTAATTTCTTTCCATCAACACCTCTTTCACTTCTCTCTCCAAAATCAATCTTTCGTCTTCATCATCGCCGTTAGGTCCTTCACCGGACTCCACCACCACCAGAAACTTATAAAACCTTTTGAAACTGTTTTTTTTTTTCTTCATTAGAATACCAAAATATTCACAAAAGCCCTTTCTCTTTCTCACACACACAGATCTGAATATCTGATTGTTTGGAGGTGTTGAACACACAGAGAGAAACTCCAAAATTTTCCTTCGTATTCATAGAAATCTCAGGTACTTCTCCAATTCAAAATTTCCTTTTCCTTTCTAGCAAATCCTTCTCTTTGTTTCTGAAGTTTAATTATCCTTCTCCTTTTTGGCAAATCCTTCTCTTTGTTTCGGAAGCGTAATTAACAAAAAGAACAAGGATAGATAATAGAGTTTCTTAGTCGTATTTTCTTGAAATTCCTAATTCTTCCATAGATTTTCCGATATTTCATTACAAAAATATACTATTTCCTCTGAAATTTGTGGACCTAATTAAGCAATTACATGACAAAAAGCAGAAACTGCTGCTGGGCATTTTCTTTTTTTGTTGATTTAGGGTTTTTGTTTTGTTCAAAAAATTCCATGAAAAAGAAGAAGAATTATACATGGTTTTTGGGGGGCTCGAATAGAGAGCTTGGTGGAGGGATTGAGCTCTCGATACTGAGCGAGAGAAAGAAATTTTGACTGAGAAAAGGAATTGAAGGTCATAGAGGCCTTGGGACTCGAATCATTGGAGCGATTTGACTTGGTCCGAATCAAAGACGATATAGATCTACGTTAGCGTGTTCTTCATTACACAGAGAACAGAGAGATAGATAGAGAGAGAAGAGGCCGGTAGTGACGCAAAGAAGAGAGAGAGAAGAGTTAACAAACAGTTAAAAACTTTGTTCGGTTCTGTTAGTGATTTGGTGAGTTGGAGCTGAGTTGGCTTTTTTAATTGAGGTGGTGTATTTTAATTGGGACACTTAGATAACATGGTAGACATTACAGGTTAAGAGATTGCAGTTGATATGGTCCCAAAACTCATACAGACCAAAAGGAGGCCACTCTCCTGCCTGTACTCAAATTCAAACTAAAATAATTGTGATAACCATTTTAACCCTCAGGATTTTTTGGAATTCAACGCATTAAATGAGGTGGCCCGATTAACCCAAGAACCGGCCAAAATCTCATGAACATGTTGAAACCCACAATCCATGGCTGTGTCTCGAGGATGGATGGATTTCGCTAAGTTTTATCAAGTTTGATAGAATTTGACCAAGTTGGACCAAGTTTGACCGAAGTTGTGACCGAACTCCATCAAGAATTGGTCATCCGATTTGTCGTCATTTAAAAAAGCACATGAAGACCTTCAATTCGTAGTTCACGGGCCCAAAACGGACCTGAAACAGAAAAGTTATGGCCGAAACCTCAAAAATTGGCCCAACACTTAGTAAAATTTTGGTAAGTAATTCGAACAAAAAGAGGCCCATTTGGAAGAAATCTTTGTGCACAAACTCTTCCCAGTCCGCACCGCGGTGGTCCGGAAAGCAATTACCTTTTCAAACTAGACAAGATTTCCTACAACTTGTTTGTCTTGATTCGTTAAGAGCATCTCCAAGTTGCTCGGAATCTTCATCGAAAAACGGACCGCCCATAAGGAAATCACTCTGACTACCCTTATTTCGAAGACCGCAATTTCATGATAGGAACTCAAACCACCATAAACTCTATGCCGTTGGAAAGTAGGTGTCGCAAGCTTTCCGGAAATACTATAATCGTCTAGATCCGACATTGGGAGCTAGGTCAACCAGAAGCGGGAAAAACGGCGAAAATAAGCCCAAATGTTGAGAATTCGCCAACGATGGCTGTTCGACACACCACCTTTGCACACAGAATGTTCCTAGTCCGCACCAAGTTGATCCAAAAATCAAGTACCTTTTGAAGATGGCAAGTTTATCTACGACGTGGTTTTCCCGATTCAGGAAGAGCATCTCCGAGCTGACTGGAATCTTCACCAGAAAATTGGAAAAAACAGTACTTGTGACAAAAATGAGCTCAAGTGCCCTCATTCTCGAAGGCAGTTTCCTATACAGAACTCAGAATTACACAAAATCAGTCTTGTTGGAAATAAGACAATGCAAGCTTTCCATAGATACCAAACTTGACCAAATCCAAGCACGGGAAGACCTTCAACTTTTAGTCCAAAAAAGTTCGATTGAAATGGCTGAAATGGATGGAAAATCGAGGGAAACTCGAGTAAGAAGCGACCAGAAGAGGGGCTGAGGTAATCACGCAATATCAAAATGTGTGACACATCATGATGATGTAAGACGCGTCACCATAACGGGCAACGCGTTACCATGATGCGCAACGTAACACCATGTTGCATGAAGCCCTCTATAAATAGAACACTAAATTCGAGGCAGAGGAGGTAGAGAGAATTAAATGCTTGCTGAGATAATGTTGGTGTAAGCTTTGGTTAGTCTCGATTTGAGTGAAAACGCCATTATAATAGAGAAAACAAGAGTGAAATCGGGTTTGAGTTGCCCTAATTCAAAGCCCGGCTTCAAAGCCACCATTAAAGACCCTCCCGGATTCCGACCATTTCGAATCAAGGACCCATTTGGTCCAAGCTTGCCATCTTGACACCAATGGTCCATTCAAGTGCCGAGAAGCCTAAGCCATTTCCTGATCACTACGCGGAAGCACTGCTAAATTCCCGAGCCATCTACTAGGTAAGCCTTAAACCCTAGATTGGTCATTTTGATTACATCATTATGCTTATGAATGTGCTTATGTGTAAATCTTAGAATTATCATTCTAGTTTTGTTCTTTAAACACTTTCATTGTGTTTTGCATGATGCACTTTGTTTATGCACCTAAACCCTAGATTTGCATGCCTAGGTTCACTTAATGCTCTTGAATGATTTTTGATATGATTTTTGCACATTCATATTCATTCGCATAAAACCCTAGATTTACATGTCTAGGTCCATTTTTGCTTAAAAGCCTAGAATGCATATCTAGGTTCATTCACCTATCTTGAACATCTTTGAATGTCTTGGCGTGTTCTTTGTGATTGTCATTCATAAAACCGTAGAATACATACCTAGGTTCATTCATATATTTGAATATCTTGAATATGCCTTTCTATACAACATCATTTGAAAAGCCCAAATTGCATTTTGGTACATTCACATGTTCTTGATTATGTTTATTCATGTCATATCATAAAACCCTAGATTTAATGATTTTTGACATGATTTTTGCATATTCACATGACATTGCATAAAATCCTA
The DNA here is from genome assembly GCA_907173295.1 of Fagus sylvatica. NCBI lineage: Eukaryota > Viridiplantae > Streptophyta > Magnoliopsida > Fagales > Fagaceae > Fagus > Fagus sylvatica. The sequence goes on from OU015768.1 coordinate 23,623,811, forward strand.
GAACCATGTCTAGGTCCATTTTGCATGAAACCCTAGAATCACATGTCTAGGTTCACTTGCATACAAACCCTAATTTTACAAACCCTAATTACACAAAACCCTAATTCTATGATAAGGTTTTCAATGTTCATTTGCCATGTGGTTGTTTAGTGATTATTCTTAACCCATGATTTAATCTAAATATTCACATGCCATTTGGTTTGCCATTATGTTTGAATATTTGTTTAATCCCTCATTTAATTAAAATGTTCATGTGCCATGTGGTATGCCAATATGCTTTAACAAATTGCGCAAACATCTATGCAAGATATTTAAATAAACTTTTTCATGAGAACCTTAAAAACATAAAACATGGTTCCATAAACAATACAACAAACTTTGGATTGGTCCACCCAAATACCAAGGCCAAGCCTTGCTTTAAGGCATCGTGACACGTGGTTCAATACATGTTTAAATGCACGGTCATTGACACATGTAAAGAATTCCGCGCGTTGTGTTCTTTATGGAATCTTGAGAATCTTGAGAAAACTATTACTCTTGGATGTACCTACAATGAATCTTGAGAATTCCTAACATCTGCAAACATGGATAGGGAACTTGGACGCATTTGAGGACTGAACAACCAAAGGGAATAGCCCAAAATAAAAAAGTTAATCCAAGCCACCATACAACGGACCACTTTTCCCTTACATCCCAACGGTAAATGAGGTCTTGATCATGGCTAAACCAATTAACTTTGTTCTAATGAACAATATTAGGGTTGCAAGTGTACCCTACCATTATTTCACTAGAAACCCTAAAAGAAACCAAGATAACCAAAAGGGAACAAAGGATATCAAAACCAACCGTGTCGAAATGCATGCATCACCAATTGATGTATGCCCAACAACATCGAAACATTTGTACCTAACTAAAACCAACATTTGCTTGATCAAACATCATGAACACATGAAGGGAGGTAACCATCTACGAACGGATGTTGTGGGGTGCCTAACATCTTCCCCACGCATAATCATATCCCTGAATCCATCTCTAGTTCAAGACCCGGATTTTAGCATGTCTTAATCAAGACAATTAAAACCAATTAGACATAGGTTACCAATCACACTTTCAATTTCTCGGTGATTGGTGGCGACTCCAGAACTCAGGTTTTCTCCTCCCCATTGTCATATCCACGAATATGCTAGAGCACACACACATGCACTTATTTTTACAATATGTTCACATCACACACACGATAAATAGCGAGATTCCGTCGAGCCCAATAAGGATGGGGTTGGATCATCACGACGATTTTTCGGCATTGACAGCTTGGCGAATCCATTGGGGACTTAGAGGATTTAAGTCTTGTAGACACCCCCAATTTGCACCAGTCGATACTCATGGTCCCCTGTCTCAATGATGATAATTTAAGATCTCTTATATGACGAATGTGTGTTGAAAACCACCTGGAAAGTTCTAGAAAATGAGTTTTAAGAAGCTGTCTTAACCTAATAGGCGTGCGCCCTTTTAAAGGTGGCGCACATCTATAGTGAAGGGGCATGCGCTAGTGCCACCAAGCAAAAACCCCAATTTGTGGAACTGGCTGATTCCTATGGGAGCAGGTCAGTTTACCCCTTCTTCAAGCAAACCCTAGCCCCTTTATCACTATAAAAGGAGCCATATACCTCACAAACAAATCGTCCCGGAGAGTCTCCACAAAAACACTGAAAATACTAAGAAATCTGGTATAATAGAAAGTAGAGAAGCTCTACTGAAGTAGAAGCCTAGAGTAGGAAAGAGAGAAATAGTCTTAGAGAAGCGAAGCCTTGCCTAGAAGAAAGTAGTGAAGAAGAGTTCTTGAACGAGTAGTGATTCTCTAGTTGAAGAACTAGAAGAATAACCCTTTTCTCACGAAACTGCAATCACAAACCTAGGCGTTCAAAGCCTTTCTTGTTGAAGATCAACACATAAACCTCGTCAAAGAGATCAAGTCTAAGAGACCGGTAAATTGCTAGCTCGCAACAAGCTCCCTAGAGGCTAGGTATAGATCTTCTCAATAGACCATATGAACTTCCATGAATGTTTGTCTATTTTACTGTTTTCTAGGTTTATCTAGAATAACTATATCTTTATTTTAAATTGCATGTTTAATCACGCTCCAATGAGCTATGTCATGTTTGTTTATTAGAATAGTTTCATATATCACCATGTGTTTTAGGTTAGAATTACAACCTATGTTTGTTGTGGGTATGAAACCCATAATTTGATGAGTGTTGGCTACAAGGTGAGATTCCTTTCTTAACCTAAATATTGATGTTATGCCATGTTATTGTTTGCCTCTTGTTTGTGCTAGAATTAGGTTTATGTGTTTTTGAATGTTTAGAGATTCTTTAATAAACTCTTTCAAGATATCAAGTAATATAGAGGAAGGCCAACCATCCGAACCTAGGTCAAGACTAGTCCTTTTGTGCATGAAGTCATATTGATGGTTCTTAAGACCAATAAACCAAGTGGCGACTCCTTGTTTATGATGTTGCTCAATAATAAGTGGTACTTTGTAGTATGGTGTAAGGGGTTGTTGATCCTTAGGGAGTTTAGGTTTCCAAAAGACAACGTAAATCAATATTTAAAAGGGTAAAATGGATTTGGTTAATGGAAATTTGATATGTAAAACACACTAGGGTTTCGGGGTGTTTCTCCATAGCAGTATGATTCCCTTGTAATCCCGGTAAAAACCTTGTTCTAAGAAACAATATACAATTGATTGTTTTGCTTTAAAGACCTTTTGACCTGGTTCAACTAAAAGAACTCAGGAACACTTTATAACCGGAGAAAATAAAATGGCTAGAGTAATATTTAGAAAAACCTTTCAATTTTATAAATCACGATACCTAATTGAAACCATGAAATATTCCCCTTAATAATAAGAAAAACATGATTGAACTTATAAAAAGTACGGAAAATAAAACATACATCAATAGGCATCAAATATTCAACAATCAAATGTAATTAAATGATAAAAACTAAGGGATTACAAAGTACTCATACTGTTATATAGAAAACATAGCCCCTAGCCCTAGCAAGAAGCTTAGGCGGCTATGGAAGTGAAAACCTAAACTTGGGAGAGAGAAAAAGAGAGAGTTAGTCTGTCTAATCTCTAAATTGTGTAGTCTAAACCTATTAAGAACCTTAATTCCTACTCTCTAATTCGGACTTCAAACCCTAAACAAATTGGGTCCAATGGGCCTTGAGTTTTTAAAACACAATTGGGCTTTCTTTAAAATTGATTTCACGTGAATCTAGTTGCTTGGAACACCATCCAGTCGACTGGATCTTCATTAAAATGCCTCCTGAACTTTTTTGCCTGATTTGGATTAATTAACCCAGTCGCTTGGATCATCATCTAGTAAATTGGATTCATGAATTCTTGAAATCTGAAGTTTCTGCCTAATTCTAGACAATTAATCCAGTTGACTAAATCCTTCAAGATTTGAATTCTGGACTTCCCACCCAAGAGAACAGTCGACTGAAGGAAACTTAGGTGCTTGGAGCTCAATCCAGTCGCCTGGATGTCCCAATCCAGTTGGTTGGATTATGGTTCATCACTCATTTCTTTTCTTCTACTCCATCCAGCTTGTTCTATCTAACTCCAATCTAATACAACTTGTACCTACAATCAAGCATAGCCCAAATTAACATCTAAGGGATTAAAGTAGTACACTTAAATGTATAAGTCATGTAATTCAATGAATTGAACAACAAACATCCATTTAAGTATAATTAGACATATAATGCAACACAATCCCAATAGAATCTCTCTAAAATACATGTAAATAAGTCATATTTCATGACTTATCAATTCCTCTATTCCTGCTCGACTCGAGGCTATTCCATTCTAGGTGACTCTATTCTTGGCTACCCAATTTGAGGTTGTTCCACACTAGGTGGTTCTGTTATAGGTTGCTCAGCTCGAGGTTGTTCCACTTTTAGTGGCTCCATTATGGGGATATTAGGGTTGGCATTGTTTAGTCCTTCTTCAGGTCTTGTTATAGGATTGACGGGATAACCTATAGGTATTTCTACATTTGTAGCCATTATTTCTATCTATGGTTGATTTTCCCCAACATTGCTTCCTTGAGTGATTTCTTGGACCAATGTAGCAATATTTTGAGTGAACTATTTAGTATTACTTACAGCTTGTTCTAGTTTTTTCATTCTGCCGTTTTGGTCATTTAGAATCTGGAGTAACAATTGTGTTGTATCGTCTTTTTGAACCATTGGTGGTCCAGATTGGACATTTTCATTAAATACTTCCAATCTTTTTTGGATTCTAGTATCCATCCAGGTCCTAAGTTCATCAACCATATTTTTGGCTGGTGGGGACATTTCAGTGTCCTCATTTGAACTAGAACTTCCTTCATGTAATTTAGCACCGTTTTCAAAGTTTTTCATTTTTCTTGTTTTTACTGGCATATAGCTCTCCCACTGTGGTCGCCAATTTGTTTGCTGCCAAACTAGAATTTCCAAAGAATGGTTGCCAATTTGTTTGAAGGAAACAAATAACTATGCTAGATAAGAGTCTAATACCTTACAGTAGAACCCTAATTTGACTTCGATCTAAAAGGGTTTGATATGTTTAGTGCTTGCCTTTGCCCAAAAGACTTTAGCAAATTAAAATGCAAGTAAGCAAGAAAATGAAAATGAAAATGCAATAAAGTAGATAAAAATAAATAAAACTAATTAATTAAGCTAATCTTATGGTAATCATAATTATACTTACCTTGGGAACTAAAAGTAAGTGAATACTGCAAATCGAGGGCAAAGCCTTAAATATAGTAACAAACAATGCAATTGAGGTAACTAATGCATGAAATGAGGTAATATCCATGTAAACTTAGTACATTCTTATGTATTCAACATATTGATCGAGAGAATACTTACAAGCATGTACAGTAACCAATCTCAACACACTCTCTTTCCTAAGAAATTGCTCTCTTAGAAAACACTAAAAAGTTACAATTATCAGTTTATCACAAATGAAAGCTCTCTAAGTTATCAAGTGAAATTCTCAAGAAACCATCTCTTTTGATCTCTCAAAAGTTCTCTTTGGGTTTGTTTGGGATTTGTGTGTGTGTGTAGGTGTACCTCAGTTCACTATTTATAAACCAACTCCAACGGTTACATTTTATGCCTTGATCTTTTCTTCAAATCCCATAAAAATAGCTTCTGTTACTTAATAACTGACTCGATCATGACCTCTTTGTTAGAAAATCCAAGAACGTGCTTTAGATTTCAATGTGCATAATTCCAATTGCCAAATGTCATCTGTGTAGCTATTGAAATTAATAAAACATGTGTTGTCTCTTGATTGGTTGATGTGCCTTCTTTTAATTGGTTCTTGCTATAACCATTTTAGTCCACGTGTTGGCTTTTTATTGGAGCTCTTGCCAGCTCATCTGTCATATCATAAATTTTGAATTTCGTACTGGCAGAGATGTCGAAGAAGCTACTGTGATCTGATAAAGAAGGAAGAATAAGCCGAACACAAAAACTATAGGTGTGAGAATCGAGAGGTTCCTCATGGGAGCAAGAGATTTTTGACTACTACCAATTGAGGGAAAAAAAATAAAATAAAATTGAGTGGACGAAGACCTTTCAACTATATAAGGTAATGAAACTAGTATTTAATTATTTTATCAACCTATCTACCCGACTGTTCTTTTCAACAAAAGTGCTATTTTTATTTTTTTTAGATAAAATCAACAAAAGTGCTATGAATAATAGAAGTATGTGAAGGTCATATGACATTAATTAAAACCTACCAACCTATTAGATTTTCGTATATTTAACATTGCTCTATTATTTTAGGTTTTCGTAGATCTATAATTGTGGGTGAGGAGAATGAAGCAAATATTTCGTGACATGAGTAGAGGAAGAAGCATCATCAACTTGTGCACCTGTGAAAGCACAAAAACATTCTCAATTTGAGAATACCATAATCCATGATGAAAGATATCAACCAGTGAATGCATAATGCAATCATAAAAAGTAGGCCAAAAGTGTGAAAAAGCGGAGGAATTGAAGATAAATCGATTTTAGTATAGTGGATTTTACTATAAAATCAGTTTACCAAGGCCGATTTCAGCTGGGTAAATTGGCACCATATTTTCCATTTTTATTTGAAAAAATTACATTTTAAATCCTATAGTTTAGGGGGTGTAACAAATTACTTCATATAGTTTCAAAAGTAACAAATTAAACACCAAAATTTCAAAAAGTAACAAATTAAACCATGATATTTCAAAAGGTAACAAATTAAATTTTTTTTTTTTTTTACTTATATATGGGTTGAGGTTTAATTTATTATTTTTTGAAATTTTAAGTTTTAATTTGTTACTTTTTGAAATTTCAGGATTTAATTTGTTATTTTGTAAACTATATGGTTTAATTTGTTTACACCCCTAAATTATAGGATTTAAAATATAATTTTCCCTTTTCATTTTTATTTATTAAAGAAAAATTAATGAGAAATGGTAGAAATGATTACAATTAGCAATTGGCTTTACCAAAACGGATTTTGACATTATTCCGTACATCCCCAATTATTTTGCTGGAAATACTTAGGTCTAGCTACGGGACCGTCCCGTCATAAGTGTCAAAAATTGTAATATCTATGTCTTTTTGGATAAATTATGTGTTAGTTGTTGTAAAATGTGTGTAATTTGTAAAAAAGTTAAATTTATCACAAATATCACTCATGTTACGGACATAACATTTACCACAAAACACAAACATTTTATCAAAATCAACACTAGTCTGTCGCAGGACCTAAGTGACTCTTTGAGGGGTAAAGCAAAACAGTTCATATATTTCTATTATTTTTCCAACAATAATGTGCTCTATTGCCTTTAATGACTTCAAGCAAAACAGTTCATATATTTCTATTATTTTTCCAACAATAATGTGCTCTATTGCCTTTAATGACTTCAGATTCTCACCACATCGCGAAAGTGGGATAAAGCAAAAGTGGTAGGCAAGGCCAAGCCCAAGTGACGCCTTATGTTTCGCTTTTTATCTCTTCTCTCATCTCTAACACTTTTGCTGGTTCACTTTTTTTCCTTGTCCTTACCCATTTTAGTTTTAATTTTCCCAATCACTTTACCATTATTACCTTTCATTTCCCATCATGTTGCTTTAGTTTTGGCCAATCACTCAGTAAAGCAGGACTGTAAAGTTCCTTTCATTCAACTCAAGGATGGCAACCTGGACTACGTGAATCATGCTAGACAACCTTTTAAATTGTTGCATAAAAAATAGAGTAAAATTATATTCTCAATTGACAAGGGAAAAAGATAAGGAAATTATATAACATTTTTTCTTTCATAGTCGTTTCTTGTTTCTCTATATCGTCTTTCATTGGCAGTAAGAGTGCATCCAGGAATTCAATCTAGGGTGAAAACCTTTTAATCTCAAAGTTTAATAGATATAATACAAAAAATACTAAAAGCCAATATACATTATTTATATAACAAAAAAGTAACAAACAAGAAATTTATTATAACCTTTTATAATTGATTTCGACATATGTTTCATATTTTAAATACTACGAGAAATGTCTTTCCCTATGTATACAATCAAATTGTCATTCATCCATTAATCACTCATTCGACTACGTAATTGATTATTCACAATCTTCATAGCTGAAAATGATCTTTCCATAGTGGCAGTCGCAATTGGTAAGTTTGATAGTAAGTTTATATATATATATATATATATATATATATATATATATATATATATATATATATATATATATAAAAAAATTTAACAAAAAAATTAGGGTCATTCTACAATACTCACTCTTTTTGTGAGTTTGGTACCCACTCAATTGTTATCATCAAATATGATGTAGTTGCCATCATATGTGATGGTAGTGCTATCCAATGTGATGTTGGTACTCTCCAATTTTATATATATTAAATTTAAATAAATAAATAAAAATTTAGGGTATCAAGTAATGTGATCATAGGTACCAATATATGTGGGGTAATTACCATCATGTGTGACACTAATACCATCAATGTGACATTTTATCTATTAAAAGTACTACACGCACCAAAAAAAGTGTGGGTATTATAGAATTATCCAAAAAATTGAGGGTGGGCACTTTATAAAATCCAATTATTTTTTATATTTTATACCTAATAATTTTTTTTAAAAAAAAAAAATTTGAGGGTGGGCACGTGCCCACTAGATCCACTAGTGATTAGCAGAACATCAACTCGCATGACGCGTAAATAATGCCAAAATTCAATAACGAAAAGGAATAACAAATAGAAATTGAAACGTGATGGCACCGAATTTTCCTTAAACAATAAAATTAGGGTCACAACAATTTCACAACACCACCCAATTTATCTACCAACTCACACATGGGCCATTAAATTTTAAATTTTAAACTATGGTTGGCTCACGTGTGAGGTGATACACAAATTAAGGGTATTGTGAAAATGTTGTGAATTTTTATTATATCTATAACTTTATTGTTTTCCTTACAGATTAGGCATAAATTTACCAAAAGAGCATGTGCATTCACTTATGCACTACAAAGTCTTATTGTAAGAATGAAGGCCTTGCCCTGTGCACAATTCCAAGCCTTAGAAAACTCGCCCGCTTATAAGTAAATAAATACAACTGCCACATTGGTGACGAAGCATCACAAGAATTTTAGATGTGACCTAACTCACTTGATGAAAAAGAGCAATGATACAGACACAATATATTTCACAACATTTCTCATTTGGAGTCACTACTAACACCATTTTATTATCTACCATTCACAGCTTGACTTATTGGATGACAAATGCATTAGACTATCACTAACAGTGCATTTGAAAGGGAGGACGGAGATGGAATGGATTGATTGAAAATGACTTATTTAAAAAATATTTCATTCATTCCCCTTTTGCAATGAAATGATTATAAGGTTATACTTATTTCATTTCATTCCGTTTTAAGCATTCCTCCCAAAAGTTAGAGAAACACTCGTGTCTCTTTAGTGAAATAGAAGAAAAATACAAACTTTATTCGGATGTGGAGAACAAATAAATAAATAAGTGATGATAAAATAATAAAGCTATATATTTATTTAATTTTTATTCAACATTTTATAAACTCTCAAACACGCTAGAGAAAATATTCATGTTCTATCCCATTATTTTGAAAATTCCTAAACATAGTGTTCACCTTTAGACCTCCTTAAGGGTAATTTGTCTTCCACAAAACCCTAAAATAGAAAGTCTTGTAAAATGAAGATTGTTATGTGAGGTGTTTTGTAAAAGTGGACCTCTAAAATAGAAAACGACATTTTGAAGACATTTGAATGAGAATAGAGAAAATTTGGTGGTCCAAATGTGAATGCTCTAAGCAGTTGTGAGGGCCATGACCCACGAGGCATGGGTCCAATGGACCTCGAGACTGTGACCCAACTAATAACGATGTCTTTCCCCCTAAATCGAGGTTTTGGCATTTTATGGAGTTGTCACTTATTCTTATCAATCAAAAGGGAAAAATAAGAAAAACCTTACAATGGTCTGATAGATGGAATTCCTCATTTTCATTGATTTGAATTAATAATTACATTTTTTTGAATAAAAAAGAGAATAACGTGATATCAATCCTAAATACAATCTAAGAAAAATACATGACTTTGATCTTAATTACTTTCTAAAAAATGAAACAAGGATAGTGCAAAATTTACAACCATTGATCTAAACTCGGAGACTAACCTCGCCTAACTGTAGTTGGTCTTCTAGAACATAGTGGTCAATTCTCTTGTCAAGTAATCCCAAACATGTTAAGAAAAGTATAAAAATCACATTATAACTTGAAAATTGAGATCTAGCATCTAGGGTTTGAAAAATATTATACATATTTCTAAAATAGCATGCGTTTATATAAATTAACTCATATCAACATCCAAAATCAAGTTTATTGACAGAAAATTAAAAGTGAAGAGGATTATAACTGCATGCACAAAGCTTTTACTCGACTTCTTCAAGCATTTTTTGTGTTCTTGATTTTTTTATTTTTTTTAAGTTCTTGGTGGAAATCCATACAGCACTTCCTTTCTTGAATCTTCAATGAAAGGTCTTAAATGAGGCTCTAAAAGGGAATATATGAAATTAATAAAACCGTTAGTCCAATCATCAATTCTATTGTTAGCTAAATTCTGTCAAAGTTATTTTGGATTAGTTATTTAATGATATTTGAAAAAAAAAAAAAACCTCAAAGAAACGTATATTTGGATGGGAGAGAAAGTGAGAAACTGGTGCACACAATGAACTCTAAGGCCTTCTAGAACTTATATATGAAAATGGGGCTTAGATTCAAATAATTGAGTTTTAGATATAGAGTTTCTAAGGTTGATAAGCCATGGCTATTGTTTTTTTTGGTGGTTAATGTCGTACTATATTCTCCTGTTCTTTTTCCTTTCCCCTCCTTTTATAGCCTAAATCATCATAATTCTTAGGAAAACCCATATCCTTTTTTAATCAGTTGGTTTCATGCCCAATGTATTAGGCAGAACCCTCACACCATTTTCTAGAGATGATGGTCCTCTTTCACAGATTTGGCAAGATCCTATGACAACTTGATTTTGGTTTTGTCCTGAAGAGGATGAAGGTTGTTATCTAGTTGGTGGGTTCTCATATGAAGGTTGTCTTGGGTCAACAATGTTGCAGCTAGAGCATTAAATGACCATTCCTCTTTTAAATAAGGAGAAAAAGGAGGAAGAGAAAGGTTGTTCAGTCGGAAACACTACATGCACTGGACTGACACACCTCCTTTTTTGGCTTGAAATCCCTAAGCTGGCCCCTATCAAGAAGGAAAAAGTACATCAGTAGAGAAGTCTTACACACCCATAACCATCCAAACCTTGCCTCATTTGAGTAGAGTGTAGAGGCCCATTTTTTCAGTCCACGGTGGACCAAACCCAACATCTCAGTAATCCACCAGGGGCCCAGAGCCCAACAAGCCCAGTGCTCCACAGTGGACAAAACATGAATAAAAGTTGCCCAAAAGCCATCCACCGGACCCAAGTGCCAAAAGACTAACAAGAGCCCAGCCCATGTACTCCCCAAGCTCAAGTCTGCCGCACAAGAGAAATCTGAACTAAATTCAAAAAAGAGAGGGAAAATGGCTCTCAAACACCATTTTTTTCCCTCCTCTCTTGGCGCGGTGCTCGAGGCTCTGAAGGGAGACATTCCCAAAGCAAAATCAGAGTTCCAAAGCAACAATAATCATGACAAAAGATTGGTTTTCTTCATTAACCAACATACAGGCGTGGTCTATGGCAGCCCAGAAAAGAAGGAGGCTGGTTTTCCACACCACCCACTGGTCCACGGCGGATTACCCAGCAGTCCACAGCAAGTTCAGGCACAGAACAATCTGCAGCGGCGGCACCAGCTGCAGCAGATGACAAAGAGGATGATACAAGGTCTGAAAAGACCAATAAATCTGCCATAGCCACCACAACTCAAGGGCAACGACCACCACAACCTAGCACTCCGGTGGTCCTTGCTCCTCCACATCATGGAACTTAGGAAGCACAGTTTGGAGGTAGGGGAATCAATTTACTCAAATTTTATTTGATCTGCCACAACAGAAAAGGTATTGATCTGCTGGGGAAAAAATACCAAAAATGGTAAGATCAAATCTAATTAATGCAAAACGTATGTGAGTCAAATCATCTTAAATGTTTCAGCCCATCATCAAGCATTAAATGCTTATCACCTCCATCCCCATAAATGGCCTGAAAATCCGCCATCCGCCGCAGATCAAATCAGATCTGCGGTAGACAAAAAACCATCAGCTCAGCCCCAAAAATTAAACTCTGTCAGATCTCCGCCCCTTTATCTCTTGGTTAAACAATGATTCTCATGATGAAGAGGATAACAAATCAAACCATTAGACATAAACACCACTATAAATAGGGGTGAGGAGAAAAGAGAAGGGGTTGGTTGGCTGATCAGAAAACTCTTAGGCTGAAAATTATTCTCCATTAGAGCTGACTTCAAAAGCTCAAAGGAGACAGATAACCAACAACAGTCCACGGGACACTTCCCGTAGGTCCACGGTAGACTAAAAGTACTTTTAGTCTGCCACAACAGAAAACCTACATCAAACACTTAACCCAACTCTCACTACAGACTCATGTACGTTTTGCACAGTAAATGATTCTCTTCCTACTCCCAAATCTCCTAAGTTCTGTGATTACTACATTTCTTTGATCTGCTGCTACTTTTTGCAAGCCATAAAAGAAGTCAAGTGTATCATGTTCAGCCTCTTGGTCCACGGCACTAACTCTTGACTTTCTCTTTTACTACTTGTCATGTGCATGGCATTTGCTTTCACTGATTATGAATTCTTAAAGGGTTGAGTTTATTGTACTAAGTCCCAACCCATGAGATTGATTCTATTTGTAAGTGAATCTGTAATATGCTCCACATTTATTATTACAACTGTATTTGTGGTTGCTGAATGTTCTGGTGGAAGTAAGATTATCAGCTCATTTTGATCTGCGGCATTGGTTTCATTGGTCCACCTTAACCTCCTACGTGAGCATTGCAGCCTGGTGGACTGAAGAATACTAAAGGGAAATGTACCATTAGCCTCTAAGTGGTCTACCACACTTGGAGTAGAGTTTTGGGCTCAACATCCCCCACACACACAAACTCAGCCCGTGTTCAGCCCGTCCGTGGATTGATACGTGGCCCATTCGGTGCAAAAATTTTGTGCATCCACATTTTGGCGACTCCACTGGGGAGTTGAGTTGCAAATCTTCCCTCGTTCCATCATTTCGAAGCTGATCCACGGTACTTGAGGGCTACAAGCATGCCACATAAGAAATCCACCAATCTACAGAACATGACTCTTCCACACTTGGGGGCTAGAACATAGCTGGCCCAAGTTCGTAGTCCACGGTACCATCAAAAGCCTGCCAGCACCTATGAAAAGACGCTGCAGACCAAAATTTTGCTAAGGGCCAGATGGTCCTAAGAGCAGTAGACCATGTGAGGAGAGGTCTCCCTTCGCCATTCAAGTCAGCACCAAACTGGGAGGGGCCATACCTGATCCACGAAGCATATGATAGTGACTATTATAAGCTATCCACCGCAGATGGCACGACTCTGGTGGATCCCATCAACGGAAAATGGCTGAAGCGTTATTACTCGTAAGATTACACTTTTATTAGCCAAGCATTTGGAATCTTTTGTTTTGGAACAATTTGAACCATGTTGTATTATTAACAAATCATGACATGCAATATCTATATTTTGCCAAGAAATCAAAGAATTATCACATGCTCAAGATTTTTCTTACAAAAAGGCAATAGATTAGATATATCATGATTGAATAAAGTATGAACATGAGCATTCAAAGAGACCAAAACCTGGTCATTTGTCCAAAAAAAAAGAGACCAAAACTTGGTCATTTGTCTAAAAAGAAAAGCCAAAACTTGGCCACCACAAAACATACATACAAGTGTTTGAGAATAAGACTAAAACATAGTCATCACAAAAGGATAAGTATGAAAACTACAAAGGTCAATCGAGAAGGCTGTCAAGGAATGATCCACTGCGTTCAGACCTGAGAACCTTCCTTCCCGTGGACATCATTTCATCCTGATAAGCAGTCAGCTCAGCCAAGGAGTCTTGTAGAAGGGCAATCTAGTGCTGAAGTGCTTTTAGCTCATCCGCAATCCTTTTGCCAAACAAACACTGGGCCATCTGCCGCAGACGCTCAATCATGAACCCCAAATCAAAGAAAACATCCATGAGGTTTTGAATCACACTCCTCCATGCAAGAATCTGAGTTTTGGTCACATCTTTAAGGCTGGATTCGTCCACGGCAGCCAACACGCTACCAAGCAGGGATAACATAGGTCCACCAAGCCCAATGCTGAGCTTGAAGCCTTTGGTAAAATCACTGTGTCCCGCAGACAGCCGCGACAAATAAGGCGAACAATCATTGGGAACTCGGAAATCACCGAAGGGCACCAAAGACCCGTTGAAAGACCAAAAGTATTGCTCGGGGTGAGGGTTGGGTGCCTTCGCATCAAACTCTTTCAAGAAGTCAGCAACTTCACCGGACAAGCTGCCAACACCAATACTTGAACCGGCTTCAATAGTAGGCCTTCGTGGTGGACTAACAACAGTGACCTCACCGGTGATTCCTACTTCATCAATATCTTCCGACACATGCACAGCATCATCCACGCCTACAAAAAGGAAAAAAACAAAAATCAATCAAGCAAATCAGCAATAAAATTGCAACAAACAAACACATGATGAGATTAAGTCTATGGAACGACTCCCACGACTTAATCAAATCCAAAAAAAAAATTTTATAGGACAACAACCAAGTCCACGGGAACAACAAAAATTCCCCATAGGACAACAACCAAGTCCACGGGAACAACAAAAATTTCCCACAGGACAACAACCAAGTCCACGGGTACAACACAAAAATTCTTCCATAGGACGACAACCAAGTCCATGGAACAGAAAACCTTTCATAAGACGACAAGCAAGTCCATGAGACCAGAAATCTCCCACAGGACAACAACCAAGTCCACGGGAACAACAAAAATTCTTCCATAGGACGACAACCAAGTCCATGGAACAGAAAACCTTTCATAGGACAACAACCAAGTCCATGAGACCAAAAATCTTCCATAGGACGACAACCAAGTCCATGGAACAAAAAAATCTTCCATAGGACGACAACCAAGTCCATGGAACAGAAAATCTTTCATAGGATGACAACCAAGTCCATGAGACCAGAAATCTTCCATAGGACAACAACCAAGTCCATGGAACAAAAAAATCTTCCATAGGACGACAACCAAGTCCATAGAACAGAAACTTTCCATAGGATGACAACCAAGTCCATGGAACAGAATTTTCCATAGGATGACAACCAAGTCCATGGAACAGAATTTTCCATAGGGCGACAATCAAGTCCATGGGAGCAGAAATTTTCCATAAGGCAACAATCAAGTCTATGGAAACAGAATTTTCCGTAAGACAACAATCAAGTCTATGGAAACAGAAACTTTCCATAGGACGACAACCAAGTCCATGGAAACAGAATTTTCCGTAAGACAACAACCAAGTCTACGGAAGTAGAATTTTTCATAAGACGACAATCAAGTCTATGGAAGCAGAAACTTTCCATAGTACAACAATCAAGTCCATGGGAGCAGAAATTTTTCATAAGACGACAATCAAGTCTATGAAAACAGAATTTTCTGTAAGACAACAACCAAGTCTACGGAAGCATAATTTTCCATAAGACAACAATCAAGTCTATGGGAATAGAATTTTTTGTAAAACTACAATCAAGTCTATGGGAATAGAATTTTCCATTAAGACGACAATCAAGTCTATGGGAACAGAAATTCCCACATGAAAAGGAACTTTTCTCCCTTACATAACACCCGACCACTAAAAGAAAGAAGAGGTCAGAAATTTGAACTCACCTATGTTTTCCAAGTGGTCACTGCCGGCAAGTGTGTCTGCCGCAGAAGCGCTAGTATCCCCAGCTGGAACGCCATGATCTGTGGCACCAACTGCCAAGTCCACCACGGGCTCACTTTCCACAAGACCTTGTGCACGGGGTTCCTCGAGCATAAGGGCACCACCAACAACGGGAGGAGTCTCACTGGTAAGGTGACTGGCTGATATGACAAAGCCACCTGCTGGAATGCTACCAAAACAAGGGGTAGCTCTGAAGAGAGAAACTCCCTCCACAACATAAGCCATAGGCGCGCTAGAGCCTATGGTAGATCAACACACAACATTCAAAGTATGTGCATGTATATCTCCTATCTACACAACTCAAGGGGGTAGAAGCAGAATGAGACCTACCAGCAGTAGCAAACTAAAGAAAGATCTCAAGTCTTGCCACCATAGATCTATTCGTCATGCTACCATAGACTACAAATTTCTCTCGGGAGGTCCACCATGAAATCTTATTTGGAACCTTAGAGCTCCCACAAGCTCAACAAAGAGTTCCATGAAATCTATTTTCAGGGCATGATAAAGGCAAAGTCATCACTCCTACAGTCGCTCATGGAAATGTCAACAATATGGAATTGATGATACAAGGAGATCTACCGTAATACCATACTGAATCAATCTGCTACAGGAGATCTACCGTAATACTATACTAAATCAATCTGCTACAGGAGATCTACCATAAAGCCAGATTGAATAAGTCCACTATAAGGGCATCTGCCATAACACCAGCAACCAATCCAATGGCCTTGGTGACATCAACATCTTCATTCTCCTTCATCCTAATGTTATTACTAGCATCTACAAAAATGAGGAAGAAGGAAAGTTGACAAAGGCATGAATACACACCCAAGTAGTATCTACCACAGACATCATCCCCCAAGCCGGAATTTCATCCGCAGTAGGACCAACACAATTAGCAGCCTTTGCTACAACATCCAAGTAGCATCTGCCGCAAACATCATTCCCCAAGTCAGAATCTCATCCGCGGTGAAAATGACAAAAAATTTAGCAGTCTGCTACAACATCCAAGTAGCTTTGCTACAACAAAATCATCTTCCAATCTGGAATCTCATCCGCAGCGGGAACAACATCATTTAGTAGTCTACTACAACATCCAAGTAGCTTATACTACAACAAAATCATTCTCCACTCTGGAATTTCATCCACGGTGGACCAATATCAGTCATCATCATCCCACACCTGAAGAGGGTAGTCTGCAGCCCTCATGCCACTTGATACGGCAAACTGGAAATTTTGGAAAAATCGTGGTGGATCAACTACAGCCTACAGCAATGAGCTCTGAGGGGGTTACGGTAGACCATGCACAATCCATGGTAATGAATCCCCCAGAAGCTGCGGTGGATCAGACAAGGTCCATGGCAACGAATATCAAAAAAGCTGCTGAAGATCGAACAGAGTCTACCATAACCAATCCTCAGGGATCTACGGTGGATCATTCACAGATGAATCCCCCAAAAGCTGTGGTGGATCAGACAAGGTCCATGGCAACGAATATCAAAAAAGCTGCTGAAGATCGAACAGAGTCTACCATAACCAATCCTCAAGGATCTACGGTGGATCATTCACAGTCCACGGTAATGAATTCTGAAGAAGAGGATGCGGTGAACCAGACAGAGCCTATGGCAAGGAAAAGAAAAGAGTCCACCACAGCTGAACCAAACCTGACTTCAAAAGAAGAACTTGAGGTAATTAATTTAAGCAATGATCCTAATGTTAGCAAGCCTATATCAATTAGCAAGTCTTTGTCTGCCGAAGAAAGAAAATGCTTGATTGATCTGCTGCATGAGTATAAGGATGTGTTTGCTTGGGATTATCATGAGATGTCAGGGATAGACCCGGGGTTAGTGGCTCATTCTTTGAATGTGGAGCCCGGTACCAGACCTGTGGTACAGCCCATGAGGACCTTCCATACGGAAGTGGAGGCACAAATCACACAAGAGGTGAAAAAACTACTTGCTGCTGGTTTTATCAAACCCATTCAGCATCCACGGTGGACCAACATCAGTCATTAGCAGCATCAATTTGCTGCTGCACTTTCAAAGTGTAAACTTGTTCAGCAACATCAATCATCTGCTGCAACTTCATCAATCAAGTCTGCTGTAACATTACAAGCAGCATCTACTGCAGCATCATCAACGAAGTCTGCTGTAACATCACGAGCAGCATCTGCTGCAACTTCATCATCAAAGTCTGCTGTAACGTTATCAACAGATTCTATAGCAACTTCATCAGCAATGTGTTGGATCTGCAGCAATCAAAAGATGAAATCATCATCCAACATATGGAGACTCACATAGGGTATGCTACAACCATCTAAATTTGAGACTATCTTCGAATCTCCATCAATCAATCAATAGATGCACCCATTACTGATTTGTTGAGGAAAGAATTTGAAGAATTCTCATTCTATCATGAAGACGAAGAACACCATTGAAAGCTAAATTTAAACCTCCCTAAGGTACGGCAGACTTGAAGGAGCTCAAATATTGTCTCTTGATATCTTGAGATCCTTATAGCAGACCACTAAAGGAGTCTTAGCAAGGTGTACAAATATTCAAGAAGTGTAGAATAAGTTGCTAGAAGTACATAAACAAACTTGCAAATTTCACCGGAGGAACACGTCTCTACAGCAGACACCAGTTGTTGGTTACTTTTAGCCCAACATGAGCAAAGAAGCAGTGGACTTCTAAAGCAAATGTCCAACTTTTAGCACCAACATGATTGTGAAGAAATTTCTTGCAACTTTTGCCTCAAATAATTGGCAAATCATTTTCTCTAGAGTATCTCTTGAAAGCATCATCCTGCAAGCTCTCAAAGAGACTCTACCAACAACTCTCATCACTTGGCTATTATTGGCAACTATGAGGAACGCTACGGTAGACTACATCAAAATGTGTCACACCTTTTACAAGTACAAGTCGACCTAATCCACACATCTAGCAAGTCTCCAAAACATGATTACCTCAAAGTTTCTTCATACATGGGGGCTAGGTCTTGATGATTCCATCAATCCATCATTCATGAGCTCGCCAAAGTCTACCGCTGAATATCAAGCTACTGAGTCTAACCACAAACTAGTAAACAACATTACTCTACAATAAGGTGAATAAAGTTACCACAGATCAGTTAGCAACGTTACTGCATATCAGTCAACGACATTGCTACAGAATCAGTGAACAACGTTATTGCAGAATGTATTAGTAATCTTTTGGTCTGCCAGAAGCAAAGCTATTGCAAGATGTATTAGTAATCTTTTGGTCTGCCAGAAGCAAAGCTATTGCAAGATGTATTAGTAATCTTTTGGTCTGCCAGAAGCAAAGCTGTCAAAAGCTTGGAGTCATCATCAAGATTTGTTTGCTGCTAAACCACTGAATGTCATCCAAATATATTCACTTGCAACCCGAGGGGTCAAACTACCACAAAAAGATTATCACAATGATAAATCAAGTACATATCATTGAGCTTTGAATTCGTCTGAATCAAAGAAGGTGTTTGGGGGCTTCTATCACTTGGAGATCCATCAAGGCATATGCCTTTCACTTACCATTGAACAAATAAAGGAGTCTGCTAGAGAAACCGCATACCGTAGACACAACACCAGTGGTTTCTCTACATTCCTTCACCAACTCAGCCACACGGCTTATACTAGTATTAATGCATAAAGTTGCTTCTTCAATGCCATCTCTCACACTCTGAAGATTCATAAGGGCATTCTTAAATTCCCAAACACTTGGGTCATGTATTCAAAGACTCACCACTCACAAAGAAGCACTAGTAGTCCAAGATTCTTCACATCTTACTACGAGCATTGATGTGGTAGACTTCATTCATAAGCAAATCATACGATTTGGCGTACCCCACGAGATCATATGCTAGTATCACTGCTCCACGCTTCTCTGTATGCGAGATAATAGGAAAACGGACACTACAAACCAAATACACATCCTAAGCATCATCCTATGGCAGAAGTGGGAGCTCTCATGAGAAAAATGCTTTATGGGCTTACCATAGTCTACCGAAGACAACAACAGGTTTTGCTCACTTCCTCGCTTATATGTGGAACTAACACTGTTGGTCTTACAAAAAACACATCACAATCAAAGTCGTGGTAGACCCACGCATGACATCTCACTTAAAGTCGTGGCAGACCTATGCAACTTAAATTTACTCAAAGTTGTGGCAGACCCACGCACACTATATCTCACTCAAAGTCGTGGCAGACCTATGCAACTTACATTTACTCAAAGTTGTGGCAGACCCACGCACACTATATCTCACTCAAAGTCGTGGTAGACCCATGCAACTCATATTCCACTCAAAGTTGTGGTAGATCCACGCACTTCACATCTCATTTAAAGTCGTGGTAGACCCATACAACTCATATTTCACTCAAAGTCGTGGCAGACCCGTGCATCATACATCTCCTTTCAAAGTCGCGGCAGATCTACGAACCCAACTCCATGAAATAAGGAACCCACGTACGAAAGAAAAAAGAGTGGAAAAAGAAATACTACGACGTGCATGGGTGCATACACATTCCACGGACAACTCACCCGAACCACACATCACGTGCGATTCGGGCTCGGGGGGCTAAATGTAGAGGCCCATTTTTTCAGTCCACGGTGGACCAAACCTAACATCTCAGTAATCCACCAGGGGCCCAGAGCCCAACAAGCACCAGTGCTCCACAGTGGACAAAACATGAGGAGAAATTGGCCCAAAAAAGCCATCCACCGGACCCAAAGTACCAAAAGACTAACAAGAGCCCAGCCCATGTCAACTCCAGCCCATCACTCTACAAATCTTAGTCTGCCGCACAAGAGAACATTCTGGAACTAAATTCAAAAAAGAGAGGGAAAAGTGGCTTCTCAAGCACCATTTTTTCCCTCCCTCTCTTGGCACGGTGCTCAAGGCACTGAAGGGGAAGACATTTCCCAAAGCAAAAATCAGAGTTTCCAAAGCTACAATAATCATGACAAGAGATTGGTTTTCTTCATTAACCAACAAATGAGCAATATAGTTCCAGAAGACATGGTCCTACGGCAGCCCAGAAAATGTGAAGAAAGGCTGGTTTTCCACACCACCCACTGGTCCACGGCGGATTACCCAGTGGTCCAGCAGATTCCACAGCAAGTTCAGGCACAGAACAATCTGCGGCGGCGGCACCAGCTGCAGCAGATGACAGGTGAAGAGGATGATACAAGGTCTGAAAAGACCAAGTAATGATGAAAATATTCTCTTTACCCACTGGTCGCGGTGGACTGCCACTGGTAGCCACCACAACTCACAACCAAGGGCAACGACCACCACAAGCCCAGCACTCCGGTGGTCCTTGCTCCTCCACATCATGGAACTTAGGAAGCACGGTTTGGAGGTAGGGGAATCAATTTACTCAAATTTTATTTGATCTGCCACAACAGAAAAGGTATTGATCTGCTGGGGAAAAATACCAAAAATGGTAAGATCAAATCTAATTAATGCAAAACGTATGTGAGTCAAATCATCTTAAATGTTTCAGCCCATCATCAAGCATTAAATGCTTATCACCTCCATCCCCATAAATGGCCTGAAAATCCGCCGTCCGCCGCAGATCAAATCAGATCCTGCGGCAGACAAAAAACCATCAGCTCAGCCCCAAAAATTAAACTCTGTCAGATCTCCGCCCCTTTATCTCTTGGTTAAACAATGATTCTCATGATGAAGAGGATAACAAATCAAACCATTAGACATAAACACCACTATAAATAGGGGTGAGGAGAAGGAAGAGAAGGGGTTGGTTGGCTGGATCAGAAAACTCTTAGGCTGAAAATTATTCTCCATTAGAGCTGACTTCAAAAGCTCCAAAGGAGACAGATAACCAACAACAGTCCACGGGACACTTCCCGTAGGTCCACGGTAGACTAAAAAGTACTTTTAGTCTGCCACAACAGAAAACCTACATCAAACACTTAACCCAACTCTCACTACAGACTCATGTACGTTTTGCACAGTAAATGATTCTCTTCCTACTCCCAAATCTCCTAAGTTCTGTGATTACTACATTTCTTTAATCTGCTGCTACTTTTTGCAAGCCATAGAAGAAGTCAAGTGTATCATGTTTAGCCTCTTGGTCCACGGCACTAACTCTTGACTTTCTCTTTTACTACTTGTCATGTGCATGGCATTTGCTTTCACTGATTATGAATTCTTAAAGGGTTGAGTTTATTGTACTAAGTCCCAGCCCATGAGATTGATTCTAATTGTAAGTGAATCTGTAATATGCTCCACATTTATTATTACAACTGTATTTGTGGTTGCTGAATGTTCTGGTGGAAGTAAGATTATCAGCTCATTTTGATCTGCGGCATTGGTTTCATTGGTCCACCGTAACCTCCTACGTGAGCATTGCAGCCTGGTGGACTGAAGAATACTAGAGGGAAATGCACCATTAGCCTCTAAGTGGTCTACCACACTTGGAGTAGAGTTTTGGGCTCAACATCCCCCACACAAACAAACTCAGCCCGGTTCAGCCCGTCCGTGGATTGATACGTGGCCCATTCGGTGCAAAAATTTTGTGCATCCACATAGAGATTGCAGGACAACTAATAGGTTCAACTGACCACATTAACAAGTCTCTTTCATTTTGACTGATGCAATTGTCAATGTGAAGTCCCTTTTCATATCAGCATTGGGTACTTTTTGTCAACATGAAGTGGCTTGTGCCAATGTGAAGTGGGCTTCTAGTGGCCGCTGGACCCAGCGAGCTAGGCCTTTATGGGTTCAACATAACCCATCCGTTTCGCGGAGTCTTTGTCAATGTGGTAAGGGCTTCTCATGGCCACTGTATTTAGGCTTTTGTGTTCGTCTCGTGAAGTCTCTTTGTAAGTGTGAAAAAGGCCTTTGTTGGTTGTTGAACCTAGTAAATTGGTCCTTATTTTTTGATGTCCATGTGGGCTTTTCTCTACCTTTTTAGGATTAGGCCCGCCGCAGAAGTAGCCCTCAAACAACTTTATGTAAAAAGTTATTACCTTTTTTAAAAATAAAAAATACTTCTTTTTATTGAAGAGAATAGTTTTAGAAACTCGTATCTTTTAATTTGAAAAACTATGCATTAGTCAATAACCTTGTAGCTCAACTGGTTGGCACCTCTTGGTGTTCACCAAATGAGATATCCATAGTTCAAATCCACCATAGCCCAACTATTGATTTTTTTTTTTTTTTAAAAAATGTGGATTAAATGAAGTTTTCTTGAAAATATTAAGATTAAATTACAGAACGACGTCATTTTGGAAAGTAAACTAGACGGAAGAACCATATATATATATATATATATATGGCGTAAAACTTAGGTACAGTTCCTTACGTACATTAGGTTCCTTAATTGAATTCAAACATATAACTGTATTGAATTTAAATATTCTTAGAAAAGATAACATTGTATTTCATTGGTTAATACAATCATGTGTTTGAATTCAATTGGGAAACCTAATGTACCTAACCTAAGGAACTGTACCTAAGTTTTACCCCCATATTAATCTGGATATTGTTTATTTCTTGTTATTATCCTGTCTATTTCAAAATCTGTGTATCACCACTCAAACAGTGAGTCATTTTTCCAAACAATAAGTCCCAAGAGAGGTATGAACGGTGGGCATGAGCAGACGTGAGACACAGGCAGAGAAAGAAAACATGATAATCATAAGAGAGAAAACACTAGAAAGATTAATCTGATAAACCCAAAAAACTAATAACTTTAAAAGATAAATAGATTGCGCAGATCTAACTCAACTATCAGCACTAGATCCAGATCTAGTCTGATGTCTTTGGAAGACATTGATAATGAAGAAGATGAAGTTCTTCATTCTTATGCAGATCTCCAAAATTGGAGTATCCCAAAAATTGATAAAAAAGAGGTTTATAGAACCTCATGGATTCAGTCTACTTTCTAGACTGAAAACAATGTTAAAACCGTTGAAAGAGCTTATGCTCTTAATAAAGATAAAGATGAATGTATTTTGTTTAATAAAAAAGTTATTAAAGGATTTAAAAACAAAGGTTTTAAATTCCTTCACATTGGATTAATTCAAGTTGGTATTAAACCCTTAACCAGAAGAGATATTAATGCTGCCGTGTTATTAAGATTATTTGATGGAAGACTTACTGATTATAGACAAGGAATATATATATAAAGTGTGCATTAAATGAAGTTTTCTTGAAAAGATTAAGGTTGAATTACAAAACGACGTCGTTTTGGAAAGTGAACTAGACAGAAGGACTAAATTAGAAATGAGTTGGCTCAGGGGTAAGCCCAGCAAGACTTTGGGCTTGGTAAACCCTCCCAATAGGGCAACCATAGGAAAAATAATATATTAGAATACAGCAAAAAAAAAATAAATAAATAAAAGCATCAAAGGCAATAGACTTGGACCACACATTTGGAGATTTTTTTTGTCTCTCCAACTCCCTGAAGGCAGTCCTTTTATCCAGTGGCAGGGCCACTAGTTGATTGGGTTAGGATATGGCTTAGTCTAACTTTAAAATAAAAATAAAAAATAAAATTTACAACTGTATTTTTTTAAATAAATAAAAATTAGCCAAACCTAAATTAAACCACTAGTCTACCCTTGAAGCTCTCTAACCCAGCCAAAATGTCTAGTCCTCTTACCAAATCAACCAAAAACAAAACACATGAGTCTTTAAGCCTACAGAAAACTTCAATCCTACCACTAATAAAAATTAGCCAAACATATTCTAAATCACCAATATAGATAATAGAAATAAAACCCAAATCTGTGTACTTTACTCCTGCCCATCGTGCCACTTGTCAAGTCAATCCACCATGTCACTACTATACTTGACTCCAACCTCCTGCTCCAGTCCAAAACGGTAACATTGATCTCTTTCTCTCTCTCTCTCTATGTGGTCTTTTTTTCTTTTTCTTTTTTTAATAATTCTGCAGTGTGTTAAGTTCTTAATTTTGATTATAGAGTCTCTGTGTTTTTTTTTTTTTTGATTATAGAGTCTCTGTGTTATATCACAAATTACAATAGTGTTATACCTAGTATGTAGTGAATGAGTGCAATACAACTTATATTTATTGAATAAGTCAATAACTTTGTCAATAATTTACTGTTTGTAAGTTTAACTGATATAATAGGGCTCAACTTGCTAAAAAATACTTTTCTTTTCTTTTTTTTAAGTTTTTGGGCCAAACATGACTCTTGTGATGTTTATTTGAAATATGGGCTCATTCAAAATTGTCTTTGTGAAAGACACTTTTGAACGTGAAAAGTGTTTTCTAAAAGACACTTTCTGACCAAATTTTGGTCAGAAGTTGTCTTTAAAAAAGATGATTTTGAGATATATAAAAATTTTGGTCAGAAAGTTTCTTTCAGAAAGACGATTTTCACATTTAAAAGTGTCTTTCACAAAAACGATTTTGAACAATTTTGAATGTTTTTAAATCAGGGGTTGGGCCTACCAAAAAGAGAGGTAAATGGGTTCCACGAGTAACTCAACCTGTGCAAGTAAATGGGCCTTTCACTAAGATAAGCCCAGGGAAGTCCACATCCCTTGAGACCGTTTTGAAGTCTCTAGTTGGCTCACGGAACAGGCCCACTTTTGAAGTGGGTGAGACATCGACCAAGCGGCATATTGGGTTTGAGGTTGGCCCAAAGACTCACTCTCCAGTCCAGGCCTTTACGGAGATAAAAACGAGTTCTATGTAGTCCACACTAGAACATTCCTTTGTTCTAGCAACTGAGACAAGACTCACATGCAAGAAGATTCGAGGAGCTTTCAGTTCTTCCAACCGGCAACTTTTAAGTAGAAAATGGATTATACAACTACGGGATGGGGGTCGTATGGAGATTATGGGTCTCGAACATTCGCCATGGGATTTTGTTCGAAGCAATTATAGCGAAGGCCTTGGGAGATGGTGGTGGGGGATGATTGAGCTCCGGTCTACTTTCCCGATAGATGAGGAACAAGTGGTTGAGGAAGATCTGGGGGTCTTGCATGGCGAAAACCAAGAATGGTCAGTGATGATAGTGGATGACTGCTTTGGTGCTCTGGTGATTGAACCTTTGGCGGTAGACTGCTCGATGGCGAAACAGGTGAGTTTTAATACGCCGTGTTTAGTCAATTCGAAGAACGATCCAGTTCAACCATCGAAATGGGTCATGGGCCAATTAAAGAAGGTTGGTAAAGCGCTGGGGGCCTCGTATGATGGAAATGAGGAGGTGGTTATGAAGATGCTCCAGAGTATAGAGGCTCGAAAGATACAGAGGGAGATATCAGGCAGGGTTCAAAGCGTAAGAGACAGTCAGTATCCAAAGGTCAAAGGGAGCTACGTGGTCTCATCAGTAATATCAACTACGAACCCAGGACTCCTAAGAGTCAGAGGTTTCCAAGGGAAAGGGCTTTGTTGATTGATTAATGAATTTGAAAATTGTGTCTTGGAATGTGAGAGGGTTGAACAACAGTGATAAATGTCTTCGTGTGAGAAATCTCATTAGACTTTGGAAAGCAGATTTGATTTGCTTACAAGAGACTAAATTGGGGTACTTTGATAGGAAGTTGATCAGAAGTCTTTGGGGTAGTTCGCATGTAGATTGGATTAGTTTGGGGGTCCAATGGGGCCTCTAGTGGGATTCTCTTAATGTGGGATAAGAGGGTGCTGGAAAAAATAGATGAGGTTCATGGGTATTTTTCTCTTTCTTGTAAATTCTGTACAGTTGCCAGTCAATTTGAATGGGTCTATACAGGGGTTTATGGCCCTAATATAGATAGAGAAAGGGGGTTCTTCTGGGATGAGTTGGCTAGAATAGTTAGCTGGTGGGAAGCTCCTTGGTGTATTGGAGGGGACTTCAATGTGGTTAGATTCCCTAGTGAAAAATCTGGTGTGGCGGCTTTCACTGCGTCTATGCATGATTTTTCCGACTTCATTGGGGAGTTCGGATTATTAGACACTCCTCTTGAAGGAGGAAGATTTACTTGGTCCAATAACAGGGAGTATGTGTCAATGTCTCGGATAGATCAGTTCTTATTCTCTCCTGATTAGGCAGATCATTTTGGTCTGGTTATCCAACGGAGACTTCCTCGAGTTTTGTCGGATCACTTTCCAGTTCTATTAGATTGTGGTCGGGTTATTGGGGGAAAGCGCCCTTTTCGTTTTGAGAAGATGTGGTTGAAGGCAAATGGTTTTGTGGAGAGGGTTCGTGGGTGGTGGAATTCTTATTCTTTCTCTAGTTCAGCAAGTTTCATAATGGCAAACAAGTTAAAGGCTTTAAAGGTTGATTTGAAGCAATGGAATTCTCAAGAGTTTGGTAATGTGATGGTGAAGCTGCAGGGGGTGTTGCACGATATTCAGCGGTTGGAAGCTATAGCTGAAAATAGGGCCTTAACTGAGGAGGAAAAAGTAGAGAAATCAAACTTAAGCATTGAATGGGAAAAGCTATCCTTACTAGAGGAAATTAGTTGGAGACAAAAATCCCGAGTTATTTGGTTAAAGGAGGGTGATAAAAACACTAAGTACTTTCATAGTGTGGCCAATTCACATCGTCGAAATAATTCTATTTAGCAAATCTCTATTGATGGAGAGCTCTCTTTAAACCAAGCAGATATCAAGACTCATATCTGCTCTTTCTATCAGAATCTATTTACGGAAGAGTTTTATTGTAGACCTATGTTGGATGGCTTAAATTTCAATGTTATTCAAGGAGAAGACGCTTCTTGGCTGGAGCGTCCTTTTGAGGAGGATGAGGTAACATTGGTGGTCCGGAACATGAATGGAGATAAGTCCCCGGGACCCGATGGTTTTCCTATGTCTTTTTTTCAGGCTTGTTGGGAGGTGGTTAAGGGTGATATAATGGCTGTTTTTGCTGAGCTATATGGTACAGGATCTCTTGAACGGAGTTTGAATGCTACTTTCCTTACCCTTATTCCGAAGAAAACAAGTGCCTCTGAGGTAAGAGATTTTCGACCTATTAGTTTGCTGGGCAGTATGTCTAAAATTGTGGCTAAGGTATTAGCTAACAGATTAAGTACGGTGCTGGGGCAGCTGGTTTCCGCTCCCCAAAATGCCTTCGTGAAGGGGAGACAAATTACCGATTCGGTACTAATTGCGAATGAGATCTTGGATAGTCGTCTGAAGGACAAGTTGCCAAGACTCATATGTAAATTAGATATAGAGAAGGCCTATGACCATGTCAATTGGCACTTCCTCTTATATTTGCTGGATCGATGTGGGTTCCCAGGAAAATGGTGCCAATGGATTTTTTATTGCATTTCTTCTGTGTGCTTTTCTATCCTTATTAATGGCAGCCCGGAAGGCTTCTTTGGGGGTACCCGTGGGATTCGTCAAGGTGATCCATTATCCCCTCTTCTCTTTATGCTGGTTATGGAGGCTCTTAGTAGGATGATGACTAAAGCTGTTGAGGAAGGCTTATTATCTGGTTTCCAGGTTGGTACCTTGGGTAGTGATGTGCTGTGCATTTCGCATTTACTATTTGCTGATGATACATTGATTTTTTCTAATGCTAACCCGGACCATATTCTCCACCTTCGGTTTTTGTTCACATGGTTTGAAGCTATTTCAGGATTGAAAATTAATCTGTCAAAGTCAGAAATGGTGCCAGTGGGTCAGGTGCTGAATATTGATGTTTTGGCAGATATTTTGGGATGTAATATCACTCATTTACCCATGAGTTATTTAGGCCTTCCGTTGGGTGCTAAGTTTAAGTCTAAATAGATTTAGGACCTCATTTTGGAGAAGATGGAAAGGAAATTAGCTGGGTGGCAGAGTATGTATCTCTCTAAAGGGGGCGTGTTACATTGATTAAAAGTACCCTATCTAGTTTGCCTACGTATTTTTTGTCTCTTTTTCCCATTCCTGAGTCAGTGGCAGCTCGGATGGATTCAATTCAGAGGAATTTCTTATGGGGAGGCATGGGGGAAGGAAAGAAGTTTCATTTGATGAACTGGAGCCAGGTGTGCTAGCCACTACATTTAGGTGGATTGGCCATTCGCAATGTGAGGCTGTTTAATAGAGCTCTGTTGGGGAAGTGGCTATGGCGATATGGAAATGAAAGGGAGTCTCTTTGGAGACGTATTATTCACTCTAAATATGGGAGTTTTCCAAGACGTTGGATTTCAGCCACAATTCCAGGATCTTATGGTGTTGGTCTTTGGAAAAATATCAGGAAGGATTAGGCCCATTTTGCCCGATACCTGAGATTTGAAGTGAGGGATGGGACTCAAATTAAGTTTTGGAATGATTCTTGGTGTGAGATAGGTCCTCTTAAGGAGGCTTTTCCTGAGTTATATAATATTTCTCGAGATAAAGAGGCTTGGGTTGCGGATCATCTTATTTATCAAAATGATGTTGTGTCATGGTCTCTGAATTTCATTCGTCCAGCTCAAGATTGGGAGTTAGAGGCGATATCTTCGTTTATGGTGTGCTATACCAAAGTTGTGTGAAGGGTTATGGTTCGGATAAGGTGTGGTGGGAGAGGGCTAATGGTAAAGGATTCCAAGTAAAGCTTTTTTATAAAGCCTTGCTCCCTTCCACTGGTTTCTCGATTCCATGGAGGAGTATATGGAAGACGAAAGTTCCCCCCCGAGTGAGTTTTCTTGTGTGGACTGCTGCAATGGATAGAATTTTGACTATACAGAACCTTAGAAGATGGCATGTGATGGTGATAGACTGGTGCTATATGTGTAAAGCAAGTGGTGAATCCACAGACCACGTTCTTTTACACTGCCCCTTTGTTTTTGATCTTTAGAGCTGTATATTCAGTCTTTTTGGTCTGCAGTGGGTCATGCCTAAAGGGGTTTTGGAGCTCCTAGCTTGTTGGGGGGAAGGCAGGGGAAAATCAAAGATCCAGGATCTTTGGAATTCAATCCCTCATGGCATCTTTTGGGTGTTATGGTGGGAGCGTAACTTAAGAGCTTTTGAGGGCAAGAAAAGAAGTGTGTTAGAGCTTAAGTGGTTCCTTATTCGCACCTTGATGGATGGGTCTAATGCCTCAGGCTCTTTTTCTTTTTCTTCTATTTTTGAATTCTTAGATTTTTGCATGCTGTAATTTTGTGCTTTGATCTAAGTATACTTCCTGTGTACCTGGGTCATTGCCTTTTTTGTTAATAAAATTTTTATTACCTATCAAAAAAAATATATATACATATAGACATATATATATATATATATATATTATATAATATAATGTTGTTGTTTATGATAGTTGTGTATTTATATTTGATAACAATTGTGTGGTTTTGTCACTACACCTAAATAATTAATAGTTTACACTTAGTTGTTGACTTTTTTTTTTTTAATAAATAAAAAATTACTATATAATTAGTTTATAAAATTTAATATTCAGATTAAAAAGTGTGAGTAATTTATGAGAAAACCATCTACCATTGATAAGATACTTTAATTTAAGGGAAAATTGTTCAAAATTCAGAAACTACTGCACAATCTTCTCTTATATTTAGCTTTGCCTCTACATTGGTCGATGTTTGATGATTTTTTATTAATATTATTGTTTTTTTATATATTGTGTAAAAATTAGTTTTAATTTAGATGTAATTCAAGCTAAAAACAAAATGTAATTTTGATTTTGCATATGTAATTTTTGTTTTCTACTTTATACTTTTTTAAAAATATTTACTAATAAGTGTGTAATTAAAATTGGGATGGGTTTGGACAATTCAAATCTTAGAGCTGACCCTAATTAGAAATAGATTAAAATTAAAGAATTAAAATGAAAAATAAATAAATAAAAATATTGAATTAAAAAACATATGAAAGTTAAAAGGATTTAATTTATGCTTACACTAAAATACAAAGGATACCAAGAATCCTTTTACGCAAAAAATTACATACAGGAGTTATTTAATAGAGTTGGCCATCTCAAGACTTTACAGCACGTATTGCTCAATGAGACCAACAATTGTTTTCATCTCTGATAAAGGTTGATAAATATTGAGATGTTGATGCAAGCTGGTGCAGCAGCTGCAGATTCAAGTCTGTTACAGATGTTTGAAGAAGAAGACTTGAGATCAACAACATGTAGTTTAGTTCTTGTATCATTAATGTATTGTATTAAACTACATGTAGCTTAGTTACTGATTAGTTAGTTATATCAGACACTACACGTGCATTGTTCTTATTTGTAGATACAGAAATGATTCTTTCACA
This sequence comes from Fagus sylvatica, assembly GCA_907173295.1. Taxonomy (NCBI): domain Eukaryota; kingdom Viridiplantae; phylum Streptophyta; class Magnoliopsida; order Fagales; family Fagaceae; genus Fagus; species Fagus sylvatica. The sequence continues at coordinate 23,654,579 of OU015768.1, forward strand.
CCATGTGTGAAAGAACTATTTCACACCACCACTAAAAGACAAATCGGTTATTCCTAATTTGTTATTCCAATTTCTAGTATCCCTGTAACCAAACACCTATTATTTCTGAAAATTTCACTCTCTCTCCTCCCGAATGCTCTGCTATGCTCTCTCCCCCCGAATTTTATGCTCCTTCTCTCCCCGATCTGTCTTTATGAAGCCATGGATCTCTCTCCTCTGAAAGTTTTTCCTCTATTGAAGTTTGAAGTTTGAAAGATTTGGGATTTGAAAGTGTTGATTTGAGATCTAATTTGGGTTTAAAGATTTGGGTTTTCTATTGAAGTTTGACGTTTGAAAGATTTGGGGTTTGAAAGTGTTGATTTGAGATCTGATTTGGGTTTAAAGATTTGGGTTTTATTTGGGTTTGGGAATAACAAAGTTTTGATGTTTGAAGTTGGGGTTTGATTATATTTGTGAGGGTTTGGATGATTTTGTTAGGGTTTGGAAATAATAAAAGTTGAAGGTTTTGTTGGGTTTAATATTTTTTTGAGGGTTTGGTTGATTTTGGTTGAGATTGGAAATAATAAAGTTTGGTTTTTTTTATTTTGAAGTGATTTTGGTTGGTTGAGATAAAAAATAATAAAATTGTTACAAAGATGCCAAGAAACATGTTTAATAGATGCCAAGAAACATGACCAATTCGTATGAACATGTTTAAATGTTCATACAATTTTCTGGAAAATGTGGACAAAAACATGAAATTATGGACAAAAACATGAAATACACTTTCTGGGTTCACTTGAATGTTCATGAATGTTCATAAGTAGACTCGAAATGTTTGTCCATAATTTCATGTTTTTGTCCACATTTTCCAGAAATTATATGAACATTTCTGGGTTACTTAAATGTTCATAAGTAGACTCGAAATTTTTGTCCACAATTTCATGTTTTTGTCTATAATTTCATGTTTTTGTCCACATTTTCCAGAAAATTGTATGAACATTTCTGAGTTCACTTAAATGTTCATAAGTAGACTCAAAATTTTTGTCCACAATTTCATGTTTTTGTCCATAATTTCATGTTTTTGTCCACATTTTCCAGAAAATTGTATGAACATTTCTAGGTTCACTTAAATGTTCATAAGTAGACTCGAAATTTTTGTCGACAATTCATGTTTTTGTCCATAATTTCATGTTTTTGTCCACATTTTCCAGAAAATTGTATGAACATTTCTGGGTTCACTTAAATGTTCATAAGTAGACTCGAAATTTTTGTCCACAATTTCATGTTTTTGTCCATAATTTCATGTTTTTGTCCACATTTTTCAGAAAATTGTATGAACATTTAAACATGTTCATACAAATTGGTCATGTTTCTTGGCATCTATTAAACATGTTTCTTAGTATCTTTGTAACAATTTTATCATTTTTTATCTCAACCAACCAAAATCACTTCAAAATCAAAAAAACCAAACTTTATTATTTCCAATGTAGACAATGGCAATAGGTTGCACCTGGGTATTATTTATTTGAACATATTTAGTTTCACCACAATTTGGGAAACGTTTTTAGACATTCTTTTTTTATATCTTTCACAACGAGTAATGTAAAAATTCCAATGGCAATAGGTTGCTCCTGGTAACATTAAATATAAAAGAAACTCATGGGTAACCTAAAATATATGCAAATGTTTCCAACCAATTTCACCATTTCATTTATTTACTCCATTTACAAAAAATAAGATATTGTTTCTGTTGACTACCTTTAATACAATCTCAAGTACAGAAAGAATAGACCAACCAAAATTTTAAATACAAAAAGTATAAACGTAAATACAAAAATAACAAATGTGTATCAAAACATAAAAATATATGCCGGTAAGGAATTGAGCAGCAGCAAGTACGGTAAAGAATTATCCAGTTTTAGCTTTGTACAGCTTGGGCAGCAATGAATTGTAATAGAATTCCAACAGAATGCGTTGTCGAATTCTTGGGCAATCAGCCTACAAAACATAAAAGACATTTAGAAATTATTGGTTAGTTGTTTTGACTTAAAATGAATGCATTAACGCATCATGAAATGAAGGTGTGGAAATCATACCTCTCCAAACTGTACTATCTTGTTTAAAAAAATCAAGAATTCCATGTATGTCAACATGAAAATCCCATAGTCGGAGCTGGAAAAATTGAGGCAAAAGTACATAAAAATCAACATTGATCAACATAATTTATGAAAATTTACTTCACTCAAAATTTAGATTCATAACATCCATAGAAACCAACATGTACCAACAACCTACGTAACATTCATAACATCCATAGAAAGTGTGGAGAATTATCTTTAACTTTGGACATTATTGTCCACATTTTTTGGAAAATAGTATTAACATTCAAGTGAACCCAGAAACCAACATAGCAACTAACAATTACATTTGAGTTATCAACCAACAACCAACATCTCAATTACATTTCACTTCATCAAAACAACAACAATCAACATAGCAACCAACATTTGCATTTGAATTATCAAAACACATTAGAAGAAAATATGAACTTACTTACACAGTCTACACTCAAATTTGTCTCAATATATTTGGGGTCATGATAGATATTGGTACTTACGCGTATTTATCTTGTTTTGATATGTCATTCTTGTTTTCTAAGAGCCATGTATGGACATCCTGATGGCCCAACTTCTCTATGCATATCTGCTCCAAAACTTTTCGCTATGATGCAAGCAGCAGAAAGTAGTATCAATGATACTGAGTTAGCAAGAAAATTGAAATGAAAAACAAATGTTTACCAATATTGGTGCCGAAACTCTATGGGTCGCACTAGGTAAAGAATCAAAAAAATAGAAAACTTTTTTTAAGCAATCTACAACCAGCATAACAAAATGGCCACTGTGGCACGTTGGGACAAAAATCTGCATTAAGAAACACGAAAGGGTAGGTCATACACAGTTTTTTCAAAATAGAAATGAAATAACAGTTTTTGACAAAATGAAGTTGGAAAAGGTCTCTAATTACTCGGTTGCAATTTCCCGGCATTGCGCGTATACAACTAGGGCGGAACACAGATTCTGGTCCAGGCTGGTCATCTTGAACGGGTTGTTTACCCTTTCTTGTTCTTTTGCCTCTTTGTGTTGAAGTTGATTGAGCTGAACCCAGGATCGTAGTCTGCATAAATCATAGTTAGTTATTTCGACAAAAGAGCTCGTTGTATTGACATCATTCATAGTGTAAAAGTATGAACAAGTATTTGCCAAGGTTGAAATTTTGTTATTTTACCCCGCCATGTACGCTTATTATAAAGTTTATGTATGGTGGAGGGTGGCCGCTTTCAGTGAGTTTTTCCATGAGTACATCCTTGAAAGTGTCCACCACCTGCATGTGTCACACTTGCTTAGTAAACAATGTCGAATTGTAAAACTCATGTCTCAAATATGCAAAATAAAGAAAGGATCTAAAATACAAATGAGTATGTAATTACTGCGGTGGATATCCACCTAGAACTTTCGTCCTAAGCTTGATCGCCTAACAATGATGAAACATTTCGACCCGTGATCTCATATGTTTCGGTCGAGATTGCAATCTCATTGCTATCAACCCCGTTGGGCCTAGAAAATTTTAAACGTGTTATAAACCAGTATGAGGTAATATATCTAATCACTTCATAAATCATTAAATAATTGAAAGAAACGAGTTGTTACAACCTTGTCCTAGTGGCCCGCCTTGTCACAAACGACCATTTCTTCCTAAAATCAACCAAGACAGCCTCGTCATCAGCTGTTTGCTGGTACAGGAAATGAGCATCCACCCACTGCTTATATGATTTTTAAACAAAAAGTATATAAAGTTATTTCATATGTGATTTTTAAACAAAAAAAAGTTAAAGCATGAACCCAACATAAAGTAAACTTGCATTTCTTAATTACTTTATTCTTAAACAACACATGTACCTCATTTCTGACCGGTTCCGATTGGCACTATTTGAACCTTCTTTTGGGCTCGTGTTTTCGCCGCCCTTGTATACCTCACAGTAGTAGCCCC
>OU015768.1:23658707-23692468 GCA_907173295.1 Fagus sylvatica
AGCATCGCATAAGCAAAGGATTTCAACATAAGAAATCGTCTCTGTTAAGATGCGATTTCACTTGGGCATCGTAATGCAATATCAAAAGTACTGTAGTTTTGCAAATCATTTTATTTTTTTTTTTTGTTGATAAAAAGCAAAATCATTTCAAAACATTGGTAATTCTACAGTTTGATAGTATATAACAAAACGAGTGAACTCCTAGTCCCAATTGGGCACACCCAAACATGGCCTAAGACCGTTAGTTGTCCTAAACGGGGCCTAAGACCAGTAGTTGTGAATTGTGATAAGTGGCCCCTATACATTTATGTGTGAGCTAGTCCTTTTAGTCTCATACCCATCTACAATAATTGTTCTTACACGGCACATGTAGAAAAGAAAGTGAAGAATCCACAATTATTGTTGATTTTACAGTTATCGATGGCAGACATGAATGGAAATTAAAGAAAGCATAATGTACTATGAGAGCGTCGTGGATCATGCGAAACTGTGATGCTCAAGCTACCCGACAATGCGACATATCTTTTACAATCAGTTTGCTTTTAACACTTCGATATTTACCTTTCAGGTAGGGAATATTTGAACATATATATTTAATCTTTTTGTTTTTGCTGAGAGAACATGTAGGGAATATTTGACATTATCAAAAAATAAAAAAAATGTAGGGAATATTTGAAAATATATATTTAATCTTTTTTTTTTTTTTCTACACTCTTTTTGAGAGAACATATATATTTAATCATTTATAGAATCTGTTTTTTATAGGGAGAGCAAGTTTATATTAGCACTTGCACATATATATTTAATCATTTATAGCTTCGTAAGAGGCAAATTCGGGTAACATATGGTCAATAGTAATCTTAAATTTAGGGCTATACTTTTTTTTTTAATTTTTTTTTATTTTACTGATTACATGATTTTATTGATACCAATTTGATGAATTGGTGCAAAGAAGTGAGCTTCTCTTATATGGCTGCTTATTTGGAGATATAGTAAATAAGAATATGTTTCTAAAATATAATAAAAATAGAGACGATTACCTTTGTATCTACTGTTCATTATTTGTTTTCCCCCAAATGAGCCACAGAAAATATTGTCCGAGCATATGGATTTGGATTGGTCCAGTGCTCAATCCATTCCCCGAGCAGATTACCATGTTACTACTTTGGCACGGAATAAAAAGAAAGTAAAAGACAAAAGGAGGAAATAACTGTGACCCACTTAAATAAAAAGAGAAAGTAAAAGACAAAAGGAGAAAATAATTGTGACCCACTTAAAAAGCTAAAGTTGATAGAGAAATTATTTTCATTGAAAAATTTGGACAGGAAAGGATTTGTGGACAATAGATGCCCCGTGGATCATGTCCAATTATTGTATATTGTTATGAATAGTTAAATAATTGAGTGTCGGCAAAGAGTGTCAGTAGACACTGTTGACACCCAATTATTGAGTGAATTGAGCGACATAAATTATTAAGTGAACAGTATTTGTATAGTAACATGAATTATTATGTGAATAGTACACTTTGAATCACTTATAAGCTTGTTTGTTTGTACATACTTTTTATAAAACTGTTTTTATGTTTGTAAAACAGAATTCATAAGCTCCACCATTTTTTTTTGTTTAATATACTGGTTTCAATTTTGTTCTTGAAAACAATTTTTTTTATTTTCATGGGTCCCACGCCCTTTTTCAAAACAGTTATAAGCTGTTTTCATTATTTGTTTTTTATCTCATTTTATTTTATACACATAAAATAAATATAATAATATTTTTTTAATATTTTACAGATAAATATCAACTACTCTTTTCTCTCTCTCTGTTGTAGATAAATATCAACTACTATTTTTTTCTCTCCCTCTCTCTATTGTAGGATAACAATAAAAAATAAAATAAAAACAAGACTGAAAACATGTGAGAAAATAGGGTGCCAAACAATTTAAATTTAAAAAAAAAAAAAAAAAAATTTAAACAAGTTTCAAATTTCAATTTGAAAAGTTGAAAAAAGCCAGGAAATGAAAATAAAAATGAAAACATGTACCAAACAAACCCTATATATATATGTGGTTTCAGTTTTGTAAGAAATATAAGAAATCTTAGAATTCCATAAGAGAATTTTCTCTGGTTATGGATGACCACTTTATAAGAAAGTTCTCAAAAGAATTTATGTTTTTCATTTCTCTTGCTTTATCTCTTTCATTTTATAACACGTTATCAACACGAAACTCTAACCAAATCTTAAGAAATGGAGTTGTTCTTACTTTATCTCCAACTCACTATAAGTTTTATTCTTAAGAATTGATAATCTTACTTATATGTTATTATCTTGATCTATAGTCTATAAATTTTATGTTTATGGATTATAAAATCCTATGGGTTTTATAGTAAAGATATTATATCTAATGATATTATCAAATATGGTCAATTATAAATTATGCAATCCCATTATACTTATGTGAGATATGTTTATTAATTTTGTATACATATCTATTAATTATTTGTGACACGTATCTTTATCTTAAGCTTATTAAGATGACAACCACGCATCCCAGCAGGATCGTGTAAAAGTAATGATTTTTATTCATCATCATCTATATGATGGATTAAAAGGACTGAGTACCTTATAATAAGGGATCTCCTAATTTTATGAAATGATTTAAGAGAGAGGTATGGATGCACCAGAAACTATACCTTACAAGAACTCCTTATAGATATGGATGCACTAGAAGCTGCATCTTACAAGAACTCATTATAAATATGGATGCACCAGAAGATGCATCTTACAAGAACTCATTATAATTGGATGCACTTGAAGTTGCAAAATTATAAAAGTGCAAGTGAATACAACTTTACACTTGATGCACCTGAAGTTGCAAAATTTTAAAAGGTGTAAGTGAGTAAAATTCTGCACTTTCTAAATTAGCTCACAATTAAAATTATGTGAGGGAAAATCTCTGAAAAAGACATGTTAGGAAAAAGGAAAATCATATATATCATGTCTCAAAAGTGCTCTTGAAGTAGCAATATCAAGAACGTAAGTTCAAGAAGAACTCTGAACTAATGTTGCCTTCTATTGGTTAAACAAAATAATAAGATTTTGCTAAAAATCCACAAGTTCTATCCGACCAGTTATATACCATTCCCTGAAGTGAATGAAACCTCATTTGATAATTAAAGGTTCGTGGACATAGAAGTGGTATGAACAAAATCAAGAAGGATGTACTCAAATATTCTCTCAAAAGAGATATTACACCTTACCACCTGAAGTGAAATTATTAACAATAAATTTTGTTGATCCAGAAGATCAATCCAGAAGATCACATGAGTTATTTTGATATCCTAAATAAAATGGATGTCACTCATTTGATTTCTTCTAAGGATACAAATGGATAATTAATAATTTGATTGAATATCCATACCAGTTAACATATTGTTCTTGATCATATTATCACATTTTGTTATGTTTTAAAGAATCTTATTAAACTGCATATATTGAGATTTAATACCATCTTCTTAAAGATCATGTGCAAAAGAAACACATCACATTTTGAGCACTTCCAATTTTTCTTTTGTAATATAATATCGATAATTTTGGCCAAGTTTCCTACAAATTAATAAAATTTCTTATGATTTTTTGGAAGATGAATTCTGAAGTTGAACACGATTTTCCCCTTACAGGCACAATTTACAGGGTATAGACAATGAGGGAAGCACCTGTAAGACTATAAAGAATGAAGGATGTAAGAGAGCCAGCAGTCATGGTGCCTGTTATTGTCAAGTAAGCTCCATAAACCACCACTACAATGACAGATAATGTTGATGCTGCATTTAGTCCTCCAAAAAATATACCAACTACTCTCTGTCAGGAAAAGCAAACCTTAAAATCTCAGAATTTTTTGTTTTCAAATATACGCATTTTACAGCTTCCAATGAAGGATAGAGAGAGATAGAGAGAGGACATAAATTAGTCTTGACACTCACAGCTTGTCTGAGACCAAGATTCAATGTCTCATCAACTTTTTCTGAGTAATTTGAGATTGTATAGGCTTCTTGAGCAAAAGATCTGACTGTTCGAATGGCCCCAAAAGATTCCTAAAAATCAATATTGCTCAGGAAGAATCAATTTTAGAACTAAAAAATTGAGTAACAATTTTTCTAATAATAAGTTACTTGTCTGGAACTAATTAACATCCACAAATTGCATAGGATAAAAGAAGTACAAAGAATCCATGCAAATCAGTTCAGAATTTTTTAATGTTCCTATTTTCATCTTTAATTATTCTTTACCTGAAGATAAGCAACTGTGGATCATAACTCTTGGGATGTTCCTGTGACTTCTCACCTATTTCCCTTGAGAAGCATTTCTTCGTGTTCCTCACAAGGTCTGTTTTTACTTGGTTGGTGGCAAGGTAAGATTCTTACTATTGATAATTTGTGTTAAGGATTTGGGTGTTGGATTGGTGCTATGTGCAAAAGGGCTTGAATCTGAAATTTCTTGTGAGTATGCCCCAATTCCTTGGGGTTTCTTGGGCTATGGAAACGACTTGATCTTTTGCATTGCTGGAAAGGGCCTGCGTAATATATCATCCCCTCTTGTTTAAGTGGCTCTTGTGGCAGGAGAGGAACCAAAGGGCATCAAAGATTGAACGCCACTAGCGGATTTGAAACTTTCCTTAATAGCTGCTGTTTCCAACTCTTTGATGCAATCAACATATTCAAGTCCTTACTTTTCCATTCCCTTATTAAAGAATATATCTTATTTATCTTTCCTTAATCTATTGCAAGTTTCAAATATCCTTCACCCTGTCCTTCACACTATTTGCCATACAGTTCATCAACACTTAAATCTACCCTCTCAAACTTCCATTTAGACTTCCTTTGTGCCACTTTGTATTTTTTCCAAAAACAATTATTTATGAAATAAGAATTAAAAAATATTGAAAATGCATGGTTCCCAGTGCCATGCATTGAGCAATTAAAAAATTGATAAATAGAAATATAAAGTTCATATTTTGCTTACAAACCTCTGCAATTGAGGCAGATACTGCAGCTGCAGCTTGAGTTGAGTGTGAAAGTTCACGAAGATAGCGCCCAAATTTTCGTACAGCAACCGAAATGACTGGCACTACGGCCAAAGCCAACACTAAGGAGGAAGATACATACAATGAGAAGAATAATTACTAGACTAAATGAGCATTACTGAAAGTGAATAAAATCACTTACACGTTAACTTCCATGAAGATGAGAACATGAAGCCAATGCCGATAAATGCAGTTGTTAGATTTCGGAGTGCCTCAGAAAGATTGGTAGTTGCAGCATTCTTTATGATCTGAGTGTCTTCAGATAGCCTGCTTAGGAGTTCCCCCGTTCGAGTGACATCAAAGAATGCTATTTCCTATTGAACCATGTAGGATCAACCATGCCAAATGGTATTTAGAGTTCCAATTCAATACTAATAAGATAATTATAGAACTTGGTAGTTATTGAGTTCCATTGTTTCTAATACAGCTCTCACACTAAAGAAGTTATTCACAGTTTGAATATGTATGCAGCATGATATATTGATATAAAACCCAAAAGACCAGTGGTACAGTGTTTTAGAAATTGCTATAATGTTTCTATATGTCCTTTTGTGATTCTGCGTTTTTTTTAATCTCATATGTATTGTTTCAGTTTTTGTAAGTTTGAGAACTAATGGGTCTAACCTGATGGATAAGGTGACTGAATAAGTCCTTTCTCAAACGAGCTACGACTCTTTCACTAGCAGAAGAAAACAACCATGCTCGAAGTGCTGTGCACAGTGAACTAAAAAAAGCACAGTCAATTAACAGTAAACAACACAAAGCTAACATTGGCTCTTAAAATAAGTTACAAGGATGAATAATCTTTAGATGGTTCTTTCTCAAAAAGTGTATTATTATCATCCTTTTCATGGCCGTCATATATGATATAACCAATTCAGCAAATGCTTAATATTACCCATTTTTGGTAGAAAGCATGTTATTTCTATGAAAAGCATTGGATGGAGATCTTGTTGAATTGGTGTGTCATTGGATTATATATGTTTTCATTTTCTGGTGCTAGGATTTAAATTATAGTTATGTGATTTGGAGAAGTTTGAAAAAGCGAAGTTAGGTTATTAAATGTTGTAAGAATTTGTGCCTCTTTATTTCTAGTTGGAAGAAAATTGAGTTTCTCGCCTATGTATTTTTAATTTGGTGAAGGCCTCACTGTATTAATAAGGCTTCCTTGTTTTGGCGTTCTGAAACTTACAGTGTTTCCTATCCCAAAATAAAAAAAATAAAGGTAAAAATTATGGATCTTTTATTTCTTCTGTTCTGGCCAGAGCATTCTTTGATTTATTAAAATTTGTAAATAAGAATTACTTCTGCAAATCTATACTCTTTTATAAAAACCAATGTTGGAGTATTCAGTGAAAGGAAAAATAAATTAGGCATCGTTGATCCTTTTGCATTTTTATGTTGTTTATGTTTGTACTGTCATAGTTGTTCCTTTATTCATATAGGTTTGTTCACTTCTCATTTCCACCCTTAAAGGATCTTTATTGATGCCTTTTGTGATGTAGATTACAGTGATTTTATTTTTCTCCAAACTAGTCACACACACCCATCTCATGCTCTCTTCAGAGTGTGGAGATATTTGACAGCAACCAAAGCATTCCTATAACCTATAGTCATTAGAAACTATTTATTGTCAGTGCAGTAAAAACAAAAAAGAATATCATACCCAACAACAACTATCAGCACAATAGCCAATATGGTGTCCTTGATGGCATCCAGAGCTTGTGACTGCTGTTCAGGAGTTCTAATATCTGTTGATACAATGTCTATTATCATACCACCATATTTTGGCTGCATGGAAAGAATCATGATATATTGTCAGAGAGACAAGGATTGCAATAAGAACAAACCAATTAATGAGTTAGAATATATTTTAGATCTTTTGTTTATTTGTTTCATGATCCTATGTGGACATATCTCTTAAAGCTTATCAGAAAATTGGAGTCAGAACAAAAGCTTTTACCTGTATGTGCAACTAGCTGCTTGCAAAAGGAACTACTAATGGGAAATAGCAATATTATCATTACTTAATAACTGGAGCAATGAAAAAAAAAAAAAGAAGGCTTTCTAAAGTCAAAATCTGAACAGAATGAGCAGAGCAATATACATGCAACAAGCTAGCCAATGGACGAGGTAATGCTGTTGAAGCTCTTAGGTCAGTAGTGAAGAACTAGACAGGTGCCTGGGTTAATTAGTTTTTCAGTGATTACACAAACATCTCATAATGCATCAGGAAGTAAGAGGATTTGAAACAGAGAAGCAAGATTTCCCATATTGGACGAGTTTTTTCCTCATAAAGACTCTCACGAGATCCCCCTCTATGTCCAGAATAAATAGGTTCTTAGTCTCAGTGAGTTGGGACTCTTTCTTCTCTTCCTCTGTTCAAAGTATTCTTTCGCAAATGCTCTCGGATCATTTTCCTGTCCTGCTTGATAGTGGTTGAATTCGAGGTGGGAAATCTCATTTCAAATTTGGGTGTGGTTGAACTCAGAGGGTGTGTGTGTGGCTTTTTTTCTCATAAAAAAACAAAATTTCCAGTTTTCTTGAGTCACCAACATATACAGGATTGACAATAGAGCATAGAGTTCCAAGTGAGCCAACGGAAATCCTAAAAAGGTACTTGGAAGTTAAATTAACAATCCTTTCACTATATTAGCATTAGATGAAGAAAAAAAATGAGACAGAGGTCTCTGATGGCAACTAATAGGTAAATCAACATACAATCAGAATACTTGACGTGGATGCTATCAACAATGCAATGGTGGCAACAACTAGCTTCCCTGCATCCGGTTTTGCCTGTAAAACAGGAGGTTTTTCACCATTTGACATATTTAAGCATCGTTACTTACAACATTATCAGAACCCATCACGAATTTCCCACTTACCAGTGCCAATACTCTACAAAATCCTACATTTGCTGCCTGCAGCATTTGACAAAACACAGTTATAACTTTTTGACAAAACAGCATTGAATCAGAGATGAATTAAATTGTAGTAGTATTGAATGACTTAGAGTAGCCTTCACCTCTACTGCATCCCCATGCTCAAGGTCTGTCGCATGTCCATCAGTCGATTCGTCTTCTTTTGCTTTCCTCTTTGCCTATACGAATCAAACCAAATTGACTATCTTTTTTCAGGACCAATTAAAAAGGACCTTAAAGTCTACTTACAGTTAAAAGATTTAGTATCTTCATTCTCAAAACAAATAGACAAACATGGAACTAAGAAAGAAAGTGCTTATGTACTTAACCTGAAACTAATATTGTTAGTGTCAAATGCAAACCAAAATAATGGGAAACATCAAATTCAACTTTATGTTTATTTTCAGTTTGTTGGCCAACAAATTCTGGGAAAGGGAAAATGCCCACAAAACAGAAAAAGCAAAACAACCAATCATACTCACACTCACTACCAATGGAATTTAAGGATTCAAGTGAGAGAAAAATAAGAAAAGCACAAGAGTTTCATATCAAATTCCTCCTAAAAACCTATAATAAGAAAAACTAATTAAAAATAATCATATATCAAATAACATGGCAATTGAATATAACCAAGTTCTTGATATGGGCATAGTAGTATTGCAAATTAAACAAACATGACTCTCAAATAGATTACCCATAAAAGAAATTAACTAACTAAAAAAAAGAAAGAAAGAAAGAAAGAAAAAAACAAACCTCCTTATTCAAAAGAGAAACTCTCTCACTTCCGGAGGAAACAATGGACTTTGAGGTCCAATCCAAGTGCTGCTTCTTACCCATCAATAAAGGAAGAAACTTTGTTTCGCGGGAAATGTAGATGGGGGTTTAGAAAGTCGTTGGAGTGAAAGTATTAATACAAAGAGACAAAGATCTTCGATCAACTAACTGTTTCAGTTTCACAATAAGTTCTGAGAAAGTATCTGAAATGAATGAATATAAAAGTGCGCACAAACTGTTTCAGTGACAAAACCTTACTGCCATTGGTACACTTGACTAATAAGGTATTACAAGTCAAAGTGCGCACAAATTGACTCGAAGACCTAAAATCATAAAATAAATAAAGCTAATCATGAGTATTTTATAGACACTCACCCTTGATATATGTGTTAGTTTTCTTTATTTTAACAATAGCTTCGTAATCAAACAAGAATCACGTCCAAAAAGAACACTCTCATAGCTTATATTCCAATTTTCATTTAAAAACGGAAGGACTTGTTTGGTACGTGTTTTGGTTTTCTGTTACACTCTCATAGCTTATATTCCAATTTTCATTTAAAAACGGAAGGACTTGTTTGGTACGTGTTTTGGTTTTCTGTTTTGGTTTCGTGACTTTTTACTTTATTGAAGTTGGAACTTCAATCCTGATTTGAATTCAAAATTGTAAAAAAAAATTTTGTTTGGTACATAGTTTCGGTTTCACAACTGAAATCACAATTTAAAAAAAAAAAAATTGTGTTTGGTACATAGTTTTGGTTTTTAGATTTAGTTTTTATCATTACATTAATTTTTCTTTTTTCTTTTTTCTTTCCCTTTTTCCCCACCACCCACGCACACCACCTCTTCATTTTTTTTTCTTTTTTCTTTCTTTTTTTTTCCCCACCACCCACGTACCCCACTCACTTTCTTTTTACTTTTCTCCCACCAGACATACATCCCCCCTCCCTCATTTCTCTCTTTTTTTCTTCCTTTCTTCTTGTTGCTTCTTGAACTTTCCTTGCTGGACGTTTTTACTCTTTACAACCCCCTCACTTTCCTTTCTTCTTTTCCAATTTTACACATATCCTTTCATCTTCTTTTTTTTTCTCTCATCTTTATTTTTTCACCGACTCTCCCTCTCAGTTCTGTTCTCTTTTTCTTTCTCTCTTCTTCCTCTAAAACACAAGCTCATATTATTTTCGGTGTTGCCATGGTGGAGGTTGAGGTTGGTTGTGCGAGGGGTTGCGAGAGGGAAGTTTTCGGCGACATGTGGGTTGCGATCGGCGCTGGAACGGTCACAGCGCGAGCTCGTTCCGGCGATGTGGAGGCTGGGTTGGCTTGTGTTGCAATCGGGTTTGCTAGAGGTGAGTGGGTTTTGGTTGAAGTGGGTGGATCTAAATTTTTTTTTTTTTGGGTTTGGATTGTTGATGTCAGGGATAGGGTGACTCAGGGATTTTGATGTTTGGGTCACGGTGGTTGTGGGTTTTGATGTGTGGGTGATAGGTTTGTTGAATGGAATGGTTGGCTATTCTGTAATGGCCGAGAGCAAGAGAGAGAGAAGCAGAGAAGCACTGGAGGAGAGAGAGAGAAAATGGGGAGAAAAGAAGGAACGTGAGCCAGTAACGGTAATAAAGTGGGACCACATGAATTGAGTCTGGATTTGAATCCGGCTTGAATTCAAAAACAGGCCAAAGGGTGTTCTCAAATTTGGCATGAGACCCACATAAAATTTAAGTTGAGATTTCAATCCTCACCTGTACTAAATATCATTTTTTTTAGTGGAATCCAGTGATCATAGATTTGAATCACTGAATCATGATTCAAATCCTTTGTACCAAACAGCCACCAAGATTCGTGGGATATCCTCTTACCCACTTTACCTAAAAAAAATTCTGGTCTATACTTTTATTAGGTACTGGACCGAGCAACGGTAACTTGTTTTCGACAACTCTATAAAATAATATATTAATAAATGAATAATTTGATGAGCAGGACACAAAGTAGTACGTACAAAGTGCCAAACAAAAAAGGGTCGGCAAGATTCGTCCCGTGATAGCCTAAAAAGTTAAGCTAATTCTGTCTAGATTTTTTTGGCCTTCTAACTTAAACATTCTTTTTGGGTGGAAGGGTTAAGGGGTGATTATTATATTAATTCGACTGTTCAAGCATGTTAATCATAATTTCATATGACCGGGTTTGAGACACTTACTCGTTGCGGAAGACCCGGATCGTTTTGGTTGGCCTGTTACACTGCTTTTCCTTTTTGATCTTCTGAACCCCTCTATGCTCTCGTGTTCGTCCTTGTTCTCGTGGGTTGAGGTTGGCTACTAGAGTTGCCCTTTTTTTTCACGAACTAAACCCTAAGGGATTATTTGAGAGTTTCACACACTTGTGAATTTGAGAGCTTTTCTCTCTGTATTTGGTTTTTTCTACGTATCATAAATTATATTCACAAAGAATATAATATGTTAGATAAGAGCACATCCCTTCTTTTAAGGGATTTGATAACTACTATCCCATGATTTGAATTGGATCAAATCATGGATAGTTATTCTTATCACATAACCAAATGGGACCCGCAACCCATAGTGGGCGGATCATGGGCTCGGGTCCATCCCGACCCATTAAATTATAACAGCTCCCACTCGCCCACACAGGGTGAGGCGTCCACCTACATAAGGTGAAGCAATCTCTCAATCTTTACAATAATCTCCTCATACTAGAAAATAGTTCGTGCGACCTCACGAGAAGAACGTACAGTCTCATGAGCAACAATTATCAAATCATCTCTTGACCAATAAAAGTGCATCATTCGAGAGCATCTCGATTATACCCTAGACGGTTTGACTATACCAGATTAAGCACTCTTCATCCCTCATGGTAAGCAGTGCTTTACCCCAAATATGTGATGTACTCATGTCCTATATTGCAAACACATTACAACATAGACGCTGGCCAGCAATGAGTTACATTACATGGTATATTATCAAACAGTCTTCCCTAAGTCCTCATGTTAATTAAATTGGGCTCAACCGCTTTCCCAGACATGCCCCGTCAGACCGAATCACTCATGGTCCTCGGTTTGCATGCTAAAGTAGCGACATTAAACTTCCTCTTCATAACATAGTCTTAGGTCGACAAAGGGTAAAAATAGGATCATTGATCCTTGTGGCTCACACAGTGACGAAGCAGGGATCATTCATCACTCCCACTGTCGGTCGGCATAAAGCACATACAGTATGAATTGTATGCTATGGCGTTATCTCATAAAAATGAGCATGTCACTATGGATGGGTAGAAACGCCATACGAATCTGAGTCTAGTCGCTACGCAAGCGCCTAACCTGAGTTTTAGCCCAGTCACTCTCCAAGTGCCTGCCTGAAAAACTCACATTCGGCTATAATTCAGGCTACATAGAGTCTTGGCATCACTCTATGTTCGACCTATCATGAGGTCTCATCTTAGCTCCATCTAAGGCGACATGTCACTAATATATATATCTTGCTCACCTTCTAGGTGCCAAAGATATAAATGTCTTAATTCGCTATCTTAGCGCTAAATGACATAAATGTCTCATCTTGCTCGCTATCTAAGCGCCAAGGTGAATCACCCGTGTGAGAGGGTCGATTCTTGCCTGGTGACATATTTCAAAGATGTGCTATCAACAATATTTCACATAAGAATAAAGCTGATAAAATGAATACTCATATCATAAAACAATAACAATAATGTCGATACAAAAACAAAGTATCTAAGCATATCATATCCTACGGAGTCCCATACTCTTAGTATGAGAGAAGAACAAATCTCTAGCAATAGGCTTGGTCAAAGGATCAGCCACCATGCTACCAGTAGATATATGCTGTAAGATCACTTCCCCTTGTGAAACCATATCTCGAATGTAGTGGTACCGAAGCTCAATGTGTTTGGCCTTCCCATGGTACTTAGGGTCTTTTGCATACGCTAGGGCTGATGTACTATCAGAATATAGTAATACAGCATCCTCTGCATGAGCTGTAACACCTAAACGTTGCAAAAATCTTCTTAGCCAAACAGCTTCTTGGACAGCTGCTGAACAAGCCACATATTCTGACTCCATGGTAGAGAGTGCAATGCATGACTGTTTCTTACTACACCAAGAAACAGCTCCACCTCCTAGTATGAATGCATAACCTGAGGTGGACTTGCGCTCATCTTTGTCACTGGCCCAATCAGCATCGCTGTAACCTGTCAATCTCAGGTCTCCGCCATGATAACATAGAGCATGATCACTGGTTCCACGAAGGTACCGTAGAATCCTCTTGACCGCTCTCCAATGAGCAGGTCCAGGATTGCTCTGATAGCGACTAACCATGCCAACTGCAAAGCATATGTCTGGACGTGTACACAACATCGCATACATCAGACTCCCAATTGCAGATGCATATGGCACTTTGGACATTTGATTCTTTTCCTCATCATTCTTAGGACACTGGTCTAGGCTGAGAGTGCATCCTTTTTCCATTGGAGTGTCAATGGGTTTGGAGTTATGCATATGAAAACGTTCAAGAATCTTCTTGATGTAAGTCCCTTGGGATAAACTAAGAAGTTTCTTTGAACGGTCTCTGGTAATCTTAACTCCCAGCACAAAATTTGCTTCACCCATGTCCTTCATCTCAAAAGTAGAGGACAACCACTTCTTAGTGGTGACAATGGAATCCATATCATTTCCAGCTAGCAAGATGTCATCAACATATAATGACAAGATTAGAATGCTTCTCTTAGATCGTTTAAGATACACGCAATGGTCTTCTTCAATCATCTCAAAACCAAAAGAGGTAATGGAATCATGAAATCTTAAATACCATTGCCTAGATGACTGTTTGAGACCATAGATGGAACGTTTGAGGCGACACACTTTGCGCTCATGTCCCTTAGCTTCAAAACCCGCTGGTTGAGCCATATAGATCTCTTCATCTAGTTCTCCATTGAGAAATGCAGTCTTAACATCCATTTGGAAAAGCTCTAAATCCTGTTTTGCTACAATGGATAGGATCAGGCGTATAGAGGCAAATCTCACCACTGGGGAGAATGTATCCTCATAGTCAATACCCTCTCGTTGAGTATAGCCTTTCGCCACGAGGCGCGCCTTGTACCTGTCAATTGAACCATCTGCCTTGCGTTTGACCTTTAGAACCCATTTGTTTCCAATGGTCTTGCGCCCAGGCGGAAGATCAACTAACTCCCAGACATTATTCTTGTCCATGGAACTCATCTCTTCCTGCATAGCAGTCATCCACTCATCCCTATCTGGTGAATGGAGCGCTTCACTGAAAGAAGCAGGCTCATCCACATCTTTAGCATCGCATAGGAGAACATTCCCCTCAATCTCAAAATGACGACGAGGAATGTGGCCTCTGCTGCTAACTCGGCGGGCTTGAGAATCTTGATCTAGTGTAATACTGCCACTAGGTTGAAGATCACTCCCACTATCTTCAGCGATTACAGGACGAGGAACTAATCCCCCACCCTCGCTTGAAGATGGTAAGGTGCCTTCATCTTCCTCTAACTCATAGAGGTCAAGATCTCTGTTAGCATCGCCAATGCTAGGAAAATCAGTCTCGATGAAATCGATATCGCGCGACTCTATTTCAGTCATTCCTCCATTGGGATGTTCACCATACATGACATATCCTTTCGAGCTATCAGAATATCTTATGAAGATATGCTTCCTAGCTCTAGGGCCCAATTTACCATACTTATGGGCGGTGCTGTGTACAAAACCAGCAGATCCCCAAGGGCGTAAATGCTCCAAATTGGGCTTTTCGCCTTTCCAGAGTTCGTATGGGGTGGAGGAAACTGACTGAGAAGGCACACGGTTAAGTATGTAGGCAGCAGTCAAAAGTGCATCCCCCCAAAAAGATATTGGGAGGTTAGCTTGCGCCATCATAGACCTAACCATGTCTAACAGTGTTCTATTCCTTCTCTCCGCTACACCATTTTGTTGCGGAGTGTTAGGAATAGTAAGTTGTCTGCGTATCCCCTTTTCTTCACATAGATCCTTAAATTGATCAGACAAGTACTCGCGCCCACGGTCAGTTCGAAGAGCTTTTAGGCTCTTTTCATGTTGATTCTCAACCTCTGCTACAAAGCGTTTGAAACAATCCAAAGCTTCATAGCGGTGAGCGATCAACTGAACATAACCATATCGCGTGTAGTCATCAATGAATGTGAGAAAATATGAGGCGCCATGACGTGCCTTTACATTCATAGGTCCGCAAATATCTGAGTGGATTAACTCAAGCGGTTGAGTAGCTCTCACAGCCTTACCAAAAGGCTTTCTACATGCCTTGCCTGCCAAACAAGGCTCACATATAGGTAGGTCGACCTTAGCGAGTGGGTAAAAGACCTTCTCTAGCTAACCTGGCATCCTATCTTTCCTATGTGCCCCAGTCGGGCATGCCATGTAGATGAACTGATAGTCATATTACAATCTGTTACCCAAATATCAACCTAAGAGGGGGGGTGATTTAGGTTGAGGCAAACTTTTTCGATTTAAATGCGGAATTAAAAACTATTTTCAATTAGCAAATGTTGAACAAATTTAAGAACACAATTCAATTGCAATATAGATATGATAGAAAATCAAACACAAGCATATATAAGCAATTGAAATATGTAAGAGATAGAGAGAGAGAAAATCAAACACAGTGATTGTTATCGAGGTTCGGCTTCCCCGCCTACGTCCCCGCCTCAAGAACACTTCTCGAGGATTCCCAAATTCCACTAATTTGACAATCTTCTTTCGGGTGAAGATCAAAACCGTTACAAATCTTCTTTACACAGGTGAAGAGTAACCACCGAGTGAAAAATCCTTTTCACTCTTAGGATTTATACCAAGACCCACAAATTTCCTTACAAGGTGAAGAGTAACCACCCAGTGAAAAATCCTTTTCATACTTAGGATTTATACAAAACCCTAACAAAATACTCACATGGTTTCAACAAAGTATTTGTTGTACAAGATAAGGCTCTCTCAAAGAGTAATTGTACACAATATGCTCACTCTAATAGTATATCAAGGATTTGATCAATATGGCTCAAAAAGTGTTTAGAGAAATTTTCAATCAAGGATTTTGAATGATATGAAAATATAAGCTTGAGAAGGATGGATTGATGTATAAGATGTTATCTTTTCTATCTTTGATTTCTCTTGTATGCTTGATGTTTAGAAATGAAGAAAGGGTAGTATTTATAGCCATCATGTTGTCTTGCATTCTTCTTGATTTTCAATCAATCAATTTGTTTTCTTTGAAAACTTTTCTTCTTAAGATTTTTCAACCATAATTGATATGGTTGTCTTGCATGTGAATTTCAATCAAGTTGTTTTCTTTGAAAACTTTTCTTCTTAAGATTTTTCAACCATAATTGATATGGTTGTCTTGCATGTGAATTTCAATCAATCAAGTTTGTCTTTGAAGACTTTAAGAGATTTTTCAATTGATATGGTTGTCTTATATTTGAATTTCAACCAATCAAGTTGTCTTTGAAGACTTTAAGAGATTTTTCAATTGATATGGTTGTCTTATATTTGAATTTCAACCAATCAAGTTTGTCTTTGAAGAACTTTAAGAGATTTTTCAATTGATATGGTTGTCTTATATTTGAATTTCAACCAATCAAGTTTGTCTTTGAAAACTTTAAGAGATTTTTCAATTGATATGGTTGTCTTATATTTGAATTTCAACCAATCAAGTTGTCTTTGAAAACTTTAAGAGATTTTTCAATTGATATGGTTGTCTTATATTTGAATTTCAACCAATCAAGTTTGTCTTTGAAAACTTTAAGAGATTTTTCAATTGATATGGTTGTCTTATATTTGAATTTCAACCAATCAAGTTGTCTTTGAAAACTTTAAGAGATTTTTCAATTGATATGGTTGTCTTATATTTGAATTTCAACCAATCAAGTTTGTCTTTGAAAACTTTAAGAGATTTTTCAATTGAAGTTGGTTTTAAAGTTGAGCCTTAAAGATCAAATCTTAATAAACTTTACAAAACCTAACTCTTACTTCTCATATGTCTCGGATCATTGTCTTTGAGCTTGATTTCTTTGTCTTGAGTCTTGATGACTTTGATCTTCAATGAATTTGCAACTTATCAACTTTGCATTTGCTTGATATTTGAATTGGCCATCTTGGTCCAATTAAATCAATAGTCAAAATTAAGCTTTAAAACATAAATCATTAGTTCATATGAAAATATCATTAATGAACAACTTAAAATCATGGTTATCATCAAAACTACATGAATGTCCTTGGATTAATTAGCCAATTAATAATTATTGAAACCTTGAGGCTAACAATCTCCCCCTTTTTGATGATGACACATATGATATGATATTTTTATACGATTTATGATTTTGAAGCTTTTCTTGAAAAGCTCCCCCTAAAATAATGCATATCTTTATATTAGAGATTTTTAAATCTCCCCCTATCTTTATGCATAGATCAATTTGTCATTTAAGTATTATCAAGCAATCAATATATATGCGTATTTTTGCCAATTATTGCAAGATATGATAATTCACCAATAGATATGATAATTCATTAATAGATAAAAAAAAATGTCATATCTTTCTCCCCCTTGGCATCATCAAAAATAAATATTATATTCAATATCTCCAAACATCATTCAACATTTTAAACAACAAAAATTTATTTCTCCTTTGATTTAGTTCAAACATAGAACAACTAACTAATATAACATATTTCTCCTATTTGGTACAAAGAAATAAAACAAATACATTCATATTTGTAAGATTCTTCATCCTAGTGGTTCGGATTGGATTGAGGGTTCGGTTGAAGATGCTTCAGGAAAGGATATGATGTCCCTTGCCATATGCCTAAAATGCTGATGATTTAAGCAATCTGGAAAGGACATGGGATGAAGCCCATATATTATGTACTCTCTCTCTTCTGTCATACAAAGCTTCAGGTGTATCAACAGTTGTATGAACGGGATGATTCGGATGAGGAAGATATATTTGGAGTGTATGCTAAAGATCTTCCCATCAACCTGGTGTATGAGAGAGGTACTTCAACCGAGAAGCATGATCAATAATAATCTTGCTTCGTGGAAACTTGATCAATAATAATTTTGCTTCTATCTGAGAAGATCAAGTATTTGATTTTATGAATCTCTAAATGATGCTGCATCCTCTTAGAGTGTTATCTAAAGAATGAGAGAAAATATTATCGGAGAGGTGTGAGTATGTAGTGGAGAGGTGAAGCGAATTTATAGGACAGACGCGCTGTTTGAAAGAATGGTTCAGATTTTGCTACGTGTCATAAGTGTGAATGAATGGTTCAGATTTTGCTATGTGTCATAAGTGTGAATGAATGGTTCAGATTTTGCTACGTGTCGTAAGTGTGAATGAAGGGTTCAGATTTTGCTATGTGTCAGACTTATCCAATTACGCACGCCATAGACACCGATAAATCAGGAAGTTTGAAAAAAAATTTCTGCTTTTTCAGAAAACAGATCTTGTCGACGCATCGAGTTCTGAGTCAGTGATATTTCCGTATACGTTAAATCTCGAGATTTGAACGTTGAATTTTGAAGAAAAATCTCGGGAGTCGGGTGATAGGTACAGGCTGGTGTTCAAAAATCTGAGGTTTATTTAACACACACTAATTTTCGATGAACTTCATCATTTTCAAACTCTTAGCTTAATCTCTTATTAGATTTTCTAGAATGGCTTCCTCTTCTTCTCAAAACAAACCAGAAACAATTAATCTAAATGATACGCCTAGTGTGATGCCAGAAGTCTGGCGTCCTTACTTCCTTTCAATTAATGGCCCTGTATCAGTAACTGATTCAGTGATATTGAATGGTGAGACTGCCACCGCAGTAGCTGCCGGTCTTTGTACTCCGGAGGATGCAAAGGTTTTAGCTGGGAGGACTGACCCACAAATAATAAATGAATCATTGGCACTCACGATTCAGTGTACTGCCACTGTTTCTAACATGGGACGTCGTCTTCATGTTAGGAATATGGAAGTGAAAGCGCTGCGTTCTCAAGTCACCATTTTACAAAGGTTGCTGAAGGAGAGTAAGAAGAAAGTAGGGGAGGTCAAGGAGGAGAACAAAAGGCTGAAGGCGCTCGTGGATTCTTATGCCGATGATTTGGTAATCCGGTCCACAGAGCAGAGCAAGACCACTAATAAGCTGCAGAAGCAGTACGAGAAGCTACTAGCTGAGGTGAAGGAATTGACTTCTCGCTCTATCCCCAAATAAATGTAGTGGGAAGTGTAGTGGTTTTTCCTTTTGTGGTGACTTCTCCTTTATGGCTTTCTTTTTAATAAACTCAAGTTTGTTTAAATGATGAGTTTTATTTCTTATTTTATGCATGAACATATACGCAAATATACATAGAACTGGACATATAATTTAATGTTCAAACAATATAACTAGGAAGATATAAAATGAACAATTTTATGAACATGATATGCATAAAATCATTTTATATTCAATTCTTAAGGTATATATAGATTTAACATAGTTGAATCAAAGAGAAGGATAATAAATTTAAGCTTATTTGATATCAACGTATCTAGCCATACCTATTTCACGTCGAATTGTGCAAAATCGTTCTTCAATGAGAGGTTTCGTGAGAATATCCGCCCATTGACTATCGGTGCTTACAAATTCAAGTTCAATGTCCCCTTTTTGCACATGATCTCTTATAAAATGGTATCTAATTTCAATGTGCTTTGTGCGAGAGTGTTGGATAGGATTTTTACTTAAACTTATGGCACTTGTGTTATCACACCTTATGGGAATATGATCAAAAAGAATTTTAAAATCCTCTAGTTGTTGTTTTATGTAGAGAGATTGAGCACAACAACTACCGGCCGCTACATATTCGGCTTCCGCCGTTGATAAGGCCACAGAATTTTGCTTTTTACTAAACCATGATACTAGTGAGTGTCCTAGAAAGTGACAAGTACCACTAGTGCTTTTGCGATCAATTTTGCAACCAGCAAAATCCGCATCCGTGTAGCTTATTAAGTCAAATGAATTTGACTTAGGGTACCATAATCCTAAATCAATGGTTCCAAGCAAATATCGAAATATTCGTTTGACTGCAATTAAGTGTGATTCTTTAGGACAAGATTGAAATCGAGGCGCAAAGACATACACTAAACATTATATCGGGTCTACTTGCGGTTAAATAAAGTAAACTACCAATCATACCTCGATATAGCTTAACGTCCACCGGTTTACCTTTCTCATCTTTGTCAAGCTTTGTTGAAGGACTCATGGGAGTTCCATATGCTTTAGCATTTGTCAATCCAAATCTTTTTAGTAAGTCTATGACATATTTGGATTGATTTAAGAATATCCCATCTTCGGTTTGCTTTATTTGAAGTCCGAGAAAGAATTTTAGCTCACCCATCATACTCATTTCGAATTCATCCTGCATAGTCTTAGAGAATTCTTTGCACAAGTTTTCATTAGTAGAACCAAATATAATATCATCAACATAGATTTGCACAATAAGCATGTCTTTTCCATCAAACATTAGAAATAATGTTGTGTCAAGTTTTCCACGTGTAAAACCCTTTTCAATAAGGAAACCACTTAGTCGTTCATACCAAGCTCTTGGAGCTTGTTTTAAACCATATAAAGCTTTTGATAATTTAAAAACGTGGTTTGGAAATTCATGATTTTCAAATCCAGGAGGTTGTTCTACATAAACTTCTTCGGCAATAAAACCATTTAAAAAGGCACTTTTGACATCCATTTGAAATAATTTAAAATTTTTAAAACATGCAAAAGCAAGTAACATGCGTATAGCTTCTAATCTAGCAACTGGAGCATAAGTCTCTCCATAATCAATACCTTCCTCTTGATTATAACCTTGAGCGACTAACCTTGCTTTGTTCCTTACTATTATACCTTCTTCATCCTTTTTGTTTCGGAATACCCATTTTGTACCAATGACGGAGTGGTCCTTGGGTCTAGGTGCAAGAGTCCATACCTTGTTTCTTTCAAATTGGTTTAGCTCTTCTTGCATGGCCAAGATCCATGATTCATCTTCAATAGCTTCATTTATGTTCTTTGGTTCAATCTTGTGAGAGAAACGCCATGTTGTTGCAGATGTTCTTGAGCTTTGATCTTGTGCTTACTCCACGTTCAACTTTCACCAATGATCAATTCTTTAGGATGACTATGGACTACGTTCCAACTTTTTGGTAATTCTTCATTGTTGGTTGGAGGAAGCGCTTTTTCTTCATCTTTTGGTTCATCTACTTGATCTTTGACTTTTTCACTTAAATCAACTTGGTTAGATGAACTAGCTTTATTTTCAAGAGAAATTGGCTCATCATCACAATTATTTTTTATATGGAATGGATTAGTTTCATCAAAAACAACATGCATAGATTCATCAACAACCATAGTTCGTTTATTGAACACTCTATATGCTTTACTATTTGTAGAATAACCAAGGAATATACCTTCATCGGATTTAGCATCGAATTTACCAAGATTATCTCTATCATTCAATACAAAGCACTTACATCCAAAAACTTTGAAATATCCAATGTTAGGTTTTCGATTATTCCATAGTTCATAAGGAGTTTTATTTAAAGTGTTTCTAATGATGGTTCTATTTATAACATAGCAAGCGGTGTTAACAGCTTCAGCCCAAAAGTATTGAGGTAAATTATGTTCATTAAGCATAGTTCTAGACATTTCTTGAAGTGATCTATTTTTACGTTCTACTACTCCATTTTGTTGAGGAGTACGAGGTGCCGAGAAATTGTGTCCAAAACCATTTTGATCACAATATAGTTCAATATCTTGATTATCAAATTCTCTACCTCTATCACTTCTAACATTGTTAATTGTATAACCTTTTTCATTTTGAATTCTTCTACAATGTTTAACAAATGCTTTATGAGCTTCATTTTTGTGAGCAAGAAATAATACCCATGTATAGCGAGAGTAATCATCAACAATTACAAATGCATACAATTTGCCACTTAAGCTAGCGGTTCTAATAGGACCAAATAAATCCATATGCAATAATTCTAGAGGTCTTGAAGTAGAAATAACTTTCTTTTTCTTAAAAGATGACTTTAGTTTGTTTACCTAGTTGACATGCATCACATATTTTATCTTTAACAAATTTAGTAACCGGCAAACCTTTTACTAAATCAAGTTTAGACAATTTTGAGAGTAATTCCATATTGGCATGTCCTAATCTTCTATGCCACAACCAACTATTTTCATTTATGGCAGCAAGGCAAATTGATTCTTTTGAAGTCATATTATCAAAATCAATAGTGTAGACATTTTCATTTCTAAATGCCACAAATAAAAC
The DNA here is from genome assembly GCA_907173295.1 of Fagus sylvatica. NCBI lineage: Eukaryota > Viridiplantae > Streptophyta > Magnoliopsida > Fagales > Fagaceae > Fagus > Fagus sylvatica. The sequence goes on from OU015768.1 coordinate 23,680,834, forward strand.
TTGATTATCAATTTCATTTACTATAATGCACATGATTGATTTAAATATTACATTATAGCCTTTATCACACAATTGGCTAATACTTAGCAAGTTATGTTTCAAACCATCAACCAAGAGAACATCTTCAATAACAAGAGAATGTGTTTTACCAATATTACCTATACCGATGATCTTTCCTTTTGAGTTATCACCGAATTTGACATTTCCTCCATCTTTTAGAGTAAGAGAAGTGAACTTGTTTTTGTCACCTGTGTCATATGCCTTGAACATCCACTGTCAAGAAACCACTTATCCTTGGTAGATTTGGATATCAAGCATACCTACAAAACAACTTCAAATAACCTTCTTTGGTACCCAAATTTTCTTGGGTCCACTAGGGTTAGCTTTTGGAGGAGTAGTTCCTTTGACTACCCAAATCATATTTTTCATGGGACATGTATGAATATTATGCCCTAATTTTCCACAATGTTTACATATGGGAGATTTCAAGAAGTTTTCATTAATGAAAAATTTTTGATAGTGTTTTTCTTTTATTTTCGGGTTATATCCAATACCCGCTTTGTCAAAAACACATCTTTGACTACCTAACAAATTATCCAAATTTTTCTTTCCATTTGTAAAGTTAGTCAAAATTTTGTTTAAGTTTTCAACTTTGAGTTTTAATTCTTTATTTTCATTTACTAAGAGATTTGAATCATAAGCTATTTGTGATGATGTTTCCACATCTTTTGCTTTCATTTTCTCAATGAAGCTTTGTGATTCAATTTTCAACTTAATTATTTCTTTTTCTAAAGATAGATTTTTATCATTTAAAGAAATAATTTGTTTTTCTAAAATTTCATTTTTGCTTTTGAAATCATCTAATTCGTTTGAAAGAGATGTGACTTTCTTTTTAAAAACTTTATTTTTCAAAACATTCTTCTCAAATTCTTCAACCAATTCTTCAAAAGCATTTTGTAATTCATCATAGCTATAAGATTCATCTTCTAAAGAATTAAGTTTAGAAGTTACCTCATCTTCATATGCCATTAAGCAAAAAGCTTCGGTAGAATCTTCTTCATCGTTGGATGTTTGAGGGCTAATGCTTGTACATTCATCTTTCTCTATTTGAGGCAATTTGTGATCATGAACAAGCATGCTCATCTTTGATTCTTGACTTGCTTCTTCATATGTAGCTTCAAGTCTTTCCCAAATTTCTTTAGCTGAATTACAACTTGAAATTTCATCAAATTCCTTTGAGTCAAACGCACAATATAAACAATTCATAGCTTTATAATTTAATTCAATGAGTTTGACATCATTTTCATCCCATTCAGTTTCTTGTTTGGGTATTTCTTGTTCTTCTACTATTTTAGTAGGAACATGAGGACCATTTACAATGATTTTCCATATGAGATAATCTTGACCTTTAATGTACGTAGTCATTCTAGTTTTCCAATAACTATAATCACTACTATTGAACAAGGGTGGTCTATTTGTAGATTGACCTTCAACCATTTGAGGTCTAAATGTGTTTGCCATGATCTTAACTCTAAGATTGTTAAATCTATATGTAGAGCCTTGGCTCTGATACCAATTGTTACCCAAATATCAACCTAAGAGGGGGGGTGATTTAGGTTGAGGCAAACTTTTTCGATTTAAATGCGGAATTAAAAACTATTTTCAATTAGCAAAAACAAATTTAAGAACACAATTCAATTGCAATAAGATATGATAGAAAATCAAACACAAGCATATATAAGCAATTGAATAAGTAAGAGATAGAGAGAGAGAAAATCAAACACGATGATTGTTATCGAGGTTCGGCTTCCCGTGCCTACGTCCCCGCCTCAAGATCACTTCTCGAGGATTCCCAAATTCACTAATTTGACAATCTTCTTTCGGGTGAAGATCAAAACCGTTACAAATCTTCTTTACACGGTGAAGAGTAACCACCGAGTGAAAAATCCTTTTCACTCTTAGGATTTATACCAAGACCCACAAATCTTCCTTACAAGGTGAAGAGTAACCACCCAGTGAAAAATCCTTTTCACTACTTAGGATTTATACCAAAACCCTAACAAAAACACTCAATGGTTTCAACAAAGTATTTGTTGTACAAGATAAGGCTCTCTCAAAGAGTAATTGTACACAATATGCTCACTCTAATAGTATATCAAGGATTTGATCAATATGGCTCAAAAAGTGTTTAGAGAAATTTTCAATCAAGGATTTTGAATGATATGAAAATATAAGCTTGAGAAGGATGGATTGATGTATAAGATGTTATCTTTTCTATCTTTGATTTCTCTTGTATGCTTGATGTTTAGAAATGAAGAAAGGGTAGTATTTATAGCCATCATGTTGTCTTGCATTCTTCTTGATTTTCAATCAATCAATTTGTTTTCTTTGAAAACTTTTCTTCTTAAGATTTTTCAACCATAATTGATATGGTTGTCTTGCATGTGAATTTCAATCAATTAAGTTTGTCTTTGAAGACTTTAAGAGATTTTTCAATTGATATTGTTGTCTTATATTTGAATTTCAACCAATCAAGTTGTCTTTGAAGACTTTAAGAGATTTTTCAATTGATATGGTTGTCTTATATTTGAATTTCAACCAATCAAGTTTGTCTTTGAAAACTTTAAGAGATTTTTCAATTGATATGGTTGTCTTATATTTGAATTTCAACCAATCAAGTTTGTCTTTGAAAACTTTAAGAGATTTTTCAATTGATATGGTTGTCTTATATTTGAATTTCAACCAATCAAGTTTGTCTTTGAAAACTTTAAGAGATTTTTCAATTGATATGGTTGTCTTATATTTGAATTTCAACCAATCAAGTTGTCTTTGAAAACTTTAAGAGATTTTTCAATTGATATGGTTGTCTTATATTTGAATTTCAACCAATCAAGTTTGTCTTTGAAAACTTTAAGAGATTTTTCAATTGAAGTTGGTTTTAAAGTTGAGCCTTAAAGATCAAATCTTAATAAACTTTACAAAACCTAACTCTTACTTCTCATATGTCTCGGATCATTGTCTTTGAGCTTGATTTCTTTGTCTTGAGTCTTGATGACTTTGATCTTCAATGAATTTGCAACTTATCAACTTTGCATTTGCTTGATATTTGAATTGGCCATCTTGGTCCAATTAAATCAATAGTCAAAATTAAGCTTTAAAACATAAATCATTAGTTCATATGAAAATATCATTAATGAACAACTTAAAATCATGGTTATCATCAAAACTACATGAATGTCCTTGGATTAATTAGCCAATTAATAATTATTGAAACCTTGAGGCTAACAATATTAAAAACCACTGCGCGTTATCCTAATGAGAATTCTTTATATTTTATATTGTATTTAAAAAACAAACAAAGGGAGATTTGAAAATGTCACAATGAATATTTCTTGAGTAGAGAACTATTAGTGTTTGTGAATGGAGGTCTTGTGAGAGTGGTGATTACAGGCATAAAATACTTTGTTCATGTAGAAAACCTAAATACCTGAATTTAATGACAATGGAAAATATAAAAGAGTGATAGAAAGAGAGGAAGAGAATGGAGGCTAGGGTTTTCAAGTGATTCGGTTATGTGAGCCTACGTCCATAGGATGTAGCTCAATGGGTTACATCTTTATTATATTTTCTCTTTGATAATTTTGGATGATTACAATATATTTTGAGATGTCCTATTTATACATAGGACTACTAACACAACTTTCCTATCTAACCTATGTGGGATTCCTTAACAGTTCACCAAAGAGAAATTTTGTTGTAATAAAACACAATGAGACCTCCACTAATATTTATAGACTTATAGACACATCTTGGCAAAAGACACATTTGTTACCAAGAGTCATAACCTATCTAAAAGACACATTTCTATAGAATACATATAAGCAACACAATCTTCCAAGTAGGATGATTGCATACATGAAGATGCATGTTATGTGTATGATCACCAATCATAACGATGCACTTACAAGAACAAGACATGATGTATTCATCAATTCATTTTCAATTCAGAATAAGCTCTATAACAGTACTGAAATGCTAGAATTTTCATTTTGAACAAAACAAACCTTTTTCTCATTAAAAGTAATCTAAATAATGTGTCTAATGTCAGTCCATCCATAGAGTGAGGTCCATAGTATTTTCAAAACCATCCCAATTGAACCCCTTTTGCATGGCAAATGGTGTGAGAATCAACCCCTCCGCCATGCTGTCAAGTAACCCCGGCATGTTAAACAATTCCTCCTCATCCAAGAACGATTTTCTAGAAGCTGCAGCTATGGACAAGGACAAGGACGAGGATGAAGAAGAACATGAAGATTTTACACAGGAAAATGTCTCTGCAGCCTCCGTAGCAGCACACTGTATCTCCCTTATGGAAGATGAAGATTTAAGGCGTGGTAAAGCACATGCCGCTTCAGGAAAGTTTAAAGAAGCCGACTCGCCCTTGAGAGCTAAGGCAGCTACGTCATATGCCTTAGCAGCCATGTCCGGACAAGGCCAAGTCCCAAGCCATATACGAGATTTCTTGTTTGGTTGCCTGAGCTCGCAAACCCACTTGCCATTCCTCTCCCGAACGCCTTTGTAGACCGGGTGGCGCGTCTCCTGGAACTTCTTCCTCCCTGCCTTTCTCTTTTGCTTCCCAGTTTGCGTGTGAGTTTGCGGTGGAGTAGCCAGCTTGAGTAGCAAGTGTGAAGTACTACACTGGTCGTATATGTAGCCTGAGGTTGAAGATGATGATCCTTCTCTAAGATCCATGTATATGAATCATGAACATGACGTTCATACAACTCAACGTAAGAAAACTCCAAAGGTTGGTCTACTGGCTCTCAAACATCACGTCATACATGAGGTTAAGCATTCAAACCTATACTTTTGACTTACTCAAATGAATTCATCTCTTTAATTATGCAATATATGTGAGTGAAACAAACAGGAATATTATTCTAAGAATAATGAACAAAGAGAGAAAGTGGTAGAGAGTTTACAACCAAATGGAGAATGGAGAAAAAAGTAGGAGCTATTGAGGGTTTTTAAAGCACAAGGAAAGATCAAAGGAGCTGTGATTTTAAACGTGTTTTTATTGAACAAACCCTTTTAATATTTGCCCACGTGGAATGAGGGTATCCTGAAAGTCACGTGGGGAACAAGGATACAATACTATTTTCGGAAAGAAGCCAATTTTCCAAGACTTTGACCACATAACAGTAACAGTTTGTGAACAAATTAAGAATTCTTACATCAAAAAAAAAAAAAAGAATTCTAAAAACTCAATGACATTTTGACGTTGGAAATAACTTTTTCCAAGTGAAAACAGAACATGGAGAAAGTTGGTTTAGCGACATCAATGAAAAAAGGGCCCCATTCGTGAGCCCAAATAGTCGTCTAATGTTTTTTACATGGCACGTGGAGAGTTTAGAATAACTTGGTGGAGAACCAATTGAGTTTCATAATATCATCGTGGAAAAAAGATCGACATTACTTACTTTTGGTTCGGCTAAAATGTTGGTCACGTTATCAATGAATTTCTTTATTTTTGCTTGAAAAGAGAGGTCTTGACTCCAAAAAATGATGAAATTGTGGATAAAATGTATCTTTTCCACTCCTATAATTCAATGCATATAATCATGAAAATGACTTAAAATGTATCTTTTCCACTCCTATGTTAATTTTTCTAAATCATAACAAGTATAGCTCTAAGGGTGTCACAGATCGGTCGGGGTCGAGTCTAGGATAAAATTGTCAATCAACCCAACTCGATTGGGTTTGAGAGAACTGGAATCGCTCAATCGCCAACACATGGGTTGTCAACGGATCCAATGATGATAAATTGTCGATCAAATCGATCAAACTTGCCAATCAATGGCCATGCTAGCAATATCGCCGTCATCACCAATCTGGGATTTTTTTATGGATTTAATCCATTGCTAACCGTCAAGGGTATCAAACTGGTCAAATACTTGTTGGGTCAGCCCCGAATATAGAGGATGGGTAAGGTGTATTGGGTGTTTGCCCACCCCTAATTATAGCACTTGGAAAATTAATTTGCATGGCTTAATCGTGTAATAATCATTAAGAATGGTGGTTTATTTACGGACGTTGGTGTAATGTGAGTGATACATTATATTCTTTATGTTATTTTGTAAAATAGTATAAAATGTAATGTAATGTAATATATATATATATTTTATGATAAAGGAACCCGCCGTCGAGATAAACTAGGGTTCTTTGAATTTATCCTTAGAGAATAAACCCCTCATTATATGCACCGAACACATGGAAATTTCCCTCCTACATATAATAACAAAACGGTATCATTTTGACCATCTTTAGAAGAAGAAGAAAAAAGTCTCTGACTTTGGATTTCAACGAAATGTATATCAGACAAACTGAACATGATGAGGATTCTCAAAAACTCAAACTCATTAAGGGTTTTATTTATTTTTTTCACTGGATTAATACACGTAGCAATCATGCAATAGCAACATTGACCAAGTTTCAAAGAGAAATGCTATAGGCACCAAAATTTTCAAAATAAAAAATTCACATAGCTAGACCACATACAAATGTGTGAATTTCGGTGCTGGTTGGCTTGGTGTTAATAGCTTTGACTTTGAGTGTCTAATTTGTTGCAGCAACACCCCTCTACAGTCCTCACTGCCACGTCTTCTTTTGTAATGGGCTACCATTGTTAGAGCCATTTAAGACTTAGGCCTACGCAATGAAGCCCATGGGGATCTAAAGCCATGAAATAACATGGAAAGGTATTAAACTGACTTTTCTTTTTCTTTTTCTTTTTGTAAAAATATAAATAAACAAATAAATTGATTGCTATAATAAAACCAAATATATATATTTTTCTAGCAATTGTTTTGAAAATTATTGATAATTGAAGAAGTTAAATTATATAAGTGGTGACTCACTTAGATTATTATAAAATATTAGATATTTTCATTGAATAATTCTAATTATTATAATATTTATTTATGATTTTACCGGTTTAATCACTAATCCGATCACAAAACTGAAAACAACTCTTTTTCCAGTTTTTAAAACCATGCCCAAGATGTTATTTTCCCAACAATTATTTTGAGAATATAGTATAAAGTGTGGATTGAGATTTCTTGTTTACGATGAAGATGTTGAAAGTTCAAAAGGATGATCATGACGAAGAGAGTTAATGGTGGAGGGAGAGATAGGGAAGGAAGTAGATCAAATCAAATGTGACACGTAGAGTGAAGGCATGCATTTCAGCAGTTATGTGACAATCATGTTATTATGTTTCTATTATCAATTTGGAATATGGAGGCTATTGGAATGATTTACTTGCATCTCTCTCAAAGTTTTATGGTTAAAATAGGCTAAATTTTTTAGCTTAATTAGGGGGTGTGTATGTGCAACTGAGTAAAAGTTTAAGAACTATAGATGCATTTTACTCTTATAAATAATTATATTAGATTATTTTAACCAAAAAGTTCAAATTTTTATGGGTATAATACTATATTTAGATTAGTACAACTTAGGGACGGAAAACAAACTTTTTAAAATTTAGGAAAAAAAACAAAATTCATACAAACTTTAAAAAATGAAAACAATATTTTAACAAGAATAATATTTGAAAGGTAACAATTCTCTTTTTATTTGAAGCCCATTTTGTGCTACTGGGCTAAAATTGTAATGGGCTCAGGAATGAGCGCGCACACACACACACACGGAAAAAAAAAATACAAACTTAAAAAATGAAAACAATTTTCCCTTTGTGTGCACATGTAGAAATTTTGTGCTAGAAAATTGTAATGGGCTCATAATGAGCGCGCACACACACACACACGGAAAAAAAAAGTTACCCTTTGTGTGCAAGTATTACTTGGCGCAAAGAATATTACAGTCTTTGTCTTACTTTGTCTTGCAATGGGATGTTGCCTTTGTCTTGCAATTCTCTCATTTTCAAATTAAGAGGTAAGCTCTTACAAGTTACAAGGAACCTCCAGTTTACATCCACAAATTAATAGATAGATCTGGCTTCTTCTAAACCAACTTGGCAAGGTTATCTAGATTGTCCTCTCATTATCATCATGCCTTAAAACATCATTTCTGGATAACAGGCTGCCATGTTTCCTTGGTGATCACTGATCAGGCAGGTGGCTTGGCTTCTCTGCCCATCTTTCTTTAAATAAATTATGGCACTGACATGTTCTGAAAAGGAAAATTCGTATCTAAAACTACACTGATAAAGAATGCTGTGAAGTTGTCACCTTACTGAGGGTACAGACTACAGATTATGGATAAAAGTTGGCAGCTACTCATGCAGATAGAAATAAAGACAACTGTTGCAAAAAATATGGTGAAAATCAATTGTACAATATGGCAAACGTTTACCATAAAGTCATAAACTAATTCCACTCTTATGTTTTATTCTTACATATATTTAGATTTCTTTAATGGTTATAAAATATATAATATATTAGAATCATAAATTATTAGAAATCCAACTGTAAAGAAAATGCAGGATTTGATGGACTTCAAACAATTGTGCCTAATACCCACAGTGTTGTTGAGTCTTTCTCTGGTCACTAATACAATAATATATCATGTCTGTGGGGGTCCTGGGGGAAGGGATATGGGGAAAAGCAATCTAGTGACAGATGACTAGTGAATGATATGTAAAGATTGCTAATTTGCATATAAAAATATGCAAATATGTAATATTGCTATTCTCATCAATGGTTTTCACTTTTCCGTATAAAAATATGTAAGATTGGTATGTGCTAGTTACCTTTCTCTGGAATGAGAGGACAGGACAAGATAGTTGAGTGAGTTACCCACACAAGCTGTAACTCAACTGGCTAGACATAGACATAGAGGGAAAAAAAACAAACAAACAAACAAGGGTTGCTTTATATTTTACCTTTTTTTTCAACCAAAAAAATAGTTAGTCCATTGTCACATTCCAGATCAAGTGGCAGTCTTAAATGAGAAAACTTGGAATTTTCTGCCAAGTAGTTGCTTTATAGTTTGCTTAAGTAACAAGATGTGAAAATAAACAATAACAAAGTATAAAACAGAAAAAGGAAGTCCAAACTCCAAACTCCTAACTCTGAAAAGAATTCAAAAGCCAAAAGATCATTCCTTGGGCTATATGCCTATATGGCTATATGATATCCCATTCAAAACCTTTTTATCTATAGTCCATTAAGAACTTAAGATAACCCATGATATGGTAGTGTTTAGTATGAATGGAAATTTTTTTCTTGGCTGCATCAGGTCAATAATTTTGGGTGTTAGATGGATTGTCCCATCACCACCTAATTTACAACAAAGAGATAAAACATTAATGATAATTCCCTCGTAGGTACTAGGAAAAGACAACTTCATAGGCAAACAAAATATAGAAAACTTTGATCGGCTGCTCGCAGTTGGAAAAGCAATAAAGGGAAGAGACGAGTAAGGATTTGGATTAGTTTGTTTGCTCAAAAGCTTATTTGCTACTCTAAGGAGTAAGAACAAATCTAAATTTATACTCAAATTCACAATGTGAAGTGACATGTGATTTGAGAAAAAATTTTGAAAAAATTCTTTTGTGTCAATTATGGTTCACCATTCACAACCAACTACTTCAATAGGTTTTGGATTTAACTGTGTCCATAAAAAATAAATAACTAAAATAATTGAGAAAGTTTTACATAACCAAATAAATTAACGAAAAACAAGTTAATTCAAACGAAACTATAAATACTAAAAAAAAAATATTATCCAATTGATCCTCCCTAACTTTCTTTTCAAAAAGATCAACAAAAAAAAAAAAAAAAAAAGGAAAAAGTGGAAGTTGTATTCAATTTTTACCTTGCTTGTGGAAGTCCTCCACTATATATACCTTTATTCTCCCTCCTCTTTTATCAGGAATTCACCACAACACTCATAAAATTACAGTGCTCTCTAGGCCAAACATAAAAAACAAACACAGAAAGAAAGAAACCGCTGCTTTACCTTCACTTTATTCCCTCTTTGAGAATGCAACCTAGCTAAATATGCTGCCACCTCTGAGTCCTTGCTTTTTGTAATATTGACTCTTTCCCTCCCTCAGTCAAAGAGGCCTTTTGTAATATTGACTCTTTCCCTCCCTCAGTCAAAGAGGCCTGGATGAGAGATGTCCTTTCTCTTGCTTAATGGAAATTTTCTCTTAAAAACAGAATGCAAGAGGAGAGGCAGAACCATGTGTGGCATTAATTGGTAAGCAAGTTGTTGGAAAGTATTAGTATTATAGGCTCTCTATACACGAAAAACGATATCCTATGACTGTCATATATGGGTCTCACATGCGTGTGGGATCCACCTGTGAGGAGGAGGTCATATATGACCGTCATAGGAGATACCAGCTCTTCTATACACATATAAATACGCACAATTATGTGAGACTCACCTGTGAGAGAAGGTCATATATGATCGTCATAAGAGATACCAGCTCCTCTAGACACATATAAATACGCACGATTGGGCACAGAAAAAGAGAATGTTTAAAAGTTAAATCTCTTTCCTGGTTTAGACAACATACACCTTAAAAGACTCATCTGTAAACTCAAAGCTGGTAGACAGAAATCAAGCCTGAGAAAGTAACTAGTATGTTCTACAACTTTTTTTTACAAGTAGCTATGTTCTACTTCTTGGATAACGAGGAAACATGAAGAATTTGAGGTGTTAATTAATAAGCATGTATCTTTCAAGTATTAAGCTCCTACATACAGATACATACACACATTGGACACAGAAACATAGAGAAAAATCTATGATATATAAAGCACTAATAATTGTACATGTCATGTTTCATTAAGCAAGGATAAATACACCACTCCCCACTACTTACATGATCCATTTACATAATACCATGTTACAATCTAACTCACATCCTTCCTGCCTTCTTCAGTCATCCTCCTATTTAGCCTATCCCTTCATAGTGCAAGTTAGACTATATAGCTCCATTTAAAATTTAATTAAAAAAATTAAGAAAGTTAAACCAAAATTCATTTTAATGTAACCTCAGCTTCGACAATTTCCCGTCAATTTCCACTAAAACAAACTAGTTCATCTGACAATTCTTGCACCAATAATCCAAAGATAGCCAGCTCAATCTCTAATGCTGTCTCTCCCACCTGCTCTTGATCTAGCTTCCACCTATCAAGCTCTCTTCTGAAATCTTGCTCCACCATCATATCAATGGTGTTAGATTCTACCTCTTTCCATGATTCAAATCTCTTACATACCCTATTCGCCATCTCTTCTCTATTGTCGAAAGCATTCTGTTCTCTTCCTTCCTCAACAATGAGATCCGAAACCAATCTCTTCATGTCTTCTGGAATTTGGCGTAAACTATGAAAGCTTGATTTGTTGAGCACTTCCATAACAAAGTTATCAACATTCTTTTCTCTACATGATGATTCCGGCTCATCTTCACATTCCTCTTCTTCGTCTAGGCCATAAATACTGTTATCATAGTCATCATCTTGTTCTTCTTCTAACATTCTTTTCTCAAGCTCAATTGGATCTAATTCTGCCAATTTCTCAAATCTACGAAGCTTGTGCAATAGCTGCTTCTTTGCTCCTGTAAATATCAAACAGGTAAACAAAATGAATATCACAATAAGTC
>OU015768.1:23692568-23772040 GCA_907173295.1 Fagus sylvatica
TCATACAACTGTTGATACACCCGAAGCTTTGTATGACAGAAGAGAGAGAGTACGTACTATATGGGCATCATCCCATGTCCTTCCCGGATTGCTTAAATCATCAGCATCTTAGGCATACGGCAATATTCAACCGAACCCCCAATCCAACCAAACCACTAGAATGAAGAATCTTACAAATATGAATGTATTTGTTTCATTTCTTTGTACCAAATAGGAGAAATATGTTATATTAGTTAGTTGTTCTATGTTTGAACTAAATCAAAGGAGAAATAAATTTTTGAGATATTGAATATAATATTTATTTTTGATGATGCCAAGGGGGAGAAAGATATGACATTTTTTGAATGTATTGGTGAATTATTATATCTTGCAATAAAATGCGCATATATGTTGATTGCTTGATAATACTTAAATGACAAATTGATCTATGCATAAAGATAGGGGGAGATTTAAAAATCTCTAATATAAAGATATGCATTATTTTAGGGGGAGCTTTTCAAGAAAAGCTTCAAAATCATAAATCGTATAAAAATATCATATCATATGTGTCATCATCAAAAAGGGGGAGATTGTTAGCCTCAAGGTTTCAATAATTATTAATTGGCTAATTAATCCAAGGACATTCATGTAGTTTTGATGATAACCATGATTTTAAGTTGTTCATTAATGATATTTTCATATGAACTAATGATTTATGTTTTAAAGCTTAATTTTGACTATTGATTTAATTGGACCAAGATGGCCAATTCAAATATCAAGCAAATGCAAAGTTGATAAGTTGCAAATTCATTGAAGATCAAAGTCATCAAGACTCAAGACAAAGAAATCAAGCTCAAAGACAATGATCCGAGACATATGAGAAGTAAGAGTTAGGTTTTGTAAAGTTTATTAAGATTTGATCTTTAAGGCTCAACTTTAAAACCAACTTCAATTGAAAAATCTCTTAAAGTTTTCAAAGACAAACTTGATTGGTTGAAATTCAAATATAAGACAACCATATCAATTGAAAAATCTCTTAAAGTTTTCAAAGACAAACTTGATTGGTTGAAATTCAAATATAAGACAACCATATCAATTGAAAAATCTCTTAAAGTTTTCAAAGACAAACTTGATTGGTTGAAATTCAAATATAAGACAACCATATCAATTGAAAAATCTCTTAAAGTCTTCAAAGACAACTTGATTGGTTGAAATTCAAATATAAGACAACCATATCAATTGAAAAATCTCTTAAAGTCTTCAAAGACAAACTTGATTGATTGAAATTCACATGCAAGACAACCATATCAATTATGGTTGAAAAATCTTAAGAAGAAAAGTTTTCAAAGAAAGCAACTTGATTGAAATTCACATGCAAGACAACCATATCAATTATGGTTGAAAAATCTTAAGAAGAAAAGTTTTCAAAGAAAAGCAAATTGATTGATTGAAAATCAAGAAGAATGCAAGACAACATGATGGCTATAAATACTACCCTTTCTTCATTTCTAAACATCAAGCATACAAGAGAAATCAAAGATAGAAAAGATAACATCTTATACATCAATCCATCCTTCTCAAGCTTATATTTTCATATCATTCAAAATCCTTGATTGAAAATTTCTCTAAACACTTTTTGAGCCATATTGATCAAATCCTTGATATACTATTAGAGTGAGCATATTGTGTACAATTACTCTTTGAGAGAGCCTTATCTTGTACAACAAATACTTTGTTGAAACCATTGAGTGTTTTTGTTAGGGTTTTGGTATAAATCCTAAGGAGTGAAAAAAGTGAAAATTTTTAAAACTTTTTGGATTTTTCTTGATTACTGGGTGGTTACTCTTCACCTTGTAAGGAAGATTTGTGGGTCTTGGTATAAATCCTAAGAGTGAAAAGGATTTTTCACTCGGTGGTTACTCTTCACCGTGTAAAGAAGATTTGTAACGGTTTTGATCTTCACCCGAAAGAAGATTGTCAAATTAGTGAATTTGGGAATCCTCGAGAAGTGATCTTGAGGCGGGGACGTAGGCGGGGAAGCCGAACCTCGATAACAATCACTGTGTTTGATTTTCTCTATCTCTATCTCTTACTTATTCAATTGCTTATATATGCTTGTGTTTGATTTTCTATCATATCTTATTGCAATTGAATTGTGTTCTTAAATTTGTTTTTGCTAATTGAAAATAGTTTTTAATTCCGCATTTAAATCGAAAAAGTTTGCCTCAACCTAAATCACCCCCCTCTTAGGTTGATATTTGGGTAACACTTCTCATTTCTCAAATTATGGTGGCTTCATTCTTACGGTGCAAGATATAACTATCATTGGATGTGGCTACATCTCTTTTATAACATCTTATGTTATTCCTTTGCCTTGCCTATTGCCAATCATACAATCTTTATGGTGGATTAAGAAACTTACTTCGTTTCTTCCATGCCTATTAACTAGCTCTTCCACCAAAAGTGAATATCCAACTAAACATGGATTTTATCACTTACAATAATAACCATTATTGATATCCTATTTACTCTTGGATATCCAATGATGCAATGCTTTCTAATGATCTTAAGTTTGTTTATAAAACTTTGAAAGTCTAAGTGAAAACCATGTATATATAATACAACACATGACACACCATGCTATAATTGTACTACCACACTCAAGTCATGCTTCCAATAACTTCACTAACTTTTAAATTGGAACAAAGGTGAGTTAGCTTCTTTGTACTTTTGAAAAGTATTAAACCAAGAAACTTCATTTCATACACAATGAAAAGCATCATCTCAATCTCAATGAGAACTTACATAGTCTACACACTATGTTAATTCACCTTAATTTCCATTTCCAATAACTATAGACTTTCTTATGATTTTAGGAAACACAAACTCATGGGTTTATAAAATCATATTTCATTTCAAGATCATAACTCATAGAAAGCATATAAGAGGTATATAAAAATTAATACCAAGTCACTTTCAATATTTGACTCTTTCTTTGTTTACTACGTGAACTCATTTCTATTTTCTTATTATCACAAATAAAAATTCTTGAATCACAATCAAGATAAGTGTTTGATAGGTTCTGAGATATTTCAAGAATCATAGAATTTAACCTCAATAAATTCATCTCTTGATTCCAATATAATATCACACTTAAGTCACCAAGACTTTAAGATTCTCAACTTGATCCACAAACACATCTTTAGAGTCTTAACTTAGTCTTTTTTTCGAGCTTGAAAACTCCTTAAAAGACCACCTCACACTTGGATCTCGATACCCCATACTTTTGGGTTTTAACATTCCATAGCTTATATGGAAACCCCCATACTTTGAAATAATCAAAGTTTAAATTTACAATTATTCAAAATTTCACATCCTCTTATCTTTAGCCTTAATCCTCTCACCCTTCACCAAATCATTTCCAAAATAATCAATGATGCCTACCTTCACAACAAATGTGAATTCGAGTTTAAAACTTTGCTACATTTCGTATAGCAATCGAATCAAAGTGATTCCACCAAAATGCTTGTCATAGTGCATATTCAAACTGAAATCTTGTGCTCATGGACACATTTTTCAATTCAGTCACTTCCATGTAAATTCTCTTTACATGCGATCAAGTGGGATCATGCACTTATAACCCTTCCATTTTCTTGCATTTTTGTGGTTACATTTTAGGCATCAAATTCACGAGGTTTAATCATGTGAGAGTATGGTGAGTCAATCCACATAAGTATATTACATTATATATATATTATTATATTACATTATATTCTACCATGTACAAATTAATGTAATTATTACCACTCATCATATATGCTAAACATAATAATACTAACAACAAGTATTATTGCAATATCATGTGACATGAATAAAGAGCGCTATTAAATTTTACCAAACTTACAGTTCACTAGGATGAAAATCCTAGTAACCACTTTGGCAATTCGCTTCATTTCCTTAAGCATTGTTGCGCTCCCCACACTGATTTATCTTTGAATTTGATAACATGTCCAGAGCCATGGAACCGAATAGGCTGTGGGGTCCATTGGTTAACAACAATGTATTGCTATGGTTAGACCGTAGATGGCATTTGATAGTTTGTAAGACTTCCCGTGCACTCAAGTCTTACTTTTCCCAAAAACCAAAGCTTCAGTAACATATTAAACATGGCTGGATGTCTTTTAATATCATGGAATTATGAAAGACAAACTTGTCTTCTTCATGTAGATGCGGTATGGCACCACTTTTTATTCCAAGTTCTCAAGTTGTTTCCAAGCAGAACACGTTGCTCCTTATTGCGTAAAGTTGAGTCCTCTTCTTCATGGGTTTAGAAAAATTTATTTCTATTACCATGTTCTTCTTTGGTTAATTTTGGCCAGAGACGATGTCTCCCTCATCTGCAACAATATTGACCGGTGCAGAAAATCACCATGGGGCACAAGCATGCCTGCGACGTCCTTGATATCAACGGATGCAACCAAAATACATCATGGGTTACTATTGTACATCAATGTCATGAATCTGCCACCATCAAGTCATCTTGCTACCGCTTTAATGGTTTTGTCGACCTCGACCATTGACGCCGAAATAATCTATCAGAAACGTGATCCATTGGATCTCTTGCCCTCTTTATTTCATTCATTCATGCGCTGGACCACTGTATACATACAATTGTGTGTTAACTCCTGAATCAGAACCATACATCATGGCCATCCATGTGCATCAACAGTGACCATCTCAAACCGACAACATAATGGTCTAACTCTTATTTCCTTCTCCTCTGTGTCGCCGATTTAAATTTTGATCTCATTGCAAATTATCACCTTAAAATTGTTGAGGAATTTACCAAGATCAGAAAATAAATGAGACTTTGAGGCGTGATAACACTATCTTTAAAGTGATAACTGCCACCACTCTCAAAGAGTTTTGCTTCCGGGTTAAAAGCAATTCACCTCCAGGATACAACAAAGTCACCAATTACAAAAAGTAAATTTCGGTAATCCCTTTAAAGAGTATTTTTACAAAATTATGTATTTGATAATGAATCAGGCATTTTAATTTATAGACAATTTAATTGGCACCATTCTAGAACAATATAACCTTTCAAAAAATAACTTCCACCATTCTAGAACAATATAACCTTTCAGAAAATAACTTCCATGAGTTAGTTATTTTCTACATAAAAAATAACTTCTTTGAGTTAGTTATTCTCTGCATCAGAATCACACGTGCACGTGCCACGTGTCCAAGTGCCAAATGTGTCACTAATGCCTTCAAACATTAACCCACTTTTATATCACTATATGTATAACAAATATACAACAACTAGTGCGTGGACCGGTGATCTGGGGATTTTCTGCTTGAACAGTCGAATTAATATAATAATCATTAATCACCCCTTAACCCTTCCACCCAAAAAGAATGTTTAAGTTAGAAGGCCAAAAAAATCTAGACAGAATTAGCTTAACTTTTTAGGCTATCACGGGACGAATCTTGCCGACCCTTTTTTGTTTGGCACTTTGCACGTACTACTTTGTGTCCTGATCATCAAATTATTCATTTATTAATATATTATTTCATAGAGTTGTCGAGAACAAGCTATCGTTGCTCGATCCAGTACTGAGGCTGAATACAAAGCAATGGCAAACATTGCTGCTGAACTCAAGTTTCTTTCCATACCAGCTCCCCCTGTTCTTTGGTGTGATAATATTTTTTTTTTGGTTAAAAAAAAATTAATAAAAAAAATATATTATCACACGAAAGAACAGGTGGTGCAACATATTTATCCTCCAATCCAATTTTCTATGCGTGCACCAAAAAAATCTAGACAGAATTAGCTCAACTTTTTAGGCTATCACGGGACGAATCTTGTCGACCCTTTTTTGTTGGAATAGGATCTCTCCATTTGAAATAAAATGGAGAGTCTCCATTTCATAGTCCAGATTAAATATCACAGATCTAATAGTGTACAAACTTAAATTTGTAAAATAAAATCTGAACTATAAAATGGACAAATTGAGATATTTCCAAATAAAGAGGATCCTTATCTTTTTTGTTTGGCACTTTGTACGTACTACTTTGTGTCCTTCTCATCAAATTATTCATTTATTAATATATTAATAAAAGTATAGACCAGAAATCTGTTTTGGTAAAGTGGGTGAGAGGATATCCCACGTGTACGTATACTTCAATTCGATTGCGTTTTTAAATGAAAATTGGAATATAAGCTATGGGATTGTTCTTTTTGGACGTGATTCTTGTTTGATTATGAAGCTATTGTTAAAATAAAGAAAACTAACACATATATCAAGGATGAGTGTCTATAAAATACTCATGATTAGCTTTATCTAGTCTAATCTAATCTAATACTATTAAGAAAATTCATGTCCTTATATCCACTTTAATGTACTGTCAAAAATACCTCTCACATCTTCATATATTCCTAATTAAATTACTAACATCAAATAATAATGGGTGTTAGCAAAAAGGATATAATAGTCGCATCCAAATATAGAAAAATGTCCACTTTAGTGCACAGACTAAAATATCTCATACTTAAAATCAATTGATTTGCTTTTAAAATAAAAAAATAAAGGTTAAAAGAGTAATCTACTGATATGCTCAAATTCAAAAGTTAAAATGATCATAATTCCACGTTCATGTTTTACAATTGTTTTTTTTTTCTTTTTTTTTTTTTTTTTTTTTTTTTTTTTCTCTCTTACATCTCCCTTATCTACTCCACTTTCTAATTTCCAACTTCCCACTAACTTCACAACTCCTCATTTACTCAACTTTTATCATTATCCAAAATAATCCTATCTCATCTCTCATTCCCTCAAAATAAATAAATTAATTTAAAAAAAAAAAAACCTTCCTACTAACCCACGTTCAAATTTGTCTCTCCCTTTATTTTCTCTCACAATTTCCCTTATCTTTATAACTATCAATTTTCTCTCACATCTCTATTTTTTTTTTTTTTCTCTGGCATCTCCCTTATCCTTATTTTTTCATTTTTATTAATCCTTATCTTTATAACTGCCCACTTTTCAAATAATTGCTTAAAAAAAAAACTACGTAAATGAATAAGTAACTTTTCAAATACAAAACTTCATAAACAACTTCTCAACTTTGATCAATTTTGTTTTCTCTTTCTCTCATTATTTTTCTGTCTCTCTACATGATAATATTATAGAACTCAGGAGACTACAAAGCCACTTCATCAACTCTACGTAGAGAAAATCTGGAAAGGAGAAAAGGAGAGAATCCCTCAATTCACAAAACTCATAAGGTATTATTTACCTGTTAATTTCCTTTAATCAGCTTTGTTTTCTCTTTCTTTCCTTTAATCAATTTCATTTTCTGCTTCTCTAATTATTTCTCTGTCTTTCCTTTAAGACAACTGTTGAAACTCTTTAGAATTTTTTTATTTTTTTTATTTAAGTGTTAGAAGTTTAGTGGTTTTCTATTTTTTCCTTTTTTCTTTTTTTAATTTGTAAATCAAGGTCTTTTAATCTTCTGTAAGATTCTACACAAATAAAACAATAGTTTCTCTCCCCCTCTCTCTCTTTCTCTCTCTCTCTTTTCATGAGTGTTAATAGATCACCTTCGGTCTCTTGAGATTTTCCAAATTTATTAAAACATAAATAAATAGAAGTGTGGAGAGGGAAAGTCACCTTATACAAACTGATTGTTTGGTGGGTGGGTTCTTTAACGTTTCCTTGAGGAGGAAATGGAAGAGAAGGAAGTGGTTGGGAAGAAAGGTGTTTTGTGATTTAATCAGACTTACCTTTTGTGATGGTGTTTTTGTGAGGGGTGTTTTTGTAACAATGCCACGTGGCGTGCCGAGGGCGATCACGACATGGACTTTGATATAGAGAAAGGGGTAGTCGAACCCAAAACTCAACCGAGGGCCCAAAGTTTGGCCCAAGGGCTAGTGGGACACTTCTCAAGAATATTCAAAAGCTAAAATCACTAAAGCCCAAAAATAACATGAACAAAGATTCAAGGGAAATTTACCCAAAGTGTTCATTACCGATAAGAAATCCAAAGAACAGTCTTGGGCCGAGCCTCTCACTGTTTCTCAGTTGAATCGAACTTGAAACGACGTAACTTTGATCATCATCAACTTTAAACATGGGTTTTCTGTGCTGCTGATGACATCTGCCAGAAGAGCTTCGAACAGTAATAAGTTTTGTTGAAACTAAAAGAAGGTTGACTTGTTAGGAGAGAGTCACCTCCGATGAGACATGCATAAGGGTCAGGGGAAGAATGTGTTTAGGCCTTTTGTGGAGCTAAATTAATGGTAGAGAACCATTGTGGTCCTTATAAGGCATTTCAGGAAATTCTGCCCAGACATCTGCCAGGAGAGCTTTCCTGGGAATAAAGGAGATTTTAATGATAAATCCTAATCCTTTCGGATGGACTGCTGTATTTCTGGGTTTTAATTGGTATTTCTAAGTTGAAAGAATGATTTCAGAAACATCCTCTTTCAGAGGTTCTCCCTTGGAGAATCTAAGAGAAAATCCTTTCTCTTGGGTTTTAATTGTGGTAATTTCTTGAGTTGTTGGAAGGGTTGTTCTTGGTCTGGCTGAAGCTAATGGGTCTGATGGATCTGATGCCTTAAGAGATGCAATCAGTCCTCTTTATATAGAATGATTAGCATGGCTTAATCTCATGGGAAAACCGAGATTATGGTTTTCTTAAGCCTATTAGTTTTTAGTATTAAGTCCTCTATGACATGTTTTGTCAAAGAGAGTATAGCATAAGTAAAAATGATTCTATAACCTTTCCCTAATGTCAGGATAAGGCTCTCTTCTCCTCTGAAATAGCTTGTCAGAGGTACTCATTGCTTTTTGTTGATGGGTTTTCATGTATGGTTGGGTCTATGCATGTCTCTTGTGACTTGGCATCCATAAACTCATCATTGTGCCTCCCAGCAGACCTAATGACAGCAGTTCATGGCTACCTAAATCTCGGAACTGACTCCCCTCCACCAAACCACACTCCTCAAGTTAGATCAACATAAGGAGAGTAGCTTCCTCACGGGTCTGGGCCGTGGGAGCTACTCCCTGAGTCCTTTTGGGACTGGAATGGGCATGGCTATGGGTTTTCCATCATATTTCTTCATTTCCCATGCATTTTGGTTGCTGCCAGTAGTGTTTGAGCTGTTATGCAGAAATCTGCTGCGTGAACAGTACCAGAAATCATGGCTTCCGGTGAAGTGGAGAGCTGGGATGAGCTGTAGAGTCTTGAGCAATTTGAAAAATGGTGGAGTAATTGCTCTTGTCACGTTAGAGAGGATGGCTTGCTGCTGCCTTCCTCTTTTTTAGTAAAATAGGACATAGTATGGGTTCTGCCAGCAGCAGACATGCAGTCTTTCCTTTGTCAGCTTGAGTTCAGACCTCATGGGACCCACGGATTGGCTGTCTTCAGCTATTTTGGGTGCTGGGCTGACTAATGCTTGGGCTCCAGCTGTCTTCCTCATGAATCCAATGGTGTTTAAACCCAACAATCATATTATAGGCATACTTTTGGTTCATGGGTTTTATGTGGTTTTCCTTTGGGCTTGTGAACAGTGCCGAGACACTTATAATAGGCTCAACTAGTTCATTAAGTACTGTATAGGGTATTCTTAATGGATTGAGCTATGTATTTCGGGTTGTGGGCTCTTTAGAATAGTGCCAAAGCACTTTAAAATAGGCCCAAGTAACTTATTGGAGTTTGTTTAGGGTGTTTTAATGGGCTGGGCTTATTGGGCTGATTTATTAAATAATCAATTAAGCCCAAGTATTTTATTGGGGGTCCATTCAAATTGTTAGTTAAAAAATGGGCATGTACATTTAGCCCCCCGAGCCCGTGACTTACCCATGGTGAGTCACGTGCGAGCCAAAATAACCGTCTAGTTTTCTTCTTGGCGGGTATTTTTCAAAAAAGGTGGTGGTTTATTTCTTGTGAGAGTAGTGGAGGAGTGGGAAGGCTATACCTGGTAGCAGCTCCTATTGTCAAGGTCAGCCTGAATTAATGGCCATCATTCCCTACTTTAAAGACTCAACCACCGGGTTAGTTTCCCCACAACTCAGCCACTATTTGCTTTCTCATAACCAAAGGACATATTCAGAAAGAACAAACCCCAGCTTCTCTTCTTCCTCCTCCTTCTCTTTTTCTTCTTTTTCTCTTCCTTGTTCACCATCAATGGCTTCTTCTTCAAGGAGATCGGTGAGGAGACGTAGAGAGACCCTTTCCGGTGAGGGAGACCCTCCTATTACCGGTGAGGCATGTGCGAGCAAGACAATTGTTTCATTTTGCGGATCATGAAATTTGACTTGCTTTGTTGATGAGAATGTGGCCATAGCTGCCTCTGATTCTTGACCATTGAATTGGTCATCTTGCATTCTATGGAGATCCTTTGTTGCCTTTTGAATTTAAAGAAGACAACTTAGGTCTGCAGGAATTCTTTTTTGCTTGATTCTGCCACAAATACAGTTGCCTCTTGTTTCTGCCATATGCATTTTCCATCTGCTGCTGATACTACTGACAGCAGGCTTATTGGTGCTTTGTGTTGCCATAACTTTGGCAACATATATGCATTACGTATTTGATATAGTGCAAGCATTTCTGCAAAAATAACAATGTTAGTACCACATACAAGTGAGAGAATGAGCAAAACCTGTTTTGGTATTCGGCAGACTTTGGAAAATCCATAGAGCATCTGCTAAGTGAGAGCTCCCATTTCTGCCATAGTTGAATACTATCTTGCATGGGCATTTTAGTGTATAGCTTTCGCTTGCCCATTGCCTTACGGCTAGAAAGGCGTGGTGCGACAATACTTGATTAGGTAATGCACTAGTACTTCTCGGATATTGTTATTCACAAATGGAATGACATTGTCATTGATAATCTTGTAGAGTATGCCAAATTGAGTGATGATATGCTCACGAATGAAGTTTACCACAAGCAATACTCATGAGGAATCATAGGCAGCTAGCGCTTCTTCGTTCGCAATGAGTTTTCCCTTTTTGTGGCAAGGATGTTATTGAATTCTTGAAGAATATGACCCAAGTGCTTAGGCATTTAAGAATGCCTTCACGGATCTTTGAAATGTAAGAGATGGGCTTGAAGACACAATCTTATCTTGTGCATTGATGCTAGCATGAGCCATGTGGCTGAGTTGGCGAAATGGTCTAGAGAAAATACCAACATTATGTCTGTGGTATAGTTTCTGCAGCAGATTCCTTTATTTGCGTTTGAGTTGTCTCGATGAAATTCAACAATATTGGATTTCATTCCATGGCGAAGATAGGCTTTCGACTAAATGTTAGTCTTGGCCACATTTGCATGGCTTTGCTCCTTCCATATTGAGGAAGTAAAGAGACGAGCACACTTGATGAATTGCCTGCTATATCCTTGAGATAAGAGAAATGATGTTTCTTTCAAAGAGCAGCTCAGTTCAGCCGTGTGTATAATTCGTTCAGTGGTAGATTCCATTTGTTCAACGACAACCTAAGAAGGCATGTGTGTTGACGGATCTCCAAATGATAGAAGCTCATACATGCTTTCTTTATTTTGGGTGAACTAAGAGTCAAATGACATGCTCTTGGCTTGTAATTGAAATAATCTTCTTATGGTAGCTTGGCCTCTTAAATTGCAAGTGAACACTACAGTGATACTCAATTTTCTGCCGTAAGGGCTGCTTCATTGTTGAATGTACGACATATGTCTTGAAACTTTAAAGCCAATGGGAAAGCTCTACTATGAAATTAACTCATCTTATTGTAGATTGAGAAATCCATGTATAACTTTATTCCCCATCAATGCTCATAAAGTCAATAAGGGATGTGTTGATGATGAAGTAAGTCAGGAATGAAATTTTTGCTGCTGACTCAATTTCTGCTATGGTGGCAGACTTTTCAGCAACAAGTAGCAGTAAACAAATCTTGATGATGGTTTTGTTCAGCAATAACAAACATTGATAGCAGGATAGTCAATCAACATTTGGCTTAATGAGAAAGCCAAAGAAAGCAATGAAAGATTGCATCCAATAGTAGTTATGTCGCGCTAAGGCTCAACTTGAGTCCACAAGCAATATGAATGCATAGGAGCAATTATCCGTAAGTATGTGGAATGCAATCAACCTCAAAATTGTAGCATAACAAGTCGTGGGGCATGAAAACCATAAAATGACTTGATGTAAAGGTGAAGATAGTCCACAACTTACATGGAATGAAGAATCTCGAACATGTAAGGAGTACGGTATATGAAGTACAACACTTTAGTGATGCACAGGAATTTGATACTCCAAAATTTTGATAGTTTTGCTTCCGGCCGAATAAAAGAAGGCTGGTAACCGAATCTACAGTAACATTGTTTATCGATTTCTGCGGTAAGGCTCAGCAGTAATCTTCTGATTTAATGGAAGACTTTCTGTTTCGACAGTAATCCCCGCAGCTAAGTTGAATGTAGTATGGACATGAGAAAAAAAATAATTGGCTAGCCCTCATGTATGAGAATGCCGTGAAGTAGTCATACTTTGGAGGCTTGTAGGATGTGTGGATCAAGTTGACTTGTACTTGGAAAATATGACATGCTTTGATGAATTCTGCTGTGACCTTCCTCATGGCTTGCCGTGCTAATAAGGTGGACTTTGGTTTCGAAAGTCTGCTGCTTCTCTGCTTAAATTGGATTAAAGCATTCCAGCCACTGAAGTCTGCTGTAGAGACATGTTCTTCCTCCAATATCGCGAGTGTGCTCACATATTTTCAGCAACTTATTTTCTGCCCGTTGAATAATTATACACCTTGCTAAGGCTCCCCTAGGTGGTCCACATAATGGTTCTTCAATTCTTTGTGCATGGTCGATCTCAAAAGTGTTGAATTTGTCTTCTAGCTTTTGAATCAAAGTTCTAATTGGCACTAGCGATGGTTCTTCAAGTGAGAAAGGAGTAAAACCTGTTGCTGTCTTGGGTGAACTCCGGTATGCCCAGAGGACATCTGCCAGATGGGCTTTCCAGTTGTTCCCATAATCAAATACCATTTTGCTCAGAATTCGCAGCAACATTCTGTTTGTGGCTTCAGCTTGCCCATTACCTTGAGGATAATAAGGTGTAGAACGTCGATGCTTGACTCGGTAATGTTCTAGCACTTCCCGTACATCTTTGTTTATGAATGGAGTACCATTATCGGTGATGAGCTTATATGGTATGCCAAAACGAGTGATTATGTGTTCTCGAATGAAGTTTGCAACTGCAGCACCTGTTGCTCTTCGGAGAGGGATGGCTTCCACCCATTTTGTAAAATACTCGGTGGCTACAAGAATCCAAATATAACCACCGGAGGCCGGATTGATAGGGCCAATGAGATCAAGCCCCCAAGTATGAAATGGCCAAGGTGTAGCCATATTTTGGAGACTAGTTGGGTGAGTGTGGATCAAATTGGCTTGGACTTGGCAAGTATGGCATGTTTTCACAAAATCTGCCGCATCCTTCTTCATTGTAGGCCAATAATAACCAAGTGTAAGCAAACATTGATAGAGCCTCTTTTTTCCTTGATGCTCCCCACATTCTCCCGCATGAGTTTCTTTCATGACCATTTGGGATTCCGAGAGGCTAAGGCATCTAAGTGGCTCTCCATGAAAGCCTTTTCGAAAGAGAGTTCCTCCTTCCACAAAATACCTCAAGGCCAGTCTTTTAAGGCGATAAACATCCTTGGGGTTTGATGGCAAAATTCCTTCAAGCAAGTATTCTAAAAATGGTGTGCGCTAATCAGTAGAGACAAAAGTGGCACATACCTCTTCATTGCTGTAATGGAACTGGCAAGTTGGGCATTGGCTCTGTATTTCAGCTGCTTCTGCACTCATGTTTGGCCAAAAATATCCCAGCCGCTGAAGTCTGCGGTAAAGGCTGATAGCCCCTCCATCTCCACAAGTTTTCTCATGGACTTCAGGCAGCTTTTCCTTTGCCTCTTCAATGCTAATGCAGCGTGCCAAAACCCCTCCAGGCAGTCTTCTATAAAGATCCCCGGATATCAAGGTGTAATCCTTAATTTCTCTTAAGTCTGCCATAACAGCAGGAGAAATGAGCTTGGCTTTGATTGGTGCTCGCCAGTCTTCTTGATCTAGAGGCAGCTCTTCAAACTTTTCTCTCAATGATTCAGTAATAGGCCTCGCCTTCTTGCAGATGGTGACATCAATTTCTTCACCTTCGAAGGCTATTTGAGATCCCAAAAGTGGCTAAAGCATCCGCATATCGGTTCTCATTCCTTTGGGCATGTTCTATTTCAAAGGTGTTGAATTTTGCTTCTAATTTCTGTGCCAAGGCTCTGTAAGGTGCCAAAGATGGTTCTTTGAGTGAGAATTCCCCTCGGGCTTGACAGTCCACAAGGTTAGAATCACCAATGACTCGCAAATGCTTGATTCCCATTTCATATGCTATTGCTAATCCGGCTAAGTAAGCCTCATACTCAGCTGCATTGTTAGAACATGGAAAATCAAATTTGAAAGATTTTGTTACAGCTTCTCCATCATCCTTATAAAGAACAATACCGGCTCCTGCTGATGTAGTAGTTGATGAGCCATCAAATTTCAAGGTCCAAACAGAATCTGCCAAGCCTGCCAGGAATACTTCATTGATTTCCCCGGGTACTTCATCTAAAATAGATGAGTTATCTTCCCCAGGAAACTGAGCCAATAGATCAGCAATGACTTGACTTCTAATAGCAGTTGGTGTTTCAGCGATGATCTCATATTGTGACAGTTGCAGAAGCCACTGTGCTAGTCTGCCAGATAGAACAGGTCGTTGCAGCAGACTTCTGATAGGGTGAGATTTTGTCATTAATTGGACCTTATGAGCTAAGAAATAGTGTCAGAGCCTTTGTGAAGCATAATTAGAGCTAAGCAAGACCGTTCAGCCCCGAGTATCGGCTTTCGGCATCCTTAAGAGTACGGCTAACATAATAAACGGGTTGTTCAGCCCCATCACCATCTTCTTGAGCTATCAAGGCCCCGATTGCTTGTTTTGTTCGAATCTAGATAAAGCTGAAAAAGCTTTCTAAATATTGATGCACGTGTGGAAATGATTTGTGGTATCGGCATTTGGTGGACCAACAAAAGATACCCAATTCTTCAAGAGTAGAGAATAAATAGAAGTCATAGATGTTGGGCTAGGTACTAACCTCTTTATGTAGGATATCCTTACCAAGAGACTTCTCAATACTTTGCTTATTGTCATGTATGATCTCTTTGAATGAATGGTAATTACTTCACTTGTTGTGGACCACATGTAGAGTAAGTGAGATAAGTGACACCCCTATTGTGATGGAGGTGTGTGTCTATGCTCATTTTGAGGTAAACTTTGGTTGCGGCTGCTTGAACAATTTCCTTTCATAATTTAGGAAGAGGTAGCGGCATAGGTTGTTGAAGAGATTGTAGCAGAAGCTGCCAACAGAAACTTGTATTATAATTGCAGCATAAATTATTGGTAGGGCTACTACAGCACTTGCTTGTGTTGAAACTTCAACAGAAATTTCTGATGATATGATAGCAGAAGCCGCTCAAGATGTTGCTGTAGACACTTCCAATAATGTTGCAAGAGGAACCGCCAACAAAATTGCAGCAGGATTTGCTAATGTTACGTCAAGAGTTGTTGATTAAGTTGTAGAGATCATACTGTTGCGGTAGTAAAAACCAATGCAGTTACAACAGAAACTGCTTATGGTGTTGCAGCAGAAGCTACTAATAATGTTGAATTCAATGTGAGTGAAACTTTTGATGATAGTAACTCCCATAAAGCTTTCTTCCCTCATTCGGAGTATTTTTTGCTGTAAGAGCTGTTAGGAGTGTGTTTCCTTACTTGTTTCAAGATAAATCCATATGGAGGAAGAGATGTTTGGAGACACAAAAGACTCCTATTGACATCTGTAGAAAAGCAGTTGGCTGGCCAATGAATCAATGTCAATGAAGCTTGCGTTACGGAAGAGACTCCGGTTATTGAAATTGCTCCTGCCACAGATATGGCTTCAATTGGAACTGAAATGTCTGCCACAGATGAATTTTCTGCTACAGACTAGACTCTCATCATAAAAGAAATTCATGCCCAAGATTCGGGCCCAAATGCTTCCATGGAAAATGTTGAGAGCATAGCAGATGTTTGTGATAGCTATGATACTGTTTTGGCAGATAGCCAGAGACCAAAAATACCCAAACCGAAATTCCTGATCTAGAGGTGACAAACCCTGCAGCAAATGATATAAGCCCAACAACAAAAACAGGTAAACTAGTTTCCCGTTAGTTTCTTGTTGCCTTTGCTGCACATATCCAATATTGATTGCATAAAAATCAATAATATGGTATTTTGGTTATGCTTTTGTAATAAAACAAGCATTTGAAAATCAATAAGATTCATGTGTTGCGTTTTCTTAGAAAACTAATGAGCTTCATATGATATATTTTTCATGAAGAGTCAATAAGACAAATAGAATAACTTATCTCAAGATGTGTAGGCTTAGCTTTTATTTGTTTGCTTGCCATTGTAGTATGACTCGTTGGAGCATTTGTTTAGTGTGAGTCCAGCAGGTATAGGTGAGAATTCTCAAAACTTGTTTCCTGCCATATAATGAAACAGCACACTTTTATTTTACGTAGACTTGGCAGGAATTCAACCATCTGCCAAGTTATGGCACCATGTTGTTAGCCTCAGCAAATATGGGTTGATGCCCATTTGTTATTTGCTGTTTGTGGCACCAAGAATGTTCGAGCCTAGCAAACATGGGTTGATGCCCATTTGTCGTTTACTATTTGTGGCATCAAGAATGAACCCAATAGAAGTATGATAGCTCATTGTCTTAAAGTGACAGGAGTAGCTCTTCTGGAGCTGCTGCAGAAGAAATTGAAGATGAAGATGCTGAGATTGATGCAGTAGAAACTGTCTCTGAATGCAGAAGACTGTTGGCAGCAGAAGTTAACTCTGCTGATGAGAGCACTGCTTCAGGTGCTTTTTCTGGGGGAGAGGGTATGGTGGCAGAGGCCAGTACTGAAGAAGATGTAGTGTCCATGGATGAACTGGAAGCTGCAGAAGCTTCTTTTGATGATGTTCCCTCTTGCATCTGCCAGTAACCTCAGCTCTATTGAGAGGATTATGATGAACATACAACTGTTGGAGTTGTTACCAGTGCTATGAGAGCTGTTGAGACCACACCAATTACCATAACCAGCAGTGGTGGGACTGCACAAGGTGGTCTTTCTGGGAGTGGCAGCCATGTAGACCCTTTCTTTACTTGATTCAAGTCCTTCCACCCGCCAATATGTTCGGAGAGCTCGAAGGGGAAGCTTAGTGTCTACAGATTCTGAGAGGACTGCTTCAGTCACAGTAAGGGTACCAACACCCTCAAGTCCCCTTCGTGAATTCTGGTGGTACAGCTCCTTACACCTATAATCATAAGCTGCTGCTGTGTCTGCTGCAGCAACTGTTTCAGGAAAGTGAGACTGCACCAGCAGCTGTTGGAGAAGTTCCTGGCAGTGAAGAGGTTTCTGTACACATCCCTGAGGTCCCAGAAGGTAATATTTTTGTTGAGAGCATATCAATTGATGAGAATCTTGTGATTGATGTTGATTTTAATGCAGATATGACTCATGTTGAACCATGCAGAAGTTGCTGCCAGTGAAGAACCAGTTCAGGCAGATGTCACTCCTGGCAGTGGTGTTCCAAGTTATAGAAGAGGAATTGGCCCAGGGACCCTGTAGATGATATAGACATGGGAGACACCCATGATAGCTATGATGAAGGTCTTGGCCGATGCAGAAGATAAGTATGGCTGGTGCTCAGGACAGCAGATATGGAGGTCACTGCTCCTGTAGCAGCTCACACAAGCCCAACCAAAACAGGTATTGGCTTCTAAATAATATTCTTGCCATTACTGTTGCTTGATGGCAGAGATTTCTTGAAATATATAGGCAAAACTTGACTATTTGCTTCGTTATGCATAGAGCTCATAAGTGTATATTCTCTTGTTTTCTTGATCATGGACTGTACTTAGACATGAGTTGATGCTCATTTATTGCCTATGACCATAAAACCAAATCTTGATAGATGTAATAGACATGGGTTGATTCCCATTTGCTGTCTTTTGTTGTTGTTGCTTGTTGTGTGAGTCTGGCAGACATGGGTTGATGCCCATTTGTTGTTTGCCATTTGGTAGTTTCAAATTTGTTGTTGTGGAAGCATGAGCCCAGTAGAGATAGAGTGACTTACTACCCGTCGTTTGCTGTTTTCACAACTTCTTTTAATTAGGTGAGCCTAGTAGACATGGGTTGATTCCCATTTATTGTCCACCACATTGTGGTCACACCCTTTCATGATTTTGTGAGCCCAGCACCAACGGGTTTTGTAAGTCTTCCTCCCATCTTTTGCCCACTGTTTTGTGGCTGCATACTTCCCGATAAAATGAGTTTGGTGGACATGGGTTGATTCCCATTTGTTGTCCCCCATTGTGTATGGACATGGGTTGATTCCCATTTGTTGTCCTCCATCCGGTGAACCCGGGTTAATGCCCGGTTGTTGTTCTCCATTTGGTATAATATGTGAGCTCAATGGACATGGGTTGATTCCCATTTGTCGTCCCCCTTCCGATGAACCTGGGTTAATGCCCAGTTGTTGTTCACCATCCAGGCCTAATTGGCTGAGCTCGGTGGACATGGGTTAATGCCCATTTGTCGTCCTCCCTTTGGTGAACCTGGGTTAATGCCCAGTTGTTGTTCACCATTAGGTCCATTAGGTAAACCGGTGGACATGGGTTAATGCCCATTTGTCGTCCTCCGTTGGGTGAACCTGGGTTAATGCCCAGTTGTTGTTCCCCGTTGGGTGAACCTGAGTTAATGCTCAGTTGTTGTTCCCCCGAATGACTTAGCCAAGCCGTCTTGAGAGCAAGCTGCAGTTAGTATAGCTTTTTAGTAAAGGAGTACTAATAAACATTTTACTTACTTGTTTATTTTCTTCACTTTGGCTTTCGCATAATTATGCTTGCTTAACTGAATCTTTCCTCTTTTTCTCATTTTTCTGCAGCTGGAAGCGGCAGTGAGACTATTGCAGAGGAAGAAAGAAGACTTCAGACTGCAGCAATGGAGTCTGCCATTAGAGGTCAGCCAGGGTTGTTATCTGCTGCCAGGTCTGCCACCTTGGGGTCTTCTGTTCTTGCTGATATGGATGCTTTCTTTCGAGAGTTTGATCGTACGTCATTCAGTTCCCGTCATGCCGAGCATTTCTGGACTTTTGATGATGTGAAGGCTAATTTTGAAATCTTCCGAGTACCCCGAGGAGGAATTCGGTTCTTGAAAGCCTTGTGGGAAAAGTACGGCAGCTGCTCGTCATATTTCAGACTTGGTGTGCATGTGGGAAGTTCTTTGCTGACTCTCCTTTGCTGTGTGTTTGCCCATATGGAACATACTAGGCTTGAGGACATCACAAAAGTGCACATCCTCGAGTGGAAAGCCGTGGTCCAAGAGGCAATTGAAGGAGGTTTCAAATTTGGTTTCATTCTTGACTATCTGAGGAGATTGGCTCATGACATGTTCAGTAGGAGGATCTTGGCTGAATTGAGAGTAGCAGAAGCTCGTGTTGCTGCATTGAGGATGCTCTGGACATGGTTGCACTAGACCCATGGGACTTGGCTTTGCCAGAAGAGTTCCTGCAGAAGCTCATGCTGAATCAGCCCTCCAGGGCTTGCTGTCTTGAGCACATCATCCTCTGCATTCCTCTTTCTTTTCTCTGCTTTTGTAATATGTTAGCCGTGTATAGGCTTTGACAATGAAACTTGTTTCACTTTCTTTTTTGGCACATATTTGTTAAGTGCATTTACTTACGAACAATGAAACTTGAATCGTGTCAACTTTACTTGCTTGAATTACATTGTACAAAAGGTTGACATATTTTGCAATACAAAAGAAAGCATTTTAACTTCTATTACTCTTAGCCTAGCACAAAATGCTTCAAAAGCTTTTTCAAAAGAAGAAAGATACTTAATGCAAAATCTGTTGTAATGCATCTTACGAGTAATAGTGTTTCAGCCACTTTCCATTGATAGGGTCTGCCAAGGTAGTTCCATCAGACTTAGACAGCCTGTAGTAACCACTTCCATGTGCTTCTCGGATGATGTATGGTCCATCCCAATTGGGAGAGAACTTGGATGGAGATGTTAGGTTTCTTCTCACAAATTCCGTGGCTTTCAAAACCATTTGTCCCTCCGCAAAGATCTGGACTCGAAGGGCTTTGTTGTAAACATTAGCCATCTTTTGGTAGTTCCTTTGGCTTCTTGCTTTAGCTAAATCCCTTGCTTCATCAAGTCCCCCCAGATCTGCCATCCGTGCTTTGTTTAGTTGATTCTTTCCTCTTTTCTTTCATTTTTCTGTAGCTGGCAGCGGCAATGAAGCTGTTGCAGAGGGAGAGAGAAGGCATCAGACAGCAGCAGTGGAGTCTGCCAGCAGGGGTTAGCTAGGATTATTGTCTGTTGCCAAGTCTGCTACACTAGGATCATCTGTACTTGCTGAGATGGATGCCTTTTTCCGAGAGTTTGACCGTATGTTGGTCAGTTCTCGTCATGCTGAATATTTTTGGATCTTCGATGATGTAAAAGTTGAATTCCATGGCTTTCGGGTGCCACAAGGAGGAGTCCGGTTCTTAGAAGCCTTGTGGAAGAAATATGGCAGCTGCTCAGCATACCTTAAGCTTGGTGTGTACATAAAAGGCTTCATGCTGACTCTCCTCTGCTGTATGCTTGGCACATGTGGAAAATTATAGACATAATGCCATTTTTGAAGCTCGGATCTTTGGAAAAAATGTTGCACAATAGCTTGTAAATGCGTGCTTCTATGTTGACTTTATGTTTGAACACTTTACAAGATTTACTTGAAACTTATTTAGTGAAAAGAATTGTTGCTGGAGTTACAGCAGCTGCTTACGGTGTCGTAGCAGAAGCTGCTGATGATGTTGTAGTAAAAGTTGCCGATGAAGTTATAGCAGAAATTGTTGAAAATGCCTCCAATATGCAAGAAGTTCCGGCTGTAAATGATGTCATTGTCTTAGGGATAATTCCTAAGCAAGACTCCCAAAACAGAAGAGGTTCATGTTGTAGATGAGATTCTCGTCATACATGAAACCCGTATCAAAGATCAAGTCGTGGATGCTTCCATAGCAATCATAAGGACATAGCTGAAGTCCACAATGACTTCTTGATATAAGCATAGAGATGTGACTGATGTTGCTGATTTTTTGAGGAGATAGCCCCCAAGATAGGGACTATGATCCTGGAAGGTGATGATCTTGCCTTTGTCATTAGGAAGTGCTTTCTCGACTCCCCAGTGGTGCTCTTCCCTTTCTTGTTTGAGCAGGTCTGCTATGTCAGACATTGTCACAAAGGTAGCCTCCTTTTGGTGTGATCCTGAGTCTTCATGAGGTTTTTCCTGGTCTCCTCCTTCGTTTCTGAGGAGGAGTCTTTGTACCAGCATCCTTTTCTTTGAGCTGTTTGATAGCTTCTGCCAGCTCACTCTGGTTCTGCTGCAAGCTCTGTATCAGTTCCAGCAGCAGGTTTGTTGGTGGTGCCTCTGGGTTTGGATCACTTGGAGGTGGTGGTGGCGGGGTTTTGTGCATTGACTGCAGATTCAGCTTGGGAGTGTTCCATGTGGGCTGAAACTTCCCTTTGCTTTCTTCTCTGTCGGGGTTTAGGAGGCATGGCTCTTGAGCTCTATCTTTCTTCTTGGAAGTGTTAATCTCGACTCCCCAGTGGAGTCGCCAGAAATGTGAGGGGTGTTTTTGTAACAATGCCACGTGGCGTGCCGAGGGCGATCACGACATGGACTTTGATATAGAGAAAGGGGTAGCCGAACCCAAAACTCAACCGAGGGCCCAAAGTTTGGCCCAAGGGCTAGTGGGACACTTCTCAAGAATATTCAAAAGCTAAAATCACTAAAGAATATTAAAAAAAAGAAAAGAATCAAAGGGAAGTTAAAGCCCAAAATAATATGAAAAGATCAAAAAGTTTACCCAAAGTCATTACCGATAAGAAATCCAAAGAACAGTCTTGGGCCGAAGCTGAACTCTCAGTTGAATCGAACTTGAATGACGTAACTTTGATTATCACGACTCTCACTTAGCTTTGATCTCCTCAACTTTAAACATGGGTTTTCTGTGCTGCTGATGACATCTGCCAGAAGAGCTTTAACAGTAATAAGTTTCTGTTGAAACCAAAAAAGAAGGTTGACTTGTTAGGAGAGAGTCACCTCCGATGAGACATGCATGAGGGTCAGGGGAAGAATGTGTTTAGGCCTTTTGTGGAGCTAAATTAATGGTAGAGAACCATTGTGGTCCTTATAAGGCATTTTAGGAAATTCTGCCCAGACATCTGCCAGGAGAGCTTTCCTGGGAATAAAGGAGATTTTAATGATAAATCCTAATCCTTTCGGATGGGGACTGTATTTCTGGGTTTTAATTGGTATTTCTAAGTTGAAAAGAATGGTTTCAGAAACATCCTCTTTCAGAGGTTCTCCCTTGGAGAATCTAAGAGAAAATCCTTTCTCTTGGGTTTTAATTGTGGTAATTTCTTGAGTTGTTGGAAGGGTTGTTCTTGGTCTGGCTGAAGCTAATGGGTCTGATGGATCTGATGCCTTAAGAATGCAAGTCAGTCCTCCATATATAGAATGATTAGCATGGCTTAATCTCATGGGAAAACCGAGATTATGGTTTTCTTAAGCCTATTAAGTTTTTAGTATTAAGTCCTCTATGACATGTTTTGTCAAGAGAGAGTATAGCATAAGTAAAAATGATTCTAACCTTTCCCTAATGTCAGGATAAGGCTCTCTTCTCCTCCCTGAAATAGCTTGTCAGAGGCACTCATTGCTTTTTGTTGATGGGTTTTCATGTATGGTTGGGTCTATGCATGTCTCTTGTGACTTGGCATCCATAAACTCTCATCATTGTGCCTCCCAGCAGACCTAATGACAGCAGTTCCATGGCTACCTAAATCTCGGAACTGACTCCCCTCCACCAAACCACACTCCTCAAGTTAGATCAACATAAGGAGAGTAGCTTCCTCACGGGTCTGGGCCGTGGGAGCTACTCCCTGAGTCCTTTTGGGACTGGAATGGGCATGGCTATGGGTTTTCCATCATATTTCTTCATTTCCCATGCATTTTGGTTGCTGCCAGTAGTGTTTGAGCTGTTATGCAGAAATCTGCTGCGTGAACAGTACCAAAAATCATGACTTCCGGTGAAGTGGAGAGCTGGGATGAGCTGTTGAGTCTTGAGCAATTTGAAAAATGGTGGAGTAATTGCTCTTGTCACGTTAGAGAGGATGGCTTGCTGCTGCCTTCCTCTTTTTTAGTAAAATAGGACATAGTATGGGTTCTGCCAGCAGCAGACATGCAGTCTTTCCTTTGTCAGCTTGAGTTCAGACCTCATGGGACCCACGGATTGGCTGTCTTCAGCTATTTTGGGTGCTGGGCTGACTAATGCTTGGGCTCCAGCTGTCTTCCTCATGAATCCAATGGTGTTTAAACCCAACAATCATATTATAGGCATACTTTTGGTTCATGGGTTTTATGTGGTTTTCCTTTGGGCTTGTGAACAGTGCCGAGACACTTATAATAGGCTCAACTAGTTCATTAAGTACTGTATAGGGTATTCTTAATGGATTGAGCTATGTATTTCGGGTTGTGGGCTCTTTAGAATAGTGCCAAAGCACTTTAAAATAGGCCCAAGTAACTTATTGGAGTTTGTTTAGGGTGTTTTAATGGGCTGGGTTTATTGGGCTGATTTATTAAATAATCAATTAAGCCCAAGTATTTTATTGGGGGTCCATTCAAATTGTTAGTTAAAAAATGGGCATGTACACAAAGCTTTTTTCTTTTTTACCTAAATAAGTGACCACTAAGTTAAAAAGATGTATTCGCTCCTTTTCTGGTGTTCATCATCATCACCTAAAATCTGTGTTTTCTTTGGATAATTGGGGCCAATCTTTGAAGTTTAAATTACGTCTTTCCTTTCTTTTATGTTCTATTTTAACGTTAAAATATTTAAACTACTATCAAATTATCTATGAAGAGAATTTTAATAAATGATTACCATAAATTTCCTTTACTAAAAGTTTTTTGTTCTCTGTTAAAAAATAAAAGCTTTTTTTTGTTCAATTTTAGTCTACGTAGCTTCATTCCGTATTAAGATAGAGATTTCTATATATATATATATATATATAAAATAATATATATATGTTACTTTAAAAAAGAAATCCCATATATTTTAACGTATCAAATATATTTCTAAGTGATCTAATTTTTTTTTTTTTTAAATGGATAAGGATAAAAGGATTAACAATATTTCATAAAAATAAAATCCAATGAGATTGTTGGTTTTTTTTAGTTCTAATCGGCATGTAGTTTTTTTTAGGTGAACGTGGACTAGGGAGTTGTATAACAAATAAATAACCGGTGAAACTGTTTTTAAGTTTATCCATAAAGAGTTATCTTTTTAAATTGACTATTGCATATCTAATAGAGTCCTTATTAGAGCTAATAGGTCACAACCCATAAAAAGAAATCCCCAATTCCGAAAACTATTAGCCTTAATGTTCTCAAAAAAAAATTAAAAAAAAAATAGCATTAATAAAAAGATATTTTAAAATCCTTAAAATAGGGCCTCAATCACACCTCAAAGTCCTAAATATTAGGAGACTATTTCTTATAGATAACTAATACCTTAGAAAAAATAAAAATTAAAAAGCCACACATCAATTTTCACGGTGGTTTTTTTTAGGGTTATTTTGGAGAATACATTAAAGTGGATATGAGGTCGATAGCATTAGTATAGTGTAAACTTTAAGTAAGTCCCTTTTCGTATAATGGACCTGTTATTAATTTGCCTTTCTAATTAATAAAAAAATTGTGTGTAATTACTGGTCCTAGAAAAACTTAATGAAGAGGAAGGCATGGTCTTCCTTAGTAACAGTAACATGTATATTAGTTTAAATCCCTTAATTAACTAAAATTAATTATTAATTTAAATCCATTAGTTTAAATCGCTTAAATTTAATTCGTTTGACCAGCATAAATAAAATTGCCTTCAAATAGACTTGCTTAATAATAGTAACTCTTTCCCATCAAGACCCACGTTACTAAATAATGAACACCATTTCCTTTTGATACATGTATCTTAGTAAATTACCAGTGGAAAGCCAATTCACCACAGTATTTAAAGAGGAATGTTTATACATACTAAATTAGTAATCAATAATCTGTAATGATTCAAAAATTAGTAAAAAAAAAAAACATGTTAATGATTTGTAAAATAAAAAATGGATTAAGTAAATAATTTGTACAATTTTACTAAGTAATCATGATCTAAAATTTAAATGATAAAATTCATATTTTGTAGTAAGATTACCATGAAAAAAAAAAAGAAGATTTAATTAAATAATTATGGTTAACAATGTAGACTCCTAATTATCCTATAATTCAATTTTATCACTATGAGCGTGTTCAGAGGCTTTTCCTTCAGGATTCATACCCTCATGTTTAGGTAAATGTATAATGATCTTTTTTGGGTAAATGTACCAATTTGTTTAGGCTTAAAATATGTGTATCTCTTTTTGAGCAATTATTATAGTTGTTTCAACAATAATAATTGATGAAAAAGAAAAGTATTTAAGCACATGATAAATTTTTATTTTTGTTATAGAAAGGAAGAGCCTCTGAACACGCGCTATGCGCGTGTGAAGAGGCTAGTTTATTTTATAATTTTAAGTGTTCGAGTCAATTTGTGCGCACTTTGACTAATTTCAAAAGGACCTGTAATATCTTATTAGTCAAGTGTACCGATAGCAGTAAGGTTTTGTCTCTGAAACAGTTTGTGCGCACTTTTATATTCATTCATTTCAGATACTTTCTCAGAACTTATTGTGAAACTGAAACAGTTAGTTGATCGAAGATCTTTGTCTCTTTGTATTAATACTTTCACTCCAACGACTTTCTAAACCCCCCATCTACATTTCCCGCGAAACAAAGTTTCTTCCTTTATTGATGGGTAAGAAGCAGCACTTGGATTGGACCTCAAAGTCCATTGTTTCCTCCGGAAGTGAGAGAGTTTCTCTTTTGAATAAGGAGGTTTGTTTTCTTTCTTTCTTTCTTTCGTTTTTTCTTTTTTTTCAGTTAGTTAATTTCTTTTATGGGTAATCTATTTGAGAGTCATGTTTGTTTAATTTGCAATACTACTATGCCCATATCAAGAACTTGGTTATATTCAATTGCCATGTTATTTGATATATGATTATTTTTAATTAGTTTTTCTTATTATAGGTTTTTAGGAGGAATTTGATATGAAACTCTTGTGCTTTTCTTATTTTTCTCTCACTTGAATCCTTAAATTCCATTGGTAGTGAGTGTGAGTATGATTGGTTGTTTTGCTTTTTCTGTTTTGTGGGCATTTTCCCTTTCCCAGAATTTGTTGGCCAACAAACTGAAAATAAACATAAAGTTGAATTTGATGTTTCCCATTATTTTGGCTTGCATTTGACACTAACAATATTAGTTTCAGGTTAAGTACATAAGCACTTTCTTTCTTAGTTCCATGTTTGTCTATTTGTTTTGAGAATGAAGATACTAAATCTTTAACTGTAAGTAGACTATAAGGTCCTTTTTAATTGGCCCTGAAAAAAGATAGTAATTTGGTTTGATTTGTATAGGCAAAGAGGAAAGCAAAAGAAGACGAATCGACTGATGGACATGCGACAGACCTTGAGCATGGGGATGCAGTAGAGGTGAAGGCTACTCTAAGTCATTCAATACTACTACAATTTAATTCATCTCTGATTCAATGCTGTTTTGTCAAAAAGTTATAACTGTGTTTTGTCAAATGCTGCAGGCAGCAAATGTAGGATTTTGTAGAGTATTGGCACTGGTAAGTGGGAAATTCGTGATGGGTTCTGATAATGTTGTAAGTAACGATGCTTAAATATGTAAAATAGAAAAACCTCCTGTTTTACAGGCAAAACCGGATGCAGGGAAGCTAGTTGTTGCCACCATTGCATTGTTGATAGCATCCACGTCAAGTATTCTGATTGTATGTTGATTTACCTATTAGTTGCCATCAGAGACCTCTGTCTCATTTTTTTTCTTCATCTAATGCTAATATAGTGAAAGGATTGTTAATTTAACTTCCAAGTACCTTTTTAGGATTTCCGTTGGCTCACTTGGAACTCTATGCTCTATTGTCAATCCTGTATATGTTGGTGACTCAAGAAAACTGGAAATTTTGTTTTTTTATGAGAAAAAAAGTTCAACTGATTTCACACCCAAATTTGAAATGAGATTTCCCACCTCAAATTCAACCACTATCAAGCAGGACAGGAAAATGATCCGAGAGCGTTTGCGGAAGAATACTTTGAACAGAGGAAGAGAAGAAAGAGTCCCAACTCACCGAGACTAAGAACCTATTTATTCTGGACATAGAGGGGGATCTCGTGAGAGTCTTTATGAGGAAAAAACTCGTCCAATATGGGAAATCTTGCTTCTCTGTTTCAAATCCTCTTACTTCCTGATGCATTATGAGATGTTTGTGTAATCACTGAAAAACTAATTAACCCAGGCACCTGTCTAGTTCTTCACTACTGACCTAAGAGCTTCAACAGCATTACCTCGTCCATTGGCTAGCTTGTTGCATGTATATTGCTCTGCTCATTCTGTTCAGATTTTGACTTTAGAAAGCCCTTTTTTTTTTTTCATTGCTCCAGTTATTAAGTAATGATAATATTGCTATTTCCCATTAGTAGTTCCTTTTGCAAGCAGCTAGTTGCACATACAGGTAAAAGCTTTTGTTCTGACTCCAATTTTCTGATAAGCTTTAAGAGATATGTCCACATAGGATCATGAAACAAATAAACAAAAGATCTAAAATATATTCTAACTCATTAATTGGTTTGTTCTTATTGCAATCCTTGTCTCTCTGACAATATATCATGATTCTTTCCATGCAGCCAAAATATGGTGGTATGATAATAGACATTGTATCAACAGATATTAGAACTCCTGAACAGCAGTCACAAGCTCTGGATGCCATCAAGGACACCATATTGGCTATTGTGCTGATAGTTGTTGTTGGGTATGATATTCTTTTTTGTTTTTACTGCACTGACAATAAATAGTTTCTAATGACTATAGGTTATAGGAATGCTTTGGCTGCTGTCAAATATCTCCACACTCTGAAGAGAACATGAGATGGGTGTGTGTGACTAGTTTGGAGAAAAATAAAATCACTGTAATCTACATCACAAAAGGCATCAATAAAGATCCTTTAAGGGTGGAAATGAGAAGTGAACAAACCTATATGAATAAAGGAACAACTATGACAGTACAAACATAAACAACATAAAAATGCAATAGGATCAACGATGCCTAATTTATTTTTCCTTTCACTGAAAACTCCAACATTGGTTTTTATAAAAGAGTATAGATTTGCAGAAGTAATTCTTATTTACAAATTTTAATAAATCAAAGAATGCTCTGGCCAGAACAGAAGAAATAAAAGATCCATAATTTTTACCTTTATTTTTTTTATTTTGGGATAGGAAACACTGTAAGTTTCAGAACGCCAAAACAAGGAAGCCTTATTAATACAGTGAGGCCTTCACCAAATTAAAAATACATAGGCGAGAAACTCAATTTTCTTCCAACTAGAAATAAAGAGGCACAAATTCTTACAACATTTAATAACCTAACTTCGCTTTTTCAAACTTCTCCAAATCACATAACTATAATTTAAATCCTAGCACCAGAAAATGAAAACATATATAATCCAATGACACACCAATTCAACAAGATCTCCATCCAATGCTTTTCATAGAAATAACATGCTTTCTACCAAAAATGGGTAATATTAAGCATTTGCTGAATTGGTTATATCATATATGACGCCATGAAAAGGATGATAATAATACACTTTTTGAGAAAGAACCATCTAAAGATTATTATCCTTGTAACTTATTTTAAGAGCCAATGTTAGCTTTGTGTTGTTTACTGTTAATTGACTGTGCTTTTTTTAGTTCACTGTGCACAGCACTTCGAGCATGGTTGTTTTCTTCTGCTAGTGAAAGAGTCGTAGCTCGTTTGAGAAAGGACTTATTCAGTCACCTTATCCATCAGGTTAGACCCATTAGTTCTCAAACTTACAAAAACTGAAACAATACATATGAGATTAAAAAAAACGCAGAATCACAAAAGGACATATAGAAACATTATAGCAATTTCTAAAACACTGTACCACTGGTCTTTTGGGTTTTATATCAATATATCATGCTGCATACATATTCAAACTGTGAATAACTTCTTTAGTGTGAGAGCTGTATTAGAAACAATGGAACTCAATAACTACCAAGTTCTATAATTATCTTATTAGTATTGAATTGGAACTCTAAATACCATTTGGCATGGTTGATCCTACATGGTTCAATAGGAAATAGCATTCTTTGATGTCACTCGAACGGGGGAACTCCTAAGCAGGCTATCTGAAGACACTCAGATCATAAAGAATGCTGCAACTACCAATCTTTCTGAGGCACTCCGAAATCTAACAACTGCATTTATCGGCATTGGCTTCATGTTCTCATCTTCATGGAAGTTAACGTGTAAGTGATTTTATTCACTTTCAGTAATGCTCATTTAGTCTAGTAATTATTCTTCTCATTGTATGTATCTTCCTCCTTAGTGTTGGCTTTGGCCGTAGTGCCAGTCATTTCGGTTGCTGTACGAAAATTTGGGCGCTATCTTCGTGAACTTTCACACTCAACTCAAGCTGCAGCTGCAGTATCTGCCTCAATTGCAGAGGTTTGTAAGCAAAATATGAACTTTATATTTCTATTTATCAATTTTTTAATTGCTCAATGCATGGCACTGGGAACCATGCATTTTCAATATTTTTTAATTCTTATTTCATAAATAATTGTTTTTGGAAAAAATACAAAGTGGCACAAAGGAAGTCTAAATGGAAGTTTGAGAGGGTAGATTTAAGTGTTGATGAACTGTATGGCAAATAGTGTGAAGGACAGGGTGAAGGATATTTGAAACTTGCTAAGATAAGGGAATGGAAAAGTAAGGACTTGAATATGTTGATTGCATCAAAGAGTTCTATTAAGGAAAGATAAATGAGCTACTTTGATATATTCTTTAATTCAATCCATGCAAGGAATTGGGGAGAAATTTCCAATATAGTAACACCGTTGAGGATAGAAATCATAGGTTCACAGGAAGAGTTATGATAGTTGAGGTAAAGAATAATTAAAGATGAAAATAGGAACATTAAAAAATTCTGAACTGATTTGCATGGATTCTTTGTACTTCTTTTATCCTATGCAATTTGTGGATGTTAATTAGTTCCAGACAAGTAACTTATTATTAGAAAAATTGTTACTCAATTTTTTAGTTCTAAAATTGATTCTTCCTGAGCAATATTGATTTTTAGGAATCTTTTGGGGCCATTCGAACAGTCAGATCTTTTGCTCAAGAAGCCTATACAATCTCAAATTACTCAGAAAAAGTTGATGAGACATTGAATCTTGGTCTCAGACAAGCTGTGAGTGTCAAGACTAATTTTTGTCCTCTTTTTATCTCTCTCTGTATCATTCATTGGAAGCTGTAAATGCGTATATTTGAAAACAAAAAATTCTGAGATTTTAAGGTTTGCTTTTCCTGACAGAGAGTAGTTGGTATATTTTTTGGAGGACTAAATGCAGCATCAACATTATCTGTCATTGTAGTGGTGGTTTATGGAGCTTACTTGACAATAACAGGCACCATGACTGCTGGCTCTCTTACATCCTTCATTCTTTATAGTCTTACAGGTGCTTCCCTCATTGTCTATACCCTGTAAATTGTGCCTGTAAGGGGAAAATCGTGTTCAACTTCAGAATTCATCTTCCAAAAAATCATAAGAAATTTTATTAATTTGTAGGAAACTTGGCCAAAATTATCGATATTATATTACAAAAGAAAAATTGGAAGTGCTCAAAATGTGATGTGTTTCTTTTGCACATGATCTTTAAGAAGATGGTATTAAATCTCAATATATGCAGTTTAATAAGATTCTTTAAAACATAACAAAATGTGATAATATGATCAAGAACAATATGTTAACTGGTATGGATATTCAATCAAATTATTAATTATCCATTTGTATCCTAGAAGAAATCAAATGAGTGACATCCATTTTATTGAGGATATCAAAATAACTCATGTGATCTTCTGGATTAATTTTCTGGATCAACAAAATTTATTGTTAATAATTTCACTTCAGGTGGTAAGGTGTAATATCTCTTTTGAGAGAATATTTGAGTACATCCTTCTTGATTTTGTTCATACCACTTCTATGTCCACAACCTTTTAATTATCAAATGAGGTTTTATTCACTTCAGGGAATGGTATATAACTGGTCGGATAGAACTTGTGGATTTTTAGCAAAATCTTATTATTTTGTTTAACCAATAGAAGGCAACATTAGTTCAGAGTTCTTCTTGAA
The DNA here is from genome assembly GCA_907173295.1 of Fagus sylvatica. Taxonomy (NCBI): domain Eukaryota; kingdom Viridiplantae; phylum Streptophyta; class Magnoliopsida; order Fagales; family Fagaceae; genus Fagus; species Fagus sylvatica. Next base: position 23,724,079 of record OU015768.1, read on the forward strand.
CTTACGTTCTTGATATTGCTACCTCAATAGCACTTTTGAACATGATATATATGATTTTCCTTTTTCCAACATGTCTTTTTCAGAGATTTTCCCTCACATAATTTTAATTGTGAGCTAATTTAGAAAGTGCAGAATTTTACTCAGTTACACCTTTTAAAATTTTGCAACTTCAGGTGCATCAAGTGTAAAGTTGTATTCACTTGCACTTTTATAATTTTGCAACTTCAAGTGCATCCAATTATAATGAGTTCTTGTAAGATGCAGTTTCTGGTGCATCCATATTTATAATGAGTTCTTGTAAGATGCAGCTTCTGGTGCATCCATATCTATAAGGAGTTCTTGTAAGGTGTAACTTTTGATGCATCCATACCTCTCTATTAAATCATTTCATAAAATTAGGAGATCCCTTATTATAAGGTACTCAGTCCTTTTAATCCATCATATAGATGATGATGAATAAAAATCATTACTTTTACACGATCCTGCTGGGATACGTGATTGTCATCTTAATAAGCTTAAGATAAAGATACGTGTCACAAATAATTAATAGATATGTATACAAAATTAATAAACATATCTCACATGAGTATAATGGGATTGCATAATTTATAATTGACCATATTTGATAATATCATTAGATATAATATCTTTACTATAAAACCCATAGGATTTTATAATCCATAAACATAAAATTTATAGACTATAGATCAAGATAATAACATATAAGTAAAATTATCAATTCTTAAGAATAAAACTTATAGTGAGTTGAAGATAAAGTAAGAACAACTCATTTCTTAAGATTTGGTTAGAGTTTCGTGTTGATAACGTGTTATAAAATGAAAGAGATAAAGCAAGAGAAATGAAAAACATAAATTCTTTTGAGAACTTTCTTATAAAGTGGTCATCCATAACCAGAGAAAATTTTCTTATGGAATTCTAATATTTCTTATATTTCTTACAAAACTGAAACCACATATATATAGGGTTTGTTTGGTACATGTTTTCATTTTTATTTTCATTTCCTGGCTTTTTTCAACTTTTCAAATTGAAATTTGAAACTTGTTTAAATTTTTTTTTTTTTTTTTTTTTTTAAATTGTTTGGCACCCTATTTTCTCACATGTTTTCAGTCTTGTTTTTATTTTATTTTTTATTGTTATCCTACAAAGAGAGAGAGAGAGAGAAAAAATAGTAGTTGATATTTATCTACAACAGAGAGAGAGAAAAAAGAGTAGTTGATATTTATCTGTAAAATATTTTAAAAAATATTATTATATTTATTTTATGTGTATAAAATAAAATGAGATAAAAAACAAATAATGAAAACAGCTTATAACTGTTTTGAAAAAGGGCATGGGACCCATGAAAAAAAAAAAATTGTTTTCAAGAACAAAACTGAAACCAGTGTACGAAACCAAAAAAAATTTGGTGGGGCCTATGAATTCTGTTTTACAAACATAAAAACAATTTTATAAAAATATGTACCAAACAAACAAGCTCATAATGATTCAAATGTACTATTCACATAATAATTCATGTTACTGTGTAAATACTATTCGCTCAATAATTAAAATCACTATTTACTCAATAATGGGTGTCAACAGTATCTGCTGACACTCTTTGCCGACACTCAATTATTTAACTATTCATAACAATATACAATAATTGGACATGATCCACGGGGCATCTATTGTCCACAAATCCTTTCCTGTCCAAATTTTTCAATGAAAATAATTTCTCTATCAACTTTAGCTTTTTAAGTGGGTCACAATTATTTTCTCCTTTTGTCTTTTACTTTCTCTTTTTATTTAAGTGGGTCACAGTTATTTCCTCCTTTTGTCTTTTACTTTCTTTTTATTCCGTGCCAAAGTAGTAACATGGTAATCTGCTCGGGGAATGGATTGAGCACTGGACCAATCCAAATCCATATGCTCGGACAATATTTTCTGTGGCTCATTTGGGGGAAAACAAATAATGAATAGTGGATACAAAGGTAATCGTCTCTATTTTTATTATATTTTAGAAACATATTCTTATTTACTATATCTCCAAATAAGCAGCCATATAAGAGAAGCTCACTTCTTTGCACCAATTCATCAAATTGGTATCAATAAAATCATGTAATCAGTTAAAATAAAAAAAAAAAAAAAGGGATAGCCCTAAATTTAAGATTACTATTGACCATATGTTACCCGAATTTGCCTCTTACGAAGCTGTGCAAGTGCTAATATAAACTTGCTCTCCCACTCTATAAATGATTAAATATATATGTTCTCTCAGTGAGGAAAAAAAAAAAAGATTAAATATATATTTTCAAATATTCCCTACATTTTTTTTATTTTTTGATAATGTCAAATATTCCCTACATGTTCTCTCAGCAAAAACAAAAAGATTAAATATATATGTTCAAATATTCCCTACCTGAAAGGTAAATATCGAAGTGTTAAAAGCAAACTGATTGTAAAAGATATGTCGCATTGTCGGGTAGCTTGAGCATCACAGTTTCGCATGATCCACGACGCTCTCATAGTACATTATGCTTTCTTTAATTTCCATTCATGTCTGCCATCGATAACTGTAAAATCAACAATAATTGTGGATTCTTCACTTTCTTTTCTACATGTGCCGTGTAAGAACAATTATTGTAGATGGGTATGAGACCAAAAGGACTAGCTCACACATAAATGTATAGGGGCCACTTATCACAATTCACAACTACTGGTCTTAGGCCCCGTTTAGGACAACTAACGGTCTTAGGCCATGTTTGGGTGTGCCCAATTGGGACTAGGAGTTCACTCGTTTTGTTATATACTATCAAACTGTAGAATTACCAATGTTTTGAAATGATTTTCTTTTTATCAACAAAAAAAATAAAATAAAATGATTTGCAAAACTACTGTACTTTTGATACTGCATTACGATGCCCAAGTGAAATCGCATCTTACAGAGACGATTTCTTATGTTGAAATCCTTTGCTTATGCGATGTTGAGTGAAACCCTACCACATTTTGAATTAGCACTTTTGCCATGATCTAAGTGTACAACGTAAAATCGTATCATGAAGATGTGATTTCTTTCTTAGATGAAATATATTTGATCAAATCGAATCTTGAAAATGGATTTGACTAAATGGTGAGTAGTTGAAATCTCATTTTGATTTCACCCTTTAAAACGCAATTTCAGTAATGGGTTGACAAAAAGATTAAAATGCTATCTTCCAAATACAATTTTATAGAAAAATGTAAAATCTCATCGATAAGACCCCATTTCTCTCTTTGATGTTTTCTAGACTCATACCATATTCTCTCTCAAACTATAATCTCAAATCTAAAATAATAGCATACAACATTAATACACAGTAGCCTCTTGAATCTTAAATTAATATTTCATTCTACTCCCACCTTACCTTGCATTATTGTTGTAGCCAACAAGGATGCACCGAAATTACCTCCAAATCGCCATATTTTTCAGCAAAGGTGAGATATGATTTTTGAATATGGACTCAAACAAAATTGGATATATTTTAGAAAGTAACTGTACAAGTTAACTATATTTTGGACTCAGCCAATGTGGATATATATTGGGCTTATCACTAGTTTGCGTGTGATTCTCAGCTTAACCATAAGGATGTAGCGTGAGCATAGTAAAAATGATTGTTAAGTATATGAAATCTAATCAAATATGTGTTTCGTTTCAATTTCTATGCCTATGAGCTTTTATCCTATGAATAATTTATTTATTTTAATTGTATATATGCTTAACTTAGCTAGTTGGGGTTCCTTTTCTATGCCTCTGAGTTTTTATCCTATGAATAATTTATTTATTTTACTTGTATATATGCTTAACCTAGCTAGTTCTTTCTCCATTTAAAATATACTTTAAGAAATGAATTTTAACTATTTAAGGTATAATTCAAAAGGTGAATTTCAACCATTTATGGTATAATTGAAAAGTGAATTCTATAAAGTGTAATTCAAGAATGAAATTTAAAGATTTAAGGTGTAATACAAGAATGAATTTTAACATGGGCATTTAAAAGGTTTAGGGGGATTTTAACTATTTAGTGTAATTCCATGATGAATTTTAACTATTTTAAGGTGCAAGTCAAGTGTGAAATTTTTTAAATTTTAACCATTAAGGTATAATTTTAAGAATTTGGAACTTTAAACATCAAGGCTAATTCTTGGATTAGAATTTTTGGATTATAACCATCAAAGTGTAATTCTTGGATTAAATTTCAAGTGGAAAGTTCTGATTTTAAGCGCATTTTGAAAATCTTGAGAAAGTATTTTGGGTTTTTGATCATTTATTTGCTAGGCTTGGGCCTAAAAACATGGTATGGCTTTTAAAATTAAGGGCTTTGGCATTTGGACATTTCTCTTTTTGGGTGTTTGAAATCAAGGGTCAATTTTTAAGGGCCCATCTGGCCCTTTCTTTATAAATTTCGGATGGGTCCTTGGGCAAAAGCCCAAACCCATTTTCCTTTTTAAGTGTTTTTTGGTCAAGGGAGGAGAGTTTGAAATCTAAGGACAAAAGTCGTTGATTTTTCTTTCTCTTTGGCTCCTTTCATGAATTGTTTTGATTTCAAACTTGTCTGTTAATTGTTTCGCATGTTTTATCATGAATGGCTTCCTCATCCTCCCAAAGCCAACCTCACACACCCATTTATCCAAGCAAAAGGAAGATCAAGAAGTATGTTGTTCCTCCGACAATGGATGAGGTTTGCTCCAAAGATCCAAGTAACCACAAATCTTTTCAAGCAACGAGTGGGGCAAGTCCACTTTCCCATTATTTTTGTTTTTGAAAATAAAATTTCAATCTTTCTTGGCCCATGACATTTTCTGCCATGGGTGCATGCTCTTGATGATTTTTTGCTGTTCTTTGGTTTCCAGTTTCCTTTGTTACCCGCGCGTGTTGATTTTTTGATGATTATGGTTGGTCATTGATGGAATGATATATCCTGAATGATTTTTGTATTGGTTATTTAGGAATCCATGGCCAATTTAAGGCATTGGAGATTTTAATGGTGCACATGATTCTTGGATGAAAATTATCATGTGATCTATTTACTATTTAGTTTTCAAGAGCCAAACATAAAAAATGCACCATCCTTCTAAGGATCTTTGCGAGATGTCCATGATTAGCATGTAAATGGTGTCATGAAAAGCTGAATTTTCGTTCGAAACAATGCATCATGTAAAACATGATAAACATCTAATGTGAAATTTTCTCTTATGCATGGAATGATGCATTAACAATCCTTCATAATCATCGAATGCAATGTGCCATGAATAATGTGCGATGATCATTTTGAATCTTGAACTACGTTGTAACATATATTACCTCTTTGTATCACAGCATGCGAAGACTTGTAAGAACTGGGCATCCTCAATGGTGGGCTCGCATTGATCCACATGTTGGTGCCAACTGCCAAGATTAAGGTATTAGGCTTTGGGTAACATTGTAGACGAAGGTTGGAGATTGATTATGGTATAGAGGAAGATCCATCTTCAATCTTGGGACGGTGCCCATTTTTCAAGAGTGAATATGATACTTTTTGGATCTACAGACAATTTTCCCACAGTTACAAGTCTCCTACTCCCATACATCCCAAAAGAATTGATCTCTTTATCCAGAGTTGCCCAAATTTCTCTTTTAAGAGTAGCATAATACGGGTCGAAGACTGTACATGCCCATTTTTTGACTAAATAATTGTTTGGGTCCCCAATAAAATATTTGGGCTTAACAAATTAACCCAATAAGTCCAACCCATTTAAACATCCCAAACAATATTAATTTACTCGGGCCTATTTTAAAGTGCTTTGATACTATTCTAAAAAAGCCCACAACCCGAAATATATATATATATATATATGGCCCAACCCACTAAAATGCCATATACAGTACCCAATGAGCCACCTGGGCCCATTATAAGGGAATCTCGGCACTGTTCACAAGCCCAAAGAAAACCCATATGAAGCCCATAACCCAAGGTGTGCTTATTATACAATTAATTGGCCCAAATACTATTAAATGAATGGAGGGAAACAGCTGGAGCCCAAATGGCAGTCAGCCCCAAAATTCAAATGGTTGAATACAGCCAACCCGTGGGATCCCATGAAGTCTGAAAAGAAACTGACAGAGGATGGGCTGCATATCTGCTGTTGTGGAGCCCACGCCATGTCCTATTATACTAAAAGAGAAGAAGTGCAACAGCTCCCATCTTCTCTAACGTGACAAGAGCAATCAAAATACCATTTTCAAATTATTCAAACACCACCAGCTCAGTCCAGCTCTACACTCCACCGGAAATCATGAATTCTGGTACTGTTCACGCAGCAGACTTGTGCACAACAGCTCAAGGACTACTGGCAGCAACCAAAACATGCTGGAAATAAAGAAGCATGGTGGAAAACTAATCGCCATGTCCATTCCAGTCCCAAAAGGACTCAGGGAGTAGCTCCCACGGCCCAGACCCGTGAGGAAGCTACTCTCCTTATGTTGATCTAACTTGAGGAGTGTGGTTTGGTGGAGGGAAGTTAGTTCCAAGACTTAGGTAACCATGGACTGTTGTCATTAGGTCTGCTGGGAGGCACAGTGACGAGTTTATGGGAACCAAGTCACGAGAGACATGCATAAACCCAACTTTACACCAAAAACCCACTAACTAAACAGTGGATACCTCTGACAAAACCATTTCAGAGGGAAAGAAGGCCTTACCCTGCCAGTAGGGAAGGACCATGATCATTTTAGCCAATCAAACACTCTCTTTGACCAACACATGTCATGGAGGGTTAATTTTGAGAATAAACAAGATTAAGGGAAGCCAAAATCTCGTTTTAGGCAACCCTAATCACTTATATATAGAGGACTGATTGCATTCTTAATGCATCAGATCTACCAGCCCCAAACAGATTCACCCAAAAGACCAGAACAGGAAGAACACTTCCAAAAACTCAAGAAATTACCACAACAAAGATCCAAGGAGAAAAGGCCCCTGAAATGAGTTTCTTGAGATCTTTCCCAACTTAGAAACATCAATCAAAATTCAGGAATACATTCCCGTCTGAAAAGATTGGAATTCACAACCTAATTTCTTTCTCCCCAGAAAAAGCTCTCCTGGCAGATGCCTGGGCAGAAATCCTGAAATATCCTTATGAGGGCCATAATAGTTCTTTATCATGGATTTTAGCTCCGTAGAAAGCCTAAACACATTTCTCTCTTACCCTTATGCATGTCTCATTAGGACTGACTCTCTCCCAACAAGTCAACCCTCTTTTTAGTCTCAATAAGTGCATTATTTATCAGAGGTCTTGTAGCAGATGTCAACAGGAATATGCAGAACATGTGTTTTAATCATTTTTGACTGAGGATATTCTGTTTCAAGCCCGATCCAGCCAAGGAACAGTGAGAGGCTCGGCCGAACAACTGATCCTTGGACTCCTTATTGACAACGTCGTTTTGATAAGTTCTCTTATCCTTGTCCTAATCTTATTCGGGTTCTCAAAGCATGGGAAGCATATGAGTTGGTAATCTTTTGCATTCAAGTCATGTTTCAAGCTTAGATTCAGTTAAGGAACAGCAAGTGGCTCGGCCCAATGACTGTCCTTTAAAATCTCTTGTCGGTTACAATATTTTCATAAGCTTTTTAGCCCTTCTTCATATTTATTTGGGCTTTATTATCTTGGCTCTTTTAAAATACCCTTTTGGAAGTATCCCATTAGCCCTTGGGCTAAATTTATGGCCCTTGGTTGAATTTTGGGTTCGACTACCCCTTCTCTAAAACTCAAGTCCATGTAGTGATCGCCCTCAGCACGCCATGTGGCAATACAGCAAAAAACACCCCTCACATTTCTAGCAACTCCACTGGGGAGTCGAGATCAATACTTCCAAGAAGAAAGCTAGAGCTCAGAAACTATGCCTCCTAAAACTCGACAAAGAAGAAATCAAAGGGAAGTTTCGGTTCACACAGAACATTCCCATGCTGAATCTGCTGTCAATGTGCAAGGACAAGATCAACCGCAACCACCTCCAAGCAATCAAAATCAGGAGGTACCACCAACAAACCTGCTATTACAACTGATACAAAGCTTGCAGCAGAACCAAAGTGAGCTGGCAGAAGCCATCAAACAGCTCAAGGAAAAGGATACTGCTACAAAGACTCCTCCTCAAAATGAGGAGGAAAACCAAGAAGAGCCTCATCAAGACTCAGGTTCACAAGAGAAGGAAGCTACCTTTGTGACAATGTCTAACGTGGCAAACTTACTTAAACAAGAAAGGGAGAAGAATCCAAAGGAGCCTCGACTCTTTGTGAGGAAACCTCCCTACCCCATCGAATTATTGAAGCAGCCTTACCCTGAGAAATATGTTGCTCCAACTTTCTCACGCTTTGATGGCCGAAAAGGGAGTGCTCTTGTACACATCAGCAAATTCATAGACTCAATGGGGGCTTACGTCGGAGACGGTGATTTATGCCTTCGTGAATTTTCAAAGTCCCTTGATGATAGAGCCTACACATGGTACACCACTCTGCCTCCTGGGTCTGTGAAGACGTGGGAAGATATGGTTGAGCTGTTTTGGAGAAAATATTTCCAAGCGGAGGAGAAAGTTACCCTTGTCAACCTCCACACTACCAAGTAAACAAATGGAGAAGACTTGCTTCGTTATATACATCGCTTTCGCGATATATCTTTGGACTGTTATGCCAATTATGAAGAAGGCGAACTCGTGGGAGTTTGTATAGATAACATGCTGCCAGAATTTCGGGCCCATCTTGAAAATCTTGATATCTCAAGATTTGCACAACTTCTCCAAAAGGCCCGGAAGACAGCACTTTCAGTCAAGCCCCATGTAGAAAAGCCTAAAGAAAAAAAAACCAGCCACAAGTTCTCACGGTATCTACCATAAACAACAAGCGCAAGAAATCAAATGAGAGATCTTTTGAGGAGCCACCACCTCCGGTTCCTTGCACCTTGGAAGAAATAATGGCTATTCTTGACAAATGGGTGGCAGACGGTATTGTCAAGCTCCCAGAAGTTTCAAAGAAAGCAACTGAAGAAGACAAGAAGAATCCAAAATTCTGCTACTTTCATCAATATGTCCATCATTCTACAGCAGATTGTTGGACACTCAGAAGAAAATTTCATGAGAAAATCCAAGACGGAACCTTGGAGCTCCTTCAGGCACGGCAAAAGGTACACATTGATCCTTTTCTTAAGCATAAAGAGAAAGGTGCAGTTTCTGTTGTTATTCATGGAAGTGCTAGTGATGTGGACATGGACGAGCCCGTTGCTGCAAATTCTGCCATGACACCTACAGCCATCAAGGCCTTGCAAAGGAATCCCAGGTTTCGATCTCTCTTTAATCAGTTAGGATTGAATCCAGAAGCTCGCACAGCAGCTACTGAGGCTATTATGGCCATAGCAGCAGATTCCGGTGCTCACTGCTTTACAGCAGAAACCCATGCCAGCTGAGCTTTTCTGGAAACAACCAATGCAATCACATTTACAGATGAAGATATGGAAGTCCAGTATCTAGATCACCGACGTCCTCTCTATCTCTCAGCCACAATCAATGAGGTTCAAGTGAGGCGTGCCTTAGTGGATACCGGCTCTTGCATCAATCTTATTCATTTAAGCACAATCCAAGCAGCAGAAATCTCTCAAAGGAAGATCTAAGGAGCACCTATGGAAATAAAAGGATTTGGTGGTGTCGGTGAATACACTAGGGGGCATATTCAACTTGTTCTAAAGGTTGGTCCCATTGTAGCTTTGACGCGGTTTCACGTTGTGGATTCCGTTGTTCCTTACCACATACTATTGGGAAGACCTTGGCTGCACAAACATCAGCTCATCCCCTCCACCTACCACCAATGTGTGAAAGGAAGGTTTAATGGAAAGCCTATCCGGATAGCCGCTAATTCCACACCTTTCGACCAATCCGAATCCCACTTTGTTGAGGCAGCCCTATATGATGAAATCACTCCAGCGGGGGAAGCATCACTTGCTAAACCTATTGGAATCCCGCTGCCCAAATGGGAAGAAATAAAGGATGCTTCTGAGGCAAACCTGAGAGACCTACTGGAACGGGAAAAGAAGCGCAAAGTGGAAGCTAGTGCTAGCAAAAGTCAACCACAATGTGAGCGTGTCCGTTTACCGGACGGGCGCACTATTTACCGCTTATGAAGGTGCGCGGGGGCCAATTATCCCCAACAAGAGGCCCCCGAACCAGGAGAGGGAATCTTTCAGCCCTCATGTCTCACAGTCAATGCAACAGATGTTCCAGAATCTGCAGATACAGCAGAGGCTATTGCAGCAGATCCCAAAATTTCTGCAAAAGAAGAACTTGAGGTAATTAATCTAAGTTTTGATCCCAATGTACATAGACCTGTTTCTATTAGTGCATCATTATCAGTTGAAGAAAGAATGCATTTAGTAGAATTATTAAAAGAATATCAAGATGTCTTTGCTTGGCAATATGATGAAATGCCCGGGATAGACCCGAAACTTGTTGCACATTCTTTAAATGTTGAATCGGGTACTAGACCAGTGGTACAATCTATGAGGACCTTCCATCCGGAGGTTGAAGCTCAAATTACTCAAGAAGTCAAGAAACTACTTTCAGCTGGTTTTATCAAGCCAATACAGCACCCGCGGTGGCTGTCTAACATAGTCCCTGTGAAGAAAAAGAATGGTCAGATTCGGTGTTGTGTGGACTTTCGCAATCTCAACAAAGCATGTCCTAAGGATGAATTCCCGCTACCCAACATGGACCTCCTGATTGATTCAGCTGCTGGTCATGCAATGTTTTCTTTTATGGATGGTTTTAGCGGTTATAATCAAATCTTTATGTCTCCAAAGGACGCTGAGAAGACTGCATTCCGCACGCCCATTGGGAACTTTTACTACACTGTTATGCCATTCGGGCTCAAGAATGTCGGAGCCACGTATCAAAGAACCATGACAGCCATGTTTCATGATATGATGCATCGTGAAATTGAAGATTATGTCGACGATATCGTGGTGAAATCCAAGACAAGGGAGGATCATTTTGGTATCTTGAAGAAGGTATTCGAAAGATGCCGACTGTATAAGCTCAAGATGAATCCCCTCAAATGTGCATTCGGAGTTTCAGTTGGCAAATTTCTGGGTTTCTTAGTGCACCAGCGTGGTATCGATGTTGATCCAGCAAAGGCATCTGCCATAGCCACTATGAAGCCACCAACTACACACAAAGAGCTAAAGAGTTTCTTGGGCAAGCTGTCATACATAAGAAGGTTTATTCCAGGCCTTGCAGCTCTAACTTCTGCTTTTGCACCGCTCTTGAAGAAGGGAGCATCATTCCATTGGTCTACACAATGCCAAGAAGCCTTTGAAAAGGTACAAGACATCACGACCAAACTCCCTACTGTTTGTGCACCTATTTCTGGAAAGTCTCTTCGACTCTATTTAGCTTCAAACAGTCAAGCAATTGGAGCTTTGATAGCCCAAGAAAATTATAATGGGGTCGAACAACCCATCTACTATGTTAGCCGTACTCTTAAGGATGCAGAAAGCCGATACTCAGGGGCTGAGCGATCTTGCTTAGCTCTGATTTATGCTTCCCAAAGACTCCGACACTATTTTCTAGCTCACAAGGTCCAGTTAATGACAAAATCTCATCCCATCAAAAGTCTGCTACAACGGCCTGTATTATCTGGCAGGCTAGCACAGTGGCTTCTACATCTTTCACAGTATGAAATTACTGCTGAGACACCAACTGCTATTAAAAGCCAAGCCATTGCTGACCTATTAGCTCAATTTCCTGGGGAAGACAACTCATTCATTACAGATGAAGTACCCGGGGAAATCAATGAAGTATTTTTGGCAGGCTTGGCAGATTCTGTCTGGACCTTGAAATTCGACGGCTCATCAACTGCTACATCAGCAGGAGCTGGTATTGTTCTTTACAAGGATGGTGCAGAGGCTGTGACTAAATCTTTCAAGTTTGATTTCCCTTGTTCCAACAATGCAGCTGAATATAAGGCTTATCTAGCCGGATTAGCGATAGCATATGAAATGGGGATCAAGCACTTACGAGTTATTGGCGATTCCAACCTTGTGGTATGTTAAGCCCGAGGAGAATTCTCACTTAAAGAACCATCTTTGGCACCTTATAGAGCTCTAGCACAGAAATTTGAAGCAAAATTCAGCACCTTCGAGATAGAGCATGCCCAAAGGAATGAAAACCGATATGCGGATGCTTTGGCTACTCTGGGATCTCAAATAACCTTTGAAGGTGAAGAAATGGATGTCACCATCTGCAAAAGGATAGAGCCTATCACCGAATCTTTGAAGAAAGAATTTGAAGAGTCATCTTCAGATCAAGAAGACTGGCGAGCATCAATCAAAGCCAAGCTCATTTCTCCTATTGTTACAGCAGACTTAAAGGAAATCAAGGACTACACCTTGATATCTGGAGATCTTTATAGAAGACTGTCTGGAGGAGTTTTGGCACGCTGCATTAGCCTCGAAGAAGCAAAGGAAAGGCTGCCTGAAGTCCATGAGAAAACTTGTGGAGATGGAGGAACTATCAGCCTTTACCGCAAACTTCAGCGGCTGGGATACTTCTGGCCAAACATGAGTGCAGAAGCAGCAGAGATACAAAGCCAATGCCCAACTTGCCAGTTCCATTACAGCAACGAAGAGGTATGTGCCACTTTTGTTTCTGCTGATTGGCGCACACCCTTCTTAGAATACTTGCTTGAAAGAATTTTGCCATTAAACCCCAAGGATGCCTATCGCCTTAAAAGGCTGGCCTCGAGGTATTTTGTGGAAGGAGGAACCCTCTTTCGAAAAGGTTTTCATGGAGAGCCACTTAGATGCCTTAGCTTATCGAAATCCCAAATGGTCATGAAAGAAACTCATGCGGGAGAATGCGGGGAACATCAAGGAAAAAGGAGGCTCTACCAATGCTTACTTACACTCGGATATTACTGGCCCACAATGAAAAAGGACGCGGCAAATTTTGTGAAAACATGCCATACATGCCAAGTCCAAGCCAATTTGATCCACACTCACCCAACTAGTCTCCAAAATATGACTACACCTTGGCCATTTCATACTTGGGGGCTAGATCTCATCGGCCCTATCAATCCGGCCTCCGGTGGTTGCATTTGGATTCTTGTAGCTACCGAGTACTTTACAAAATGGGTAGAAGCCATCCCTCTCCGAAAGGCAACCGGTGCTGCAGTGGCAAACTTCATCCGAGAGCACATAATTACTCGTTTTGGCATACCGTACAAGCTCATTACCGACAATGGTACTCCATTCATAAACAAGGATGTGCGGGAAATACTAGAACACTACCGGGTCAAGCATCGACGTTCAACACCCTACTATCCTCAAGGAAATGGGCAAGCTGAAGCCACAAACAGAATGTTGCTGCGCATCTTAAGCAAAATGGTGTTTGATTATGGGAACGACTGGAAAGCCCATCTGGCAGATGTCCTCTGGGCATACCGAAGTTCACCAAAGACAGCAACATGTTTTACGCCCTTCTCATTTGTCTATGGCACTGACACTATTTCTCCTACTGAATTGGTTGTGCCCAGCCCAAGGGTAATGCAAGGGAGTGAGTTAGAAGTTGATGCTAACATATGTGCTGAAGCACGTATGGCAGATCTGGAAGGACTTGATGAGGCAAGGGACTTAGCCAAGGCAAAGAGCCAAAGAAACTATCAAAAAATGGCTAATGTGTACAGCAAAGCCCTTCGAGTCCGAATCTTCGCGGAGGGACAAATGGTCTTAAAAGCCGCGGAATTTGTAAGAAGAAACCTACCATCTCCATCCAAGTTCTCCCCTAATTGGGATGGACCATACATTATCCGAGAAGCACATGGAAGTGGTTACTACAGGCTATCTAAGTCTGATGGGACTGCCTTAGCAGATCCTATTAATGGAAAATGGCTGAAACACTATTACTCGTAGGATGCATTCCGGCAAATCTGCATTATGTATCTTTCTTCATTTGAAATAGCTTGTAAGCATTTTATGCTAGGCTAAGAGTAATAGGAGTCAAAATGCCTTTCTTTTGTATTTCAAAATATGTCAACTTTTTGTACAATGCAATTTAAGCAGGTCAAGTTGACGAAATTCAAATCCCATTGTTCACAAACAAATGTACTTAACAAAATATGTACCCAAAAACAAAATGGGACCAAATCTCATTGTCAAAGCCTACATATGGCTAACATATTACAAAAAAAAGGGGAAGTAACAAAAGAAAAGGAGTACAACGGCTGATATGCTCAAGCTAGCAAGTCATGGAGGGCCGATCCGGTGTTAGATTCTGCAGAAGCTCTCCTGGCAGATGCTAAGTCCCATGGATTTGGCGCGACTATGTTCAGAGCATCTCTTAATGCAGCAACCTGAGCCTCGGCCTCCCTCAACTCAGCCAAAACCCTCCTGCTAAATACGCCATGAGCCAACCTCCTCAAGTAATCCAGAATGAAGCCGAATCTAAAGCCTCCTTCAATCGCCTCTTGTACCACGGCTTTCCATTCGAGGATGTGAATTTCAGTAACATCCTCAAGTCTGGTATACTCCATACGGGCAAGTACACAGCAAAGGAGAGTTAGCATGGAGCTTCCCACATGTACACCAAGTCTGAAGTATGATGAGCAGCTACCATACTTGTCCCACAAGGCCTTCAAGAACCGAATTCCCTCTTGCGGCACCCGAAAGATTTCAAAGTCGGCCTTCCTATCATCAAAAGTCCAAAAGTGCTCAGCATGACGGGAACTGAAGGATGTGCAATCGAACTCTCGAAAGAAAGCATCCATATCAACAAGGACAGAAGTTCTTGGTATTGTAGGCCTGGCAGCAAACACCAACTCTGGCTGACCCCTGATGGCAGACTCCACTACTGCAGACTGGTGTATTCTTTCCTCTTCTGCAACAGCTTCATTGCCGCTTCCAGCTGCGAAAAGAAATGAAGGGAAAGAAGAAGGAAATCAGCTAAACAAAGTACAACAATACTAGTGAAGGCAAAGAAAGTAAACAAGTAAGTAAAATGCTTGATTAACACTTCTTTACTAAAAGCCGCACTAGTTGTGGAATTATGTTGAAATAGTCAAATCCTTTGGGGACAACAAATGGGAATTAATCCATGTCAACCCAGCTCACATAAAAAACAAGATGGGGAACGACAACTGAGCATCAACTTAGGTTCACCCAACGGGGAACAATAACTAGGCATTAACCTGGTTCACCCAACGGCGGACGACAAATGGGCATTAACCCATGTCTACCGGTTTACCTAATGGACCTAATGGTGAACAACAACTGAGTATCAACCCAGGTTTACCAAATAAGGGACGACAAATGGGCATCAACCCATGTCCATCCAACACAGCCAACAAGGCTCGGATAGTGAACAACAACTAGGCATTAACCCAGGTTCACCGGGCGGGGACAACAAAATGGGAATTAACCCATGTCCATTGAACTCATTCATCGCATCAAACAGTGGACAACAACTGGGAATCAACCCAGGTCCACCGAAAGACGGACGACAAATGGGCATTAACCCATGTTCGTATACAAAAGAGAAGAGGACAACAAATAAGCATTAACCCATGTCCACACATAGAAAGAAGGACAACAAATGGGCATTAACCTATGTCCATACATAAGCAAGGACAACAAATGGGCAACAACCCATGTCCATACACAAAGAAGGACGACAAATAGGAATCAACCCATGTCCACTAAACTCATTCTATCAAGAGTATGCAGCCGCAAAACAGTAGGCAGAAGATGGGACAAGACTCAAAAAACCTATTGGTACTGGGCTCACACAAACACAAAGGAGTGTAGCCACAACATGGTAGACAACAAGTGGGAATCAACCCACGTCTACTAGGCTCACTTAATCAAAAAAGGTGTGAAAACAGCAAACAATAGGTAGGAAGTCATTCTATCTCTGCTGGGCTCATACTTCTACAATAACAAATTTGGAACTAACAAAAGGCAAACAACAAATGGGCATTAACCCATGTCTGCCAGACTCACACAGCAAACAACAACGACAAAAGACAACAAATGGGAATCAACCCATATCTATTACACCTATCAAGATTAGGAATTATGGTTATGGGCAATAAGTGAGCATTAACTCATGCCTAAGCAGTTTATAATCAAGAGACAAGAAACATACATATACAAATTCCACACACGACAAGCAAACGATCAAGTTTTGCCTATACATCTCAAGAAATCTCTGTCATCAAGCAACAGCAATGGCAACACATTGTTTAGAAGCAAATACCTATTTTGGTTGGGCTCCCATGAGTTGCAACAGGGACAGTAGCCCCTGTATCTGCTGCCTGAGCACCAGCTACATCATCTTCTGCTTCAGCCAAGACCTCATCATAGCTATCATAGGCGTCTGCCATGTCTATGTCATCTACAGGGTCTTGAGCCAATTCCTCCTCTACAACTGGAACATCACTGCCAGGAATGACTTCTGCCTGGACAGGATCTTCACTGGCAGCAACTTCTACATGCTCAGCTAGGGCTACACCTGCATCAAAATCAGTATCAATCACAAGACGATCACCAACTGGTATACTTTCTACAAAAAATATATATATATTACCTTCTGGGATCTCAGAAATGTGTATAAGAGCCTCTTCACTACCAGGAACTCCCCCAACAGCTGCTGGTGTAGTCTCACTTTCTTGAACAAGTGTTGCAGTAGACACAGCAGCAGCCATGATTATGGATGTGGAAGCGATGCCACCGGATTCAGGGAGAGGACTTGGAGGTGTTAATACCCTTACTGTGGCTGAACCAGTCCTCTTAGAATCTGTAGACACAATGCTTCCCCTTCGAGCCCTCCGAACATATTGACGGGTGGAAGGACTTGAATCGAGTAAAGAGGGATCTGCATGGCTGCCACTCCCAGAAGGGCCACCTTGTACAGTACCACCACTACTAGTCACAGCTACTGGTGTGGTCTCCACAATTTCCTCAATACCAGTGACGACTCCAACAGTCGCATGTTCTTCAACAGCTTCTTCTGCAGATATGGGCTTACTGGCAGATGCAATAGGGGTACTTTCAGATGAAGCTTCTGCAGCTTCCAGTTCATCCATAGATACCCCATCATCTTCAGTATCAACCCCTGCTTCTACATCCTTTTCCCCAGAAGAAGCACTTAAAAGAGCATCAGTATCAACAGAGTTGATATCAGCTGAACTGATATCAGTTGCAAAATCATCTGCACCAGAGACAGCCTCTGCTGCATCAGCTCCAGCACTCTCTTTCTCAACCTCTTCTTCAACAGCTCCAGAAGAATCACTATTGGATGATGAATTGTCCAGATCATCCTACAAAAAAAAAGAGAAGAAAAGGAAAACCATGAGGGCACCATTTTGCTAAAAGCAAAGCCCAATAATTAAATGCATACCGGTATCTCAATCGGGACGCGACTAGATGTGTCAGCTCTTTGCTTAGACTGCCACAAAACAAAAACCACATCAATATCACAAGGAAAGCATATCAATTGACAAATAAAGAGGCAAGAATCAAAACACTTACCCTCTTTTCAGAATAAACAACGCCTCGCGATGACTTGCGCGCGGCGACATGTGCAGCTATAGATGATGGCGCACTCGGAAATGTTGGAGGGACAAAAGTCTTCTTCCCAGCTCTGGTCTTCCTCACTGGCTTCCTACTTACAGGGGCAGAAACCCCTTCAAGAATGTCTTCTTCAGCCGGTGGAGGACTTGCAATAGCAGCTTTCAAAGTCAACACTTCTTTACTGCCCTTTGTGGCACTTGTTTTCTGTATCTTAGCGGCTCGAGCAGGAGAATCTTTGCTCGAGGCCTCTCCCTTTTTGGACCTTTCAGGCTGTTTCCTCTTAGCAGCAGAAGTACCAGCAGAGGCAATTCTTCTTCCCCTGCTGGATGGTGCTTTCCCGGATGCAGCAACATGTGGATGGTCCCTCAACCACAAAGGAGGGTGAGGATTGCCATGTATCACCCACCGTGAATCCTCATGATGCCATACGGCATAACCCAAACTTTGGCGATTTGCATAAGTAGTCATGGTGTTGGTGGCAACGAATAAACGGGGATGAGGCAATGGAGAAGTATACGACTCCAGCAAATGAGAAATATCACCTCTCCCGCTGTTTCTAAACTCTACCATGGCAGCCATCAATCCTCTCTAGTAATTATTCATACCTGTGGTGTAGACACCAATTCTATCACCACTAGGGATTATCACTCGAGTAGCAGCACTGCTCCAGTAAGCAAAAGCTCTATCTCTCAGAAACGGGTTAATGGTAGGAATTTCACCTGTAGCAACCCCCATAACAACAGGAACCTCTTGGTCAAACCCAAATTGCTTCCTTACTCTATGAGCACTATACACTGTAAACCGAATTCCATCAGGAGACAACACTGGCAGCCAGCCAGCATTAGTGGCAGAAAGATAAGTCAGGGATGCCATGTCTCCAGCAACAAGGGTGTAGTCTTGAGCTTCAATATTGGAAAACCCAGACATCACCGACTCATATACAAATCCGCGATGGGACACTCCATATGGTCTCCAGCAGACCTTGCTCTCACTATCTAAAGAAGGTATCAAACTGTGGTCATAAAATTTGCTGCCCACCCAGAGGTATACAGCAAGCACATCACCTTGGAAGTCACCAACATTGGCTACAACTCCATCTGGCATTGATGCAAACTTGTTTCTACCTTCGTAGGGTTTCCTACCCTTCCTTATGTACTCTAAAGCATGCTCCCAAAGGAACGTGTGCCCTATGGATGAGTTGAAAGCAGTGGTAACAATATGACAGGATGCCCCAGCCAATTCCTCAGCATGCAACAAATCCAACTGAGTATAAATCTGCCCTAACAGCAGAGGGGCAAGGGGAAAACAAACCCCAGCAGCAATTTTAACAGCAAGAGGAAAATACAGTGGTTTAATGGAGTAGGCAAGGTGCTCACCGAAAACACATTTGCTGAGCCAGTAGGCTACAAAAGCAGCCCTTCGAATCGAGGGATCGGTCTTCCTGTTGAAATGCTCCATCCAGGGTTTGAATCTTGCAGCTTGGGTCCCCAAAGCAATGTTCTTTCGTCCAATATAATCTGCTAAAGCAGATTCAATCTCCAACTCCTTAGGGGAAAGTACCAAATCTGCTGGGCCTTGATTACCCAGAATTGGCAACAGCCAATGATTCTCTACGTCCTCCAATGTAACAGTCATCTCACCGTGAGCAAAAAAGAATGTGTGCGTGGATGGGCACCATCTCCGCACCAGTTGCCGTAACGCTTCGGTATCACGGTACATATTTGAGCCTCTTGAAATGAGAATGGAGCAGAGCACACCAGCCCGTTCCAAACAGTCACAGAACTCCCTATCAGCCAACTCAGAGTCAATCCAATTTGCCCACTTAACGGCTCTTGAGCATTGGAAATAAAAAACCAGAGGTACAGCGAGCATCTCATTCCTCTGAATCTGAAGATCTCGAATTTCCCGGAAATTTGGAGTCCAGGCCACATCTGCCGTGGCATCCTCTCTTATAACCACCCATTCCCAATCTGCCGCTGGTGGCTGGAGGCTTGCCGAGACAGAAGGAAACCTCTCACTGCTTCTGTACCACGGGTCTAAGATGGGTCGGCCTAATATGTCTCCATGGGGCTCCGGTGACCCCAAAACAGAATCAGAGCTATTGCCGTTATCTTCTGTACCCCTCGGTGTTCTCACATCTCCCTTGCCGGAAGAACTGCCACCACGTCCCTTCACTGGTTTCTTTGAAGAGGACGCCATCAACAGCAAACAAGAAATACAAGAACAAGAAAGAGAAGAAGAAGAAAAAGAGGAGGAAAAGGAAGGAGAAGAGTTTCGGGTCTTTTCTTTTCTGTCAAGCTCGTCCTTAGCTTCTTGGAAATATGGGAAACGGTTGAATAATGGGGAGTCCACTGAGTGGTTGAGCCATTAAGGTGGGGAATGGCAGCCCTTAATTCAGGCTGCCCCTTGAAAATAGGAGCCATTACCACCAGGTATGTCCTTCCCACTCCTCCACTATTTCCCCAGAAAAATGAGCCACCACCTTTCTTTCTTTTTTGAAAAATACCCGCCAAGAAGAAAACTGAACAGTTATTTTTTGGCTCGCACGTGACTCACCATGGGTAAGTCACGGGCTCGGGGGGCTAAATGTACATGCCTATTTTTTGACTAAATAATTGTTTGGGCCCCCAATAAAATATTTGGGCTTAACAAATTAACCCAATAAGCCCAACCCATTTAAACATCACAAACAATATTAATTTACTCGGGCCTATTTTAAAGTGCTTTGATACTATTCTAACAAGCCCACAACCCGAATATATATATATATATATATATATATATATATATATATATATATATATATATATATATATATATATATATATATATATATATATATATATATAAATATATATATATATATATGGCCCAACCCACTAAAATGCCATATACAATACCCAATGAGCCACCTGGGCCCATTATAAGGGAATCTTGGCACTGTTCACAAGCCCAAAGAAAACCCATATGAAGCCCATAACCCAAGGTGTGCTTATTATACAATTAGTTGGCCCAAATACTATTAAATGAATGGAGGGAAACAGCTGGAGCCCAAATGGCAGTCAGCCCCAAAATTCAAATGGTTGAATACAGCCAACCCGTGGGTCCCATGAAGTCTGAAAAGAAACTGACAGAGGATGGGCTGCATATCTGCTGTGGAGCCCACGCCATGTCCTATTATACTAAAAGAGAAGAAGTGCAACAGCTCCCATCTTCTCCAACGTGACAAGAGCAATCAAAATACCATTTTCAAATTATTCAAACACCACCAGCTCAGTCCAGCTCTACACTCCACCGGAAATCATGAATTCTGGTACTGTTCATGCAGCAGACTTGTGCACAACAGCTCAAGGACTACTGGCAGCAACCAAAACATGCTAGAAATAAAGAAGTATGGTGGAAAACTAATGGCCATGTCCATTCCAGTCCCAAAAGGACTCAGGGAGTAGCTCCCACGGCCCAGACCCGTGAGGAAGCTACTCTCCTTATGTTGATCTGACTTGAGGAGTATGGTTTGGTGGAGGGGAGTTAGTTCCAAGACTTAGGTAACCATGGACTGTTGTCATTAGGTCTGCTGGGAGGCACAGTGACGAGTTTTTGGGAACCAAGTCACGAGAGACATGCATAAACCCAACTTTACACCAAAAACCCACTAACTAAACAGTGGATACCTCTGACAAAACCATTTCAAAGGGAAAGAAGGCCTTACCCTACCAGTAGGGAAGGACCATGATCATTTTAGCCAATCAAACACTCTCTTTGACCAACACATGTCATGGAGGGTTAATTTTGAGAATAAACAAGATTAAGGGAAGCCAAAATTTCGTTTTAGGCAACCCTAATCACTTATATATAGAGGACTGATTGCATTCTTAATGCATCAGATCTACCAGCCCTAAACAGATTCACCCAAAAGACCAGAACAGGAAGAACACTTCCAAAAACTCAAGAAATTACCACAACAAAGATCCAAGGAGAAAAGGCCCCTGAAATGGGTTTCCTGAGATCTTTCCCAACTTAGAAACATCAATCAAAATTCAGGAATACATTCCCGTCTGAAAAGATTGGAATTCACAACCTAATTTCTTTCTCCCCAAAAAAAGCTCTCCTGGCAAATGCCTGGGCAGAAATCCTGAAATATCCTTATGAGGGCCATAATGGTTCTTTATCATGGATTTTAGCTCCATAGAAAGCCTAAACACATTTCTCTCTTATCCTTATGCATGTCTCATTGGGACTGACTCTCTCCCAACAAGTCAACCCTCTTTTTAGTCTCAATAAGTGCATTATTTATCAGAGGTCTTGCAGCAGATGTCAACAGGAATATGCAGAACATGTGTTTTAATCATTTTTTACTGAGGATATTCTGTTTCAAGCCCGATCCAGCCAAGGAACAGTGAGAGCCTCGGCCAAACAACTAATCCTTGGACTCCTTATTGACAACGTCGTTTTGATAAGTTCTCTTATCCTTGTCCTAATCTTATTCGGGTTCTCAAAGCATGGGAAGCATATGAGTTGGTAATCTTTTGCATTCAAGTCATGTTTCAAGCTTAGATTCAGTTAAGGAACAGCAAGTGGCTCGGCCCAATGACTGTCCTTTAAAATCTCTTGTCGGTTACAATATTTTCATAAGCTTTTTAGCCCTTCTTCATATTTATTTGGGCTTTATTATCTTGGCTCTTTTAAAATACCCTTTTGGAAGTATCCCATTAGCCCTTGGGCTGAATTTATGGCCCTTGGTTGAATTTTGGGTTTGACTACCCCTTCTCTAAAACTCAAGTCCATGTAGTGATCGCCCTCAGCACGCCACGTGGCAATACAGCAAAAAACACCCCTCACAAAGACTAACCAAGGTGATGAATGGAAACATATCACTTTTTGCCAAAATATTGTTTTTGTCCCTAACACAACAATATTGATTATGTTACCATTTGCTTGAACCATTTCAATTTCTACCCCATGCTTCTAACAGTCTAAGTCCTAACCGAAGCAAAGACCCGTACTTTTCCAATTGGATCAACACATACAGAAGTGTAGAAACCCAACCAATTCAAAATTGTCTCACCCTTTCCCCATCAATCTTAGTTTTATTTCTAGAAAATAACTTTTGGATTAGTTTCATTCACCAAGCCCTTCTGTGATCCGAATCGTCACAACACAGGCCAAGCAATGACAATTCCATTCTAAAATAAACATTTGCAAGGATAATTCTACAATACACACACTTTTTTTTTTTTGGGGTATAGACATCTAATAGATAAAATCACACATTGATAGTACCAATGTCACACATGATGGTAATTACCTCACATATGATGGTACCTATAATCACATTATTTGGTACTCTAATTTTTTATTTTTTATTTAAATTTAATATATATAAAAAATCAGATAGTACTTACATCAGATTTGATGGTACCAATTGAGTGGGTAACATACCCACAAAAAAAGTATGGGTATTGTAGAACTAAGAGAAATTCAAGTGCATGGAAAGATAAGCACTCAGAAGACAGAGTAAAAGGGCCAAGATTCTAAATGACAATGAAAAACAAATGTTTAGATAAAACATTAAACGGGGTGGAGATTTTGGTGCTCATATTGTACTATTACGCCAATAAAACCATTGATCTTAATAATACAGTCTTATTCAAAAGTCTTATTTTATTAATTGAAATAATAAATAAATAAAAAGGGATTTGTGAGCGCCCTGGCTGGAGTCGCCTATTGGTTTCAACTTTCAATAGGCCTTCAATGATGTAGCCCAGTGAAATGGGATTGGGTTGTCCAATTTAGGCTCATCCTATACATGGGCTCAAGAGTACGCCACAAGCCACGTATGCCAAGTTGGAGAGAAGGAATTCCCACTCGATTTTGTGTGGTCTGAGAATCACTTGAACCCCATATATTAAGAAACTAGTATGAATTGAGTGCGGAATTAGGGCATGTTCTAGCCATAGGTTAGCATTCATTTTGTATTGTTGGATTATTCCTAATAAGATTTTACTGAAGAAGCCAGCCCTAATTATGTGAGGAATAATAAAAATTTGTCCCACTTTTAGTGTTTCACTTTATACTCTATCAATTGCAACTCACCACATGATTTTTTTTTTCTTTCCTTATAAAATAACTAGAATTTAAAATGAAAAAAAAAAAAAAATTAGACACATGACATATTGCAAATTTGTTTTTTTGGGTAGAAGTTCTACTCTAGCCTAATTCTAATTTTTAAATGTGGGGGATCAAACCCACATTATCATAGAAGGATGAGGATCAAAGAGGATAGGGGAGACACCACTGGGCCAAATTAATGTCGTAGTCATTTATATAAATGTAATACATTTTCTTTAAAAAAAAATCTATGGGAATCTAGTAGGAACTAGTATTAAATTATATAATATATATATATATATATTGTGAACCTTAAAGTTTACATGTTTTGCGTTTTTTCATCTCTAATGTTTCAAACGAGCGATATTAGTCTATAAAATTTAAATAACAAGCACTATTGCTATCTCCATCTAGTTCAGTTAGTTTTCTCTATGCATGGCTAATGAAACAATGAAGTGGCTATTTTTTTTTTCTTTAGAGAAAGATAAGCCAACTAATAATATGTGATTAGACGTTGGCAACCAGACTCATACTCATAACCCATACTTGTAAGCCTTTAATGTCCAACCCAAAAACTCAAATTGAAGGGTCCTTATTAGTGTGCTTTTCCCCATTAGAAACCCTAACCCGAGAGACATCAATCCCCAAATCTCAACCACTACTACATGCGATGGCTTTTCCCCCCTTCAACCGCTGCAACAACCCTAAACTCCAACTGCATGCGACAACTCTATCAACATTTTGAGAGTTCTCTCACATACATTGAAGCCTAGCACCATAATTTAAGGCACTATAGTACAGAGGGAGCAACTGTGCCTCATCACTCTGGCCAATCCAATGAACCACTCAAACTTGTTCAAGTCTTTCTCTTTTCCTCTCTTTCTCTCTTTGTCCCCATGTGTCTATCTTGCTCCATATGTGTTGTGTAGCTCAGAAACCAAATTTCATAAAGGAATTTCTTACAAAACTGTTTCTTTCAAAGATTCTTAAGCACAATTTTGAAAAAGAGGGCTCAAATTTAAAATTCATGCTAAAAAATAGACAAGGAGAGACCACATATTGGACCGCAAAGTTTCTTTAAAGCAATGGTATGTATAGTTTTGTTATTGTTTTCTCAGTCATTTTCTTATCCAGTGTTTTCTCATGCCGAGCAAAACTTTCTCAAAAAGTTGTTTCTTACTAGGATCAAATTTCTTCCACACTCATTTATTTTTTTTTTCCCATATGATAGTATGTTGGGGAAAGTGTCATCCAAGTCAAGTCAAACGCGTGAGGCTAGAGTCTAGGGTCTTTTCCTAATCAAAATTTGTGTGAAGAATTCAACATTCATTTGATGATATAGGAGACATGAATTTCTTACCGTATATATTGGGTTTTATTTTCTGATGTGAAATTGTTGTATGTACTGAAAGTCTAATATGATTAGTTCTCAAGTCATGTGATTTACACATGAAAGAATGAAGCAATTATTAACCAAAATTGCGATTATCAAGAATGCCTTTGATGCGAAACAAAATTTCGACGTCAAACAGTATTTTAACAAGAGCACAATGTTAATTTTAAAGGTATCAATTTTATAGTGTATGGGTCAAGCAAAATGAATTGAAGTTTGAAACGCAGGAGCATAATGTTAAGTTTATCATCAAGAAAATCAAAATTCTATGAATGTGCAAATGTCAAAACTCAAAATCAAATAAAAAAATAATAAGTAAAAAAACAATTAGAGTTATTAATATTCTTATTCTTATAAGCGAATGTATCTTTGGAAGTCTTCCTCGTGCTAGGTACATCTTCTCAAAAAAGATCTTAGTAGGACCAAATTTCATCCCATGCACACCAACGTTAAATACATACTCTTTTTTCCGCATTTGGATAATATATTGTGGAAAATGTCATCCAAGTTAAGTATGAGAACCTAGCCTAGAATCTTTGCTATTCAATCCTTGTGTGAAAAATTCAACACTCATTTGATGTAATATATAGGTGACATTGGATGGTTTTATTTGTTGATATTGTGAAATTGCCTTAGCCAGCAACTAAAAGATCTAGTACGATTAGTTTGCAAGTCATGTGCTTTAGACATCAAGAGGTGAAAAGATTATTAACCATGATGAGTATAGAAAAATGAGTCGTCTAAATACGACGTACCAAAGCATGTCTTAAATGGACGACCGTTACACATCTACAAAACTCCCTTAATTTCCTCACTAATGTGACCATTACACACCCATAAACTCTCTTAAATACAACCATTATGCCATTTATACCTGACATTGATTGGGTAAAATATGACTCTTAGCCTATATAAGGCCAACCAAGTCACCTAAACCAGGTACGCATACAAACCTATGAGAAATCTCTCTCAATTTGGGAAATATAAAGATCCTTTGCTAACTTAAGCATCGGAGCCTCCCCTCCGGGGCCCACCCCAGCAAGGTCTTCGATTATGGTTTTATTTTTCGCAAGTATCAACGACTCGATTTGGCTGTGCAACTGATAATGAAAATCCACTCATCATCACTTGGTGCCGTCTGTGGAGACGAGAGTTCTCCAAATATAAATTGCACAGCAAAGACAAGCACACCTACCAAAAAGAAAAACCATTGCCTACATCTCCTTCAAGCGTGACGCATCCAATCCTCGGTTGTCATTGATCAATGGGTTCATCTAAATTGGAAAGAGCTTGGCAGTGACTGCACTATATCTCTCTAGTTGAAAATCAACATTGGATGAGTACAGGTTTATGAATTAACGAAGAATCCCATTCCAGCAATCACAATTGCTGTGAAATGGCACCATCAAATCTTGGCCACGTCAAGTGCATTAAGCACCCCAAATTGTTTTCTAACCATGGCTGCATCTTATTGCTCTTTGCATTTAATAATTCTCCCTCTAACAATTTCCTGCATAAAAATAAGGTTGACATATTGGAATTGCTTTTCTTCTTCAACCTCTATTTGGAGTAAGGGAGATATAAAATTACCAGAAGACAAGAAGAAAAATATTGGCATATTACCTTTTTGGAAAAATCCCAAAGCGACTTTAGTCGATATCAATATTGCCATATTGCTTCTTTGGAAATATCTCAAAGGGTCCTATGCATGTCTTAGCCCCTCACAACATGGGCAAATTGACTCCAAGCAGGGAACCCAGGAAAATAAAAAGAAGCCGAAAAATAGAGATTCAATGGTACGTGAAATACTTTCTTTTCTAATATTAAAGTAGCTGTCAATGAGATGAAATATCATGTTTGCCTTCTTTCCTTTCTTATATTAAAGCATATTCCATGCCTACCTATTTTCCATTCTAATATTAGAGCACATATCAAGCCTGACATCTTAATACACACACGGCTATTAGTCATATGTGTGGAAATTGTGAAACTTTTCTATATGTGTGAAAATTACCTCAATTACCATAGGTCAAGCTTGCACATATATCATATACATGGGAAATTAACTTTTACTAATTAAGTATGTGCCAATTTTGGCCATAATTGGCCCACATCCCATAAGAAATAATGGAATATTGGTTGAGTAAACTCCATGCCGGAGTCAACTGCCTCTTGAAGACCAACATAGTGTAGCTGGCAACATTTATTAAGATGCCTTTATTACATGAGAAACAGAAACACACTTGTTATTGACAGTCGTGGGATTAGAACATGGTATATTAACAAGCAATGGTCCACTCTGGTAATTGGCACACAAGCCATTTTGTTATTTTCGGGCAATTGGCCATAAAAGTAGTAAATATGGTCCTATTAAATGTCGAATAACGTCCAAAGCATTACTCCTAAGCAACGAAGATTTTTCTTGAAAAAGAAAACCGATGACTGCAAGGATTGAGTAGATCAGCTCATATATGGAGTAAAGCCCAATCAAAGCTAATGAGTGTGATAGTATCTCCCTTCACACAAGGTAAATACCCAAATATTCTATGCTTACTTCATGACTATCTTGAGAACCCATTTTATGCGTATATCACTCATATGCTCCTTGCATGCCTAAATCATTGTGAGTTCTTAATTTCACATATGAAAGCCCCCACGTTGACCACTTCAAACAGTGTCGATTGGGTAATTTGAGAAAAACTTCCCAAACATGCGTTTGGGAATGATACATAAAATCCGCTATATGAGTTAATGGAAATTTTTTAGCGATATACTCTCATAAATTGAGTCATTATTTTGAGGCTCATTAGACAACATAATTAAATTCTATGATAGCCTTTACTGTGCGTTAGACCCTATAATGTGCTCAGATAACATTGAAACATTATCTCAACTTACTGATTGTGGCTAGATACTTAGCCAATCACAATAAAAAATAAAATCATAATTGAAGACCCTGTTGGGGTCGGCCCGGAGGGGAGGCTCCGATGCTTAAGTTAGCAAATGATCTTTATATTTCCCAAATTGAGAGAGATTTCTCATAGGTTTGTATGCGTACTTGGTTCAGATAACTTGGTTGGCCTTATATAGGCTAAAAGTCATATATTACCTAATTAATGTCAGGTATAAATGGAGTAACGGTCGTATTTAAGGGAGTTTATGGGTGTGTATTTAAGGGAGTTTTATGGGTGTGTAACAGTCGTCCTATAAAGTAGAAGCAATAAATGTTTCCTTGACCATTACCCTAAGAACACTCGTTAACAGGACCCATAAAATAATTACATTAAAATAATTTATTTCCTTTGGCAGTAACATAAATAAAGGAAAGAATGAATTAAATTTCCTAGGAAAACTATTAAAAAGATATTGTCTGTTAAAGTAGTCAACTATAAATAATTAAATATAGTTGAAACTTCAAACAAATTCAGTAAAAATTCAAATTCATTTGAATTGAATTATTTTGATACCTACACTTGATTGGTCTTAAAGTAATATCTCACATCTAAAGCCCTTTATGGTTAAAGAACTTTTAATTGTCTATGGTTGAACTTTTAATTGGTCTAAAAATGGGTATTTTATTTAATCAATTATTACATTACCATACTTTTATCCTAATATGAGATTAGCATCTCCTAAGATCTAATAATTTCCAAATAATAAATAAAAGGGGAGAGAAAGAAAGCCAAGTTACGGCTAAGTACCCCCATTAAATATTATTAGCAACTTTATTATGTCACAAGCTATTTTTCATGAATAAATAGCTATGAAAATCTATAGTTAGTTAATTTTCTTGCAAATATATAAACATATATGTGTTACTGGAGGTAATTTGCAAGATGAATAATGCTCTAGGCTTATTAGCCCAAGATGAGCATGAAAAACAAATTGGTTCAACCAGAGTGTTGGCCCAATGAGGAAAACATCACAAGATAAGCCTGATTAGACCACTAGGTCAAAAGCACATTAATAACTCTATTATAAGCTATTACTCATAAATTAATTGTTCTAAAATTCATGCTTAACAAGAGTTTTGCAAGTATGTATGTTACTCGATGCAAATAATGGGATGATAACCTCTCAAACCAATATAGCCCTAATGAGGCCCAAAGCAACATAGCCCCAATGAGGCCCAAAACAACGTAGCCTCAAGCAAGCCCCTTGTTCTTCACCCAAGGCAAGCATCCCGCTCTCCACCAAGGAGACGTTCGCTCAAATGATCCTTAAAGTACAAAGATCTATCCAAGCGCGAGACGATCTAAAAACTTGGAGGACTCGTCCAACTACGAGATGATCCTTAAAGTAAAAAGATCCGTCCAAACACGAGGCGATCTAAAAACTTGGAGGACTCCTCCAACTACGAGATGATCCCTAAAGTAAAAAGATTCGTCCAAGCGTGAGACGATCTAAAAACTTGGAGGACTCTTCCAACTACGAGATATCCCTAAAGTAAAAAAGATTTGTCCAATCGAGACGATCTAAAAGCTTGGAGACTCTTCCAACTATGAAGATCCCTAAAATAAAAAGATCCATCCAAACGCGAGATGATCTAAAAATTTGGAGGACTCGTCCAACTACGAGATGATCCCTAAAGTAAAAAAGATCCGTCCAAACGCGAGACGATCTAAAAACTTGGAGGACTCGTCCAACTATAAAATTATCCCTAAAGAACAAAAGGACTCTTCCAGAACGTGAGACAATCCTTCGAAAACAAAAGCGTCTCACTCTCCACCTATGAGGCATTCGCTCACCCAAAAACTATGCACCTCATCTCATTTAGAGATACCTCGTCAAGAAGGCCAAATGTTTCAAAGTCTCTAATATGGAAAAGGGAACAACATACCCACCATGCAAGGAAAATAAGGTCATTTCCAAAATACTCGTGGCACCTGACATTCCAAAGGCCGTCCGACCTAAAGCGGATAAACGATCTCGGAATGGGGGGCTTTTGATAAGTATAGAAAAATGAGTTGTCCAGATACGACATAACAAAACATGTCTTAAATGGACGACCATTACAGACCCATAAAACTCCCTTAATTTCCTCACTAATGCGACCGTTACACACCCATAAACTCCTTTAAATATGACCGTTACACCATTTATACCTGACATTGATTGGGTAATATATGACTCTTAGCCTATATGAGGCCAACCAAGTCACCTGAACCAAGTACGCATACAAACCTATGAGAAATCTCTCTCAATTTGGGAAATATAAAGATCCTTTGCTAACTTAAGCATCGGAGGCTCCCCTCCGGGACCCACCCCGACAGGGTCTTCGATTATGGTTTTATTTTTTGCAGGTATTGACGACTCGATTTGGTTGTGCAACTGACAATGAAAATCCATGCATCATCAAACCAATTTGTGATTAATTAAAAATGAATTTTATAAACGTTTCAAGTATTGAGATTGAAGAATGAAATGGAGCCACTACACTGAACTGAATTATGCAGTTGTTAAGCAAATATATGACTTGTAGTTTAGCAATATGAGTTGTAAATACACAGATGTATACTACATATAGTTTAGGCTATTTTGTCTTTCTTGTAACAGATTGTATAATTGTTTTATTGTTATTGGCTATGTAGTTTTAATGGAGTTAGTGGAGTTAGTTTAGTTTGTTAGAGTCATGTACAGTAGCCTTCAATTCAGATTGGATATAAGAAGCTCTGCTTCTATTCTTAATATTAAGCAAGTATTTTGCACAATTTGCTATCTCTGTTTTCTCTCTAATTCTCCTTATAGATCTTTCTTCTTCCTTAAGCTTGCATTTCTAATATGGTATTAGAGCTATAAACACCATTGATTGAGATTTCCTTTCTTCTTCTTCTTCTTCATTCTCGATTCTTCTTTCAGTCAATATGAGTTCTACAGAAACTCCCTTGACAAATATAGAAATTCCTCCTTCTTCCTCATCTTCTTCAACTGCTATTGTTCTTTCTTCGATTGATAACCCTAGAAATCCCTATTATCTCAATAATGGTGATAATCCAAGAATTCTTTTGGTCACTGAGAAACTCATTGGAGAGAACTTCCATACTTGGCAAAGATCCATGACTAGAGCTCTCTCTGCTAAGAACAAGTTAGGTTTTGTGAATGGTCCTATTTCATAACCTTTTGATCCTCTAGATCCTTTGTTTGATATTTGGAGAAGATGCAATGATTTGGTACTATCTTGGCTTACCAATTGCATGTCTCAAGAGATCTATACTAGTGTGATCTATGTTGTTACAGCCAAGAAGATTTGGGATGAGTTGAGAGATCGTTATTCAAACAATGATGGACCAAGAGTCTTTCATCCCAAGCAAGCAATTTGCTCCCTCAAGCAAGAACAATTACCTGTAAGTACATACTATACTAGCCTTAAAGCTCTTTGGGATGAATACTCAAATTATAGGCCTATACCTAATTGTACTTGTGGAGCAAATTGCACATGTGGAATGTATAAGACTCTAACTGATTATCAACATAAGGACTATGTTTTAAGCTTTCTCATGGGTCTCAATGAGTCTTTTCTTCAAGTTAGAGGGAAAATTATGTTGATGCATCCTTTACACCCAATGAATAAATTTTTCTTTATGATCCAACAAGATAAGAAGCATAGGGGGACAAAGGATTCTACCTTTACCCACTGTTGAGTCCACAACCTTGGTTTCTAGGTCAGAAAATGCTTTTATACCAAATAATGCATTCCTATCAACCAATATCTTTACCAATAATCCAAGAGCATTTTTTTCAAGAATGGATAATGCTAAACAGTTTCAATATGGAAGGAAGGATAAGTCCACATGCTCTCACTATGGATATAAAGGGCATACAACAGAAAAATGTTATGGATACCTCTTGGTTGTCAAAGTAGGAACAAGACAACACCTACTGCTAACCAAGTGTTAGGGCCTTTCATCCATGGTACTACTGATTCAGGAGTGAACATAACTAACCTTGCAGCCCAATGTCAACAATTTCTTTCTCAGTTGAATGCACAAGTTCAATCCACACCAACTGTTGGGGATTTTGTTTCTCAACCCTCTCATCATCAAGCTGCTACCAGTAATGTTTCTTCTAATATGGCAGGTATGCATTTGTGCTTATCTTCTTATAGTTCACCAAACCTAGATCATTCAGTTTTCTCTTCCAAGTTAACTGAGAAACACATCATTTCTTCCAAGGAATGGATTATTGATACTAGTGTCACTGACCATATGGTCATTTCCGCTACATTTTTCACTACTAAGACTGTCGTTCATGATATTTCTGTCCACTTACCAAATGGCCAATCTGTTGTTGTCAGACATATAGGAACTATTCATCTTAGTTCATCATTAATTCTTCATGATGTATTATGTGTACCCTCTTTTGATTTCAAATTAATAACAGTTTCTAAGCTTACCTCTACAATGCATTGCTGCATTTTCTTTTTCTCCAACCTTTGTTTTCTACAAGACCTACTACATTGGAAGATCATTGGTTTGGGTAAGTAAAGAAATGGCCTTTACATCTTAGAACAATGCACTGATCTTGGTTCAATTCTCGTTGCCAAAGCTGTCTCTACAGTTTTTCATAACACTTTGTATAGTTTTGCTACTGTTAAGAAGTTAGATAATGATTTTCATACTTGGCATTGTAGACTTGGTCATCCCTCTTTGTCAAGAATGTCTTTTCTTTCAAGTGTTGTACCTCATGTTACTCAATCTGATAATGATGTTTCCTTGTGTACTGTTTGTCCATTGGCAAAACAGAAAAGACTATCATTTCCTAATAAAAATCATTTGGTTTCTTCTTCTTTTGATCTCTTGCATGTTGACATTTGGGCCTATATCACACTGCTACTGTGGAAGGTTATAAATTCTTCTTGACTTTGGTTGATGATTGTACTAGAACCACTTGGCTTTATCTTATGAAATTCAAGTCAGAAGCTAGATCTCTACTTGAGTCTTTCATTACAATG
The DNA here is from genome assembly GCA_907173295.1 of Fagus sylvatica. Taxonomy (NCBI): domain Eukaryota; kingdom Viridiplantae; phylum Streptophyta; class Magnoliopsida; order Fagales; family Fagaceae; genus Fagus; species Fagus sylvatica. The sequence continues at coordinate 23,757,153 of OU015768.1, forward strand.
ATTAAGACACAATTTGATTGCCAAACTAAGACAATTAGGAGTGATAATGGTCTAGAATTTAACATGCTAGAATTCTTCTCTTCTAAAGGTATTACACATCAACATAGTTGTGTTGAAACTCCTCAGCAAAACTTTGCAGTAGAAAGAAAACATTAGCACATACTTAATGTCCTAGATCTTTGTGTTTTCAATCCAACCTACCTATTCAATTTTGGGGAAATTGTGTCCAAACTGCAGTTTATCTCATTAATAGACTGCCTTGCTCAATTTTGTCCAATAAATCCCCTTATGAAGCTCTTCTTCATAGAGTTCCTACATATTCTCACCTTAAGGTATTTGGTTGTCTTTGTTGTGCCTCCACTTTTATTGCTCACAGGACAAAATTTGATCCTAAAGCTTCTGCCTATGTCTTTGTAGGTTATCCTCTTGGTGTGAAAGGTTATAAACTTCCTAATTTAACCACACATCAGTATTTGATCTCTAGAGATGTTTTTCATGAAAATGTCTTCCCTTTCAAGTCAGATACTTCATCTCTTTCTGACTATCCCACAGTTTCTGTTTCCCATGATTTTCTTGTTTCACCAACTAGTTTTCTACCTTCTATTTCAATTGAAGAACCTCCATCATGTTCCTTTCCTATTTCTTCTCCAAATCCTATTTCTGTTCCATTTCATTCTAGTTCTTCAACTGACCCTTGTTCTAGTTCTTCTCCTTGTTCTACTTCTGTCATACCTACATCTATTTCTAAGTTTTCTCCTGAGTCATCTCCCATTCCTTTAAGAAAATCTAATAGGATTTCAAAACCTCCAACTTATCTTCAAGATTATCATTGTCAATTGGCCATTACAAATGTTGCTTCTCAAGCTATTTCATCTCACATGCAGGTCCTCCTTTGCCTTCAACCTTAGGTATTCCTTATGCTCTTTCTTCAACTCTTTCTTTCTCTCAATTGTCTCCTTCCCATAGACAATTTTCTTTGGCCCTTACCACTATATCAGAACCTACATCCTTTGCTCAAGCTAATCAAATTCCTCATTGGAAGGAAGCTATGTTAGCTAAGTTCACTGCCTTTGAGGCTAATGATACATGGATTGTGACTGATTTGCCAGCTAGGAAACAACCCATTGGATGTAAGTGGGTATATAAGGTCAAACTCAAGGCTGATGGGTCTCTAGAAAGGTACTAGGGTAGATTAGTTGCCAAGGGTTACACACAGCAGGAAGGTCTAGACTACTCTGAAACATTCTCTCTTGTTGCTAAGTTTACCATAGTAAGAACCTGGCTTGCTGTAGCAGCTGTCTATGGTTGGTCCCTTACTCAATTGGATGTAAATAATGCATTTTTACATGGAGAACTTCATGAGGAAATTTATATGGTTATGCCACCTGGTTTTGCTAGTAAGGGGGAGACTCATAAAGTTTGCAAGTTAAACCAGTCACTCTATGGCTTGAAACAAGCTTCTAGGCAGTGGTTTACCAAATTCTCCTCCACCATTCTGCAACATGGTTTTATATAGTTCAAATCAGACTACTCACTCTGTACCAGAAGCCATGGTTCTTCTTTTATTGCTCTGCTAGTCTATGTAGATGATATTCTAATAGCAAGCAATGACATGGAATCAGTTACTAAGTTGAAGAATGCTCTTAATGCAGAATTCAAACCGAAGGATCTTGGTAATCTAAAATATTTTCTTGGTTTAGAGGTTGCTAGATCTTCTGAAGGAATATCTTTATGTCAAAGAAAATATGCTTTGGAGGTCTTATTTGATAGTGGTATGCTTGGTTCAAAACCTTTGCAAACACCAATGGAACAAAATATGAAACTCAGTGAAACAGATGGAACTTTACTTAATGATCCTGTTGTTTACAGAAGATTAGTTGGCAGACTTCTATATCTCACTATGACAAGACCTTATCTTAGTTATAGTGTTCAAAAATTGAGCCAATTTATGGCCAAACTAACTACTTCTCACCTCACAGCAGCACATAGAGTTCTCAGATATGTCAAAGGATCACCAGGGCAAGGTTTATTCTTTTCTTCTTCCAACAACTTGCAATTGAAATCCTTCTCTGATTCAGATTGGGCTAGTTGTCTTGATACAAGAAGATCAGTAACAGGTTATTGTGTGTTTCTTGGGGATTCTATAATCTCTTGGAAATCAAAGAAACAACATACTGTTTCAATATCATTAGGTGAGGCTGAATATAGAGCAATGGCAATTGTAGTATGTGAATTGATGTGGTTAATTCCATTGTTAAAGGATTTTTAGATTACTCACTCTCAAGAGGCTTTGCTCTTCTATGATAGCCAAGTAGCCATCCACATTGTTGCAAACCCTGTCTATCATGAAAGGACTAAGCATATTGAATTGGATTGTCACTTAATCCGAGAGAAAATTCAAGAGGGTTTGGTTAGAACTCTTCACGTGGTTTCTCAAAACCAATTGGCTGATTTAATGACCAAACCTCTAGGATCACATCAGTTTCATTCTTTGGTTAACAAGATGGGAATTCATACCATATATACTCCATCTTGAGGGGGAGTATTGAGATTGAAGAATGAAATGGAGCCACTGCTCTGAATTGAATTATGCAGCTGTCATATAGCAGATATATGACTTGTAGTTTAGCAATACGAGTTGTAAATACACAGATGTATTCTTAATGTAGTTTAGGCTATTTTTGTCTTTCTTGTAACAAATTGTACATGTGTTTTATTGTTATTGGCTACATAGTTTTAGTGGAGTTAGTGGAGGTAGTTTAGTTTGTTAGAGTCGTGTACAATAGCCTTCAATTCAGATTGTATATAAGAAGCTTTGCTTCTATTCTTAATATTAAGCAAGCATTTTGCATAATTTGCTCTCTCTGTTTTCTCTCTAATTCTCCTTCTAGATCTTTCTTCTTCCTTAAGCTTGCATTTCTAATATCAAGTCATGTGTTTTTACGTGTGAAGATGTGAAAAGACTAACAACCAAAATTGTGATTATCAAGAATGCATTTAATAAACATGTCAATATGTCATGGATGTGAACAAAAAATATTTGATGTCAAAAAATAATGGCCTCTGAAATCCATTTTAGAAATAGGCTACTAGTAGTGGTTTAACTGAATTTCGACATTCCCTTAAAGAACCATGTTTATCTTTTTCAAAAAAAAAAAAAAAGATTTTGCAAGGAGTGCATATACTACGAAACAAATCATAATGTTGAGGGCAGTAGATAAGTTTGTGCAAAATGTATTGATTTAAGGCCAAATGAAGTGGTGTCCAAAGTTGTTCGATTTTTTTTTTTTTTTGCTTAATAATATTATTTTTAATACTATTTTGCAAGATAATATTATTTCAAAACAATTAAGGGATATAGCCTACTCGTCTCTAGGAGAGACGAGTTCCAGTTGGAACTCGTCTCTTCTAGTGACGAGTTGCACTTAAATTTTTGCCACCTCTGCCACGTCTGCAATTGGGGGACGGAACCAAGTTCCACTTAAAATGAACACAAATACATCTCCCTACCTGAAACTCTCAAAACTCTCAAAAGCTTTCTACTCTTTCTCTCTTACCTCTCTCGGTTTCAACTCCCTCTGCGTAGCTCCTCCTCCCTCCCTCTCTCTCTGTCGCAACTCCCTCTCTCCGTCGCAACTCCCTCTCTTCCTCTCACTCGCTCGGTCTGGAGGAGAACATTTAGGGCACGCCTCATTACCCCGGTGACCACTGGAAATCAGGTAAAGAAATTTCTCTCTCATCTCCCTTTTAACTTTAGAAATTTTGGGTTTGGGTTTGGGTTTCCGAAATTTGATTTTTTGCAGTTGGTGGGTTTGTTCTTGCGTTTGTCAAGTACTCCTTCCCCTCACCAATTTCATCTTTTTTCTTTACCAGTCACCGCAACTTCCCACCATTTTATCTTCTTGTGCGACAATATAAGATATTGGTGTAGAAATATCCACACCCAAAAAGAAAAAGAAATTAAATGATGGGTTTGGGTTTTTTTTTTTTAAAGATTGGGCTTTATGAGTTTAGTTTTGAGTGTGGGTCTTAGATTTTATTTTTTTTTGATAAAGCAAATTTCATTAAGGAGCAGAGGCCAACAAATCCATCTTCCAAGCATCACAAACAATGTGGGGCAAAGAAGAGATGTTACAACTTAGATCTAAGGGGGAAGAGATCGCAAATTTTGCCAAAGAATGGGCAACAAAATTTGCTTCCCTTCCAACCAAACAAAAGTCACAAGAAACAAAAACTTTTCTAAGCTCAATTACATTGCTAACTATACTAGAAATAGACCAAGGGACAGTGCTTTCACCTTGGATAGCATCGAAGGAAATCTTAGAATCACCTTCAACCAAGATGTGGAGGAAACTTTCCTCAGCAGCCAACTTTAGAGCCCAAAGAATGGCGCAGGTTTCACCTTGCAGAGGGTCGCTATGACTAGACCTTTTAGCCCAAGCTTTCAAAATATTCCCATTGGAGTCACGAGCTATGACAGCTAGAGTTGAAAAATCACTGGCAATGGCAGCATCCACATTTAATTTCACAACATTTGGGGGAGGGCAGCACCATCTAGCTGGTTCAGTAGGTACTTTTTGGTTTGGTGGCTCTTTAGACAGCTTGTATTCTAGTATTCGACTTTCAATGTTATTAACAACAGCATCTAAGTTGATATGCTCCCCATTATGTAGAACTCGATTTCTCAAGTTCCATATAGCTTCAATAGTTGTCCCCATTATCAAGGAATAATGATCCTTCAGCTCAGCTTTATTTTGGAGCCTTCCCAGACAAGGAGGGTCTAAAACTATCTTCACAATGTCTTCATTATTCTGCACACTAATACTGTCAGATCTGAAACACCAGCTGCCACCATACCATATGGCTCTAGCAACTGTACAATTAAAGAAAAGATGTGCACCTAATTCTGGTTCGGCATTGCACAAGCTGCAGGAGGTATCTGAGATTTGCACAAGCTGCAGGAGGTATCTGAGATGGGCATTCTTTGAGCAATTCTTTCCTTTGTTGGCAGAACATTTGCACCAATTCTCCAAATAAGCATTTTGGTTCTCTCATGTGCCTTAAGCTTCCATATTCTCTGCCATTCAAAACCAGCATTGCTTCCACTACTATTGTCATGATTTAGCTTGTAAGCAGATTTTACCGTGAATACTCCTTTGTGGTCATGAATCCACATTAGCTTGTCTTCTCTTTGTCTTATCGGAATAATGATTCTGGATATAGCCTCCACTGATTCTTGGTCAAAAAGTTGCTCAAGAGCTTCCAACTTCCATTTATGTGCGTTTTGATCTATGAGACTTGACACCATCTGTGGGTTTAATTGGATTGAGTCGTCCTTTGGCTTTGGTTTGAAATCTTCTAACCATGGGACCCAAGGATCCTTCCAGATGTTAATAGAATTCCCATCACCAACCATGTAGCACGCACCCTTTAAAACAATCTTCTTAGCTTTTTCAATGGCCCTCCAAATTGGGGAGGCTGTCTTCATAGGCTCCTTGCTTAGCCAATCTTTCCTGACTTTATATTTTTTCCTTAAGAGCTCCATGCAGATACTATTCCTTTTTTATGCAACCATCCATGACAACTTTGCTATTAACGTCATATTTACTTCCTTGGTTTTTCTAAAGCCCAATCCTCCATCTCTTTTAGTTTGGCAGAGTTTATCCCAAGAATTCCAAGCCATGTATTTACCATTTTGATTGTTTGGTTTCCACCAAAACCTTCTATTCAGGGCATCCATGGATTCACAAATTTTGTTTGGGAGCTCAAAAGTAGACATGACATAAGTAGGTAAAGCTTGAGCTACTGATTTGATCATTGTGCACCTCCCTGCCCAAGATAAACATTTGCTGCGCCATCCCATCAATTTAGCTTCGAGTCTTTCTTTCAAAAATTGGAAATCCCTCACACTTGGAGAGGAATAGTGGGGCACCAAGGTAGATAGCATCCTTCTTGAGAGTTTTCATTTGGAGCAAATGTTTGGTGTGCCCGATGGTTGGCTTTGGAGTATATTTAGAAAAAACAAGATCAGATTTGTTCCTATTTACAATCTGTCCAGACCATGTGCAGTAAGTATCTAGGCACTGGTTCAAAATGGTTGTCTCTTTTTTGTTAGTTTTGGAGAAAAGAATTATATCATCTGCATACATTACATGGGTGATGGCTGGTCCTCCAATACTGGCCTTGACTCCATTGATTCTTCTTTCAGAAAGCTGCTTCTCAATAAGTCTAGAAAGAGTTTCTTGACAAAGGATAAAAAGATAAGGGGATAGTGGGTCCCCTTGCCTTAATCCTCTACTAGGATTAAAGGAGTCTGTTAATCCACCATTTATAAGCAGCTTGAATGAAACAGAAGTAACACATTCCATTATCCATGCTATAAAGGTCTCCTTGAATCCAAAATTCCTCAGAACAGTTTGTAGGAAGCTCCAATTTACTCTGTCATATGCCTTTTGAAGGTCTAGCTTAATAGCCATCATCCCCCCTTTAACCTTCCTCTGTTTAAAACTATGTAATAATTCTTGGACAATGACTTCATTTTCAGCTACCCATCTTCCCGGTATAAAAGCCGATTGGCATGGAGATATTAATTTGTGGAGAAGAGGCCTTAATCTGGACACTAGTATCTTTGCAATGATTTTATAGACAACGTTACAAAGACTAATAGGTCTAAAATGATTGACAGAGGTTGGATTTTGTACCTTGGGAATGAGTACCAAGAATGTATTGTTCACCTCCCTGAGTAGTCTGCCAGAAATGAAGAAGTTTGTCACAGCCCTTATCACATCATTGCCCACCGTGCCCCAATATTTTTTATAGAACAACACAGGGAGCCCATCAGGTCCTGGGGATTTTTGAGCTGACATATCAAACAAAGTCTTCTTGATTTCCTGAGGAGTTGGAATCCTGCAAAGTTCTTCATTTTCGCTATCTGAAATGCTATTTGGAATCAATTCTTCAAGGTTAGTAGGGAAGTCCACCTCTTCCTCGCAAAACTGGCTTGTGAAATGTGTTAGGAAATGCTTTCTGATTTCCTTCCTATCTGTGATCCATTCACCCAAATCAGACTTAATGGTATCAATTTTGTTTCTCCTTCTTCTGATGATGGTAGACAGATGGAAGTATTTTGAATTTTTATCACCTTCACGAAGCCAAGTCTCCCTTGATTTTTGTCTCCACAAAATCTCGTTCCTTAAAAGCCATTCACTTAATTCATATTGCAAACAAGCTTCGTTTCTGTGATTTTCTTCTGTTGCCTCATTCTGTTGTATCTGCTGAATTTGGAGCATTAAAGAATCTATCCTATGTTGGAAGTGGCCAAAAACCTCTCTATTCCATTTCTTCAGAGCCATTTGTGTGTTGTATTGTTTCCTATATAATTTAAAACACTCTGATCCCTCAGCTTCAGTGACCCATGCTTCTTTGACTATGTCTAACGACCTTGGGTCTCTTGTCCAAGCTGCTTCAAAATGGAATGGTCTTGGGTAGAAAGTGTTACCTAAATATCAACCTAAGAGGGGGGTGATTTAGGTTGAGGCAAACTTTTTCGATTTAAATGCGGAATTAAAAACTATCTTCAAATAGCAAATTTTGATTTAGCAAATGTTTGATCACAATTCAATTGCAATATAGATATGATATGAAATCAAGCACAAGTATATATATAAGCAATTAAATATGTAAGAGATAGAGAGAGAGAAAATCAAACACGATGATTGTTATCGAGGTTCGGCTTCCCGTGCCTACGTCCCCGCCTCAAGAACACTTCTTGAGGATTCCCAAATTCCACTATTTGACAATCTTCTTTCGGGTGAAGATAAAACCGTTACAAATCTTCCTTACACAGTGAAGAGTAACCACCGAGTGAAAAATCCTTTTCACTCCTTAGGATTTATACCAAAACCCTAACAAAATACTCACAGGTTTCAACAAAGTATTTGTTGTACAAGATAAGGCTCTCTCAAAGAGTAATTGTACACAATATGCTCACTCTAATAGTATATCAAGGATTTGATCAATATGGCTCAAAAAGTGTTTAGAGAAATTTTCAATCAAGGATTTTGAATGATATGAAAATATAAGCTTGAGAAGGATGGATTGATGTATAAGATGTTATCTTTTCTATCTTTGATTTCTCTTGTATGCTTGATGTTTAGAAATGAAGAAAGGGTAGTATTTATAGCCATCATGTTGTCTTGCATTCTTCTTGATTTTCAATCAATCAATTTGCTTTCTTTGAAAACTTTTCTTCTTAAGATTTTTCAACCATAATTGATATGGTTGTCTTGCATGTGAATTTCAATCAAGTTGTTTTCTTTGAAAACTTTTCTTCTTAAGATTTTTCAACCATAATTGATATGGTTGTCTTGCATGTGAATTTCAATCAATCAAGTTTGTCTTTGAAGACTTTAAGAGATTTTTCAATTGATATTGTTGTCTTATATTTGAATTTCAACCAATCAAGTTGTCTTTGAAGACTTTAAGAGATTTTTCAATTGATATGGTTGTCTTATATTTGAATTTCAACCAATCAAGTTTGTCTTTGAAGACTTTAAGAGATTTTTCAATTGATATGGTTGTCTTATATTTGAATTTCAACCAATCAAGTTTGTCTTTGAAGACTTTAAGAGATTTTTCAATTGATATGGTTGTCTTATATTTGAATTTCAACCAATCAAGTTTGTCTTTGAAAACTTTAAGAGATTTTTCAATTGATATGGTTGTCTTATATTTGAATTTCAACCAATCAAGTTGTCTTTGAAAACTTTAAGAGATTTTTCAATTGATATGGTTGTCTTATATTTGAATTTCAACCAATCAAGTTTGTCTTTGAAAACTTTAAGAGATTTTTCAATTGATATGGTTGTCTTATATTTGAATTTCAACCAATCAAGTTTGTCTTTGAAAACTTTAAGAGATTTTTCAATTGAGTAGTTGGTTTTAAAGTTGAGCCTTAAAGATCAAATCTTAATAAACTTTACAAAACCTAACTCTTACTTCTCATATGTCTCGGATCATTGTCTTTGAGCTTGATTTCTTTGTCTTGAGTCTTGATGACTTTGATCTTCAATGAATTTGCAACTTATCAACTTTGCATTTGCTTGATATTTGAATTGGCCATCTTGGTCCAATTAAATCAATAGTCAAAATTAAGCTTTAAAACATAAATCATTAGTTCATATGAAAATATCATTAATGAACAACTTAAAATCATGGTTATCATCAAAACTACATGAATGTCCTTGGATTAATTAGCCAATTAATAATTATTGAAACCTTGAGGCTAACAATCTCCCCCTTTTTGATGATGACACATATGATATGATATTTTTATACGATTTATGATTTTGAAGCTTTTCTTGAAAAGCTCCCCCTAAAATAATGCATATCTTTATATTAGAGATTTTTAAATCTCCCCCTATCTTTATGCATAGATCAATTTGTCATTTAAGTATTATCAAGCAATCAACATATATGCGCATTTTATTATCAAGTATTTGATATAATAATTCACTAAAGAATGAGAGAAAATATTATCAGATATCGAATTTATATGAATGGTTCAGATTTTGCTACGTGTCATAAGTGTGAATGAATGGTTCAGATTTTGCTACGAATGGTTAACGTTCAGTGTGAATAATAGATATGTGTCAGACTTATCCAATTACGCACGCCATAGACACCGATAAATCAGGAAGTTTGAAAAAAAATTTCTGCTTTTTTCTTGTCGACGCCCTTGGATATCATCAAAAATAAATATTATATTCAATATCTCTAATTTTCAATCATTTTCATCTTAATCTCTTATTAGATTTTCTAGAATTTTAAACAATTAATCCAAATGCCAGAAGTCTGGCGTCCTTACTTCCTTTTTAATGGCCCTGTTCAGTAACTGATTCTATTGAATGAGACTGCCACCGCAGTAGTTCAAGGATGCATAGAACAACTAACGATTCAGTGTACTGCCACTGTTTCTAACATGGGACGTCGTCTTCATGTTAGGAATATGGAAGTACGCTGCGTTCTCAAGTCACCATTTTACAAAGGTTGCTTAAGAAGAAAGTAGGTCAAGGAGGAGAACAAAAGGCTGAAGGCGCTCGTGGATTCTTATGCCGATGATTTGGTAATCCGGTCCACAGAGCAGAGCAAGACCACATTCATATTGAGGTGAAGGAATTGACTTCTTCTATCCTAGTTGGTCTCAAGTTTGTTTAAATGATGAGTTTTATTTCTTATTTTATGCATGAACATATACGCAAATATACATAGAACTGGGCATATAATTTAATGTTCAAACAATATAACTAGGAAGATATAAAATGAACAATTTTATGAACATGATATGCATAAAATCATTTTATATTCAATTCTTAAGGTATATATAGATTTAACATAGTTGAATCAAAGAGAAGGATAATAAATTTAAGCTTATTTGATATCAACGTATCTAGCCATACCTATTTCACGTCGAATTGTGCAAAATCGTTCTTCAATGAGAGGTTTCGTGAGAATATCCGCCCATTGACTATCGGTGCTCACAAATTCAAGTTCAATGTCCCCTTTTTGTACATGATCTCTTATAAAATGGTATCTAATTTCAATGTGCTTTGTGCGAGAGTGTTGGATAGGATTTTTACTTAAACTTATGGCACTTGTGTTATCACACCTTATGGGAATATGATCAAAAAGAATTTTAAAATCCTCTAGTTGTTGTTTTATGTAGAGAGATTGAGCACAACAACTACCGGCCGCTACATATTCGGCTTCCGCCGTTGATAAGGCCACAGAATTTTGCTTTTTACTAAACCATGATACTAGTGAGTGTCCTAGAAAGTGACAAGTACCACTAGTGCTTTTGCGATCAATTTTGCAACCAGCAAAATCCGCATCCGTGTAGCTTATTAAGTCAAATGAATTTGACTTAGGGTACCATAATCCTAAATCAATGGTTCCAAGCAAATATCGAAATATTCGTTTGACTGCAATTAAGTGTGATTCTTTAGGACAAGGATTGAAATCGGGCGCAAAGACATACACTAAACATTATATCGGGTCTACTTGCGGTTAAATAAAGTAAACTACCAATCATACCTCGATATAGCTTAACGTCCACCGGTTTACCTTTCTCATCTTTGTCAAGCTTTGTTGAAGGACTCATGGGAGTTCCATATGCTTTAGCATTTGTCAATCCAAATCTTTTTAGTAAGTCTATGACATATTTGGATTGATTTAAGAATATCCCATCTTCGGTTTGCTTTATTTGAAGTCCGAGAAAGAATTTTAGCTCACCCATCATACTCATTTCGAATTCATCCTGCATAGTCTTAGAGAATTCTTTGCACAAGTTTTCATTAGTAGAACCAAATATAATATCATCAACATAGATTTGCACAATAAGCATGTCTTTTCCATCAAACATTAGAAATAATGTTGTGTCAAGTTTTCCACGTGTAAAACCCTTTTCAATAAGGAAACCACTTAGTCGTTCATACCAAGCTCTTGGAGCTTGTTTTAAACCATATAAAGCTTTTGATAATTTAAAAACGTGGTTTGGAAATTCATGATTTTCAAATCCAGGAGGTTGTTCTACATAAACTTCTTCGGCAATAAAACCATTTAAAAAGGCACTTTTGACATCCATTTGAAATAATTTAAAATTTTTAAAACATGCAAAAGCAAGTAACATGCGTATAGCTTCTAATCTAGCAACTGGAGCATAAGTCTCTCCATAATCAATACCTTCCTCTTGATTATAACCTTGAGCGACTAACCTTGCTTTGTTCCTTACTATTATACCTTCTTCATCCTTTTTGTTTCGGAATACCCATTTTGTACCAATGACGGAGTGGTCCTTGGGTCTAGGTGCAAGAGTCCATACCTTGTTTCTTTCAAATTGGTTTAGCTCTTCTTGCATTGGCCAAGATCCATGATTCATCTTCAATAGCTTCATTTATGTTCTTTGGTTCAATTCTGTGAGAGAAACGCCATGTTGTTGCAGATGTTCTTGAGCTTTGATCTTGTGCTTACTCCACGTTCAACTTCACCAATGATTAATTCTTTAGGATGACTATGGACTACGTTCCAACTTTTTGGTAATTCTTCATTTTTGGTTGGAGGAAGCGCTTTTTCTTCATCTTTTGGTTCATCTACTTGATCTTTGACTTTTTCACTTAAATCAACTTGGATTAGATGAACTAGCTTTATTTTCAAGAGAAATTGGCTCATCATCACAATTATTTTTGATATGGAAATGGATTAGTTTCATCAAAAACAACATGCATAGATTCATCAACAACCATAGTTCGTTTATTGAACACTCTATATGCTTTACTATTTGTAGAATAACCAAGGAATATACCTTCATCGGATTTAGCATCGAATTTACCAAGATTATCTCTATCATTCAATACAAAGCACTTACATCCAAAAACTTTGAAATATCCAATGTTAGGTTTTCGATTATTCCATAGTTCATAAGGAGTTTTATTTAAAGTGTTTCTAATGATGGTTCTATTTATAACATAGCAAGCGGTGTTAACAGCTTCAGCCCAAAAGTATTGAGGTAAATTATGTTCATTAAGCATAGTTCTAGACATTTCTTGAAGTGATCTATTTTTACGTTCTACTACTCCATTTTGTTGAGGAGTACGAGGTGCCGAGAAATTGTGTCCAAAACCATTTTGATCACAATATAGTTCAATATCTTGATTATCAAATTCTCTACCTCTATCACTTCTAACATTGTTAATTGTATAACCTTTTTCATTTTGAATTCTTCTACAATGTTTAACAAATGCTTTATGAGCTTCATTTTTGTGAGCAAGAAATAATACCCATGTATAGCGAGAGTAATCATCAACAATTACAAATGCATACAATTTGCCACTTAAGCTAGCGGTTCTAATAGGACCAAATAAATCCATATGCAATAATTCTAGAGGTCTTGAAGTAGAAATAACTTTCTTTTTCTTAAAAGATGACTTAGTTTGTTTACCTAGTTGACATGCATCACATATTTTATCTTTAACAAATTTAGTAACCGGCAAGCCTTTTACTAAATCAAGTTTAGACAATTTTGAGAGTAATTCCATATTGGACATGTCCTAATCTTCTATGCCACAACCAACTATTTTCATTTATGGCAGCAAGGCAAATTGATTCTTTTGAAGTCATATTATCAAAATCAATAGTGTAGACATTTTCATTTCTAAATGCCACAAATAAAACTTGATTATCAATTTCATTTACTATAATGCACATGATTGATTTAAATATTACATTATAGCCTTTATCACACAATTGGCTAATACTTAGCAAGTTATGTTTCAAACCATCAACCAAGAGAACATCTTCAATAACAAGAGAATGTGTTTTACCAATATTACCTATACCGATGATCTTTCCTTTTGAGTTATCACCGAATTTGACATTTCCTCCATCTTTTAGAGTAAGAGAAGTGAACTTGTTTTTGTCACCTGTCATATGCCTTGAACATCCACTGTCATTGAGAAACCACTTATCCTTGGTAGATTTGGATATCAAGCATACCTACAAAACAACTTCAAATAACCTTCTTTGGTACCCAAATTTTCTTGGGTCCACTAGGGTTAGCTTTTGGAGGAGTAGTTCCTTTGACTACCCAAATCATATTTTTCATGGGACATGTATGAATATTATGCCCTAATTTTCCACAATGTTTACATATGGGAGATTTCAAGAAGTTTTCATTAATGAAAAATTTTTGATAGTGTTTTTCTTTTATTTTCGGGTTATATCCAATACCCGCTTTGTCAAAAACACATCTTTGACTACCTAACAAATTATCCAAATTTTTCTTTCCATTTGTAAAGTTAGTCAAAATTTTGTTTAAGTTTTCAACTTTGAGTTTTAATTCTTTATTTTCATTTACTAAGAGATTTGAATCATAAGCTATTTGTGATGATGTTTCCACATCTTTTGCTTTCATTTTCTCAATGAAGCTTTGTGATTCAATTTTCAACTTAATTATTTCTTTTTCTAAAGATAGATTTTTATCATTTAAAGAAATAATTTGTTTTTCTAAAATTTCATTTTTGCTTTTGAAATCATCTAATTCGTTTGAAAGAGATGTGACTTTCTTTTTAAAAACTTTATTTTTCAAAACATTCTTCTCAAATTCTTCAACCAATTCTTCAAAAGCATTTTGTAATTCATCATAGCTATAAGATTCATCTTCTAAAGAATTAAGTTTAGAAGTTACCTCATCTTCATATGCCATTAAGCAAAAAGCTTCGGTAGAATCTTCTTCATCGTTGGATGTTTGAGGGCTAATGCTTGTACATTCATCTTTCTCTATTTGAGGCAATTTGTGATCATGAACAAGCATGCTCATCTTTGATTCTTGACTTGCTTCTTCATATGTAGCTTCAAGTCTTTCCCAAATTTCTTTAGCTGAATTACAACTTGAAATTTCATCAAATTCCTTTGAGTCAAACGCACAATATAAACAATTCATAGCTTTATAATTTAATTCAATGAGTTTGACATCATTTTCATCCCATTCAGTTTCTTGTTTGGGTATTTCTTGTTCTTCTACTATTTTAGTAGGAACATGAGGACCATTTACAATGATTTTCCATATGAGATAATCTTGACCTTTAATGTACGTAGTCATTCTAGTTTTCCAATAACTATAATCACTACTATTGAACAAGGGTGGTCTATTTGTAGATTGACCTTCAACCATTTGAGGTCTAAATGTGTTTGCCATGATCTTAACTCTAAGATTGTTAAATCTATATGTAGAGCCTTGGCTCTGATACCAATTGTTACCCAAATATCAACCTAAGAGGGGGGGTGATTTAGGTTGAGGCAAACTTTTTCGATTTAAATGCGGAATTAAAAACTAT
>OU015768.1:23772140-23819428 GCA_907173295.1 Fagus sylvatica
ATATGAAGAAAATTAATTTTCAGGCTTAAAGGGTTAGCAATGGAAGATAATTTTCTCGAGATGAAAAGGGTAGTAAAAATGATGGCCTCTCATTCCTTCAACCTTAATGTTTTAGCTTTCCAAATAGGTTAGTCCTAATGCCTTATTGTGCTCATGCTTGTAATAAGTTACGAGTCATTCTCTTCAATTGTTATCATCTTTATCATTTCCACTTCTCGCATTGAGTGATACCCACAAGATTCCTATTTTCTTTTTCTTTTCTCATCATTTTTTTCTTCTTCTTGTAATTAGATGAACTAAGACAAACTCGTTTGTTAGTCCCATATTCAAATCAACCAATAATGTTAACTTTTAGGGTTCATCTAGTCTGAAGTCAATCTAAAAGAAAGCACATAACACACTGAGATTTGAAAAATCAAATTTTTTAGAGACGAGACTACATCACAATGAGTATTCAAAGAAAACTAATTCAACGCAACAAACTAAAGAGAACAAAAGCACACTCAACAATTTGACCCAACGAAACTTGACTAAAGAGAAACGAGGATCCAAAGAAATATGAGCCATCAAACAAAAAGGAGATTAAAAAAAGAAAGACTACATGAACCACAATAAATAAGATAAAGATTCAAAATTGGCATATTTTTTCGCAATGGTGTTCACATGGTCCAAATCTCTTAGGCACATCCACTCATTAGTACATCTTATGCTTCCTTCGTTGGCTGCGTGATCACGTTTTGGTCTATTAAGTCTTTGATCTTATGCTTCAATCTTACGCAATCGTCTGTGGAATGACCAGCTTTCTGGTGGAAATGACAAAATAGGCTCATGTCCCAATTTTTTGGAAATTGATTTGGCAGAGGTGTGGGACCTAGAGGTTTGATGTGACCCATTTTGCACATGTGATTGAATCCTTTGGATAATGGAGCACCCAAGGGATTAAGATGTCTTTTGGGCTTCGAATGATATCTATTTTGGCCACCATACTGAGCCCAATACTGATTCTAATATTGGCTTGGGTGCTGGAATTGATTTCGATGAACAACATTGATGTAGGCTTAGACATTAGCAGGAGCTTTGCTTGAACTTCCGAAAAATTCTTTGTAGGTGTGAGATGCCGCATTGGTCACCTCTTTTCGAGGTTGTTCGTGCTCTCGAACCTTTTAGGGTTAGAAGTAGAGAAACAAGGAATCGGTTTATAGTTCCAGAAACCATAAATATGACTTCATGCATAAAAGGACTAGTCTTGAGCTAGGTCCGGAGCTAAGGTACGTCTTGGGAAGGTGTTAGGCACCCAAGAACGCCCAGCCTAACAACTCGCTTTCCTCTCTATTACATGATATTCTTTGAAAGAGTTTATTGGAGAATATCTAAACATACAAAAGCAGATAATCCTAATTCTATGCAATCAAGGAGCAACCAAAGCTTGGCATAATATTGATATGGAGTTGAAAGAGGAATCTCGCATGAATCCAAGCTTATCACCAAGTTATGGGGAATCATACCCATAACAAAACATTTTATAATTCTAACCTAAAAGCACATGGTAAACTGGAGAAGCTATTCTACTAAACAAACAAACAGGGCATAGCTCATTGTAGCGTGATTAAACATGCAAATAATAAAGATCTAGTTTTGCTAACTAAGCCTAGAAAAAATGTAACAATCAAACATTCATGGAGGTCGGTATGGACTATTGAGAAGATTCATATCTAGCCTTTAAACAGCTTGTTGCAAGCTAGCAATTTATCACTAGTCTCTCAGACTTGATTTCTTTAGCAGAGTTATGTGTTAATCTTCAAAGGAATCGTCTTTCAACGCTTAGATTTATGATTGGAGTTTTGTGAGAAAGGAGTTACTCCTCTAGTTCTTCAACCAGAGAATAATTACTTGCTCAAGATCTCTTCCTCATTACCTTCTTCTAAGTAGGGCTTTGCTCCTCTAGGAATACTTCTTCCTACTTCTATTTTTAAGCTTCTACTTCAGTAGAGCTTCTCTACTCTAGGACTACTTCTTCCTACCTCTATTATACCAATATTTCCTGGTATTTCTCTCTATTATGTGGAGACTCTCCGGGATGTCTGAATGTGAGGTGAAGACCTCTTTATATAATAGTAGGAGGCTACCAGGGTTTCTTGGAGAACTAGTTTATTATGGCCACATGAGGCAATCCTAATTGTAGCTAAACTCTTTAAAAATTAGGGTTTCCTATGGCACAGGCGTATGTCCACTTTTAGAGACGTACATCCACTTTTATAGGTGCACGCCTCTTCAATATAGATGTACTCCCAAAGGAAAGTGGCGTACGCCACTTAGTTCTAATAGCTAGGTTTTGGCACGAATTTCTAGAAGCTTCCAATGGTTTTCAACACACATCGTCTGATGAGAACTTTTGGTAATCATCACTGAGACTGGAGACCATGAGTATTGACCAATACAAATTGGGGTGTCTACAGTACCCCTTTTTTGACTTAATTGCTCTAAAGCATCAAAGATCGAAAGCCAATAGACGAAACCATTTGTAGGTCAATGCTCATGAGTCCACACATTCACGCATCACAAAAATAATAATGAAAAGGTCCTTTGAAGGAAAAAGCTTCTGGGGGTTTATGTGAGATGTTGCGTTGATTACCTCTTCTTCTTTAAAGGGTCGTTCACATTCTCAAACCTTTTTAGAGTTAGGAACAGAGGAACAAGGAGTTGCCACTTGGTTTAATGGTCCAAGAATCATAAATATGACTTCATGCACAAAAGGACTAGTCTTGAACTAGGTCCGGAGCTAAGGTATGTTTTGGGAAGGTATTAGGAACCCAAGAACGCCCAATCAAAAGGTTGGCCTTCCTCCATATTACTTGATATCTTTAAAAGAGTTTGTTGAAGAATCTTTAATCATACAAAAGCACGTAAACCTAGATCAAACACAATCAAGAGACAAACAAAGAATGGCATAATATTCATATTGATTTGGAGTAAAGAAACCTCACCTTGAATCCAACTCTCTCCAAATTATAGGGTTCATCCCCCACAATAAACATAGGTCATAATTCAAACCTAGAACACATGTTATATGGTAAACAAACAAACATGGCATAGCGCATTGGAGCGTGATTAAACATGCAATTTAAATAGATTTTGTTATTCTAACTAAACCTAAAAAGCGGTAAAACAAACAAAAATTCATGGAGATTGGTATGGCCAATTGAGGAGATCCATACCTAGCCTCTAGGGAGCTTGCAACAAGCTAATAGATTATTACCGGTCTTTCAGACTTGATCTCTTTGACATAATTGTGTGTTGTTCTTCAACAAGAAAGGTTTTGAACGCCTAGGTTTGTGATTAGAGTTTCATGAGAAAGGGGTTATCCTTCTAGCTCTTCAACTAGAGAATAGCTACTTGCTCAAAAACTCTTCTTTACTACCTTCTTCTAGGCAGGGCTTCGCTCCTCTAAAACTACTTCTTCTTCTCTCTTACTCTAGGCTTCTACTTCAGTAGAGCTTCGTTACTCTAGGACTTCTTCTTCCAACCTCTCTCTATTATACTATACTAGTGCTTCTTGGTATTTTCAATGTTTCTGTGGACTTTTCGAGCTGATTTGTTTGTGAGGTATGGGGTTCCTTTTATAGTGGTAAAAGGGCTAGGGTTTGCTTGAAGAATGGGTAAACTGACTTGTTCTTGCAAGAAAAACCAGTCTCCAAGAATTAGGGTTTTTGTCTAGCGACACTAGCGCATACCTCTTCACTATAGACGTGCGCCACCTCTAAAGGGGTGCACGCCTATTAAGTTAAAGGCAGCTTCTCGAACTCGTTTTCTAGAACTTTCCAAGTGGTTTTCAACACATATTCGTCTATGAAAGATCTTAAATTCTCATCACTGAGACCAGGGACCATGAGTATCAACCGATACAAATTGGGGTGTCTACAGTTTAAAATAGAAAACCACTAAGGGTAAAATCTGTGAAAGTTTTCTTTGAGGAAACATGGAAGAAATCCACTGGGGATGAAATAAAAAACCATTAAGGGTAAAATCCGTGAAAGTTTTCTTGGAGGAAACAAGGAACAAATCCACTGAGGATGAAAATAAAAGACCACTGAGGGTAAAATCCGTGAAAGTTTTCTCTGAGGAAACATGAAAAAAATCCACTAGGGATGAACATAGAAGACCACTAAGGGTAAAATCTGTTAAAGTTTTTTCTAAGGAAACACGAAACAAATCCACTGGGGATGAAAATAAAAGCCACTGAGGGTAAAATCCGTGAAAGTTTTCTCTGAGGAAACATGGAACATATCCACTGGGGATGAAAATATAAAACCACTCAGGGTAAAATTCATGAAAGTTTTCTCTGAGAAAACATGGAACAGATCCATTAGGGTTGAAAATATAAAACCACTGAGGGCAAAATCTGTAAAAGTTTTCTCTGAGGAAACACGGAAAAAATCCACTAGGGATGAAAATAGAAAACCACTGAGGGTAAAATCATATAGAAATCATTGATGACTTGAATGCTAAGAACAAGATAAAACACGTACCTTTTCTTACCTTTGCCGATGTGAAATGGGCCTTGATAAAGGGAAACTTTCATCTTCAATCTTCGGACATGTTAGTACCTTCGCACTAATCATTTGAGGCTTCTCCTCAAGACGCTTCAGCCTTAGTACTTCTTGTTGATTATTTTGAGGCTTCTCCTTAAGACACTTCTGTCTTAACACTTCTTGTTGGTTATTTTGAGGCTTCTCCTCAAGACACTTCTGTCTTAGCACTTCTTGCTGATTATTTTGAAACCAAACCCACCCATTCAGCTCCAATCCAAATTCAATCCCAAACCCACCCATTCAACTCCCATCCAATTCCAAAACACACCCATTCATACCTAACCCAAATCGCTAATCCCCAATTAATCACAGAAAAAACAAACGGGACACAAAACTCACTGTACACTGCCAACTATTTCGAGGACGGAGGACCAGATTTGCAGGCTTGCAGCTCCTCAGCCCCTGGTATGTCTCTAACTCTCTTTCTCTCTTTCTCTTGTTCGATCGATAGTTAGCCTCTCAGGCTCTTTCTTTCTCTCTTTCTCTTGCCTCTCGGTGACTCGGTCTCAGCCGATCAGCCCTCAAGCCCGCCGGCCGCCTCTGACTTCTTAGGCTCTGACCTCTCTGATTCTCTATTTCTTTCTCTGATTCTCTGATTCTCTCTTTGTTTCTCTGTAACCCTTTTTCTCCCATTCTATGGATCGAATGAGCAATGAGTCTAATGAGTCTTTTACTTAATATTTGACTTTTGTTGTTTGTTTTTTAACATGTGCCTTCTACCTACTGTGAATTTTTTATTTATTTATACTTTGAGTTATTTGTGGATGAGAAAGGATAGTGGTAGTGGTTTGAATTTTGTGAAATTGAGTATTTGTTGTTTGTGAATGCACTTTGCTGGCTAGTGGGCAGTGGGCCAGTGGTTGGTTTATGAATTTATGTGCCTTATTTGTTGTTGTTTGGGTAAAGGTGTATGTGCAATTGTGTATTTATTGTTGTTTATGTTGTGAAGAATATACTATTTTTAGGTCACATGTGTCGGTTAAGTGGGTGAGGATTAGTAATTTTGTTACAAATTAATATAGTTTTTTTATTTTGTCAATATTGTGTTCTTACTATAGTATAATTTGTTCCGCTTTTTATTGAATGAATCTTTGTTTTAATTTTGGTCCTATTTGAGTGAGTGTTTGGGTAATTTGAGATTTGGTTAGTAATAAAAAAAATTACTTTAAAAACTCTACTTAAAATGTTATCTTTGTGGTTTGTAGATTACAATGTCAAGCCAACCTAAATTAAAGAAGCCTAAAAACACACTTTTTTCATACTATAAGAAAGATCAATCAACAAGTGAGAGTGAGACTAATCCTTCATCTAGTATTAATGTTCCAATTCCGGATGTGCTACCTTCTTCTAAGCCTTAAATAATCGAACCCACAGAAGTTGATATCTCTTCTTTGGAACGTGATACGGGATTACGTCTTCCAATATGGACATATCATGTTAATGAACATGATAATGTTCGAAGAGCATATATCAAATTAGGAGCTTGTCGACCCAACTTGAAGGAATATGCAAAAAAACTTTGATGGAATACAATATCGTAAATTTAATTATTCTTGGTTTACAAAGTTTCCATGGCTTGAGTATTATGAGTAAAAAAAAAAAGCAGCATTTTGTTTTCCATACTTTCTTTTTTACCAAAATCAACCTAAGTTTCCTACATTTACTGTTGAAGGGTTTGATAATTGGAAAAGAGTTAAAAATGGAAATAAATGTGCATTTGCACGTCATGAAGGGGGTCCTTGTTCCTCACACCATACTGCTATGAGCAATTGGGAAAACTTATATGATCTATCTCTACATATTGATAAAAGGATGTAAGTACAGGATTCAAAACTAGTTTTGCAGGATCGATTGCGACTCAAGACCACAATAGATAGTGTTAAGTGGCTTGCAATGCAAGTATGTGCCTTTAGAGGTCATGATGAATCTCTTGAGTCATCCAATCGTGGAAATTTCATTGAAATGATAAAGTATTCAACTTCTTTAAATGAAAACATTGCCAAAGTTATTTTGGAAAATGCTCCAAGAAATGCCAGATATACATCACCACAAATTCAAAAGGAAATCTTAAGCATTCTTGCTACAAAGGTGAGAAATAGGATTCGTGAGGAAATTGGAGATGCCAAATTTTGTATTTTTGTTGATGACGAATCTAATAGGGAACAAAGGGCTATTGTTTTGAGATTTGTTAATCGTGATGGGTTTCTTCAAAAGCATTTTTTCGATGTTGTGGCTGTTGATGAAACTAGTGTCCAAACTCTTAAAAAAGGGATATGTAATGTTCTTGCTTGTCACAATCTTCAAGTTGAAAATATGCGAGGTCAAGGGTATGATGGTGCTAGCAATATGAGAGGTGCATGGAATGGATTACAAGCATTGTTTCTCAAAGATTGTCCATATGCATATTATTTACATTGTTTTGTCCATCAACTACAATTAGCATTAGTTACGGCATCTAAAGATGTGCCTAAAGCCTGGAAATTTTTTTCAAAGTTGAGTTCTATTGTAAACTTTATTGGTGTTTCTCCCAAGCGTCATATGGAGTTAAAAAATATATATATATATATATATATATATATATATATATATATATATATATATATATATATATATATATATATATATATATATATTAATACACCTGAGTTAGCAGATGTTAGCCTCTGGAGAACTTGTAACTGGTAGAGGGGCTAATGAAATGTGTTCTTTGCAATGACCAGGAGCTACTCGTTGGGGCTCCCATTTTAGTTCTATTGATAGCTTGATTGAATTGTTTTCTGCAGCTCAGACAGTTCTTGAAAGTATATCTACGAATGTGCTCAATAACAATATACGTGGGGAAGCTAAAGGTGCTTATAAGGCGACAAAATCATTTAATTTTTTTTTTTTAATCTTACTTTTGTTGCATAAATTTATGGGAATCACTAATTATCTTTGTCAAGTATTTCAACGCAAATCTCAAGACATCATAACTACTTTGGATTTAGTCTCGGCTGCAAAAGGTAATCTTCAAAAGCTGAGACAAAATGGTTGGAATACTTTTATTGGAGATGTGATATCATTTTGCGTTTTAAACAACATTGATATGCTGGATATGAGTGCTCATTATAAAGAAGGTGCAAGCGCGCCTCAGATCCCTTTATTTTTCGAGGCCCTCCACGGGGGCTCTCTCGATTTTCTCTTCCTTTTGAATGGGAGGAAAATGAACCACTTGTGAGGTGGTGGATCGGGTTTCCCAGTGTGAGCCCAACCTAACACGTTGGCTCAGGAGTACGCCAACTAGCCTCAAGGACTAGGGCGGAGAATAGGGAGTTGCCACTCGGTTTTTAGGTCCAGGAACCCATTTAGACATCCATTGCTCAAGGGTACTAACCCTGGACTAGGTTCGGATGCTTAGATACGTTCTTAGGAAGGTGTTAGGCACCCAAGATCACCCAACCTTGCGATTGGCCTTCGTTTGTATTACTATTGGATCTTAGCTGACATTGACATTTATTTTGTGAACCCTTATCATGCAAAACAGTGTATATCAAAGCAGTAAGCACACAAACAAGAGATATAATAGGGAGATAAGCACATGAAGTAATATACAGGTAATTGAGAGGTACAAGCATATGAAGTATAATATGGAAAGATAGCACATAGAATAATGTACAAGTAATGGAAAGGTATAAGCATATGAGATATAATATGGAGAGATAGCACATGGAATTATATACAAATGACAAAGATGCATGAGCATGTGAGATAGGAGTATAACATATGATACGAGGAGGTAAAATATCAACATATAATACAGTGCATAAAGGAAGTGATACAAAATGAATATTAACAAAGGATGGGATAATCATTATCCTAGAACCTTTCTCATTGGTTCTCCATTGGGGATTTGGAGACTTAGAGTCTTTAAGAGAATCGAGGTCCATCATAGGATTTAAAGAATAAAGAAAAAGAAAAAAATTGACATGGTTCTAAAGTCTATTTTATCATCTTTGCACAAAAACCAAGGGTTTTGGATAGACATTTGAATGAAGACTTATCGTTGGACAAATAGAGAAAGGAGAACAAATGCATGGACAATTTATGTGAGTCATCCAAATGTCCAACATCGTGACTATTCAAATAGGAGAAAAGAATCAATCATGAGAACTTTTAGGCATGTGTTTAAATTAATTAGACTAAATTCTTAAATTATAGGAACTCAATTTAATCATCCCAATCACTCAAATCGTGCATGTGATATGATAAAAAATGCATGTGACAAATGAAGTTAAGGAAGTTAGTAAATAAATCAAATCGAATTAAATACCACAATCAATCAATTTTATTTTGTGAAAGAATAAAGTCAAATCTCATGCATTAACTGTGATTATCTTGAAGACTTATCTTCAATGGAATGTGACAAATCAAGTTGAGGTAGTAAATAAATCAATCAGAATTAAATACCACAACCAATCAATTTTATTTTGTGAAAGAATAAAGTCAAATCTCATGCATTAATTGTGATTATCTTGAAAACTTATATTTCAAAGACAATTGAAATCCTTTCCAAATATGCATTAACAGGTCAAAGAAAGGAGATTCATCATTCTTGAGATCAAACAATACCACAATCAAATTCATCTTTCTCAAACTTATTTGCCTATAGTTTTGCCTAGGGTTTTGGGGAATTTTTCTGGTGGGATTTCTTGGTCCTTTGAAATGGTGAAATAGAGGTGTTTATATAAGAAAATGGAGTGTGGGGATGGGTGTGGCCGGAATCTAGAAACCCTAGTTGACCCTTGTCAACTTCCCTACGTGGTTGGTTGAGACTCATATGGAAAATGAGTGATTTTTGGGATATGTCTCAAAGCAGCGTACGCTGCCATGACTGCCGTGTACACAACTTCAAAGTGGCGTACTCCATTCCAAGGCACTCAGCCTTTAAATGAAGCGTGTTTTAGTGTGAAGATGCATACGCCATTTGAAAGAAGCATACGCTTTCTAGGTTTGTTTTGGGCTTTTGGCTTTGGTTCAAGCTTGGGCTTTGTTCCAAATCATCTCTCAGACTCACTTACTCAAAGTTGCTTTTGATAGACAAGATAGTATCGTCATCGGGTCCAAGGATTCCGGATTTTGGTAGTTACAAAATAGGGTGTCTATAGAAGGTATTGATTGTTCTTGTCAACAAAGTGATAATATTACAATTGAACATTATTATCATATTGATCTATTTAATACTATAATAGATTTTCAATTGTTGGAGTTAGTTAACAGATTCACAGAGCAGACTATGGAACTTCTTGTGCTAAGCTCAACTTTAAATCCTATTAATGGATTTAAATCATTTAATATAGATGATATTGGTAGTCTTGCTAGCAAATTCTATCCTGAAGATTTCACTCAAGTTGAGATGGGTAAATTGAAAAGACAGTTGCAACTTTATGAGTATGATGTGCTTTGTCAACCCAAATTTCAGAATATGTCTTCTTTTTCTGAATTATGTTGAAGATTGGTCGAAACGAGAAAGAGATCAATCTATTTCTTGATTGATAGATTGGTTTTTCTAGTGTTGACTCTTCCACTTTCCATGGCAACAACAGAACGAGCATTCTCACCTATGAAACTTGTTAAAAACAACACTTTGGAATAAGATGGAATATGAGTTTCTTGCAAATTGTTTGACTGTCTACATTGAGAGAGAATTTGTTGAAAATATCGATTCAGATTCAATCATTGATGATTTTTACTCTTCAAATGATCGCAGGGCACCATTTAAGTAGTATCTATTGTATTTGCATTGCATATTTATTTGTCTTTTTGCTTATGTATAGAATATCCATTGAGGGGTAAGGTTCATTATGTCCCCCCTGACTAGGTGTATCTTTTCTTTTATTAAATGAAATTCTCCCGTACAAACGAGATTTGCTTAATATTTCAGCCCACCCAAAAATTAATTCCTGGCAACGCCTCTGCAGGTGTGCGACTCATTTGGCAAGGCATGAAAGAGGAGTCAAATTCAAATAAATATAGTGTTTTATCGTTAATGGAATGTAACAAAATTTGAGATTCCATACTGGCCATTTTCAAATTTTCCAAAATTCCAAATGCAATATGACCGTGAACCGTTTCGTTTCATGGTTAGAATGATCTACTAGTAAATTTTAATTGCACGTTTTCTTAAGATTAAAGAACCGGTTTGAGAGTCGATTCACCGTTAGTCAGACTGCAAGGTCTAGTCTGAGTTTAAAAACCATGACATTTATTAGTTCACAAAAAAGTAAAAAAAAAAAAAAAAGTTCATAAAAAATCAACATTGGAAATAGTCAAGGGCGAAGCCAGGAATTTATTTTAGGGTGGGCTGGAATATCAAGTAAATCTCGACGGTATGAGAAAATTTTATTAAATTGAAAGAAAAATACACCTAGTCAGGGGAGATATAATGAATCTTACCCCTCAATGCATATTCTATACATAAGCAAAAAAATGCAATGCAATGCAAAAAAAAAAAAAAAAATGCAATGCAATGCATATTCTAAAATATAAAAATAACTAATAGTCTAAAATAAATCAAAGTGACTGATGACATAGTGTAATAGTAATTAGTGTGAAACAATGAAATAAGTGAAAGCATAAAAGAAGATAAATTTTTTTTTTTTGGATCAGTAAAAAAGACAAATTGCTATCACTGGGCTATAGCAATTTAAAATTAATTAGAATATTACACTATGTTTCACGCTTAATATTACATTATTTATATAATGCTTTCACTTATAATGCTTTCACTATTTATAATAAATGAAATAAGTGTGATCATATTAATCACTGGGCTATAGGCTATAGCAAGTGAACCTACGAAATTTTAAAAAACAAAAAGCTTGACTGGGCTATAGCCCAGTCAAGCTTCTACACAGCTCCGCCATTGGAAATAGTTCATTTTTAGAAACTAAATACACTTTCAAAGAGCAATAAAGGTTCTACTCTAAAGCATATCTCTGCATTTTTAGCAATCTCGCTTATCGGCCTCAAATTGATGATACGATTCAAATTCATGTTCTAAACAACCATATCTACACCTTATACTGAACTTCAAGCTTCTAAACAATATTATCAGCTCAGTTGAGATCCTATGAAAGATTTTTCATGCACCAAAACAAGGTCATGCTATAATACCCACACTCTTACCATTCCATTGATACCATCAAATGTGATATAAGTATCATCATATGTGATGTCAAGGCCGGTTTCGAGTTTTGGGTTGCCCAAGCCCATTTCAATTTTAGTTCTCCATTTAATATTAAATATTAAAAAAATCCAATTTAAAAAAAAAAATTAATACAAAATCAAGGTTATATTGTGTTTTTAGTTTGAATTACATAAAAATAAAATAAAATGAAGTAAAATATAACCCCGATTATGGTGCTTTATAATTAGCATGATTCGACTCAAAGAAACAACTTCTCATTGCAAGGTGATTTATGGATATTGTGATTAAGGATTAGAGATTTGTCTTTGTACTTTTGGTAACCAGTGGCCTTTTTTTTTGTTGAGACCCAATTATGTGTTTGTGACATTGTGTTGCCGGATTAATAAAAATTTGTTTGTGGTTTTATTTGTACTTTTATTTGGGATTAATACATTCATAATTTTTTGAGGAATAAAGAAATAGAATTGATTGCTGAACAATAAAAGTAAAAGAAAGTGATGAATTTAATTGAGGAAATCCTAACCTCTAGGTATAGTTTTTTCGAGAAAAACCCAATCTCTCAAAAGTCTAAAAGATTACAAATATATAATTTTTTTTAAAATACAAATATTTTTCAAATGATTTTATTTTTCAAGAACTAAAGGAAAATTTATACAACTTCATCTAACGTTCCAAAGCAATAAAATAGAACTCCACTATGCTAAAAAAAAAAATAGAGGGAAAATTACTTTCACTTTTGAGATAACCAACGAATACATAAATAACCAAACTACTAAAATAAATAAAGTGGACCAGTAGGACTACTACTTCTAAAGAATAAAAATCATTAATCAAAGACTAATATAAAAGACACCGAATAATTCTAAACAGTAACAAAATAACATTAAAATAGAAAACAAACTCAATAACCCCACTTCCTACTCTTAAACATCACCTGCCACAAATGAAGTATGAACTCTGTTTCATGCACGTATCAGTTTAATAGTTTGTTATCTATTAATTCATATATAAATTTGTTGGTCTATTGCCAAATGAATAATTTATTTTTTATGTATACTAATACATAAATTTTATTTTATGTATAATAATAAAATTTGTTTTCTATGTATATTATGTGTAACATTGGTATCATCAATATGAGATTTAATCTATTAGAGGTACCGTACCCACTTGGGTATTGTAGAATTACCCACCAAAACAACATAATATGCTTTATCTTTTTTTTGATAATAACATAATATGCTCTATCTTGAGAACAAAAATCTTGCCCTGTTTGATATGTCTGATCTTCTAATCAGATAAATGAGATACAAAAATATCACAAGGAGTAAAAAGTATATCATCCTTATTTTTCATCCTTATTTCTCCAATCGAATAGCTTGCCAATAAAAAGTATATCTTGCTCATTTGTCTTCATTATTTCTTCAACCGAATTGCAAAAAATGACCAAACAAAGTAGTCATCTAAGGCATATCTAAGGCATATAAGTAATCATGGTTTTAAAAACTTAACCAAACCGACCGGTTCAACTAGGGATCAATGCCTAATCTGGTCCAATTCTCTTAAAAAACTGGAAATTAAGAAAAAAGTGAGAAAAAATTGAGAACCGCATGTTCAACTAGCAAAACTTGGAACCGGACAGGTCCAACCGGTTTGAGTACTTTTTTAATACTAAAAATTTTTATTTAAAAAATAGTACATGTTAGGTCTATATAAAAGTTAACCCAACAATATATGTTTGGCTCACACAAAAGGCAACCTAACATTAAATATTTGTCTCACACAAGACCACCCAACATTTAATTTAATTAATGAATGGTAGGCCCACAAATTAACATAGAACACCTTCATATTTAAAATTCTTGGTAGAATGTAGTATTTATAAAGGAGAATGTGTATCATTCTCTTCTATTTTTCCAATGTGAGACAATGAAGAAGTTTTCTCACAAGACAACAAGTCACACATTGGAAAAACAACAAGTCTTCAAATAGCAAATATTATATATAACTACATTAAATACAAAACTAATTAACATATTAAAATTTGAATACTTAAAATTTAAATTAGAGCATTCAAATTTCAAACCCATACATAGTTTTTAAATCTTCAAATAAGTCAAATAAAGAAAGTTCTTACCATAAATCCAAGAAAATACTATTTTTGACTTATGATATTATCAAATAAACATAAAAACGTTCTTCTATGATTTAAATATGATTATTTTGTAATTTTAATATGTTTAGTTATTTTTTTTCTTCTAAATATAAGATGTGAAAACTCATATAAAAGTAGACTTGGCAAAATTGGACCCGGACCCATTAACCCGCCCAAACCCGGGGGTAAAATATGGGTATGGGTAAGGGATTTTCGAACCCGTCAAAAAACGGGTCAACCCGAACCCGACCCATTTAAAATTGGTCTGGGTCGGGTTGACCCGCGGGTCATGTGGGTTGACCCGTTTTGTAGGTTTTTTTATTTCTGTTTTTTCTTTTATTTCCAGCAACTTCACTGCACTCTGCCTCCACCACTCACAAGCAACGATCACATATTCATATTCACTGCAGTATTGACGTCTTTTTGTAAGGTTTTGTTTTTACTTTTTTTTTTTACAACACAATCTTTTTTATAGAATATTATTCAGTTATTCACGTCTTTAGTTTGACTGAGTATTGACGTCTTTAGTTCTGACTGAGTATATAAATTTTCTTCCTCAATTCTTGCTTATTTAATGTTTGCGACGTCTTTTTTTTTTTTTTTTGATGAGTAATGTTTGCAACGTCTTGATTGCTTTTCTTAATTCCTTTCAATCATGTATTCAGTATTCTGTTTCTGTATAGTATGTTTACAATGTTTGTGAAATCAACTAATCTGCCGCAAATGATTATGTATCCAAGGATTGTTATTTATCCTTTGCTAACATAGTCACATGTGATTGCCTTGATGTTTCAGATAAAACTTTATAATAGCATGGTGGAAAAAGAGGGTACTGTGTGTCTGTGTTTTCTTTTATTTTTCAACGCTTCCAATTGCACTGTTGGTCTGTTGCAGTCACAAATCTGAAATGTGAAACCTACAATATTCCATATTATATTATTATATTATCTACAGTATTCTTTGCCAATATCATATTCTCATATTTACTAAAATGTTATTTGAATGTGATGTGACTGATGTCTCTATTATTTAGATGCTCTGTTATTGTGTATGTTATTCAGACGTTTTGAATGTGTTGATCTGTTAGTAATTTTGTTTGTATTTTCTTAAGTAGAGTATTATGGCAGAGTCTCCGCCTATAGATTTGGAAATTTTGGATAGTGATGATGAAGATGCTGTAATTATGAAGAGTCCTCCTCCTAATCCTGCTGCACCATCTCCAGCTCCTTTGAAGAAAATGAAAAAAACCACTTCTGTTGTATGGGATGATTTTAAAAAATTGCCTATTGGTCTTGATGGGAGATCTAGAGCAAAGTGTAAATGGTGTGGGAAAACGTATGGGTCAGAAAGTAGTAATGGGACAAAAAACATGCTTCGCCATATTCCTAAATGCCCCAGACGTAATCATAAGGATATAGAAAAGATGCATGAAAGACAAGAACAAAAAATGTTTACAAGAAAAATAAAGCAAGAAGAGTATCGTGAGAAGGTAGCTAAGGCTATTATCAAGCATAATTATTCATTTATCTCTGTGGAGCATGAAGGCAATAGAGATGTTCATAGCTACCTAAATCCAGATGTTAAACATATTTCTAGGAATACTGCAAAAGCTGATGTTCTAAAAGTTCACAGGAAAGAGAAAGACAACATTAGAAATATGTTAAAGTCAATTCCTGGTAGAATATGTTTGACTTCGGATTTATGGACTTCTATTACAAACGAGGGTTATATTTGTCTCACGGCGCATTATGTGGATGAGAATTGGAAATTGAAAAGCATCATCTTGAATTTCTGTCATATGCCACCTCCACACACGGGAATAGCTTTGTCAGAGAAAATTTTCAAGTTTTTGAAAGATTGGGGTATTGAGGAGAAAGTCTTTTCCATCACCTTAGATAATGCATATAATAATGATAATATGCAGGATTTGTTGAAGGCAAAACTTAACTTGCGGAATTTATTGTTATGTGGTGGTGCTTTTTTTCATGTGCGTTGTGGTGCTCATGTATTGAATCTTATTGTTCAAGAAGGATTGAAAGTAATAGATAAATCAGTGTCTAAGATCCGAGAAACTGTGAAATATATTAAAGGATCAGAGATAAGAATTTGCAAGTTCGAGGAATGTGCCCAACAACTTGGTATAAGGACGGCAAAGGGCTTACGTCTAGATGTGACTACTAGATGGAATGCGACATATGATATGTTTGAATCTGCTATGAAATATCGTCGTGTGTTTGCCCATTTGGAAATAGAAGATGCTAATTACAAGCATTGCCCATCAAATGATGAGTGGAATAGAGTTGAGAGGATAGCTCGATTCTTGAAACCTTTTTATGACATTACAACTCTATTTTCTGGAACCGATTACCCCACTGCAAATTTATATTTCCATGGAGTATCTCAGATTGAATTGCTCTTACTTGAGGAAATAGAGAGTCCAGATATATTTATCAATGACATGGCACAACGGATGAAAGAAAAATTTGATAAATATTGGGATTCTTATAGTGTGGTGCTAGCTTGTGCTGTTGTTCTTGATCCAAGGTATAAGTTAGATTTTGTGGACTATATTTTCAAGAAGATAGAGTCAAATGACTTAACTGCCAAGACGAAGTTGCAGCACGTTCGTACACAATTGTATCAACTTTTTTCAGAATATGAACACCAGAAGCCTATGGTCGCTGAAAATGTGTCATCTTGTGTTGGGAGTTCTAGCCATTCTTCTGCACCTAGTGGCATTGATCATGAGGAAGATATGGAAGTTGATGTAAGTAATTCATTTTTAATGATAAAAGTTGGAATGTTGTGTTATATTTTACTAATTCTAATTTGTTTTGAATGATTAGGAATTTGACTATTATGAAAGTTCAGTTTCTGGCAACACAAAAAAATCTCAATTGGACTTATATTTGGAAGAACCAAGACTTAACCGTAAGCAATATGCAAAATTGGATGTTCTCTCTTGGTGGAAACAGAATGACAATCGGTTTTCTGAGCTCTCCTTAATGGCACGCGATCTCTTAAGCATTCCTATAACTACAGTCGCTTCTGAATCAACTTTTAGCATTGGAAGCAAAATTCTTAATCAGTATCGATCATGTCTTCTACCAGAGAATGTGGAAGCTTTGATTTGCACCCGAACTTGGTTATGTGGATTTGAAGGTAATATTTTAATCCATTTATAGAATAGTCATAGTTATAAAATTTTAATTCGTTATTAACCCGTTTCCATTTTATACTAAAGTTATACTAAAATTTTGTATTGTAGCTGAAAATGCTAATGATATTACTCGCCAACTTGAGGTGCAATTATCAAGTATGAACATTTCCACTGTCGGATCTGCTACTAATGTTGATTAGATTGAGGTATAATTCAATTTAATTATTTACTTATTTTTCTTTACCTCATGTTATGTTCTATTCTTGTAGCTTTATTTATTTAATTATCTTGGTAGGTAATTTAAATTTATTTATATTTTATAGGCAACAGGTGGACCTGAGGAGATTGATACTTCATATAATCATATGGTTGAAGACTTTTGGTTTTTTTTTTTTCCTGTTCTTTTGTGGCACCTAAGGAGATTGATACTTCATATGGTTCAAGACTTTATTTTTTTTTTTTATTTTTTTCCTGTTCTTTTGTGGTGATAAGATTAGTAAATTTTGGATTGTATAAACTTAAAATTTTATGTTTTATAATTTTATTTAAATTAGACAGTTAGGTGGTATTATTTAATATTTTTGTATTGTTTTTGTTTATTTGTTCTCAATTTCTCATGTGATGTGAGTATTGAAAGGAACTAAGGAAGACAAAGATAACTCAATGATAAATTTTATTTTTTGATAAAAACTCAATGATAAATTTAGGACGATAAGATCAAGTTTCTTTTCATTTACATATATATTTTTGTTCATGTGTAAAAATACGGGTCAACCCGGTTTTGACCCGACCCTTAAAAGATAGGGTATGGGTCATAGGTTTTGATACCCATTTAGGACAATCCCTTTTTTGACCCAAACCGTCTAACCCGAACCCGGTTGACCCGACCCGTTTGCCAGGTCTATATAAAAGTTTTAAAATTTGTTATATATATATTTTTAACTAAATATTATTAGTTAAATTTGTTATATATATTTTATTAATTATATAATTTAAAAAAATTAATTAAATTATTTATGACATCACTAATTCGACCACCGGTCAAATCCCAATTGGATCAGTGATACGGGAACCGCTCCCATTTCCGGGTTCTTTCTCCGATCCGGTTTTTAAAACCATGCAAGTAATAGATTTGACATGGTAGCATTAAGCCATTAACAAAACTTGAGGTATAATATAAAACGGAAGAGAAAATAAACACTTAAAATAGATTTTAGAAATAATTATGTAACAACTACACGGGTATGACATTAACAAAATCTGAGTTTTAAATTAAAAGGAAGAGAAAATTCTACATTTCATGAACCTAGTATCTTTTCAATTCCACAAAATTATTATATATACCTAATTAAGGGTCAAACGTGAATTTTAACCCAAGAAGAAATGGTTCAACCATACATAGGACAGTATAAGTGAGGGAGATTGCTCTATGAAATGTTTTTTTTCTTGAAAAAGTTGTCTTTCATTAAAGTTGTCTTTCATTAAAAATCTTTCTATTTTTTTTTAAAGGTTTTAATAGCATATAATAATAGATATTATTAGAAAATTTTGTTCAAAAATTCATACTGGGCTCCCCTAAAACTGAAAATCAACCTCCAAACACTTAAAAATTGAAGTGGCCAGCAAATAGAGAGGATCCTATTCCGTGATTAGTGACCTCCTTCCAAAACAAAACAAAAATCTTTTTTTTTTTTTTTTTTTTTTTTTTTTCACAAACAAAAAACAAATCCTTATAAAAAAAAAATAAATAAAAAAAAAAAAAAAAAGAAAAAAAGAAAAGAAAAAGCAAATGACTTGTGCATATAATGTATCGTATGACATTTTGATTGTTTGCTTATTTGGAACCTAAAATTAAAAGTTTGAAATTTTGAGATTTGGGTTTTATCGTATTGTCTAGCTTTGGCTAAATGAATATTTGGGTGATTTTCTTTCTCCATCAGCAAGATGACTTTACCATTGAGCATTATTATTGATTAAATTTTAAAAAAATTTATGCTACGGTAAATTCTCCATTACAATAATTAAATCATTGGTTTAATGAACATATAATAGATTTGTTTATTCTTAACTCATCTTTGGATATTCATGAGGCACATGAATTTTTTATTAGAAAGACTTCACTGAAAAACGTCTACTATTGAAAATGGAATCTTCATCATTAAAAGCATCATATAGTTCAATAACTCAACTTCAAAAAATTGTTAAATTTTTTGAATTGTACCAATGACTAGTAAGGAATAGAATATCAATTTTTTTTATAGAGTGGGTGTACTTGTACTTGCTCTTCTAATTTCTATTACAAATATGGAACAAGTATTTTCAATAATAAATTATCAAAACTAGGTTTGGCAACAAAATAAAAGATGGATGATATTCTAACAAACTCATTGCTTTTGTACATTTTGAAGGAATTTGTGGGAAATTTTGTACAAAATTAATCATAGATAATTTTCGGGATTTAAAAGAATGTCAAGTTCCATTTTAATATATCATAAATGACTAGGTTGAAATATATAGAGAAAGAGCTATTTGTGTCTTTTATTTTGTTTCTATTTTCTTAATATTGAATAGTATTTATTTTATTTTCATGTATAAATTTAGTTTTGAATTTTTAATATATTTTTATTCTTGAATGATAAAAAATTTTAATTCATGTTTTGGCCCTTCTTGAAGACAAATTACTGTCACCTAATTAGTTTTTTGTTGACATTTTTTTCCATTTATCAAATATTAAAAAAACGCTTTTTTCCAATACAAACGGATCTAAAATAATTAAAAAAAAAAAAATTTAAATCTAGGATCACATAAAAGTGCATTTGTGCCACAATTATGTGAGATATCATGTGATGATTTGTTGCAAATGAAGTAAATTCAGTATGGACTCCGAAGATTTTAATTGTTAACCACTCATCATTTAATACTTCACATAATTATAATAAAATTGTGCATTTTTTTGTGTCAATAGTCTCATCAAAAAAAAAAAAAAAAAAATCAGATGACATATCCAATAATTGGACATGATCCACGGGGCATCTATTGTCCAGAAGTCCTTTCCTGTCCAACACTTTGGATGAAAATAATTTATCCATCAACTTTAGCTTTTTAAGTGGGTCAAGGTTATTTTCTCCTTTTGTCTTTTACTTTCTCTTTTTAGGCGCGCACGTCAAGAAAGTAGAAGACTATATGAAATCCTCTCTATTTTTATTATATTTTAGAAACATTTTCTTATTCCAGGTGTTGCGTGTCCTTCTGGGATTAGTCGAGGTGCGTGTATCTACGGAACGCTGATCCGGATGCCCAAGATTATCAAAAAATAAAAAATAAACATTTTCTTATTTACTATATATATCTCCAAATAAGCAGCCAAACTATAAGAAAAAACCACTTCTTCGCACCATTTTATATAGTTGGTATCAATAAAATCATGTAATCAGTTAAAAACCTTTGATAGCCCTAAATTTAAGATAGCTATTGACTACATTTTACCCAAATTTGGCTCTTACGAAGCTGTGCTAGTGCTAATATAAACTTGCTCTCCCACCCTTAAAGTGATTCAATTAAATATATATGTTCAAATCTTCCCTGCCTGAAAGGTAAAAATATCAAAGTGTTAAAAGCAAGCTGATTGTAGAAGATATGTCGCATTGACGGGTAGCTTGAGCATCACAGTTTCGCATGATCCACGACGCTCTCATAGTACATTATGCTTTCTTTAATTTCCATTCATGTCTGCCATCGATAATTGTAAAATCAACAATAATTCTTCACTTTCTTTTCTACATGTGCCGTGTAAGAACAATTCTCGTTGATGGGTCTGAGACAAAAAGGACTAGCTCACGCATAAATGTATAGGGGCCACTTATCACAATTCAAAACTACTGGTCTTAGGTCCCGTTTAGCAAAACTAACGGTCTTAGGCCACGTTTGGCACTAGGAGTTTACTCGTTTTGTTATATACGATCAAACTGTAGAATTACCAATATTGAAATGATTTGCAAAACTAAATTACTTTTAGATATTGCATTATGATGTCGAGTGAAATCGCATCTTAAAGAGACGATTTCTTATGTTGAAATCCTTTGCTTATGAGATATTGAGTGAAATCCTACAACATTTTGTACTAGCACTTTTGCCATGATCCAAGTGTACAACGTAAAATCATATCTTGAAGATGTGATTTCTTTCTTAGATGAAATATATCTGATCAAATCGAATCTTGAAAAGGGATTTGACTAAATGGTGAGTAGTTGAAATCTCATTTTGAAGATGAGATTTCACCCTTTAAAATGCAATTTCAGTAATGGGTTGACAAAAAGATTAAAATGCTATCTTCCAAATACAATTTTACAGAAAATGTAAAATCAAATCGATAAGACCCCATTTCTCTCTTTGATGTTTTCTAGACTCATACCCTATTCTCTCTCAAACTATAAGCCCAAATCTAAAATAACAGCAATACAACATTAATATACAGTAGCCTCTTGAATCTTACTTAACCTTATCACTAAAATGTCCATATTTCATTCCACTCCCACCTTACCTTGCATTATTGTTGTAGCCAACAAGGATGCATCAAAATTACCTCCAAATCGCCATATTTTTCAGCAAAGGTGAGATATGATTTTTGAATATGGACTTAAACAAAATTGGATACATTCTGGAAAGTAACAGTAAAATTTGACTATATTTTGGACTCAACAAATGGGGATATACATTGGGCTTACCATTGGTTTGTGTGTAGTTTTGAGCCTAATCACAAGGATATTGCGTGAGCATAGTAAAAATGATTGTTAAGTATATGAAATCTAATCGAATATGTGCTTTGTTTCAATTAATTAATTTATTTTACTTGTATATATGCTTAACCTACCTAGTTGGGGTTCCCTTTAAAATATACTTTAAGAAATGAAGTTTAACTATTTAAGGTATAATTCAAAAGGTGAAATTCAACCATATATGGTATAATTGAAAAGTGAATTCTATAAAGTATAATTCAAGAATGAGTTTTAACTAATTAAGGTGTAATTCGAGAATGAATTTTAACGATTTAAGGTGTAATACAAGAATGAATTTTAACATGGGCATTTAAAAGGTTTTGGGGAATTTTAACTATTTAAGGTGTAATTCAAGTGTGAAATTTTTTAAATTTTAACCATTAAGGTATAATTTTAAGAATTTGGAATTTTAAACATCAAGGACTAATTCTTGGATTAGAATATTAGGATTATAACCATCAAGGTGTAATTCTTGGATTAAATTTCAAGTGCAAAGTTCTGATTTTAGCGCATTTTGAAAATCTTGGGAAAGTATTTTGGGTTTTTGATCATTTATTTGCTAGGCTTGGGCCTAAAAACTCATGGTATGGCTTTTAAAATTAAGGGTTTCGGCATTTTGACATATTTCCAAATTTCGGATGGGTCCATGGGCAAAAGCCCAAACCCATTTTCCTTTTTAAGTGTTTTTTGGCCAAGGGAGGGAGAGTTTGAAATCTAACGACAAAAGTCGTTGATTTTTCTTTCTCTTTGGCTCCTTTCATGAATTGTTTTGATTTCAAACTTGTCTGTTAATTGTTTCGCATCTTTTATCATGAAAGGCTTCCTCATCTAGGATGATGCACCGATACTGGTACGGTATCGAATGCAATGTGCCATGAGTAATTTGCGATGATCATTTTGAATCTTGAACTACGTTGTAACATATACTACCTATTTGTATCACAGCATGCGAAGACTTGTAAGAACTGGGCATCCTCAATGGTGGGCTCGCATTGATCCACATGTTGGTGCCAACTGCGAAGATTAAGGTTGTAGGCTTTGGGTAACATTGTAGGCGAAGGTTGGAGATTGATTGTGGAATAGAGGAAAATCCATCTTCAATCTTGGGACGGTGCCCATTTTTCAAGAGTGAATGTGATACTTTTTGGATCTACAGACAATTTTCCCACAGGTACAAGTCTCCTATTCCCATACATCCCAAAAGAATTGATCTCCTTATCCAGATTTTCCCAAATTTCTCTTTTAAGAGTAGCATAATACGGGTCGAAGACTAACCAAGGATGATGAATGGAAACATGTAACACTTTTTTTTTTTATAAAGTATGGAAACATATAACACAACAATATTGATTGTGTTACCATTTGCTTGAACCATTTCAATTTCTACCCCATGCTTCTACCGGTCTAAGTTCTAACCGAAGCAAAGACCCCGTACTTTTCCAATTGGATCAACACATACAGAATTGTAGAAATCTAATTGGCCTGTGTTGTGACGATTGGGATCACTGAAGGGCTTGGTGAATGAAACCAATCCAATTGATCCGAATCGTCACAACACAGGCCAAGCAACGACAATTCCATTCTAAAATAAATATTTGTAGGGATAATTCTACAATACTCACACTTTTTTTTTTTTGGATACGGACCTTTAATAAATAAAATCACACATTGATAGTACCATTGTCACAAATGATTGTAATTACTTCACATATGATGATACCTATAATCACATTACTTGATACTCTTAATTTTTATTTATTATTTAAATTTAATATATATATAAAAAATCAGATAGTACCTACATTACATTTGATGGTACCTATATTACATTTGATGGTACCAATTGAGTAACATACCAATAAAAAGAGTGTGAGTATTGTAGAACCAAGAGAAATTCAAGTACATGGAGGGATAAGCACTCAGAAGACAAAGCAAAAGGGTCAAGATTCTAATTGACAATGACAAACGAATGTTTAGATAAAACATTAAAAGAGATGGAGATTTTGGTGCTCATATTGTACTATTACACCAATAAAACCTAATTCAGTCTTATTCAAAAGTCTTATTTTATTAATTGAAATAATAAATAAATAAATAAAATGGGATTTGTGAGCGCCCCAGCTCAAGCCACCTATTGGTTTCAATTTTTAATAGGCCTTCAATGATGGAGCCCTGTGAAATGGGATTGGGTTGTCAAATTTAGGCTCATCCTATACATGGGCTCAAGAGTATGCCACAAGCCACGTATGCCAAGTTGGAGAGAAGGAATTCCCACTCGGTTTTGTGTGGTCCGAGAATCATTTGAACCCTATATATTAAGAAACTAGTATGAATTGAGTGCAAAATCAGGATATGTTCCTGGGAATGTTTTAAAGCACCCAAGACCACCCAGCCATAGGTTAGCATTCATTTGTATTGTTGCTTATTCCTAATAAGATTTTACTGAAGAAGCCAGCCCTAATTATGTGAGGAACAATAAAAATTTGTCCCACTTTTAGTATTTCACTTTATACTCTATCAATTGCAACTTGCCACATTTTTTTTTTCCTTATAAAAAAAATAGAATTTAAAATGAAAAAAAAATAGACACATGATATATTGCAAATTTGTTTTTTAGGGTAGAAATTCTATTCTACCCTAATTCTAATTTTTAAATGTTGGGGATCAAACCTACACCCTTATAGAAGAATGAGGATCAAAGAGGATAGGGGAGACACCACTGGGCCAAATGCCGTAGTCATTTATATAAGGACAGAGTTTTGCCACAAACCAGTTTGTAGCCAACTTGCTACAATCCACTATGTGGCGACGTACTAATAACACCATCCACATTTACTTTTAGTCACATGACCTATTTAATGAGTCATGTGATTAAATAATACATATGAATGGTCTTATTAGTTTCCATGTAGTGAGTTGTAGCAAGTTGGTTTGTAGCCAAACTTTGTTCTTTATATAAATGTAATACATTTTAAATTAAAAAAAAAAAAAAATTTAAAAAAATCTATGGGAACTAGTAGGTAAATTTTATAAATATATAGATATATATATATATGAACCTTAAAGTTTACATGTTTCGCGTTTTTTCATCTCTAATGTTTCAAATGAGCGATATTAGTCTATAAAATTTAAATAACAAGCACTATTGATATCTCCATCTAGTTCAATTAGTTTTCTCTATACATGGCTAATGGAATAATGATGTGGCTTTTTTTTTTTTTTTAATAATGTGGCTATTTAGTTTATTATTGTTCCAATGAGACGTTTGGCAACTAGACTCATACTCGTAACCCATACTTGTAAGCCATTAGTGTCCAACTCAATTGAAGGGTCCTTAGAGCATTCTCATTAGCCTCCCCAAAGTTTTAACTAAATGGACTCTAAAACATCCACTTTTTCTATTCACGCACAACTACATTAAACTCTTTATTTTATTTCACTATTCTATTTTTTAATATATTTTTATTATTTATTTATTTTTTTCACTACTCCCAAAATACCTCCCTACCCATTCTTTTTCTCTATCCTTGTTTTCTCTGCCTCCTTTTTTTCTCCAGTCCCTTTGTTTCTTTCATAGTTTAAGGGTTTTTTTTTTCCTAGATCTTTATTTCAGCAAGAAAATTAAACACAAAACCCCAAAAAAATTGAGCAAGACCCACTTGAAAAACTCAAACCAAAAACAACTCACAATCAACCACAAACCACCCACAATTTCACCGACAATTTCATCTACAAATCACCCACAATCAACCACAAAATCACACAAATCAAACTCATAAATCAAACACACCCAAACCCAAAAATCAAACCCAGAAATAACCATAGCAAGTTTTGTGGGTGAGTGAGTTTTGTGGATTTTGTTTGTGACGGTGGTTTGTGGTGGTTGTGCTTACTTTGGGTTTGATGGATTTGTTGTTGGATTATGGTGGAGGAGTGGGGGTGATCAGATGACTCCGTTGAGCTTCAATGAGTAGACCGAGTTGACTTCGCCGAGCTTCGATGAGTTCTAGAGGAAAACATCGCTGATGACCAGCTGTACACTTCTCCGGAAGGAACTCTCTGATCACTTCACTTGGGTTTGATGGATTTGATGTACACTCCCACGATGCCCGATCTGGCGCGAAGTTGAGGGAGAGAGGCGTACCAGACAAAATGAAAGAGAGAGAGAGAGAGAGAGAGAGAGAGAGAGAGAGAGAGAGAGAGAGAGAGAGAGAGAGAGAGAGAGAGAGAGAGAGAAGATTATTTAAAGGGAAGGTTAAGTTTTGTTGATGAATAGTAGCTTAACTAAATAGGCGAGCTATTGTAGAAAAATTCTCTCCGTTTGAAGTTTGATCTCTATTTGAAGTTTGAGAAGGCTAGTGTGGGTGTGTTTGGTGGGTTTGTAGCTCTTATTTTAGTGATTATACGGTTTGATAATGCTAGTGCGAATGCTCTTAGTGTGCTTTTCCCCATTAGAAACCCTAACCCGAGAGATATCATCCCCAAATCTCAACCTCTACCAAATGCGATGGCTCTTCCCCCCTTCAACCACTGCAACAACCATAAACTCGAACTGCATGTGAAGACTCTATCAACATTTTGAGAGTTCTCTCACATACTTTGAACCCTAGCACCATAATTTAAGGCACTATAGTACAGAGGGAGCAACCGCGCCTCATTCGGCTCTTCCAGGTTTGGGTTCTACTTCAGGGCATGAGATCACA
Organism: Fagus sylvatica; assembly: GCA_907173295.1. Taxonomy (NCBI): domain Eukaryota; kingdom Viridiplantae; phylum Streptophyta; class Magnoliopsida; order Fagales; family Fagaceae; genus Fagus; species Fagus sylvatica. Next base: position 23,798,709 of record OU015768.1, read on the forward strand.
CATCCCATCACAATTGTTTTTTATGGTCCCACTTCTTATCATTCTTGGTCCCAAAATATGATTGTTTTTCTCAAAGGTCGCCAATTGTGGCGTTATGTTACTAGTGACATTCCAAAACCAGTGCCTAGGCCTGTCACAGATTCTTCTGATTCTGATGCTGACTCTGTAGCCGACGCAATCATCCTGGTTGATGATTTTGAGGCATGCCTTAAGGAATGGGAAAGCATCCAATGCAAGATCCTTTCCTGGTTCATTAACACCTTTGTGCCTGCCATTAACAGTCTCCTTCTTTGATTGGAAACTGGTTAAGCGTCTGGTCTTTCTTGGCCACTCGCTAGAACTGTACTTATGATTTTGCCTTAGAATTCCATATTGAATTCAAGCTTTATCAGATGCGCCAAGACTCAGGTCAGTCTATTTCTGATTATTACTCATAGACTGCTTCGATGTGGGAACAATTAGCTGCTGTTGATCTACCACTCAAGTATGCTGAAGACATCGACCTCTTTGCCAAGTATAAAGATCGTCGTCGCTTCACACAGTTTATGATGGGTCTCTGTGAGAACTTTGAACCTACCCGAGCTACTCTCCTTAGTCGCTCTCCTCTTCCTTCACTTGATGTTGCTGTCAAGGAACTTATTTCTGAAGAAAATCGACGTCCTCGCCATTATTTATTTTCTTCGGATGTTGTCCTGGCTACACCTTGTCCTCCAGCATCTTCTTCTGATCGACCTCGTCATATTTGCAAGTACTGTCAAAAGCCAGGTCATGACATCTCTGAATGCTTCCGCAATCAAAAAGATGACAAAAGGAAACAACATCAGTCTCGTGGTACCCTTCCTCGTCCACAAGCAGCCGCTGTAAGTTCTGCCCCTGTTTACGATCATGTGATTACTATCTCCCAACTTGAGACTATGTTTCATTGGTATATGTCTCAATCTTCCCCTGCCCTCTCAGTCACCTTAGGTAACAAATTTTGGCTTTTCGACTCAGCTTGATGTAATCACATGACTCCTCATGTTTCTCATTTTTCTTAAAAGACGCCTTTATCCCCTTCCCCTATCATTTACACTGTTGATAGCTCACATATGTTTGTTAGTCACATAAGCACTATATCTTCTCCTAAATTGACTATCCCTAATACATATCTTGTTCCAAAGTTATCCCACAATCTTCTCTATGTTGGTCAATTTTATGAACTTGGCCTTGATCTCCACTTTTCTAATCGTGGTGTTGATATGCAGGATCCATTGACGGGCAAGCTGCTTAGGACAGGCCGTAAGATTGGACGTCTGAGCTATGCAACTTGCAGATTCCTTCACATATGGTCTCCTCCTCTGCTGCTACCACCACCTTATCTCCAAACTTATGGCATTCTCGTTTTGGTCATGCCTCTTTATCTTGTCTTTAGTTATTAGCTTCTCAAAGTCATTTAGGGTCTGTTAGTTTTCATAAATTTGATTGTATGTCTTGTCAATTTAGCAAACAAACAAAATTACCATTAATAACATTGACTCTTTTTCTTCTGCACCCTTTGATCTTGTTCGTTCTGATGTTTGGGGTCTTACTCCATTTCCCATTGAGGGGGGATCTCGCTATTTTGTGATATTTGTCGATGATTATTCTAGATTCACTTGGATTTACATGTTAAAACATTGTTCTGACCTTGTTCCTATCTTTCAATCTTTCCATAAAATGATTCAAACTCAATTTTCTTGTATTATTAAGATTTTCCGGTCAAACAATGCCCAAGAATACAATGAATAATCTTTCCTCTCCATTTTGGATTCTAATGGCACTCTTCCCCATCGTTCTTGTCCCTATACCTCTCAACAAAATGGTCATGCCAAATGCAAATTTCGTCACATTCTTCATGTCGTGTGTACCATTCTCATATCTGCCTCTGTCCCTAAGCGTTTTTGGGGAGAAGCGGCTCTCACTGCCGTTTACACCATAAATCGTCTTCCCTCACCTACCACTCACAAGAAATCTCCCTTTGAGTTATTTTATGACAAACTCCCAGACTATTCCTCTCTTCGAGTATTCGGTTGTGTTTGCTTTGTCTCTCTTCCTTCTCATGAATGAAATAAACTCGAACCTCGGTCTCGGCTGTGTTGTTTCTCGGCTATGGTATCTCTTAAAAGGGTTTTCGTTGCTATGATCCCATATCTCGTCGCTTTTGTATCTCCCGTCATGTGGAATTTTGGGAACATCAGATTTTTTCCAGTTGCCAACATTTTCCCTTCATCTCTTCCTCAATGAATCCCATTTTCACTGATTCTTCAATTAATCTTTATCCTGACCCCCTGAAGGACTCTACCCTGCCTCCTAACTCTTCAGATGTCCCATTTTTGGCTTCTTCACCAGTTGCTGGCTCGCCTGCTTTGGATCCTGCACCATCAGCACCATCAGAGTCTCTCACAGATCTCAGTCGTTCGAATCGGGTAAAGGCTCCTCTTTCTCACCTTACTGATTATCATTGTTACTTTGCCCTTGCTACTCTCCATGAGCCTTATACCTATCGTGAGGCTAGCATTAATCCTCTTTGGTAGCAAGTTATGACCGATGAACTTGATGCTCTTCATAAGACTCATACTTGGGACATGACCACTTTACCTTCTGACAAGTTTGCAGTTGGTTGTAAATGGGTCTATAAGATTAAGACCTGGGTTGATGGATCTGTTGAACGTTACAAGGCTCGCCTGGTTGTCAAGGGATTCACTTAGGAATATGGCATTGATTATGAGGAGAATTTTGCTCCTATTGCATGTCTTACCTCTGTTCGATCTTTACTTGCTGTTGTTGCGGTTCGTCATTGGCCTCTATTTCAGATGGATGTGAAAAATGCATTTCTTAATGGTGATCTTCTCGAGGAAGTCTACATGCAACCACATCCTGACTACCTTGATTCTCAAAATCAAGTTTGATGTCTTCGTCGTGCTCTCTATGGCCTTAAGCAAACTCCTCGAGTTTGGTTTGCTAAGTTCAATTCTGTGGTTGCTCAGCAGGGTTTCATCCCTAGTCCTTATAATTCAGCTCTCTTCATTTGCGAGACGTCCACTAGTATCACTCTTATCCTTCTTTTTGTGGATGATATGATTATTACAGGTGATGACACTTTCGGTATCCGTGATCTTCAGAAGTTCCTTAGTCAACAATTTGAGATGAAAGATCTTAGCACTCTCAGCTATTTTCTCGGTTTTGAAGTCACATCCTCTTCTGATAGTTACTATCTCTCTCAGGCCAAGTATGCTTCTGATCTTCTCTCTAAGGCCGGCCTCACTGATAGCAAGATGGTTTCCATTCCCTTAGAGCTTAATGTCAAGTTCAATGCTACTGATGGTGAGCCTCTCCCTGATGCTACTCTATACCGACAGTTGGTGGGCAATCTCATCTATCTCACAGTCACCGGTCCGGACCTTGCAAATGTTGTTCATCTGGTTAGTCAGTTCATGTCTGCTCCTCGCTTTACTCATTATGCTGCAGTTCTTTGTATACTTCGATACATTAAGGGCACACTCTTTCATGACCTTCACTTCTCAGCACAGTTTTCCCTTGAGTTGTGCGCCTATGCTGATGCCAACTGGGCTGGGGATCTCACTAATCGTCGCTCTACCACAGGTTACTGCTTCTTACTGGGTTCTTCTCTTATCTCTTGGCATAGTAAGAAACAGTCTGTTGTTACTTGTTCTAGTACTGAAGTTGAGTACCGTGCTCTTGCCGATGCCACCTTAGAACTCCTCTGGCTTCGTTAGCTCCTAACTGATATGGGTGCTCCTCAGACCACCAGTACTCCTATTCACTGTGACAATCGTAGTGCTATTCACATTGCCCATAATGATATTTTTCATGAGCGAACCAAACACATTGAGATCGATTGTCACTTCATTCGTCATCATCTTCAGCAGAGTGCTCTTAACTTACTATCTGTCTCCTTTGAGGACTAGCTTGCTGATGTATTCACCAAGTCCCATCCGCTGGGGCACTTACGCGATCTTGTGTCCAAACTCAAGATGGCTTCTTCAACACCACCTTGTGTTTGAGGGGGGATGTTAGTATATATTGTAGGCTTACTGGGCTTCAGGCCCATTATATTACTTGCCTAGTACACTTACTTGTACTGCACACATACTTGTACAGCACACATTACTCTACCTATATAAAGGCAATCCCTTGTACTATTCTATTCACTGAATAATACATAGAGCTATTTTGCTCAGTCTTAGTCTCTCTTTTCTCTCCCTCTCTTTATTCTTAACACAATGAACCAACTCAAACTTGTTCAAGTGCCTCATCACTCTGGACAATCCAATGAACCAACTCAAACTTGTTCAAGCCTTTCTCTTTTCCTCTCTTTCTCTCTCTGTCCCCATGTGTCTATCTCGCTCCATAGGTGTTGTGTAGCTCAGAAACCAAATGTCAGAAACGAATTTCTTACAAAACTTTTTCTTTCAAAGATTCTAGCACAATTTTGAAAAAGAGGGCTCAATTTTAAAATTCAGGCTAAAAAATAGATATTTTATAGTCCTTTTTTTTTTAATGATTGTGAAAAAGATTAATAATGGTGGACATGTTAGCTTGTGAAGTCATAACAGACAGGGAGAGACCATATATTGGACCGCAAAGTTTCTTTAAAGCAATGGTATGTATACTTTTGTTATTGTTTTCTCAGTCATTTTCTTATCCAATGTTTTCTCATGCCGGGTAAAACTTTCTCAGAAAGTTGTTTACTAGGATCAAATTTCTTCCACACTCATTTATTTTTTTCTCAGATGATAGTATGTTGGGGAAAGTGTCATTCAAGTCAAGTCAAACTCGTGAGGCCATGGCCTAGGGTCTTTCCTCATCAAAATTTGTGTGAAGAATTCAACATTCATTTGATGGAATGGGAGACATGAATTTCTTACTGTATACACTGGGTTTTATTTTCTGATGTGAAATTATTGTATTTACTGAAAGTCTAATATGATTAGTTCTCAAGTCATGTGATTTTCACATGAAAGAATGAAGTAATTATTAACCAAAATTGTGATTATTAAGAATGCCTTTGATGTGAAACATAATTTATTAAGAATGCCTTTGATGTGAAACATAATTTCGACCTCAAACATTTAACAAGAGCACAATGTTAATTTTAAAGGTATCAATTTTATTGTGCATGGGTCAAGCAAAATGAATTGAGCTTTGAAATGCAGCAGCACAAACAATGTTAAGTTTATCATCAAAAAAATCAAAAGTCCATGAATGTGCAAGTGTCAAAACTCAAAATCCTATAAAAAAAAATAAATAAAATAAAATAAAATTTGGAGACGTTAATTTTCTTATTCTTATAAGGCGTATGTATCTTTGGAAGTCTTCCCTGGGTATAGCTTTCTCAAAAAAGATCTTAGTAGGACCAAATTTCGTCCCATGCACACTAACGTTAAATACACTCTTATCTTTTTTTCCCCATTTGGATAAAATATTGTGGAAAATGTCATCCAAGTTAAGTATGAGTCCCTGGCCTAGAATCTTTGCTACTCAACATTCATTTGATGTAATATATAGGTGAAATTGGATGGTTTTGTTTGTTGATATTGTGAAATTGCTAGCAACTAAAAAATCTAGTATGATTAGCTTGCAAGTCATGTGCTTTACACATGAAGAGGTGAAAAGATTATTAACCAAATCTATATATATATTAAAGTAGAAGCTTATGCCGAATTTCTGCCATTTGTGAAGGTTTGTAGTTTCCATTGCTTGACAAGTCACACCTTATTTGGCAATCACAGCCACGTATTTGCCACGTATTGAATATAAATAAGTTTTTAATTGTCACTTATTTGACCCGTTCTGCCCTTAAATGTGGCCTATTAAATACACGACTTTTCCTAATTAAAAAATATATATATATATGTATATCCTTAAATGTAGCCTATTAAATACACGACTTTTCCTAATTAAAATATATATATATATATATTGTCACTTACTTTTCTGTAAATAGAATCACGTATTTATCACGTATTGAATATAAATAGACTTTTAATTATCCACTTATTTGACCCGTTATGCACTTTATGCCCTTAAATGTGGCCTATTAAATACACGATTTTCCCTTATTAAAAAAAAAATTGCCATTTTCTTTTTTGTAAATATAATTATACAAGGCAGTTCCCAAAACGACGTCGTTTTGTGCATTTATGTTTTTCCCAAAACAACACCGCATTTAATATCATATTCGTTTCCTTCCTTATTTTAAAAGTCACAAAGGAATTTTTTTTTTTTTTTACATACTTAAACCGACCAACATATATATTTACAATTTTAAAATATTTTATCAAGATTGTTGCTTCTGAATATATAGATTTCCATTTTTTTACAAACGCTTAATTCTAGAAAGAATTTACTCTAAATGGACAACGCATTGAATGTTTTACTCTAAATGGACAACGCATTCAAGGTTATCAACGCATTGAATGTCATTCCTTATTATAAAATGTCACGTATTGAATATAAATAGACTTTTAATTATCCACTTATTTGACCCGTTATGCACTTTATGCCCTTAAATGTGGCTTATTAAATACACGATTTTCCCTTATTAAAAAAAAAATTCCCATTTTCTTTTTTGTAAATATAATTATACAAGGCAAGTCCCAAAGCGACGTCGTTTTGGGCATTTATGTTTTTCCCAAAATGACGCCGCATTTAATATCATATTCGTTTCCTTCCTTATTTTAAAAGTCACGAAGGAATTTTTTTTTTTCTTACATACTTAAACCGTCCAACATATATATTTACAATTTTAAAATAATTTACCAAGATTGTTGCTTCTGAATATATAGATTTCCATTTTGTTACAAACTATATAAGAAATTTACTCTAAGATGGACAACGTTTAGCCTATTATTAAATACATAAATCACTAATTTTATTATTAAAAAAAAAAAATTATGACCATTTTCTTTTTTGTAAATATAGTTGTCCAAGTTACTTATGCGTCCAACATATATAGTTGTCCAAAGGCTTTTTTTTTTACACATTCTTAAACCGTCCAACATATATATTTACAATTTTAAAATATTTAATCAAGATTGTTGCTTCTAAATATATATAGATTTCCATTTTTTTATAAACGTTTAATTATAGAAAGAATTTAATCTAAATGGAAAACGTTTAAGCACTCCCATCAGTCCATTGATTTTAGTTAATGATTGCTTGGTATGATAGACATTTGATGTGGGAAAAAGAGATATTGCTCTTAAATATGGGCATTAATCCCTTCAAATATGTCCAATTAATCCTTATTTAAAAAACGGCCCAACTATTATCTCATTTTTTTACTTATATACAAAATAAAAATTTGCATTTAATATCATATTCGTTTCCTTCCTTATTCTTAAAAGTCACGAAGGAATTTTTTTTTTTTTGTTACATACTTTTACAATTTTAAAATATTTACCAAGATTACAATTTTGAATGTATAGATTGGTTTTTACAAAGCTATAGAAAGAAATTTAACAAAATATGGACAATTTAAGCCTATTTCTAAATTAAATTTTAATTTCCCTCTAAAATACATTATCAAAATAAAAATAAAAAAAAATGCCATTTTCTTTTTTGTAAATATAGTTGTCCAATCTTACTTTGTACCGTCCAATATATATAGTTGTCCAAAGGCAACATATATAGTTGTTCAAAGGCTTTTTTTCTTAAACCGTTCAACAATATATTAAACAAAATTAATCAAGATTGTTGCTTCTACAATATATATAGATTTCCATTTTTTTATAAACGTTTAATTATAGAAAGAATTTAATCTAAATGGAAAACGTTTAAGCACTCCCATCAGTCCATTGATTTTAGTTAATGATTGCTTGGTATGATAGACATTTGATGTGGGAAAAAGAGATATTGCTCTTAAATATCTCCGATTAATCCCTTCAAATATGTCCAATTAATCCTTATTTAAAAAACGGCCCAACTATTCAAGGATCTCATTTTTTTACTTATATACAAAATAAAAATTTCGGGAATTTTTTGTAAGGGATAATGAAAGGACATATCTAAAAGAAATCTATGCAGTCAAGTTTTGTTGTTTACAGTTGAAATGTGTATTTGGTTTTGCCTTAACAGTTTCTATTTTTTAATTATTATCATAAAAATTAAAAGAAAATAAGTTTGTCTCTTTGCTTTCTAACCCATCAGTTTGGTTTTTACTAACAACTACAAAAAGGCTGCTATTACAGACACAATCATCAGACTTACGCAAGGTGCTATTAAAAAAATCAGTGATTTCAAGTTTGGTTCTCACACTACAACAGGTATATTTCCTTAGCTATGTTAATTTGTTTCAAATCTAATTCCTAATATTTCGATTCCATATGTCCTATTAGGGGAACTTTTCTAAAGAAATGTATTTTTAGTAAGCAATCAAATTACCAATATATTAATTGCTATAATTACGTGTGTATGTTTTCTTGGATAGTTAGATTTCTTCCCATACGTGTAGAGTTTACATTTTTCAGAAATTATCTATTTTAAATTTTTTGTTAATACAGTTTTTCCTTTTTATGTCTTTCATAGGAAATGAGACCTATAAGGAATCTTCCCGAGGATATTTTGGTTGACATTTTTTCAAGGGTGGGGAACGAATGTCAAACCTGCCTTGGAAGCATTAAGACAAGGTTATTTTTAAATATATTATTTCCTTATTATTAACTATTATTTTAAATTATATTATAATGTGCTAACTTTTTCTTTTCTTTTTTATTTACAGCTGTAAAAAATTCAACTATTTGACCGAAGATAGATTGGTTCTTAAAAAAATGAACCTATCTAACCATTATCATCACCCACAATTCTTTCCAGAACAAACGAAGAGACTGATAATCAAATGTTACTTAGCAGGAAACTCACAAGCTAAATTCATAATTGGGTGTTTTGCTTACTTTAATCATGATCAAAAATCTACTGGGAAAGCTATGTTGGAAGAGGCCGTTGCAGATGGTGATCTTGATGCTACGTATTCCTATGGAGTGGCCCTTCTTTGTGAGTCAAACGTTGAAGGCATAAACAAACTCCTCCATGTCTTAGATGATGAACATGGCAAGCATAGAATAAGAGCTTGCCGAAAAAATCTTCAATTACTCACTTTTGGAAGTGCACACTATGAAATGCCCAACATACAAGCCTGCAAAAAAAGAGGAGTAGGCCATTGGAATCGTAATGGGACTTTTCCTTTTGGTGATGAAGAATTTGTTGTTACTTGCAAGAGATGCTCTGTTGATCTCGAAATGTATAAAATGGCCAAACAGTTGCAGTGATGCAATATTCCCATTACTAAATGCTATTCTATTTTTTTAATTATTATTAATGTTTTATTTTTATGAAATTGATAAAATTGTTTTTAATCATATCCAATTAGAAGAATACAAACAGTTTAATCCCATAACACAATTAACGATTACTACAACTGGTAGTGTTGTACCTTTTTACGTATGCATATTTCATTTTTCCACTATATGACCATCACATCGGCGAAATTTGAAAAAAACAGTGAAAATAAAATTGGAACTATATATATAGACAGAAGTTAAAATACGTAGGTAAGATTGAAAGACTTGAAAATATTAATGAATTCTTTTTAGTGTGCGTAATTTTATTTATTTATTTATTTTTTAATTACACATGCAAATCCTATTAGTTTCATATATATCAGCTTGAAAACCCTTAACGAGAATGGTTATGGACAGGTTTAAATCATTATTTAATTTCAAACTTTACAAAATAAATTAGAATAATGTTTATTTCATTAGGCCTAATAATTATGTAATCACAGAAATTGAATACTAACATTCCAAGGCTTTTGCAAATTAATGTAAAAATGTATTTATACAAATAAATAAATAAAATATGCAAACTGTCATTTGTCCATTACGTTTCCAAATTGCAAACAGACTGAGACATTTTTTAAATTGATAATGGAAGGTCACAAATTACTATGATTCCGTTTTTATTCAAGGGATAATGAAAGGACATATCTAAAAGAATTCTATTTAACATTTGTTTTGCATGTAAGGTTTTCCTGGTAAAGTTTGTCTTTTGAAACTTTGTTCGTAATTTCCCCTCTGAAGGTTAGTTTTCTTTTAAATTGTATTTTCCTTTTAAAAATTTAAATTCTAAATATATTGTATTTGTACATCATTTATTTTTATTCATAGTTTCGTATTTGTGTTTGATGTGTTTTGATCATAATGAAGTGGTATTTACCAATGAGTTAGTTGTTTTTGTTTCTTTATTTCATGATGATAGTGTATTTTCATCCCTGAACGATTACAAGTGGCTGGTAATCGTAACTTACAAAATCTTAATGATGATAGTGTCACTATTATTGTGTCTTTTTTTAGTTTGGTAGATCTTTCCTTAGCCTCTTCGTTAAGTTTTATGAATTAAAGTTTTTGGAAATACAATGAGAAAGATTTAATTCATATATGTAAAATTTATAGAGTAAAGTGGGATTATGGTATCTTATCAGTCTCTTGATGAATATATTAACTAAAGTACACATAACGTTTTTTTTAATATATATATTTTTTTAAATATGTATGTTCAATTGGTTATAAATTGTTGTTAATGCACTCTTTCTTTGTCATGTGTTATTGTTATGTTCTTTCTCACTTTATTTTCCTGACCAAAAATAATAACACAAAAGAAAAGTAAGGAGCTCCTAAAGCAACTTACTACATCAAACAAGAAAACAATTGCCGAGATCAAATCAATTACATGGGAATCAAATAGTGAGGTAATAAATTTCCTTTCAATTTTAGTAAATACAAAACAATAAAAAAAATAATAAATAGAGAATTAAAAAGGAAAAATTATTTAAACTTCATTTTATGTTGAAATACAGGAACTTGAATTCATATGTGCTGCAAGAATTGAAAACGTTGATGGCTCATTTGGATGGCAGTACCCTTCATGTTTTTTATGTAACAAAAAAGTATGGCCCAAAGATGGAACATTTTGGTGTCCAAAATGTGATTTGGAACGAAAATACCCTATACCAAGGTGAGTAACAATGATATTGTGAATTACGTCGTTTGGGAAAAAAATATATGAAAACTAAAGGAAACTAAAGCGATAAAAGATATTATATGATTATTAAAATTATTGTTATTCAGGTACAGACTACAAGTTCAAGTCTCAGACGAAACAGGAACTACAACTTTCGTTCTATTTGACAATGAAGCAAAGAAAATTGTGCATAAAACTGCAAAAGAGATTGCTGAAACACATGCAGAGGTAGATTAAATTTATTATAAATAAATTAAAAAAAAATTGAAAAAAAGAGTGTCAAATTATTTATAATTATTTCTAAAAAATATGAAGTCAATAATGATGCAGGAATCAGATGACAAAGAGATCCCACAAGAATTAAAGAAACTGGAAGGGAGAAATTATGTCTTCGAAATACGACTTAATGAATATAATAGCCACGATGGGCTTCAAAATTACACAGCCACAAAGGTCTATGAATCAGAAGAAGAAATAAAAGGAAAGAAAAAGGTACAATGCCAAACTAATTGTGCATATATATCGGGTAAACAAAATTAATAACAATTATAAAGTCACAAAAAAATTAACATAATAATAAAATGATGCAGGAAGACAACCATGTCTTACAAATTGAGTATACTGAAGATGATTACACTGCAGTCCAAAAAAACAAAGGGAACAAAGGCTATACTACTCATAAAGATTCATCAAGACATATCCAGCAAAACAATGGAGGAGATACCAGCACTGAAAGGACAAAGCGTCAAAAGAACGATGCTTAAGCTCTCTACAATTAAGGGCAAGCAATAAATTCATATGTTTAGCAAAAATAATTTGTCATGAAAGACTACCACCTATTAATACAATGGGGTTTAAATTAATTAGTAATTACATTATTAAAATAAACATATGAAGTACCAATAAAAACATTATATATGGTACAAAACATGTCATTCCTTCCAATTTCATGATAAATAAAAAATATATATATAATATATATATATATATATATATATATATATATATATAATATATTGAATGGTTTTAATTTACAATTTAAAAAAAAAATAATTGTAGAAAAAATTAAAGAATTGCAAATTCATAGAAAAAAATAATTAGAAAAAAATAAATTTAATATTTTAAAAAAATCACGTGCATCGCACGGGTTATTGTCTAGTTTGTAATTATTAAGAATGCATATTATGAACGTGCCAAGTCATGTATTTTTACGTGTGAAGATGTGAAAAGACTAACCAACCAAAATTGTGATTATCAAGGAATGCATTTAATAAACATGTCAATATGTCATGGATGTGAACAAAAAATGTTTGAGGTAAAAACATAATGGCCTCCGAAATCCATTGTTGAATAGGCTACTAGTTGTGGTTTAACCGAATTTGGACATTCCCTTAAAGAACCATGTTTATCTTTTTCAAAAAAAAAAAAAAAGATTTTGCAAGGAGTGCATATACTACGAAACAAATCATATTGTTGAGGGCAGTGGATAAGTTGGTGCAAAATGTATTGATGTGAGTAAGGCCAAATGAAGTGGTGTCCAAAGTTGTTCTGCTTATTACCTATTTTAGTGATCTTATTCACATTTACAAAAAAAGGGTTAAAAACAAATTACAACAATTTTTTGTTCTTTTGTTTTCTAAATTCATGCCACTAATATCTACCAACACTTCTAATTCCACTGATTTTAAAGTACCTATTGCACATATTAATAGATTCATCGTCGATTAGGAAGAAAATAATACCAAAAAAAAAAAGTACTAATGGTGGTATATGTAGATAAGATGTTCAATTTTCTTTTATCTCTTTTTTCTTTAATTCTTTTATAATTTCTTATTTTGTGTTGGTTTATATGGATATCTTTTGGTTTTTCAGGTTTTCAAAGCAAGGGATTTAGATAAGATGCTCAATTTTTTACCTGCCAAGTCTGTCCGTTTGTTTCAACATAAAATAATTTCTTTTTTAAAACATTTTTCGAAAAATATTTTACGTTGTTTGCGATTGAGTGTCGAATAAGTGATAATTGGATAAGAATAAATTACTCGATAAGTATAATTGTTTTACATTATAGAACGAGCTTAAAATAATTTAGGTTTCAAAGTTAAAATTATTGTTAAAAGTATGTTATTTTCAGTTTGACTTTATTTTCAAGTTAACTCAAACATCTAAAAATTTTAAAAATTATTTTACATTCGTAAATAAACTATCCTTAGGTTTATTTGGATATTTTAAGTCTTGTATTTCTCGTAGAAGGGACGATCCATTTTGTGGGCCCTTAGGTTTATTTAGATATATGTCAATTTTCTAACTTAGACAAAAGTTTAACTGTAACGTATTTTAGACGGAAATTTGATTAGTCACTATTACTTGTATCAAAATTCAAAAATTTGATGGATCATTAAAATAATTAATGGAATAGGTCCCACTCTGACTTAAGTCGCTGGGTGTTAATGTGTTATAGTAGTGATCATTTTTATTTTTTATGTAATAGAACAATAATAAACTACACATCATTAAAAAAAACAAAATCAAAATAACCAAAAAAAAAAATGGTTTTATCGCTCACGTACACAAAATTAATGGAACTAGACAAATGATTCAATAGGGCTCGTTTTCGAAATTTTAAGAACAAATATCGCTCATTTGAAATATTATATATGAAAAGCATAAAATAAGTAAACTTTTAGAGATTAATACTATATTCTGACCAAAAATATATAACAATGAGAGGGGGATTTTCCATTCTCCGGGCCCGCAAGGCAGGTCACTATATAGGAAAATTATACAATAGTAGGCCAATAAACCGTTGATCTTAATAATTCACAATCTTAGAAGAATGAACTAACAAAAAGAAAATTTTCTTAAACACTAGTTAAAACTTAAAAGGAAGTAGACAATTTTTGCATATTTGTATATTGTTAGACGGTTATAGCAACCAATAAAATTCCAGTATAGCATGATGCACCAGAAATGAAAACATTAATTATAGTAAACGAGTTTGGCTTTCTCTTTGTTTTTACGGTGGGATGGAAATACAATTTATTGGACTATCTAATCTACCAACTCATTATTTTGTTGATAGATCTATAAACTCATTAAGCTAAAAGGTCGAGAGAGAATATAATTATTGGACTGAGAATATAACTAGTTTTGGGGGAATTTACTAAGATCAGAAAATAAATGCGACTTTGAGGCGTGATAACACTATCTTTAAGGTGATAATTGCCCCCACTCTCAAAGAGTTTTGCTTCCGGGTTAAAAGCAATTCACCTCCAGGATACAACAAAGTCACCAATTACAGAAAGCAAATTTCGGTAATTCCTTTAAAGAGTATTCTTATAAAATTGTGTATTTGATAATGAATCAGGCATTTTAATTTATAGACAATTTAATTGGCACTATTTTAGAACAATATGACCTTTCAAAAAATAACTTCCATGAGTTAGTTATTTTCTACATCAAAAATAACTTCCATGAGTTAGTTATTTTCTGCATCAGAATCACACGTGCACGTGCCATGTGTCCAAGTACCAAATATGTCACTAATGCCTTCAAACATTAACCCACTTTTATATCACTATATGTATAACAAATATACAACAATCCCCCACTTAGTGATATGAAGTATTTAGTCAAATACTGATTTCATCATGCATACAAGAAGGTATCTCTCGATTTAAACCTCAATTAGTGTAAGTATCTCAAATTTCTGACAAAGTCAATGGTGGCCTTAGCTTAAACCAAGACTTTTTATGTCAGAAACGGAAAATACCACACACATGACTCCATCCAATTTTAGCAAATAAACTCACAATAATAAAAAATTTCACATAACCAAGTGCTCCATCCTGACATTTCATGAACATTTCCAAAAGTAAACCTTAAACTTTTATCAGAAGTTATTCCACTTCTTATGTTCATATAGGTGAAGTTCCTTTTCATGTCCCTGTTACTTTAGACATTTAAAAACAACATAAACTTCATTAAGAGTAAACACTCATCCTCAAATTACCGTAACAGTTGAGCACTGAATATCCTAGAACGGGTTTATCACAATAAAACATAGCATGTTTCAGTGTCCAAAATATCCCAGTCACATAACTGTAACTTGTTATTACCCATTAAACCTTAAAATTATTTGTTCAATAATATAAGGTCGGGTTCCCATTACAGGTGACTTATATACAACAGGTTTCAAACCCATTCCACTAAATATTTCCTTTCACCCATTTCTTAAGACACCTTAGGTAAAAGAATGTTATCAAGTTTTCACTTGATTTTACGTAGACAATAATTATGAGCTCACCAAACTATTTATCGTCTTACGTACTCAAGTTTTAGACTCAAATGTCTAAACTTCTTGTTAGCCTCAAGGTTTCAATAATTATTAATTGGCTAATTAATCCAAGGACATTCATGTAGTTTTGATGATAACCATGATTTTAAGTTGTTCATTAATGATATTTTCATATGAACTAATGATTTATGTTTTAAAGCTTAATTTTGACTATTGATTTAATTGGACCAAGATGGCCAATTCAAATATCAAGCAAATGCAAAGTTGACAAGTTGCAAATTCATTGAAGATCAAAGTCATCAAGACTCAAGACAAAGAAATCAAGCTCAAAGACAATGATCCGAGACATATGAGAAGTAAGAGTTAGGTTTTGTAAAGTTTATTAAGATTTGATCTTTAAGGCTCAACTTTAAAACCAACTTCAATTGAAAAATCTCTTAAAGTTTTAAATTGGTTGAAATTCAAATTAAGACAACCATAAAGACAAACTTGATTGGTTGAAATTCAAATATAAGACAACCATATCAATTGAAAAATCTCTTAAAGTTTTCAAAGACAAACTTGATTGGTTGAAATTCAAATATAAGACAACCATATCAATTGAAAAATCTCTTAAAGTCTTCAAAGACAACTTGATTGGTTGAAATTCAAATATAAGACAACCATATCAATTGAAAAATCTCTTAAAGTTTTCAAAGACAAACTTGATTGATTGAAATTCACATGCAAGACAACCATATCAATTATGGTTGAAAAATCTTAAGAAGAAAAGTTTTCAAAGAAAGCAACTTGATTGAAATTCACATGCAAGACAACCATATCAATTATGGTTGAAAAATCTTAAGAAGAAAAGTTTTCAAAGAAAGCAAATTGATTGATTGAAAATCAAGAAGAATGCAAGACAACATGATGGCTATAAATACTACCCTTTCTTCATTTCTAAATATTCAAGCATACAAGAGAAATCAAAGATAGAAAAGATAACATCTTATACATCAATCCATCCTTCTCAAGCTTATATTTTCATATCATTCAAAATCCTTGATTGAAAATTTCTCTAAACACTTTTTGAGCCATATTGATCAAATCCTTGATATACTATTAGAGTGAGCATATTGTGTACAATTACTCTTTGAGAGAGCCTTATCTTGTACAACAAATACTTTGTTGAAACCTGTGAGTATTTTGTTAGGGTTTTGGTATAAATCCTAAGGAGTGAAAAGGATTTTTCACTCGGTGGTTACTCTTCACTGTGTAAGGAAGATTTGTAACGGTTTTATCTTCACCCGAAAGAAGATTGTCAAATAGTGGATTTGGGAATCCTCAAGAAGTGTTCTTGAGGCGGGGACGTAGGCACGGAAGCCGAACCTCGATAACAATCATCGTGTTTGATTTTCTCTCTCTCTATCTCTTACATATTTAATTGCTTATATATATACTTGTGCTTGATTTCATATCATATCTATATTGCAATTGAATTGTGATCAAACATTTGCTAAATCAACATTTGCTATTTGAAGATAGTTTTTAATTCCGCATTTAAATCGAAAAAGTTTGCCTCAACCTAAATCACCCCCCCTCTTAGGTTGATATTTGGGTAACAATTGGTATCAGAGCCAAGGCTCTACATATAGATTTAACAATCTTAGAGTTAAGATCATGGCAAACACACCTAGACCTCAAATGCTTGAAGGTCAATCTACTCATAGACCACCTTTATTCATTGGTAGTGATTATGGCTATTGGAAAAATAGAATGATCATGTATATTAAGGGTCAAGACTATCATGTTTGGAGAATCATTGCAAATGGTCCTCATATTCCCACAAAAACTGTGGAAGGAGCAACCTTAGTAAAATTAGAAAGTGAATGGAATGAGGCTGATGTAAAGACTCATTGAATTAAATTGTAAAGCTATGAGTACTTTATATTGTGCTCTTGACCCAATTGAATACAATAGAGTCTCGGGTTGTGACTCGGCTAAAGAAATTTGGGACAAACTTGAAGTTACTTATGAAGGAACTAATCAAGTTAAGGAATCTAAAATGAATATGCTTGTTCATGAATATGAATTGTTTGTTATGAAGAAAGATGAAAATATTAGTGAAATGTCTACTAGGTTTACTAATATTGTGAACAGCTTGAAGGCCCTTGGAAAAATTTATACTAACCAAGAAAATGTGAGAAAAATTCTCAGGTCATTACCAAAGAGATGGGAAGCAAAGATGACAGCAATTTCTGAAGCTAGAGATCTTAAGGTGTTGACCTTAGAGGAACTATTCGGATCACTTATGACGTATGAGCTTGAAATGAATAGTAAAGTGGAGGAAGAAGAAGTCAAACCAAAGAAAAACTTCGCCCTCAAATCCTCTCATCATGACCACGACAATAGTGAAGAGGAAAGAGACGAAGAAGAAGAAATTGCCCTGATGACTAGAAACTTCAAAAAGTTCTTAAAGAAGAAAAAGGGGTTTGGAAGAAGATTCCCTAAGAAAGGAGAAAATAAAGGAGAATCAAGCAAAACTGAAACTCCTACCTGCTACAAATGCAAGAAGCAGGGGCATTACAAAAATGAGTGTCCTCAAGTAAACAAAGAGAAAATGAAGTACAAAAAGAAAGCTCTAAAGGTAACTTGGGATGACTCCGATGAAAGTGATTCGGATAACAACTCAAGTGACAATGAAGTGGCAAATCTTTGTCTTTTGGGATACATAAATGAATCCAACATAAGTGAGGATGAGCACACGAGCTTTTGTCCGTTAGCATTTAATGATGATGAAAGCGCCACTGAAGATCTTTGCTTAATGGCACATGGAGATGAGGTAACTTCTAAACTTAATTCTTTAGAAGATGAATCTTATAGCTATGATGAATTACAAAATGCTTTTGAAGAATTGGTTGAAGAATTTGAGAAAAATGTTTTGAAAAATAAAGTTTTTAAAAAGAAAGTCACATCTCTTTCAAACGAATTAAATGATTTGAAAAACAAAAATGAAATTCTAGAAAAACAAATTAATTCTTTGAATGATAAAAATCTGTTTTTAGAAGAAGAAATAATTAAGTTGGAAGTTAAGTCACAAAATTTTATTGAGAAAATGAAAGCAAATGATGTGGAAACATCATCACAAATTGTTCACAATTCAAATCTTTTGATTAATGAAAATAAAGAACTAAAACTCAAGGTTGAAAACCTAACCAAAATTTTGACTAACTTTACAAATGGAAAGAAAAATTTGGATAATTTGTTGGGTAGTCAAAGATGTGTTTTTGACAAAGCGGGTATTGGATATAACCCGAAAATAAAAGAAAAACATTATCAAAAATTTTTCATTAATGAAAACCTCTTGAAATCTCCCATATGTAAACATTGTGGAAAAATAGGGCATAATATTCATACATGTCCCATGAAAAATATGATTTGGATTATTAAAGGAACCACACCACCAACTAACCCAAGAGGACCCAAGAAGATTTGGGTACCAAAGAAAGTTACTTAAATTTGTTTTGTAGGTATGCTTGATATCCAAATCTACCAAGGATAAGTGGTTTCTTGACAGTGGATGTTCAAGGCATATGACAGGTGACAAAAACAAGTTCACTTCTCTTACTCTAAAAGATGGAGGAAATGTCAAATTCGGTGATAACTCAAAAGGAAAGATCATCGGTATAGGTAATATTGGTAAAACACATTCTCTTGTTATTGAAGATGTTCTCTTGGTTGATGGCTTGAAACATAACTTGCTAAGTATTAGCCAATTGTGTGATAAAGGCTATAATGTAATATTTCAAATCAATCATGTGCATTATAGTAAATGAAATTGATAATCAAGTTCTATTTGTGGCATTTAGAAATGAAAATGTCTACACTATTGATCTTGATAATATGACTTCAAAAGAATCAATTTGCCTTGCTGCCATAAATGAAAATAGTTGGTTGTGGCATAGAAGATTAGGACATGCCAATATGGAATTACTCTCAAAATTGTCTAAACTTGATTTAGTAAAAGGCTTGCCG
Organism: Fagus sylvatica; assembly: GCA_907173295.1. NCBI lineage: Eukaryota > Viridiplantae > Streptophyta > Magnoliopsida > Fagales > Fagaceae > Fagus > Fagus sylvatica. The sequence goes on from OU015768.1 coordinate 23,818,075, forward strand.
GTTACTAAATTTGTTAAAGATAAAATATGTGATGCATGTCAACTAGGTAAACAAACTAAATCATCATTTAAGAAAAAGAAAGTTATTTCTACTTCAAGACCTCTAGAACTCTTGCATATGGATTTATTTGGTCCTATTAGAACCGCTAGCTTAAGTGGTAAATTGTATGCATTTGTAATTGTTGATGATTACTCTCGCTATACATGGGTATTATTTCTTGCTCATAAAAATGAAGCTCATAAAGCATTTGTTAAATATTGTAGAAGAATTCAAAATGAAAAAGGTTATACAATTAACAATGTTAGAAGTGATAGAGGTAGAGAATTTGATAATCAAGATATTGAACTATATTGTGATCAAAATGGTTTTGGACACAATTTCTCGGCACCTCGTACTCCTCAACAAAATGGAGTAGTAGAACGTAAAAATAGATCACTTCAAGAAATGTCTAGAACTATGCTTAATGAACATAATTTACCTCAATACTTTTGGGCGAAGCTGTTAACACCGCTTGCTATGTTATAAATAGAACCATCATTAGAAACACTTTAAATAAAACTCCTTATGAACTATGGAATAATCGAAAACCTAACATTGGATATTTCAAAGTTTTTGGATGTAAGTGCTTTGTATTGAATGATAGAGATAATCTTGGTAAATTCGATGCTAAATCCGATGAAGGTATATTCCTTGGTTATTCTTACAAATAGTAAAGCATATAGAGTGTTCAATAAACGAACCATGGTTGTTGATGAATCTATGCATGTTGTTTTTTGATGAGACTAATCCATTCCATATCAAAAATAATTGTGATGATGAGCCAATTTCTCTTGATAATAAAGCTAGTTCATCTAACCAAGTTGATTCAAGTGAAAAAGTCAAAGATCAAGTAGATGAACCAAAAGATGAAGAAAAAGCGCTTCCTCCAACCAAACAATGAAGAATTACCAAAAAGTTGGAACGTAGTCCATAGTCATCCTAAAGAATTAATCATTGGTGAAATTGAACATGGAGTAAGCACAAGATCAAAGCTCAAGAACATCTGCAACAACATGGCGTTTCTCTCACAGATTGAACCAAAGAACATAAATGAAGCTATTGAAGATGAATCATGGATCTTGGCAATGCAAGAAGAGCTAAACCAATTTGAAAGAAACAAGGTATGGACTCTTGCACCTAGACCCAAGGACCACTCCGTCATTGGTACAAAATGGGTATTCCGAAACAAAAAGGATGAAGAAGGTATAATAGTAAGGAACAAAGCAAGGTTAGTCGCTCAAGGTTATAATCAAGAAGAAGGTATTGATTATGGAGAGACTTATGCTCCAGTTGCTAGATTAGAAGCTATACGCAT
>OU015768.1:23819528-23925734 GCA_907173295.1 Fagus sylvatica
GATTGGATATGAAATGATGGAGGCATTGTTTCTACTATCCAAACAGTTTTACCGCTTGTAAACCCCGCTGATCCAAAGAATATATTTTTAAAAAGAAATTCACCCGGATTTATGAAATGGCACTTAAGCTCTCTAGGCTAAGAAGTCAGTACCCAGGATGACGGAAAAGGCCTCCGTTCAACTATCCTCCCACTTGTAGAAAAATGCCACTTGCTAACCAAGTTGAGCCTGTTCGTTTTTCTTCTATGAAAACCAGTCAAGGATTACCCCCCACACTGGGACAGGTTAAATGGTTGTGAGAGTCTCACACTAGGCAAAAGCAAACAAAGTGAGTAAATGAGACTCCTGAAGGAAACAAAGTCAATCAAGTGAATTCCCAAAAGAAAGGGGAAAAGAAGTCCAAAAACTAAAGAGAGAGTCACCCCAAGGAAAGCTAAACTGAGTGAATAGAAGAGTGAAATGTTCAAATTAAGGACTAGGGTAGTGCTTAATGGAGTGAAATTCAAACAAAGAGTAATCCTTGACTTTAGGAAAACCCCTCAAGTAATTTCAAAGCCAAAATTATCCTCCCATAAGCCTAGGAGAACCAAAGCCTTACATTACGGTCCTTTGAAAGTCCTTCCTAACTGGGAGCGACTGCTTAGCCTAAAGAGCTTGCGCCAAGGAAACATCACGAAGTAATTTTGAGCCTTATGTCCTTCGTTTCAAGCACCCTTTTAACCCAAGGCCACGTTACAAGCCAACAAAGACCTCATTGATCATCGATGATTATTTGGTCATGTAGCAACGAACTTTTGGTCAAAAACTGGTAATGATGGAATCTAGATCACGCACCTTCAAGAGGTCGTATCTCATAAAGGGCACCGTCCACTTTGCACCATGGCCTTCGGGCCAAATAAGAGTGACTTCAATGTTTGAAGCCTCACCCCAATTCAAAAAGAAATAAAAGAAGAGCTCACTCAGAAAGCTCACAGGATAATGCCAAACAGATTAACCCGAGGGACCATGCTTGCCATTCTCGGTAAGGGATGGTTGTTGAGCAGAGGCACCCATTAACTGTAAAGGGAACAAGGCTTTGCCTAGCCTCTCTCAGACGATGCATGCATTTGAAAGAATTTTCAAAAGATTATACTCTTTAATGATTTTCCAAGAATAAAAAGATTTGAAAAATGATTTTCTAAAAAACAATCCTCGAAATCTTGAATGAGGAAAATTTTCAAAGAAGGATTTGTATAGAATTGCAACCTATGAAATTCATTTCACCCTCTAAACTACCAGTCAAGCCACTGGCCAAAAAACCCTGAAAGATGTTAAGCACTTTCCCCCTAGACTCCCTTCAAACAGCATGCCTTGACCAGAAAATGCCCAAACACAATCCCATACACTGGCTTTGGTCGAATGTTGTCCATAGAAAACGAAGGCCAAGCCCCAGTCTCAACCTTGATACTGGGGCAATTTTTCCTTCTTGGTTCTACCAAACCGTGGGTGGTATTCAAAGGTTCCAGAAAATTGGAAGGAAATCTCTCATCATAGATACACTCAGCAGACATGGAGGTCGATACTGGGGCAGATTTCTAGGTCACTGAAGATCTACATCATCCAGGCGAATGGACACCTCTTGCAGAATCTCCCAAATCGGTGATAGTATCGAAGCCCGGGAATAAGGAATTCTAAATAGCCATGCGAGAAAGGTTTCTGAGAAAGAAATGAGACCCGAATTGGGGAAAACGTGTGACAGACCTTCGGTTTATCCATGGGTCTCACCATTGATCTCGTTGTACCACACTGGGGCAATTTTTCCGCGACTGGAAAAATTAGAAGACAAACCAGAGGTCAAGGAAGTGCTACCATCATCAGGAATTAGTTGAAAGAGCCGAAGGTTCAACCAAGCGGATCGAAGATTGAGAAAGTGTCGTCTGACCGAATGATCAAGAGCATTAGACAGACCGATTAGATAAGCTAATGACCAGAAGCATGTTGTCAGCACTGAGAAGACCGGAAAAGTTAAGAAGCAACCGAGGATTGTCTCATGATTGAATTTGACAACACACTGGGGCAAATTTTTCAAAAGCGGTTTTGAAAAATTTTGAAGGGAAAAGCGGCTCAACACTTGAACGGCTGTCTTGATCCAGGGCGAAAGGGACAGAAGCAGAAATTTAGATTCTACATCGACACGTGTGATTCCACACTGGGGCAAATTTTTCAGTAAACTGAAAAATTGTGGAGAAGAGCTGGTTTGAGACTCGGGCAGTTAGTTTGGACCAAACCAAGAAGTATGTGCATGAAGAATTTGGAAACTCGTACCGATCAAGATAATGCCATACTGGGGCAAAATTTTTCCATCTTCGAGAAGCTGGAAAAATTTGTTTCGATATTCCATACTGGGCCAAAATTTTTCAAAAGGGTTTTGAAAAATTTCGAAGGAAAATAGTTCGACTCTCGGGTGGCTATCGCAGTCCGATGCAAAGGAGACAGAGGAAGAAATCCAGGATTCCGCATCAGCATGCATTGTTCCACACTGGGGCAAAATTTTTCTATCTTCAGAGAAGCTAGAAAAATTTATTCAACGCTACACACTGGGGCAAATTTTTCCATTTTTGTCAGGAGAAAAATTCGAAAAATTCGAAAGAGTCATCCGAAATGGGCCTCGTGAAGGAGTAAGACCAATGACAATAGAAATGGGCCTCGTGAAGGAGAAGTCCCGCGTGCCGGCCGGTGAAGGGTAAGATCGTTTCGAAATGGGCCTCGAACAGTAAGTCCCAATTGATGAAAGGGCCTCGTGAATAAACCAAGATTTCGATGGGCCCTGCGGATGCCCAGGAATCGATTCTAAGGAGTAACTGTCATAACCCCATTTTTACCCCCGGGATTTTCTCGAGTGTCGGCGCGCAAAACGAGACAGCCCGAACCAAGCCGGTCTGATCCGACGAGGGCTCTCCGCATCAAATACTCCCAAGAAGAAGGTCCGAGACACATTTCCCAAGGTTTGACCAAGTTTGACTAGGGTTGACCGAAGTTTGACCGAGGTTTGACCGAGCTGTTTCCAGCCCGACTAGGGTCCGCCTTGCCCAGAAACCCTTGAAATGAAGTCCGGGGTACATTTCCAAGAGTTTGGAGAGCTTTGACCAAATCCGACCAAGTTTGACCAAGGTTGACCAAGTTTGACCAAGGTTTGACCGGACTATTGACCAGACCAAAAACTGGATCGAACTGACCACCCCTTGACCAAGGTATAGAGAATATCAAGAGCTTCGATTCCGTACTTTACGGGTCGAAAACGGACGAGAAACGAGAGAGTTGTGGCCAAAACTGCGAAAAAACGGTCCGATACTTAGCCAAATTTTTGGTAAGTATTGTTGACAAAACAGCCTATTTGGGAGGCAACGTTTGCGCAAAGATTCTCTCCGACCCGCTGCAACTTGGTCCGCGAGCCAAGACCCTTAGGCAAGAGGTTCACTTCAGCTACCACACGCAACTTTCGGATCGTCAAGAGCTCCTCCGGTCAAGCCGGAATCTCAGCCAAAAGTTGACCCCTTGGCATAAGGAACATTCCGACGGCCTCCGTTCGCAGGATCATATCTCGCGAACCCAAGCTCGCCTCTGTGCAAGGCCTGTACCGTTAAAAAGTAGGTAACGTAAGCTTTCCGACGATACCAAGATCGTCGGAATCCGACATCGGGAGCTACGTCTACCACGCGCGTGAAAACAGGCCGACGAAATAAGGCTGTGCTGAAATTTCCGGAATTTTCCCACCGACGTTGCCGCGCTTGCGCACAGAGTCTTCCTGACTCGCAACAAGTTGATCTGCGAGCCCGGGCACATTGGAAAGAGGACACATCCATGCACGACGTGGAACTCTCGGATCGCCAAGAATTTATCGGGGTCAGCCGGAATCCTGATCGGAAAACTGCCCTCAAACGGACCAAAAACACCCCGGTGGACTCTGCTCGCGGGGCCATATCTCACGAGTCCAAGCTCGGATTCCCGCGAATCCGGAACCTTGCAAAAATAGGCAGCGCAAGCTTTCCGACGGTACCAAGAACGTCAAAATCCGACATCGGGAGCTAGGTCAAATATGCGCGCGAACTGGGACAAGATTTGAGAAAAAACGCGCTGGGAGCAAAACGCATTTTTTCTCCCGGACAGCCGCCTTCGCGCGCAGAGTCTTTCCTGCTCGCAACAAGTTGATCCGCGAGCCCGGGTGCGTTGGAAAGATAATGACTCCGGCTACGTCGTGGAACTCTCGGTTCGCCGATAAGCATCCCCCGTTTGATCGGAATCTTCGCATCGGAAGAGTGCACGAAAACAGCTCCGATACCCCGACTTCCGGGAGCCATAACTCCCTCGTCCGAACTCCGATTCGCGCAAACTTTATATCGTTGGAAAGAGGACGTCGAGAGCTTTCCGACGATATGCCGCATGACCCAGTTTGAGTTCCAGGAAGACCTCCAAAACTGCCCCCGAAAATCGGATAAAAAAGGGTACGCGCACGGAAATCGAGGAGGATTCGAGGGGCTGCTGGCGTGGAAGGATAAGACTGCCACGTGGCAGTACCACAACTCGCGCAGGACCGTCATGCGCCGCGCATGATGGTGCTGCGCGAGGCGTGCACGGTTTTCTATAAAACCGACCCTCCCCCCCCTCATTTGCACATAGTTTTTGCTCGGGCACTAGGCCTTCTAGAGCTTAGTTTAGGCAGAAAATAGGGGTTTAGGGGGTTTTAGGAGGGGGTTTTTGGGGTAGTTTTAGAGAGAGAGACTCCTCTCTAGGTAATCTCTCTCTCTCTCTAGGCTCTTTCTCCCTCTTCTTTTTCTTTAGGGATTTTGGGGGGTTTTTAGAGTGAGAAGCACCTATTAGGTGCTTCTCTCTCTAACCTCTCCCTCATCTTCCCACTCCTCTCTCTCTCTCTCTCTCTCTTTCTCTTACATTCTTTAGTTCATTTATTTCATTTATGCTTTACTAGTTTCTTATTTGTCCATTTATTGCTTTATTTACATTTCCTTGTCATTTATTGCTTTATTTACATTTCTAGTCATTTATCGCTTTCTTTACATTTCTAGTCATTTATCGCTTTCTTTACATTTCTAGTCATTTATCGCTTTATTTACATTTTATACGCACTTGTGAATATTTGTTGTGATTATCCCCCCCCTCCCCCGGTGTGTTTTAGTACGGCAATATTGAGTGGCTTTGGCGGCTCGCGTAAGTCCTCTAACAAAGGCCGTTGACAACCATGTTAGCCCACGAGGTCTTGACCCGAAAAATACACCGGTTTCCTCGTGTTTTAGTACGGCAAATATTGAGTAGCTTTGGCTCAGTTGCGTAAGTCCTCTAACGAGGCCGTAACAACCTTGTTAGCCTACGAGGTATTTGACCCGAAAAATACATCCCCATGTGTTAAATAACGTCATTTATCGCTTTATTTACATTTACTACGTTGTAAATATTATATTGTGGATATTGTCATTTTCCCATTTTTCTTCCCTTGTGATTTGGGCGTGATAATCCCGATTGGTCGTGGTGGACTATGTAAGACCTCAAAGAGGCATTAACCACCACGTAATTCCATAGGCATTGGACCCATTAAAATCCCGTGTTTTTAAGTCCATTATTGCTTTAAATTTATTTATCGCTTTCCGCAATGCTTTAAATACGTTTATCGCTTATTTACTTTTACGCGCTTGTGAATATATTGCGTTGTTATTATCTCCGTTTCCCATAAAAATGGGCGTGATAATCCCGATTGGTCGTGGTGGACTATGTAAGACCTCAAAGAGGCATTATCCACCATGTAATTCCATAGGAATTGGACCCACGAAAATCCTTTGTTTAAACCCCGTTATTTTCATTATTTACTACGTTGTTGTAAATATTGTCCATTTTTCATTATTTTGATTTGGGCATGAAAATAAATCCATACGGTGTTGGACCCACAAAAATACTCTTTTCCAAAGGGTTATTTACATTATTTACTACGTTGTTGTAAATATTGTTCATATTGCATTATTTTGATTTGGGCATGAAAATACCAAACGGTGTTGGCGGTTTTAGGTAAGTCTTTCAATAGCACTAAACCCCATGTAAATCCATGAGGCGTTGGACCCGTAAATTGAAAACCCATTTTCAAATAGATTTTCACCATATAAGTCCTATTTGGCGTCGAAGGTTTGGATAAGTCTTTCAATAGCACCAACCCTTCGTGTAAGCCCGAAAAGGCATTGAAACCCCATTTTCAAATAGATTTTCTCATTTAAGTCCTATTTGGCGTCGAAGGTTTGGATAAGTCTTTCAATAGCACCAACCCTTCGTGTAAGCCCGAAAAGGCATTGAAACCCCATTTTCAAATAGATTTTCTCATTTAAGTCCTATTTGGCGTCGGAGGTTTGGATAAGTCTTTCAATAGCACCTACCCTCCGTGTAAGCCCGAAAAGGCATTGAAACCCTCTTTTTTAGATTGTTTTGTTTATTCATGTAAATCCTATGGTGGTGTCGGGATCCGAGTAAGTCTTTCAATAGCATCGAATCCCGACCCCACGAGGTCTTGACCCTTTCCTTAAAAACTCTTGTGTTATAATAAATTGCACTTTGCATTAAGCATTATATTCATGCCGATCCATATTTGTCACCTTCATGATACATGTGTTGCGACTATGCCATGACTATTTTGCTTGGATATTTTGCCATCTTACCATCTTGATACTTGCTTGATTGTTTATTGCTTTGATATAAAAATGTGATTAAAATACACTTTGCCATGAAAACTTTAAAAAGAGTAAACATGGTAATGTGGGCGTTAGAAACGAAGGTATGAGTCCTTTACACGGGGGCGTGGCTGGTACGTGCTTTCGTGTAAGGGATTCTACACGTTCTAACTCCCATAGGATCATGGTCTAAAATTCCCCAAAGTGTGAATTAATCACCCAAAACCCCGCCATTTGACGGACCGCTTTACTCTTGGAAATCAAGGGTAAAGAGATCCCGAATATGGCACAAAAACATTAATTGTTTGTCCCGGCACATGACATCATACACGAAGGTTCCCCAATGTGTGACAAAAGCAGTCTTGGACTTGTCTTCTTCGGCCATCTTGATCTGATTGTACCCTGAGAATCCGTCCATAAAGGAGAACACGGCATTCGTTGCTGTATTGTCGACCAGGGTGTCAATGTGAGGTAGAGGAAAATTGTCCTTTGGGCTGGCTCGGTTCAGATCCCGATAGTCCACGCACATTCTGACTTTTCCATCCTTCTTCGGGACCGGGACTATGTTGGCCACCCAGTCCGAATAGGTTACTGTGCTCAGGAATCCTGCCTTCAATTGCTTTTCCACTTCCTCCTTGATCTTCAAAATGACTTCGGGCTTCATTCGTCGCAGTGCTTGTTTGACGGGCTTGCATTCTGGCTTCAAAGGAATCTTGTGGACCACTATGTCTGTGTCTAGGCCTGGCATGTCTTGGTAAGACCAGGCGAAGATCTCGTGGAACTCTCTTAACAGTGCAATGAGCACCTCCTTTTGCTCTGTGGCGCAACGGGTCCCAATCTTGACTTCTCTTGGCTCTTCACCCTCATTGGCTAGATTTACAATTTCCAATTCCTCTATGTTGGGTTTGGACCCCTCGTCTTGTCTCTCTAATGCTTCAAGGATGTCATTTGGTAATTCGATTTCTTCGTCAGAATTATCTATGTTATCCAGTGAGCAATTCGTTTGGTTGTCAATTTTGGAGACGTGGGGATCGTTTGAGGTTTTGCGTGTAATCCTGGAAGGATGACGGATGGAAAAAGGTAAGAAAATTAAAACGGGGAGCCATTCGTTTTGTAAGATGGCAGAGGATTTATTTAATGCACATTGGAATATTTGAGATAGAGAAATTCATGGAATAAACACGTGACATATGTCATAACCCCATTTTTACCCACGGGATTTTCTCGGGTGCCGGCACGCGAGGCAGGGCGACCCGGATCCAGCCCGGTCATGATCCGACGAAGCCTGGTCGTATCAAACACTCCTAAGCAGAAGGTCCGGGACACATTTCCCAAGTTTGACCAGGGTTGACCAAGTTTGACCAGAGTTGACCAAGTTTGACTAGGGTTGACCGAAGTTTGACCGAGGTTTGACCGAGCCGTTCCCAGCCCGACTAGGGTCCGTCTGGCCCAAAAACCCTCGAAACGCGGTCCGGGATACATTTCCCAGAGTTTGGAGAGTTTTGACCAAATTCGACCAAGGACCAAGGTTGACCAAGTTTGACCAAGGTTTGACCGGACTGTTGACCAGACCAAAAACTGGATCGAACTGACCACTCCCTTGACCAAGGTATGAAGAACGTATCAAGAGCTTCGATTCCGTACTTTACGGGTCGAAAACGGACGAGAAACGAGAGAAGTTGTGGTCCAAAACTGCGAAAAAACGGTCCGACACTTAGCCAAATTTTTGGTAAGTATTGTTGACAAAACAGCCTATTTGGGAGGCAACGTTTGCGCAAAGATTCTCTCCGACCCGCTGCAACTTGGTCCGCGAGCCAAGACCCTTAGGCAAGAGGTTCACTTCAGCTACCACACGCAACTTTCGGATCGTCAAGAGCTCCTCCGGTCAAGCCGGAATCTCAGTCAGAAGATGACCCCTTGGCATAAGGAACATTCCGACGGCCTCCGTTCGCAGGATCATATCTTGCGAACCCAAGCTCGCCTCTGTGCAAGGCCTGTACCGTTGGAAAAGTAGGTAGCACCAGCTTTCCGACGATACCAAGATCGTCGAAATCCAACATCGGGAGCTACGTCTACCACGCGCGTGAAAACAGGCCGACGAAATAAGGCTGTGCTGAAATTTCCGGAATTTTCCCACCGACGTTGCCACGCTTGCGCACAGAGTCTTCCTGACTCGCAACAAGTTGATCTGCGAGCCCGGTTGCACATTGGAAAGAAGGACACACTCATGCACGACGTGGAACTCTCGGATCGCCAAGAATTTATCGGGGTCAGCCGGAATCCTGATCGGAAAACTGCCCTCAAACGGACCAAAAACACTCCCGGTGGACCTCTGCTCGCGGGGCCATATCTCACAAGTCCAAGCTCGGATTTCCCGCGAATCCGGAACCTTGCAAAAATAGGCAGCGCAAGCTTTCCGACGGTACCAAGAACGTCAAAATCCGACATCGGGAGCTAGGTCAAATATGCGCGCGAACTGGGACAAGATTTGAAGAAAAACGCGCTGGGAGCAAAACGCATTTTTTCTCCCGGACAGCCGCCTTCGCGCGCAGAGTCTTTCCTGCTCGCAACAAGTTGATCCGCGAGCCCGGGTGCGTTGGAAAGATAATGACTCCAGGCTACGTCGTGGAACTCTCGGTTCGCCGAAAGCATCCCCCGTTTGATCGGAATCTTCACCGGAAGAGTGCACGAAAACAGCTCCGATACCCCGACTTCCGGGAGCCATAACTCTCCTCGTCCGAACTCCGATTCAAGCAAACTTTATACCGTTGGAAAGAGGACGTCGAGAGCTTTCCGACGATATGCTGCATGACCCATTTTGAGTTCCAGAAGACCTCCAAAACTGCCCTCCGAAAATCGGATCAAAAAGAGAATACGCGCGCGAGAATCGAGGAAGGATGCAGACAGCTGTCTCGGGAGGCGTGCACGCGAGGCGCGCCACCAACTCACGCAGGACCGTCATGCGCCGCGCATCATGGCGCGCCCCGCGTGCACGGTTTTCTATAAATACCGAGCCTCCCCCCCCTCATTTGCACACAACTTTTGCTCGGGCTCTAGGCCCTTGAGCGTTAGAATTAGGCAGAAAATAGGGGTTTAGGGGGTTTTAGGAAGGGGTTTTTGGGTAGTTTTAGAGAGAGAGACTCCTCTCTAGGTAATCTCTCTCTCTCTCTAAGCTCTCTCTCTCTCTCTTTAGGGATTTTGGGGGGTTTTTAGAGTGAGAAGCATCCTACTTAGGTGCTTCTCTCTCTAACCTCTCCTCATCTTCCCACTCCTCTCTCTCTCTCTCTCTCATTCTTTAAGTTCATTTATTTGTCCGCTTTATTTACATTTCCTTGTCTCTTTATTGCTTTATTTACATTTCCTTGTCTATTTATTGCTTTATTTACTTTTTCTAGTCATTTATCGCTTTATTTACATTTCTAGTCATTTATCGCTTTATTTACATTTTCTAGTCATTTATCGCTTTATTTACATTTTATACGCACTTGTGAATATTTGTTGTGATTACCCCCCCTCCCCCGGTGTGTTTTAGTACGGCAATATTGAGTGGCTTTGGCGGCTCGCGTAAGTCCTCTAACAAAGGCCGTTGACAACCATGTTAGCCCACGAGGTCTTGACCCGAAAAATACACCGGTTTCCTCGTGTTTTAGTACGGCAAATATTGAGTAGCTTTGGCTCAGTTGCGTAAGTCCTCTAACGAGGCCGTAACAACCTTGTTAGCCTACGAGGTATTTGACCCGAAAAATACATCCCCCATGTTTAAATATTGTCATTTATCGCTTTATTTACATTTACTACGTTGTAAATATTATATTGTGAATATTGTCGTATTCTCCCCATTTTTTTCCTTTGTGATTTGGGCGTGATAATCCCGATTGGTCGTGGTGGACTATGTAAGACCTCAAAGAGGCATTAACCATCACGTAATCCCATAGGCATTGGACCCACAAAATTCCCTTCTTGTAAATTCCATTAATTTGTTGCTTCCCGTTATGCTCTAAATTTCTTGCCATTTTTACTACGTTGTAAATATGATTTATCCGTCATTATTTTGATTTGGGCATGAAAATACCGAAACGGTGTTGGCGGTTTTAGGTAAGTCTTTCAATAGCACTAAACCCCATGTAAATCCATGAGGCGTTGGACCCGTAAATTGCAAACCCCGTTTTCAAATAGATTTTCACCATATAAGTCCTATTTGGCGTCGAAGGTTTGGATAAGTCTTTCAATAGCACCAACCCTTCGTGTAAGCCCGAAAAGGCATTGAAACCCATATTTTCAAATAGATTTTCTCATTTAAGTCCTATTTGGCGTCGAAGGTTTGGATAAGTCTTTCAATAGCACCAACCCTTCGTGTAAGCCCGAAAAGGCATTGAAACCCCATTTTCAAATAGATTTTCTCATTTAAGTCCTATTTGGCGTCGAAGGTTTGGATAAGTCTTTCAATAGCACCAACCCTTCGTGTAAGCCCGAAAAGGCATTGAAACCCCGTTTTCAAATAGATTTTCTCATTTAAGTCCTATTTGGCGTCGAAGGTTTGGATAAGTCTTTCAATAGCACCAACCCTTCGTGTAAGCCCGAAAAGGCATTGAAACCCTCTTTTAGATTGTTTTGTTTATTCATGTAAATCCTATGGTGGTGTCGGGATCCGAGTAAGTCTTTCAATAGCATCGAATCCCGACCCCACGAGGTCTTGACCCTTTCCTTAAAAATTCTTGTGTCATAATAAATTGCACTTTGCATTAAGCATTATATTCATGCCGATCCATATTTGTCATCTTCCTGATACATGTGTCGCGGCTATGCCATGACTATTTTGCTTGGATGTTTTACTATTTTACCGTCTTGATTACTTGTTTGAGTGTTTATTGCTTTGATATAAAAATGTGATTAAAATACACTTTGCCATGAAAACTTTAAAAAGAGTAAACATGGTAATGTGGGCGTTAGAAACGAAGGTATGAGTCCTTTACACGGGGGCGTGGCTGGTACGTGCTTTCGTGTAAGGGATTCTACACGTTCTAACTCCCATAGGATCATGGTCTAAAATTCCCCAAAGTGTGAATTAATCATCCAAAACCCCGCCATTTGACGGACCGCTTTACTCTTGGAAATCAAGGGTAAAGAGATCCCGAATATGGCACCAAAAACATTAATTGTTTGTCCCGGCACTAGGTGTTAGGATTTCAAGTATATCCTACCACCGAAATGCCCGGAAATTTAAAAGATACAAAGATAAAGGGATGGTGAAATAAAGAGTCTAATCAAAACCGAACGAAGTCATATTACGTTTGCCATTTTTGGTATATCGTACGACGGAAATCGGGACATTTGTACATAATAAAAACCAACAAACTTAGGCTTAGCAAATAAAGAAAACATTAGGAAGGAGGTAACCGTTTTCTTAAACGGATGTCGTGGGGTGCCTAACACCTTCCCCACGCATAAGCAAACCCCCGAACCTATCTCTGGTTCAAGACCATTTAGTTGTAGATGTCTAAATAGGGTAAAATCTATTAGACATAGGTGCCCAATCACACCTTAAAATTTCCCATGATTGGTGGCGACTCCAAATTTGTGCTCACATGCACACACGTACACAAGTTCCCACACACACACAACTCGTATCTCGAAACGGAAAAGAGATAGAGGAACACACACAACACTCGCCAAATGGGGGTCGGTATCTAGGAAAATAAAAAGAACTAAAAAGAAATTTTCCGCCGGTGTCGACAACATATCATTTGAAATATGGAAATGGAAATATTACAATGATGGAATGATTATGATTGTGGCATGATATCTTGAAAGCATAAAATAAACATAGAAACCCGAAATTGTTCGATACAAAAATTCCCGAGCTATGGGTAGACTCAAAACCGAGTTACCCATAGCTGGGATACCGCTTACTCATTGCTACTTGAGACACGCTGTAGCAATGGCACGCAGGTCCATGTCTTGGCTTCTTCTCCCTGTTGGCAGTGGCGGGTCGGTGGTGTGGTGGTGGAATCCTCTTCTCCGGCGATGGTGTGGATGCTCAAACCTTCAACCATAGGGCCAGCATATTCTTCTTCAGCAGAGGTGATGGTGATGATGTCACTTGGTGGTGTTGTCTTGATTGGCTCTTCTCCTTCTTCGGCAATGGTGATGCTGTCTGGCTCTTTGGCTGGTGGCAGCGGCTTGGCTTTCTCTTCTTCCTCTCCCTCAGTCAGTGCTGGTAGGGACGACATGTCTGATTCTTCTTTGATCTCCACGATCACCTCACTTACTCCTGGGTCGGGGATGATGTAGGGCTCTTCATCTTTCTTCAAACCCAAGTATTCTAGAATCGAATGGGGATTGAAGCGGTATTGTTCCAAGAAGACTCTTGCCAAATCATCCCAGCCAGTAAGGTTCCTCAGCTGATAGAACCAGGCAGCTGCTTGTTTTGACAGGCTCTCGGGAAACACCGAGATCATCAAAAGCTCATTCTCCAAATGTAAGGCCATCTTCTCACCGTACTTTTGCAAATGGACCTCCGGATCCCCATTCTCGTAAAATATCTCAAATTCCGGTGTCACAAACCCAGGTGGCACTATCAAGCACGGGAATTGGAAGAATTTGGTGAAATCAACGTCTCTCCATTCATCAGTATCATCCTCCATGAAGTATCCCCAGTCAGCTCCTTCATCCTGTAGGTTATCGAGATCCATCTCATCTTCCACGATGTCATCCAAATTGATCTCCGCGTACCAGTCAAAATTGGATGGGTCATCTGGTTGATGGCTTTCTTTTGATGGTATTTCTTCTCTCCCCACTATCCCATTTTCCACCAGATCGGTGACTTTCTTCTTGAATTCCTCGCAGCATTCTAGGCTGTGCCCTCTAGCCCCTGAGTGATATTCACATGCATCCCCTGTTGATGGCCCTGGCGGTGCATCTAACGGGGTGATGTGTCTCTTTTTCTCCAAGGTGTAAAAGAGACGCCTCCACGCGATATGCTCCTCATTCCCTTCCTCTATCTCAACCATGTTTACACCTCCTTCTGGGTGATTGGGCAAAGGGTTGGTGGTGATGTTAGGTAGTCCTTCGAACTTCAGGACTCCGTGATCGATTAGGTCTTGAACCCGATGCTTCAGTTGGCCGCAATTTTCAACAGTGTGTCCCACTTCTCCAAAGTGGAAATCGCAGGTTGAATTTGGGTTGAAATCCCTTCTTTGCGGGCCGTTGTAAGGTCTCGGGACAACAGGTGAGATTAGGCTCTTCTCTATCAGGATGGGGTATAACTCCGTCAGGGGCATGGGCAGTGGCGTGAACTGTCTTAGCTCTTTTCTGGGCCATCTGTTGTCATTGGGCTGGTTTCCCACTGGCCTTGCTGGCACCTGGGGTGTCGGGACTGGAGCTGGGGCTTGAGTCGGAGCCGGCGCCTGAATAGGCCTAGGTTGTATCGGTTGCATGGTGAAAGTCGGGAGGACTTGCCTTGGTCTTCCGTTGTTTCTCCCTATCATTTGCACATCTCCTTCCTTCTTCTTTGTCGGAGCTTTCTTGGCGGCCTGCTCGGCTAATGCCATTAGAGCCGTCATGTCCACTATCTTCTTTGTTTTCAAGGCATCTTCAATCCTCTCAACCACCGGTATCAGATCGACAAAGAACTGCATTTGTAACCCTATCATCCGGTCGAAGTAGGGGTTCTTCAGTGTATCAACGAAGATTTTGATCATCTCTCTTTCGTCTAGTGGCGGGCGTGCTCGAGCCGCCTTCTCTCTCCACCTTTGGGCATACTCCCTGAAGGTTTCATTGCTCTTCTTCTCCATCCTTTGCAGATCGAACCGATCCGGTGCTATCTGGGAGTTGAACCCATATTGAGCTAGGAAGGTATCTGCCAGCTCCTTCCAATGAGAGATCTTCTTCAACTGTGAGTACCATTCGGTTGCATTCCCTGTCAGGGTATCTTGAAATGTCTGAATCAGCAACGGCTCATTGTCAGCGTAGGGTGCCATCTTTCGGCAGTACATTTGCAGATGGATCATGGGGTATCCTCTCCCGTTGTATTTTTCGAACTCCGGGGCCTTGAACTTGGGTGGCATCGTCATGTTGGGAAACCAAGACATGCTTGAGAAATCCGTGTTCCCGAAAGAGTTCAAACCTTGTATGAGTCCTGATCTTCTCTTCCAGGCTATCAATCTTGCTGTCTAACTGGGAGTCTTTCCCTTCTGGCTTTGGTGGCGTCGGCGGCCTTGGTGGAGTGGCGTTGGTGTTGGAATGCCCTTCCGGTTCTTCACTGGTATCCTTGTCATCTTCCTTCCTTTGGTTCTCATCATCCGTGCTTTCGCTTCGCTATTAGTTGCACAAAGCTGAGGAGTTCATCGAACTTTCGTTCAAGAGCGACCATCCGGATCTCTTGCTCGCTGGGTCCGGGTCCACTTGTCTCTCCAGCCATTTGATTGTGAATGCAAATACAACCTAGAGAGGTAAACAACGTCAAGTTAGACTTTGAATTCACAATTGAGTGCATGACCTTGGCTTACTTTTCGGGTAAACCATGGCTAAGTATGTATGCGTATGCATGGTATGCATGAATGCAATACGTATTGACAAATGGATGGATTTTCCATTGGGTTGCCTAAATTGGCGAGCCTTTCGGCTTATGGCTTTATTTTGAAATTTTGGGCGACCAACATCAATCAATATGAGGGTCGGGATGACACGAATAGACATCTATAGAGTTAAGAACTCGTGTATGTACACAGTGGTATTGTCAACGAAGAAATAGGCTTTCACACCATTGAAAATTTGACAAGCCTTTCGGCATTTGGTTCCATTTTGAAAGATTTTTGGGAACCAGTGTCGATAGGTGTGAAGGTCGTATTCTTGGTTGATGGACAGCACAACGGTTAAGTATCTAGATTCCTATGTAGAGTTGAGAGCTCTTTAGGGTTGACACATGTATGGACTTGTCAACGAAGAGATGGGCTTTCGCACTATCAAAATTTGACGAGCCTTTCGGCGTTCGGTTCTATTTTGAAAGATTTTTGAGAACCGATGTCAGTTAGTGCGAAGGTCATACTCTTGGTTGGACATGACGAGACTCTACACGACCTTATAGAGTTTGGAAACTCTTGGGGTTTACAGACGTACTAACGAAAAGATAGACTCTTGCATTATCAAAATCCGACGAGCCTTTCGGCGTGCGGTTCCATTTTTTTTGAAAATTTTTGGAGGGAACCGATGTCGGTAAATGCGAGGGTCGTACTTTTGGTTGAGGACGACATGACTCTATACACGATGTATCAACGAAAAGTTAGACTCTCACATTACTGAAAATTTGACGAGCCTTTCGGCGTTCGGTTCCATTTTTGAAAATTTTTGAGGGAACCGACGTCGGTTGATGTGAGGGTCGTACTTTTGGTTGGACATGACAAGACTATGTACATGACGGGTATGATCGTACTAACGAAAAGCTAGACTCTCACATTACTGAAAATTTGACGAGCCTTTCGGCGTTCGGTTCCATTTTGAAAATTTTTGGAGGGAACCGATGTCGGTTAATGTGAGGGTCGTACTTTTGGTTGAGGACGACACGACTTTATACATGATAATTACAATCGTATCAACGAAAAGATAGACTCTCACATTACTGAAAATTCGACGAGCCTTTCGGCGTTCGGTTCCATTTTTGAAAATTTTTGGAGGGAACCGATGTCGGTTAATGTGAGGGTCGTACTTTTGGTTGGGGTACGACAAGACTATGTACACGCGTATCAACGAAAAGATAGACTCTCACATTACTGAAATTCGACGAGCCTTTCGGCGTTCGGTTCCATTTTTGAAAGATTTTTGGAGGGAACCGATGTCGGTTAATGTGAGGGTCGTACTTTTGGTTGGATACGACACGACTCTATACATCCCATGTAGAGTTTGGAACTCTTTGGGTTTGAGTGGTTTGCAACGGGTATGGACAACGTGGTTATCCTATCCCTTTATCAAACAATGACATGCAAACAAAGGTTTAGATAGATAGAACCTGACTCGGCTCCAATTATTTTATCACCACCTGGAAAATAGCACAACGCTTTTCCCTTGACTCATTTTGAAAAGACACATCCTATTTTTGGGTATCCTATCTTAGGTTGGATGTTCACTCGGTTGGCTTTTACCAGAGCCCTCACAGGTAGTTTTCTACACTATAGCTTACTATATGCAACATGGTATGACACAGCTTGGAATTCTGTTTCCTAAAGGGGCCGATGATCATGCCCGTTTCATCCTCCCGAAGGAAGTCGAAAGGGTATTGGATCACCGGGGAAGCACTTGCACGCCCCCCTCGATCTCCACGGGTGTGAAGGGAGAAGGGTGGATTCTCGTGTTCCATGTCCTAGATATAAAAGGGTTCGTGGTGGAGCCTGTACTAGCCCAGCCCCACCTGAGTCCGGGTTCGACCCAAAAGTCCAATGAGTGTATATGTCATGATTTTGAAAGTAAAAAGGGAAAAGACTTTTTTGTACAAAGGCACAATATACAATATGTGTTGCATAAAATAAATCTCTATCCTATGTTCGCAGTTTATATACAAGAATATAGACATGCTAAAATCAAAACACTATACAAGATGAAATAAAGAATGAATCAAATAATGAATACCAACAAATATATACACACATGCTTAGCAAAGAAAACACCGAAAGACTATAGGCTTAAACCCTCTAAGTCCCCAGTGGAGTCGCCAAGCTGTCGACACCGGCGGAAAATCTTCTATTTCTTTTTATTTTATTTTATTTTCCTAGATACCGACCCCCATTTGGCGAGTGTTGTGTGTGTTCCTCTATCTCTTTTCCGTTTCGAGATACGAGTTGTGTGTGTGTGGGAACTTGTGTACGTGTGTGCGTGTGAGCACAAATTTGGAGTCGCCACCAATCATGGGAAATTTTAAGGTGTGATTGGGCACCTATGTCTAATAGATTTTATCCCTATTTAGACATCTACAACTAAATGGTCTTGAACCAGAGATAGGTTCGGGGGTTTGCTTATGCGTGGGGAAGGTGTTAGGCACCCCACGACATCCGTTTAAGAAAACGGTTACCTCCTTCCTAATGTTTTCTTTATTTGCTAAGCCTAAGTTTGTTGGTTTTTATTATGTACAAATGTCCCGAATTTCCGTCGTACGATATACCAAAAATGGCAAACGTAATATGACTTCGTTCGGTTTTGATTAGACTCTTTATTTCACCATCCCTTTTATCTTTGTATCTTTTAAATTTCCGGGCATTTCGGTGGTAGGATATACTTGAAATCCTAACACCTAGTGCCGGGACAAACAATTAATGTTTTTGGTGCCATATTCGGGATCTCTTTACCCTTGATTTCCAAGAGTAAAGCGGTCCGTCAAATGGCGGGGTTTTGGATGATTAATTCACACTTTGGGGAATTTTAGACCATGATCCTATGGGAGTTAGAACGTGTAGAACCCTTTACACGAAAGCACGTACCAGCCACGCCCCCGTGTAAAGGACTCATACCTTCGTTTCTAACGCCCACATTACCATGTTTACTCTTTTTAAAGTTTTCATGGCAAAGTGTATTTTAATCACATTTTTATATCAAAGCGATAAACAATCAAGCAAGTAATCAAGATAGTAAAATGGCAAAATATCCAAGCAAAATAGTCATGGCATAGTCGCAACACATATATCATGAAAATGATGAAGATGACAAATATGGGTCGGCATGAATATAATGCTTAATGCAAAGTGCAATTTATTATGAACACAAGAATTTTTAAGGAAAGGGTCAAGACCTCGTGGGGTCGGGATTCGATGCTATTGAAAGACTTACTCGGATCCCGACACCACCATAGGATTTACATGAATAAACAAAACAATCTAAAAAGAGGGTTTCAATGCCTTTTCGGGCTTACACGAAGGGTTGGTGCTATTGAAAGACTTATCCAAACCTTCGACGCCAAATAGGACTTAAATGAGAAAATCTATTTGAAAATGGGGTTTCAATGCCTTTTCGGGCTTACACGAAGGGTTGGTGCTATTGAAAGACTTATCCAAACCTTCGACGCCAAATAGGACTTAATGAGAAAAATCTATTTGAAAACGGGGTTTCAATGCCTTTTCGGGCTTACACGAAGGGTTGGTGCTATTGAAAGACTTATCCAAACCTTCGACGCCAAATAGGACTTATATGAGAAAATCTATTTGAAAATGGGGTTTCAATGCCTTTTCGGGCTTACACGAAGGGTTGGTGCTATTGAAAGACTTATCCAAACCTTCGACGCCAAATAGGACTTATATGAGAAAATCTATTTTGAAAAAGGGGGGTTTCAATGCCTTTTCGGGCTTACACGAAGGGTTGGTGCTATTGAAAGACTTATCCAAACCTTCGACGCCAAATAGGACTTATATGAGGAAAATCATTTGAAAACGGGTTTCAATGCCTTTTCGGGCTTACACGAAGGGTTGGTGCTATTGAAAGACTTATCCAAACCTTCGACGCCAAATAGGACTTAAATGAGAAAATCTATTTGAAAATGGGGTTTCAATGCCTTTTCGGGCTTACACGAAGGGTTGGTGCTATTGAAAGACTTATCCAAACCTTCGACGCCAAATAGGACTTAAATGAGGAAAATCATTTGAAAACGTTTAATGAAAATGGGTTTGCAATTTACGGGGTCCAACGCCTCATGGATTTACATGGGGTTTAGTGCTATTGAAAGACTTACCTAAAACCACCAATACCGTTTGGTATTTTCATGCCCAAATCAAAATAATGAAAAATGGACAATATTTACAACAACGTAGTAAATAATGAAAATAACGGGGTTTAAACAAAGGATTTTCGTGGGTCCAATTCCCTATGGAATTACATGGTGGATAATGCCTCTTTGAGGTCTTACATAGTCCACCACGACCAATCGGGATTATCACGCCCAAATCACAAAGGAAGAAAATGGGAAAACGACAATATTCACAATATAATATTTACAACGTAGTAAATGTAAATAAAGCATTGCGGAAATGACAATATTTAAAGCAATGGGGGATTTTTAATGGGTCCAATGCCTATGGAATTACGTGGTGGTTAATGCCTCTTTGAGGTCTTACATAGTCCACCACGACCAATCGGGATTATCACGCCCAAATCACAAAGGGAAAAAAATGGGAAAATGACAATATTCACAATATAATATTTACAACGTAGTAAATGTAAATAAAGCGATAAATGACAATTATTTAACACATGGGGATGTATTTTTCGGGTCAAATATCCTCGTAGGCTAACAAGGTTGTTACGGCCTCGTTAGAGGACTTACGCAACTGAGCCAAAGCTACTCAATATTTGCCGTACTAAAACACGAGGAAACCGGTGTATTTTTCGGGTCAAGACCTCGTGGGCTAACATGGTTGTCAACGGCCTTTGTTAGAGGACTTACGCGAGCCGCCAAAGCCACTCAATATTGCCGTACTAAAACACACCGGGGGAGGGGGGGGATAATCACAACAAATATTCACAAGTGCGTATAAAATGTAAATAAAATGTAAATAAAGCGATAAATGACTAGAAATGTAAAGAAAGCAATAAATGACAAGGAAATGTAAATAAAGCAATAAATGACAAGGAAATGTAAATAAAGCAATAAATGGACAAATAAAGAAACTAGTAAAGCATAAATGAAATAAATGAACTAAAGAATGTAAGAGAAAAAGAGAGAGAGAGAGAGAGAGAGGAGTGGGAAGATGAGGAGGAGGTTAGAGAGAGAAGCACCTAATAGGTGCTTCTCACTCTAAAAACCCCCCAAAATCCCTAAAGAAAAAGAGAGAGGAGAAAGAGCCTTAGAGAGAGAGAGAGATTACCTAGAGAGGAGTCTCTCTCTCTAAAACTACCCCAAAAACCCCCTCCTAAAACCCCCTAAACCCCTATTTTCTGCCTAAACTAAGCTCTAGAGAAGGCCTAGTGCCCGAGCAAAACTATGTGCAAATGAGGGGGGGGAGGGTCGGTTTTATAGAAAACCGTGCACGCCTCGCGCGCACCATCATGCGCGCGCGACGGTCCTGCGCGAGTTGTGGTACTGCCACGTGGCAGTCTTATCTTCCTTCCACGCCAGCCTGTCCTCGAATCCTCCTCGATTTCTCGTGCGCGTACCCTTTTTTATCCGATTTTCGGGGGCAGTTTTGGAGGTCTTCTGGAACTCAAAATGGGTCATGCGGCATATCGTCGGAAAGCTCTCGACGTCCTCTTTCCAACGATATAAAGTTTGCGCGAATCGGAGTTCGGACGAGGGAGTTATGGCTCCCGGAAGTCGGGGTATCGGAGCTGTTTTCGTGCACTCTTCCGGTGAAGATTCCGATCAAACGGGGGATGCTATTCGGCGAACCGAGAGTTCCACGACGTAGCCGGAGTCATTATCTTTCCAACGCACCCGGGCTCGCGGATCAACTTGTTGCGAGCAGGAAAGACTCTGCGCGCGAAGGCGGCTGTCCGGGAGAAAAAATGCGTTTTGCTCCCAGCGCGTTTTTTCTCAAATCTTGTCCCAGTTCGCGCGCATATTTGACCTAGCTCCCGATGTCGGATTTTGACGTTCTTGGTACCGTCGGAAAGCTTGCGCTGCCTATTTTTGCAAGGTTCCGGATTCGCGGGAATCCGAGCTTGGACTCGTGAGATATGGCCCCGCGAGCAGAGTCCACCGGGGTGTTTTTGGTCCGTTTGAGGGCAGTTTTCCGATCAGGATTCCGGCTGAGACCCCGATAAATTCTTGGCGATCCGAGAGTTCCACGTCGTGCATGGATGTGTCCTCTTTCCAATGTGCCCGGGCTCGCAGATCAACTTGTTGCGAGTCAGGAAGACTCTGTGCGCAAGCGTGGCAACGTCGGTGGGAAAATTCCGGAAATTTCAGCACAGCCTTATTTCGTCGGCCTGTTTTCACGCGCGTGGTAGACGTAGCTCCCGATGTCGGATTTCCGACGATCTTGGTATCGTCGGAAAGCTTACGCTACCTACTTTTTAACGGTACAGGCCTTGCACAGAGGCGAGCTTGGGTTCGCAAGATATGATCCTTGCGAACGGAGGCCGTCGGAATGTTCCTTATGCCAAGGGGTCAACTTCTTGACTGAGATTCCGGCTTGACCGGAGGAGCTCTTGACGATCCGAAAGTTGCGTGTGGTAGCTGAAGTGAACCTCTTGCCTAAGGGTCTTGGCTCGCGGACCAAGTTGCAGCGGGTCGGAGAGAATCTTTGCGCAAACGTTGCCTCCCAAATAGGCTGTTTTGTCAACAATACTTACCAAAAATTTGGCTAAGTATCGGACCGTTTTTTCGCAGTTTTGGCCACAACTCTCTCGTTTCTCGTCCGTTTTCGACCCGTAAAGTACGGAATCGAAGCTCTTGATATTCTCTCTATACCTTGGTCAAGGGGTGGTCAGTTCGATACGGTTTTTGGTCTGGTCAATGGTCCGGTCAAACCTTGGTCAAACTTGGTCAACCTTGGTCAAACTTGGTCGGATTTGGTCAAAGCTCTCCAAACTCTTGGAAATGTACCCCGGACTTCATTTCAAGGGTTTCTGGGCAAGGCGGACCCTAGTCGGGCTGGAAACAGCTCGGTCAAACCTCGGTCAAACTTCGGTCAACCCTAGTCAAACTTGGTCAACCCTAGTCAAACTTGGGAAATGGGAAATGTGTCTCGGACCTTCTTCTTGGGAGTATTTGATGCGGAGAGCCCTCGTCGGATCAGACCGGCTTGGTTCGGGCTGTCTCGTTTTGCGCGCCGACACTCGAGAAAATCCCGGGGGTAAAAATGGGGTTATGACAACTGCCCATAAATTTTTACCCCTCGGGACTATTCTCGGAGTGGGAAGGTGAGGATTCTCCATAGAGAAGTAGAAGCCTTATTCCATTGTTATTTTGGGTTTTTATTAAGGAAACCCTCTTGTTGGGCTATTTGGCTATTATTACTGCTGCTGTTCACTTGACTTGGGCCTTGACAGATTTGGTTCTTATTTCTTTAAAGAAGGTGCCTCATTAGCCCTTAGGCCTACAATTGGGCCTTTGGTTGAATTTTGGGTTCAACTCTCTTACCCTCTAAAGTTTAGTTCACGTTCTAACCAATCTCATTGCGGCATGTGACATAGCACAAAACCCCCCTCACAAATAGAAGAACACCAAGTGAACCACGTCATCTATCCACCATTCTAATAATTAAACGTCATGTATGTTAATTTAATGACTCATTAATAATCACATAACCAACAAATAAGGAAAAAGACCAGAAAGCCTCATATTCTTCCTTCTAAGATTTAGTTGGTTGATTAAATTTGAGAAGATATTAAAATGAAATTAAGATGGCTTTGATGCCCGTGTTAAGTGTTGTATGAAAGTTTTTGATTCAATGCAAAGTCAACTTTTCCACATAAAGCGTGCTTTGAGTGGCCTATCAAATTAGGTCTTTTTTAAAGAGAACCTTCCTTCTTTTCATGTTCCATGTAGTGCTAGTAGGTGCTGTTTGTAAATAAGAATATACCATCAACATATATGTTTCATGTTCAATATAACAATTAAAAAATTTCAGGCTTTGTTTCTTATGGGTACCAGTAACTGTGAGTCCGTGACAAAACTTACGTGATTATTGACTAATAAACTGCAAGTTGATGTTTCATTAATTAAGTTAGTGAATATGCAATTTAAATCTTCTTCATTCCCATAAAATTTGTCATAGATTAATAGCAATGGGAACTGGGAAGCTAAGCAGTGCTGACCATAAAGTTGTGACGAACCAAAAAGTTGCACGGACAAAAGTTACCAGCTTCATCAATCCTTCCAAAAATTGCGGTATTGAGCTTGCAAAAGTGCGTCTTAGTAAAAATTTTCTACTCTACAAGAAATTATTCATTTCTATACAAAGATTTTCTTAGAACCTATATAACAGACACCCATAACAGTGTTCCACCTCTTGAAGCATATAAGATCCAAAATTAAGTATGTTTATTACGCACATTTAGTAAGGAGCTGATTGATTGGAGAATAATTGCTCTGATCTTGCCGCATATCTCTCTCTCTCTCTCTCTCTCTTTATTTTTAACTAGTCGTGGACCCACGCGATGCGTGGAATATGTTGCATCATTGTGTTGTATTTACCGATTGCAATCCACATTTAAACTGCTCAATAGGTGGATAAACCATTACAGAATTTACCGATTACAAAAACCCTTTTTAAATAAAAGAACATAAAAAGTGATTAATAGGTGGTTGATTCCAAGCAATGGGTCTAATATTCGAAAAAGTTTAGTTCATGCCATGACTTCCTCAAAGGTCATGACTTAGGAAGTCATTATAGAGCAATCTTAAACATAATCTTCTACATGCCACAATTTTGCAGATGCAATGCCTGTGAAGATCCCAGGTGAGTATGTTCAACCATTCACATTCAAAGCAACTAAACTACAAATAATCTAATCCTAGTTGAGATAGTGTAAATTTTCAAACCACAATTTCTTCACACATTTTTCTTATTCTAACTTTCAGCCATACCAACATGGCTATCAACAAAAGTGAGACAAAAATTCTGCAGCTACACCAATAAATTTTTGAACCTTAACGTTCATGCTCATAAATATTGAGAGTTTATTATAAAATAAATAAATATTGAGAGTTTAAAAGTTATTATGTAAAATCTTATTCCTTTTGGAAATTTTTGTCCAACTAATAAGAGCTCCAGTCCCCCAACGAAAATCAAGAAATATATAAGCAAACATCTCCAAAACAGCTAAAAATATATGAAATTGGCGGCACCTATCTGATTTCTACCTACAAACCTTATTAGTATTTGGATAAGTACCTACAAACCTTATATGTGAAAGTAATTGCCATCTAACAAAGCTATTAGTCCATCCATTGACGCATATCTAACCATCTACAATCAATTTCAAGGTTATTACTAAAAGGAAACCACTAATTTAAATTCAAAGACAAAAATTAGAACCAAATGCACATCATAAGAAAAGGGCATGAACATATCTTATCATGCAAATATTATCACATCTCATCTTACCAATTGGTCCTCTGCTGGTCATACACATCTTTTTAGTAAATAGTAAATTATGTTAGAAGAGCTTAACAGGTGATAAAAAGAAAGATGAGCCAAAGAAGTAAAATGATAAAAAGAAAGAGCCTCCTAAGGATTATATGGCTAAACCATATGAAGGCTTAACAGATAGGCTATAATCCTTACATGACACATCATTATGTTAGAAGCACAGAAGACTATCCTAATAGAAAGGAAAATATAAGAATTAGGAAGAAGAAACTTAGCCAACTTGAACTCAAGAAGAAAGAAAAGAAAAGGAGTGGATTATATAGCTGATGAAAAACACGATCATACTAAAATGAACATTCAAAGGGGTATTAAAATATATCAATACACAAAATTCTATTATGCTCTATTCACAGTGGAAGTGCCTCATTCTGGTAGGTGTAGTAATTACAGAAGCAATATCAGTCCCATACAAGCTCAAATATTGAAGCAAAGCACAAAACCAGATGTGTGTTCTTCCTGAACTTTCACTGAACCAAATTAGGCGGCATATAAAACATATCCTAAGTTGAAGATTATATAGAACCTTATAAAAAAAAAAAAAATTGAACCTTTATATAAGTTGAAGATTATATAAAACATATCCTAAGGTTCCTGATTGAGTTTCCCATAAAAGGCACTGAATTCAACACTGAATTGGAAGTAAATTTAAAAGAACTATGGTATTGTCCTAGAAAAAAATCTTTACCAGATCTTCTCAGATGCCCATCGTCATCACAGGAACCATTAGCTACTTCAGAGGAGTGTTGGACAGCCATGTTTATTCAACTCAAAAGAAGGCCATGAATGCTCTTGGTAGACCATCCTTTTAGATAATATATCAAACACATCAAAGGCATGCCAAGGGTGCACCTCAAACCAAAGAGAAGGGAAGCAAACCAAATGAGCCACAAACAATCACAAATCCACGGCAAAAGAAAAATCACAGATCCACCGGAAAGAAAAAACCAAATCAGGGAAAAAAGTATAGAAGAAACTCACATTAGGGAGTTGGTTTCGGCGGACGGGCAGCCAAAGGAGATGGACATGACAAAAAGAACAGGAATCACACTTGGGAAAGCAGTTCCATTGAAGGCCATACCGATCAATCAGTGGTTTGGTGGAGGGAGAGAAATTGAAAATTTATATTAAAAAGAGAGAGAGCGAGAGAACTAAAGGGTCTGGAGGAGTTAGGTTTGAAGAAGAGAAAAGGTAGGGTCAGACACTCTTGTAACAGCCAAATCCAAGGAGAGGCTCAATAAATGTCTGCTGATACGATTTCACTCCAAACTGTAACCACCATTTGTGCTTGTTCAGGTTCAGCTGGTTATGGTTGAATGAAGGAAGGAGAATGGTTGTAAAGAGTCGATACGTTTTGGTGAAAAAGTGAAAAGTCAGAATTTTCTTACGTTTTGGTTGGGAAAATTCATAAATGTAACAACTTAGAAGTTCTATCAAAGAAGAAAAAAAACAACTTAGAAGTTGGAACGTGGGGTACAATTTAAAAGCCCAACAAAATAAAAAGGAAAGTGGGCCGGATCATAAAAGCCCAACAAAATAAAAAGAAAAGTGGGGCATGAGATTTGGAATGATGTGGGAATAGGTAAATCTGATGTGGCAAGTTTGGGGGAAGACAAAAAAAAATCTCTCAGCTTCACCTATTAGTTTATATAATAGACGAATAATAGATTTCATCAATCAAAATACAATCTTACCATAACTCTTATATTTTTTATTACCATACAATAGAAGAATTCCTAACTATACAAGCTTTGCACCTACCATGAGTTCACCCTAGGCCTTTTATAAGAGAAGTCATTGTAGGTTAGGAAGCTATTAGTATGTTCCCGCGTGATGTGACAATAAATATATTTGAAATTGGTTCAACAATATAATAAATAAATATTTGATTTTTTATTTTGTAATTGGTGACACATCACCCTTAATATCACTTTTTCCATGATGCTATTATTTTTGTGTTCTCAACCATTAAAAAGCAAAAACAACCCCTTAGAATGACTTATATATTTCAATCCTTGCACTGGTTCTATACTCATATAACATTT
Organism: Fagus sylvatica; assembly: GCA_907173295.1. Taxonomy (NCBI): domain Eukaryota; kingdom Viridiplantae; phylum Streptophyta; class Magnoliopsida; order Fagales; family Fagaceae; genus Fagus; species Fagus sylvatica. The sequence continues at coordinate 23,846,340 of OU015768.1, forward strand.
GATACACTGTAATATATCTTATAATATAAAAGCTATTTCTAATGAATAACTATTCAATTGTTTAGTTTCATTTTTGTTATAGAGAATAACTATTCCTTATAATAGTTGTTCTTTGAAATAAGGATAACTACTCCTTTTTAAAAGGTGTGTAATAACTATTTCTTAACCTAGGTAATAGCTTTTAGAAAATAGGCAAAACTTCAAGGTTTAATTACACTTTTGGTCCTCAACCTATGCCTTTTGTATCAAAATGGTTCTTGACGTTTCAAATGTGTCATTTTAATCCTTACCTTCATCATTATGTCATTTTGGTCCTTGTCATTAAATGGTGGATGAAAAATGCTGACATGACTAACATACTTATTAAAATATTAATAAATATTGTGCTATGCCAACTTAGAATTTTTTTTTTTTTCTAAATTCACTTCATGTGTGTGTGGCACTTGAGGTAAAATTGGATCAAATTAACTTGTTGTCGACACCGGCGGAAAAATTATCATTTATAAATATTCTTTTTATTTATTTTTATTTTTCCTTGATCCCGACCCCCATTTGGCGAGTGTTGTGTGTGATCTCTATCTCTTTTCCGTTTCGAGATACGAGTTGTGTGTGTGTGGGAACTTGTGTACGTGTGTGCGTGTGAGCACAAATTTGGAGTCGCCACCAATCATGGGAAATTTTAAGGTGTGATTGGGCACCTATGTCTAATAGATTTTATCTATTTAGACATCTAAAACTAAATGGTCTTGAACCAGAGATAGGTTCGGGGGTTTGCTTATGCGTGGGGAAGGTGTTAGGCACCCCACGACATCCGTTTAAGAAAACGGTTACCTCCTTCCTAATGTTTTCTTTTATTTGCTAAGCCTAAGTTTGTTGGTTTTTATTATGTACAAATGTCCCGAATTTCCGTCGTACGATATACCAAAAATGGCAAACGTAATATGACTTCATTCGGTTTTGATTAGACTCTTTATTTCACCATCCCTTTTATCTTTGTATCTTTTAAATTTCCGGGCATTTCGGTGGTAGGATATACTTGAAATCCTAACACCTAAGATAAGAGCACCGCGGCCGTGTGTCATAACCCCATTTTTACCCCCGGGATTTTCTCGAGTGTCGGCGCGCAAAACGAGACAGCCCGAACCAAGCCGGTCTGATCCGACGAGGGCTCTCCGCATCAAATACTCCCAAGAAGAAGGTCCGAGACACATTTCCCAAGGTTTGACCAAGTTTGACTAGGGTTGACCGAAGTTTGACCGAGGTTTGACCGAGCTGTTTCCAGCCCGACTAGGGTCCGCCTTGCCCAGAAACCCTTGAAATGAAGTCCGGGGTACACTTCCAAGAGTTTGGAGAGCTTTGACCAAATCCGACCAAGTTTGACCAAGGTTGACCAAGTTTGACCAAGGTTTGACCGGACTATTGACCCTTGAGACCAAAAACTGGACCAAGTTTGACCAAGGTTGACCAAGTTTGACTGACCACCATTGACCAGACCAAAAACTGTTGACTGACACCCCTTGACCAAGGTATAGAGAATATCAAGAGCTTCGATTCCGTACTTTACGGGTCGAAAACGGACGAGAAACGAGAGAGTTGTGGCCAAAACTGCGAAAAAACGGTCCGATACTTAGCCAAATTTTTGGTAAGTATTGTTGACAAAACAGCCTATTTGGGAGGCAACGTTTGCGCAAAGATTCTCTCCGACCCGCTGCAACTTGGTCCGCGAGCCAAGACCCTTAGGCAAGAGGTTCACTTCAGCTACCACACGCAACTTTCGGATCGTCAAGAGCTCCTCCGGTCAAGCCGGAATCTCAGTCCAAAAGTTGACCCCTTGGCATAAGGAACATTCCGACGGCCTCCGTTCGCAGGATCATATCTCGCGAACCCAAGCTCGCCTCTGTGCAAGGCCTGTACCGTTAAAAAGTAGGTATCGTAAGCTTTCCGACGATACCAAGATCGTCGGAATCCGACATCGGGAGCTACGTCTACCACGCGCGTGAAAACAGGCCGACGAAATAAGGCTGTGCTGAAATTTCCGGAATTTTCCCACCGACGTTGCCGCGCTTGCGCACAGAGTCTTCCTGACTCGCAACAAGTTGATCTGCGAGCCCGGGCACATTGGAAAGAGGACACATCCATGCACGACGTGGAACTCTCGGATCGCCAAGAATTTATCGGGGTCAGCCGGAATCCTGATCGGAAAACTGCCCTCAAACGGACCAAAAACACCCCGGTGGACTCTGCTCGCGGGGCCATATCTCACGAGTCCAAGCTCGGATTCCCGCGAATCCGGAACCTTGCAAAAATAGGCAGCGCAAGCTTTCCGACGGTACCAAGAACGTCAAAATCCGACATCGGGAGCTAGGTCAAATATGCGCGCGAACTGGGACAAGATTTGAGAAAAAACGCGCTGGGAGCAAAACGCATTTTTTCTCCCGGACAGCCGCCTTCGCGCGCAGAGTCTTTCCTGCTCGCAACAAGTTGATCCGCGAGCCCGGGTGCGTTGGAAAGATAATGACTCCGGCTACGTCGTGGAACTCTCGGTTCGCCGAAAGCATCCCCCGTTTGATCGGAATCTTCGCCGGAAGAGTGCACGAAAACAGCTCCGATACCCCGACTTCCGGGAGCCATAACTCCCTCGTCCGAACTCCGATTCGTGCAAACTTTATATCGTTGGAAAGAGGACGTCGAGAGCTTTCCGACGATATGCCGCATGACCCAGTTTGAGTTCCAGAAGACCTCCAAAACTGCCCCCGAAAATCGGATAAAAAAGGGTACGCGCACGGAAATCGAGGAGGATTCGAGGGGCTGCTGGCGTGGAAGGATAAGACTGCCACGTGGCAGTACCACAACTCGCGCAGGACCGTCATGCGCCGCGCATGATGGTGATGCGCGAGGCGTGCACGGTTTTCTATAAAACCGACCCTCCCCCCCCTCATTTGCACATAGTTTTTGCTCGGGCACTAGGCCTTCTAGAGCTTAGTTTAGGCAGAAAATAGGGGTTTAGGGGGTTTTAGGAGGGGGTTTTTGGGGTAGTTTTAGAGAGAGAGACTCCTCTCTAGGTAATCTCTCTCTCTCTCTAGGCTCTTTCTCCCTCTTCTTTTTCTTTAGGGATTTTGGGGGGTTTTTAGAGTGAGAAGCACCTATTAGGTGCTTCTCTCTCTAACCTCCCCTCATCTTCCCACTCCTCTCTCTCTCTCTCTCTCTTTCTCTTACATTCTTTAGTTCATTTATTTCATTCATGCTTTACTAGTTTCTTATTTGTCCATTTATTGCTTTATTTACATTTCCTTGTCATTTATTGCTTTATTTACATTTCCTTGTCATTTATTGCTTTATTTACATTTCTAGTCATTTATCGCTTTCTTTACATTTCTAGTCATTTATCGCTTTCTTTACATTTCTAGTCATTTATCGCTTTATTTACATTTTATACGCACTTGTGAATATTTGTTGTGATTATCCCCCCCCTCCCCCGGTGTGTTTTAGTACGGCAATATTGAGTGGCTTTGGCGGCTCGCGTAAGTCCTCTAACAAAGGCCGTTGACAACCATGTTAGCCCACGAGGTCTTGACCCGAAAAATACACCGGTTTCCTCGTGTTTTAGTACGGCAAATATTGAGTAGCTTTGGCTCAGTTGCGTAAGTCCTCTAACGAGGCCGTAACAACCTTGTTAGCCTACGAGATATTTGACCCGAAAAATACATCCCCATGTGTTTAAATATTGTCATTTATCGCTTTATTTACATTTACTACGTTGTAAATATTATATTGTGGATATTGTCGTTTTCCCATTTTTCTTCCCTTGTGATTTGGGCGTGATAATCCCGATTGGTCGTGGTGGACTATGTAAGACCTCAAAGAGGCATTATCCACCATGTAATTCCATAGGAATTGGACCCACGAAAATCCTTTGTTTAAACCCCGTTATTTTCATTATTTACTACGTTGTTGTAAATATTGTCCATTTTTCATTATTTTGATTTGGGCATGAAAATACCGAACGGTATTGGCGGTTTTAGGTAAGTCTTTCAATAGCACTAAACCCCATGTAAATCCATGAGGCGTTGGACCCGTAAATTGCAAAACCCATTTTCAAATAGATTTTCTCATATAAGTCCTATTTGGCGTCGAAGGTTTGGATAAGTCTTTCAATAGCACCAACCCTTCGTGTAAGCCCGAAAAGGCATTGAAACCCCGTTTTCAAATAGATTTTCACCATATTAAGTCCTATTTGGCGTCGAAGGTTTGGATAAGTCTTTCAATAGCACCAACCCTTCGTGTAAGCCCGAAAAGGCATTGAAACCCCATTTTCAAATAGATTTTCTCATATTAAGTCCTATTTGGCGTCGAAGGTTTGGATAAGTCTTTCAATAGCACCAACCCTTCGTGTAAGCCCGAAAAGGCATTGAAACCCCGTTTTCAAATAGATTTTCTCATTTAAGTCCTATTTGGCGTCGGAGGTTTGGATAAGTCTTTCAATAGCACCTACCCTCCGTGTAAGCCCGAAAAGGCATTGAAAACCCTTTTTTAGATTGTTTTGTTTATTCATGTAAATCCTATGGTGGTGTCGGGATCCGAGTAAGTCTTTCAATAGCATCGAATCCCGACCCCACGAGGTCTTGACCCTTTACCTTAAAAATTCTCATGAAATTGCACCTTTGTCATTTCAAATAAATGTTGCATTTATGTCATTTCATACTTATGTGTTGATGTACTGCTAACATACCATGATCATCCCATTTTGTCATACTTGTGATTACTTGTTTGAGTGTTTATTCGCTTTGATATAAAAATGTGATTAAAATACACTTTGCCATGAAAACTTTAAAAAGAGTAAACATGGTAATGTGGGCGTTAGAAACGAAGGTATGAGTCCTTTACACGGGGGCGTGGCTGGTACGTGCTTTCGTGTAAGGGATTCTACACGTTCTAACTCCCATAGGATCATGGTCTAAAATTCCCCAAAGTGTGAATTAATCATCCAAAACCCCGCCATTTGACGGACCGCTTTACTCTTGGAAATCAAGGGTAAAGAGATCCCGAATATGGCACCAAAAACATTAATTGTTTGTCCCGGCACTAGGTGTTAGGATTTCAAGTATATCCTACCACCGAAATGCCCGGAAATTTAAAAGATACAAAGATAAAAGGGATGGTGAAATAAAGAGTCTAATCAAAACCGAACGAAGTCATATTACGTTTGCCATTTTTGGTATATCGTACGACGGAAATCGGGACATTTGTACATAATAAAAACCAACAAACTTAGGCTTAGCAAATAAAGAAAACATTAGGAAGGAGGTAACCGTTTTCTTAAACGGATGTCGTGGGGTGCCTAACACCTTCCCCACGCATAAGCAAACCCCCGAACCTATCTCTGGTTCAAGACCATTTAGTTGTAGATGTCTAAATAGGGTAAAATCTATTAGACATAGGTGCCCAATCACACCTTAAAATTTCCCATGATTGGTGGCGACTCCAAATTTGTGCTCACACGCACACACGTACACAAGTTCCCACACACACACAACTCGTATCTCGAAACGGAAAAGAGATAGAGGAACACACACAACACTCGCCAAATGGGGGTCGGTATCTAGGAAAATAAATAAGAAAAAGAGAAAATTCTTATAGAAGATTTTCCGCCGGTGTCGACAGACACCCGGGGAGACCGCCCTAGCCCTTTCTCCCCAATCATTTGGATGAATTTCCAAACCGGGTCTGATTACCCAATTGAGATTTGACAAAGTGTCAAATCCCAATTTTTCCTTGACCGTTTGGATGAACTTCCAAACCAAGTCTGACCACCTAATTGAGATTTGTGTAATTCCAAACCCCAAATTACCCCCGACGTGTTTGGATTCAGGATTCCAAACCGTTGGACCACCCAATTTGAGATTTGGGTAGTCCCCAAGCCAAATTACCCTCCGACGCGTTTGGATTCAGGATTCCAAACCGTTGGACCATCCGATTTGAGATTTGGGTAGTCCCTAAGCCAAATTACCCCCCGACGCGTTTGGATTCAGGATTCCAAACCGTTGGACCACCCGATTTGAGATTTGGGTAGTCCCCAAGCCAAATTAGCCCCCAACGTGTTTGGATTCAGGATTCCAAACCGTTGGACCATCCGATTTGAGATTTGGGTAGTCCCCAAGCCAAATTACCCCCCGACGTGTTTGGATTCAAGATTCAAAACCGTTGGATGACCTGATGTCGACACCGGCGGAAAATTTCTATTTATTTTTCTTTTTATTTTCCTTGATCCCGACCCCCATTTGGCGAGTGTTGTGTGTGACCTCTATCTCTTTTCCGTTTCGAGATATGAGTTGTGTGTGTGTGTGTGTGTGGGAACATGTGTATGTGTGTGCATGTGAGCACGATTTGGAGTCGCCACCAATCATGGGAAATTTAAGGTGTGATTGGGCACCTATGTCTAATAGATTTTATCTTATTTAGACATCTAAAACTAAATGGTCTTGAACCAGAGATGGGTTCAGGGGTTTGCTTATGCGTGGGGAAGGTGTTAGGCACCCCACGACATCCGTTTAAGAAAACGGTTACCTCCCTTCTAGTGTTCCCTTTATTTGCTAAGCCTAGGGTTTGTTGGTTTTAATTATGAACAAATGTCCCAAATTTGGTCGAGCAATATACCAAGAATGGCAAATGCTATTTGACCTCATTTGGTTTTGATTAAACTCTTTATTTCACCTTCCCTCATCTTTGTATCTTTTAAATTTCCGGGCATTTCGGTGATAGGATATACTTGAAATCCTAACACCTATTGCCGGGACAAACAATTAATGTTTTTGGTGCCATATTCGGGATCTCTTTACCCTTGATTTCCAAGGATAAAGCGGTCCGTCAAATGGCGGGGTTTTAAATGATTAATTCACACTTTGGGGAATTTTAGACCATGATTCTATGGGAGTTAGAACGTGTAGAATCCCTTACACGAAAGCACGTACCAGCCACGCCCCCATGTAAAGGACTCATACCATGGTATCCAAAAGCCAAGGCGAGCCGTAGCCCTTGGTTTGCACCAACTTCGTTTCTAACGCCCACATTACCATGTTTACTCTTTTTAAAGTTTTCATGGCAAAGTGTATTTTAATCACATTTTATATCAAAGCGATAAACAAGCAAGCAAGTAATCATTGCATGTTCGCAGCACATAAATTACTAAAAATGAATCTAACAAGTACGGGATGATCATGGCATGTTCGCAGCACATTAATCATAGAAAGAAATGAATGGGTAATCATGGTATGTTCGCAGCACATAAATTACTAAAAATGACAAATATGGAATGATCATGGCATGTTCGCAGCACATTAATCATAAATAGAGAAAAATCATTTTTGAAGGGAGTTTCAATGCCTTTTCGGGCTTACACGAAGGGCTAGTGCTATTGAAAGACTTACCTAAACCTTCGATGCCAAAAGAGACTTATATGTGTAAAAATCATTTTGAAAGTGTTTTCAATGCCTTTTCGGGCTTACATAAAAAGGTTGGAGCTATTGAAAGACTTATCCAAACTTTTAATGCCAAATAGGACTTATATGATGAAAATCATTTTGAAAATATGTTTGCAATTTACGGGTCCAACGCCTATGGATTTATATGGGGTTTAGTGCTATTGAAAGGCTTATCTAAAACCACCAATACCGTTCGGTATTTTCATGCCCAAATCAAAATAATGAAAAATGGACAATAATCACAACGATATCGTAAATGACAAAAATAACGGGGTTTAAAATAAAGGATTTTCGTGGGTCCAACTCCTATGGGATTACGTGGTGGTTAATGCCTCTTTGAGGTCTTACATAGTCCACCACGACCAATCGGGTTTATCACGCCCAAATCACAATAATGAAATATGAACAATATTTACAACAACGTATTAAATAATGTAAATAACCGGGTTTGAAAAAAGAGTGTTTTTGTGGGTCCAATGCCGTATGGATTTACATGGGGTTTAGTGCTATTGAAAAACTTACCTAAAACCGCCAATACCGTTCGGTATTTTCGTGCCCAAATCGAAATAATGATGGATAAATCATATTTACAACGTAGTAAAATGATGAAATAATGGCAATAAATTTAGAGCATAATGGGAAGCAATAAATTAATGGAATTTACAACAAGGGAATTTCATGGGTCTAATGTCTATGGGATTACGTGATGGTTAATGCCTCTTTAAGGTCTTACATAGCCCACCACGACCAATCGGGATTATCACGCCCAAATCGCAAAGAGAAAGGGAGAAAATGACAATATTTACAAATACGGAATAAATGTAAATAAAGCGGTAAATGACGTTATTTAACAATGGAGATTTTTAATGGGTCCAATGCCTATGGGATTACGTGATGGTTAACGCCTCTTTGAGGTCTTACATAGCCCACCACGACCAATCGGGATTATCACGCCCAAATCACAAAGGGGAAAAATAGGGGATATTCACAATATAATATTCACAATGTAGTAAATGTAAATAAAGCAATAAATGACAATATTTAACATAGGGGAGTGTATTTTTCGGGTCAAATACCTCGTAGGCTAACATGGTTGTTACGGCCTCGTTAGAGGTCTTACGCAACTGAGCCAAAGCTACTCAATATTTGCCGTACTAAAACACACGGGGAAGGGGATAATCACAACAAATATTCACAAGTACGTAGTAAATGTAAATAAAGCAATAAATGACAATATTTAACATGGGGGAGTGTATTTTTCGGGTCAAGCACCTCGTGGGCTAACATGGTTGTCACGGCCTCGTTAGAGGTCTTACGCGAGCCGCCAAAGCCACTCAATATTGCCGTACTAAAACACACCGGGGGAAGGGGATAATCACAACAAATATTCACAAGTACGTAGTAAATGTAAATAAAGCGATAAATGACATTATTTAGACATGGATAAAGCAATAAATAGACTAGAAAGCATAAATAAAGCAATAAATAGACAATAAATAAACTAGGAAAGCATAAATGAACTAAAATGAACTAAAAAACGTAAAATAGAACGTAAATGAACTAATAACACATAAACTAAAGTGGATCATTGTGAATCCCTTCCCATTTTGGGATCATCACTAGTCACTTCCACTAAGAAAAGGAAAAAAGAAGAGAGAGAAAAGAGGAGAGAGAAGGAGTTTAGAGAGAGAAAGAGCTTAGAGAGAGAGAGAATACCTAGAGAGGAGTCTCTCTCTCTAAAAACTACCCAAAAACCCTTTCCTAAACCCCCTAAACCCCTATTTTCTGCCTATTCTACGCTCTAGAAGGCCTAGTGCCCGAGCAAAATCGTGTACAAATGAGGGGGGGGAGGGGTCTTATTTATAGAAGGGCGTGCACGCCGGGCGCGCTGATGGTGGCGCGCCTCGCGTGCGCCTGCCACGTGGCATTCTTATCCATCCACGCCAGCAGCTCCTCGAATCTTCCTCGGTTTCCGTGCGCGTATCCTTTTTTGACCCGATTTTCGAGGGCAGTTTTGGAGGTCTTCCGGAACTCAAAATGGGTCATGCAGCATATCTTCGGAAAGCTCTCGACGTCCTCTTTCCAACGGTATAAAGTTTGTGCAAATCGGAGTTCGGACGAGAGAGTTATGGCTCCCGGAAGTCGGGGTGTTGGAGCTGTTTTTGTGCACTTTTCCGATGAAGATTCCGGTCAAACGGGGGATGCTATCGGCGAACCGAGAGTTCCACGTCGTAGCTGGAGTCGTTATCTTTCCAACGCACCCGGGCTCGCGGATCAACTTGTTGCGAGCAGGAAAGACTCTGCGCGCGAAGGCGGCTGTCCGGGAGGAAAAAATGCGTTTTACTCCCAGCGCGTTTTTTCTCAAATCTTGTCCCAGTTCGCGCGCGTTTTTGACCTAGCTCCCGATGTCGGATTTCGACGTTCTTGGTACCGTCGGAAAGCTTGCGCTGCCTACTTTTGCAAGGTTCCAGATTTGCGGAAATCCGAGCTTGGGCTAGCGAGATATGGTCCCGCGAACGGAGGCCACCGGAGTGTTTTTGGTCCGTTTGAGGACAGTTTTCCGATCGGAATTCCGGCTAGACCCGGTAAATTCTTGGCGATCCGAGAGTTCCTTGTCGTGCATGAATGTGTCTTCTTTCCAACGTGCCTGGGCTCGCGGATCAACTTGTTGCGAGTCAGGAAGACTCTGCGCGCAAGCGTGGCAACGTCGGTGGGAAAATTCCGGAACTTTCAGCAAAACCTTATTTCGTCGGCCTGTTTTCACGCGCGTGGTAGACGTAGCTCCCGATGTCGGATTTCGACGATCTTGGTATCGTCGGAAAGCTTATGCTACCTATTTTCCAAAGGTACAGGCCTTGCACAGAGGCGAGCTTGGGTTCGCAAGATATGATCCTGCGAACGGAGGCCGTGGGAATGTTCCTTATGCCAAGGGGTCATCTTCTGATTGAGATTCCGGCTTGACCGGAGGAGCTTTTGACGATCCGAAAGTTGCGTACGGTAGCTGAAGTGAACCTTTTGCCTAAGGGTCTTGGCTCGCTGACCAAGTTGCAGCGGGTTGGAGAGAGCCTTTGCGCAAACGTTGCCTCCCAAATAGGCTGTTTTGTCAACAATACTTAGCAAAATTTGGCTAGGTGTTGGACCGTTTTTTCGCAGTTTTGAACATAACTCCCTCGTTTCTCGTCCGTTTTTGGCCCGTAAATGTTGAATCGAAGCTCTCATCATGCTCTTCAGAATGGTCAGGGAGTGGTCAGTTCGATTCAGCTTTCGGTCTAGTCAACGGTCCGGTTAAACCTTGGTCAAACTTGGTCGAATTCGGTCAAAGCCCTCCAAACTCTGGGAAATGTGTCCCGGACCACATTTTGAGGGTTTCTAGGCGTGGCGGACCCTAGTCGTGTTGGAAATGGCTCGGTCAAACCTTGGTCAACCCTGGTCAAACCTGGTCAACCCTAGTCAAACTTGGTCAAACTTCTCCGAACTCTGGGAAATGTATCCTGGGTCGCGTTTCGAGGGTTTTCGGGCATAGTGGGCCCCCGTCGGGTCAGAAACGACTTGGTCAACCCTTGGTCAAACTTGGTCAACCCTGGTCAACCTGGTCAACCCTAGTCAAACTTGGTCAAACTTTGGGAAATGTGTCCCGGACCTTCTTCTTGGGGTTATTTGATGTGGCGAGCCCTCGTCAGATCAGGCCGGCTTGGTTCGGGCTGTCTCGTTTTGCGTGCCGACACCCGAGAAAATCCCGAGGGTAAAAATGGGGTTATGACACCTGATTTGAGATTTGGGTAGTCCCCAAGCCAAATTACCCCCGACGTGTTTGGATTTAGGATTCCAAACCGTTGGATCACCCGATTTGAGATTTGGATAGTCTCCAAACCAAATTACCTCCGACGTGTTTAGATTCAGGATTCCAAACCGTTGAACCACCCGATTTGAGATTTGGATAATCTCCAAACCCCAAATTACTCCCGACATGTTTGGACTCAGGATTTTCAAACTGTCAAATTACTCCAAATTGAGATTTAGACAAATTTCAAATCCCAATTTTCTCAAACTGTTTGGAAGAATTTCCAAACCAAGTAAGATTTGTCTATATTTCAAGGCCCATCCGAGTCCCAAACCCAACTAAAGTATCTCCTACGTTTGTGTAAATCCCAAATTTAGATTATACTTTTCAAAATTTCTACCCCCGCCAAAGGCATGCACATGGCGACGTACCTCAGAAGGGCGAACGAACTTCCGGAGCGTGAGATCTGAGCTAGAAGGGAAAGAGAAAGCAGAAGTAGGAAAAGTAGAGTTTTGAGAGAAAACCAAAAATTTGAAACCTACCTTAACTTTTGACCCATGTGTCAACCGATTGAGAGCCAGCGCGTCTGACAGAGAGTGACATGCAAACTGAGGAAGATTTTTTGCAGTACCTGAGGACAGGCACGTAAATCGAAAAAATCCCAACGGGCAAAAATCGAGTCATTTATTCTTTGTCCGACGTTCCTTGTGCTAAGAAACACCAAACAAAGAAGGGGCAATTGTCATAACCCCATTTTTACCCTCGGGATTTTCTTGGGTGTCAGCACGTAAAACGAGGTAGTCCGAACCAAGCTGGCCTGATCTGATGAGGGCTCGCCACATCAAATAACCTCAAAATGGGGTTTGGGGCGCATTTCCCAGAGTTTGACCAAGTTTGACCGGGGTTGACCAAGTTTGATCGAGGTTTGACCAAGTTTGACCAAGGTTTAACCGAGCCGATCTGACCCGACAGGGACCCACCACATCAAAAGAACCTCGGGATGGAGCCTCGGAGCACATTTCCCAGAGTTTGGGGAAGTTTGACCGAGGTTGACCAAGTTTGACCGAGGCATTGACCAAACCAAAAACTGGATTAGGCTGACCGCTCTCTAAGCATTGGATAGAGCATATTGAGAGCTTCGATTCAATACTTTACGAGTCGAAAATGGACGAAAAACGAGGGAGTTATGGTTAAAACCATGAAAATCGGTCCAACACTTAGCCAAAACCGTGAAAAATGTTGCCCATTTGGGAGGCAACGTTTGCGCATAGATTCTTTCCGACCCACAATAACTTGGTCCGCGAGCTGAAACCTTTAAGCAAGAGGGTTACTTCAGCTACAACGTGCAACTCCCGGATCGTCTTGGTCCGCGAAAACCTTTAAGAGAGGGTTACTCCTCCGGCAACTCCCGGATCGTCAAGAGCTCCTCCGGTCAAGCCAGAATCTCGATCAGAAAATGACCCCCCGACATGAGGGACATTCCAACAGCCTCTGTTCGTGAGATCATATCTCGCAAACCTAAGTTCGCCTCTATGCAAGGCCTGTACTTTTAGAAAGAAGGTAACACAAGCTTTCCGGGGACGCCAAGATCGCCGAAATCCGACATCGGGAGCTACGTCTACCACGCGTACGAAAACAGACCGATGAAATAAGGCTATGCTGACAATTTCATAGTTTTCCCCCCGCGATGTCACACTCGCGCACAGAGTCTTCCTGACTCACAACGAGTTGATCTGCGAGCCTGGGTGCATTGGAAATAAGACATGTTCATATACAACGTGGAACTCTCAGATCGTCAAGATTTTCCCTGGTCTAGCCAGAATCTTCGCCGGAAAAATGCCCTCCGATGGACCAAAAACACTCCGGCGGCCTCTGTTCGCTGGACCATATTTCTCTAGCCCAAGCTCAGTTTCCTGCGAACCCAGAACCTTAAGAAAGAGGGTAGCACAAGCTTTCCAACGGTACCAAGTGTCATAACCCCATTTTTACCCACGTGATTTTCTTGGGTGTCGGCACGCAAAACGGGACAGCCCGGACCGAGCCAGCATGATCCGACGAAGCCTCGCCATGTCAAATACTCCCAAGAAGAAGGTCCGGGACACATTTCCCAAGGATTGACCAGGTTTGACTAGGGTTGACCAAGTTTGACTAGGGTTGACCGAAGTTTGACCGAGCCATTCCCAGCCCGACTAGGGTCCACCATGCCCAGAAACCTTCAAAATGTATCCTGGGATACATTTCCCAGAGTTTGGAGGGCTTTGACCAAATTCGACCAAGTTTGACCAAGGTTGACCAAGTTTGACCAAGGTTTGACCGGACCGTTGACCAGACCGTAAGCTGAATCAAACTGACTGCTCCTGGACCATTCTGAAGAACGTGATGAGAGCTTCGATTCGACACTTTATGGGCCAAAAACGGACGAGAAACGAGGGAGTTATGGTCAAAACTGCGAAAAAACGGTCCAACACTTAGCCAAATTTTGCTAAGTGTTGTTGACAAAACAGCCTATTTGGGAGGCAACGTTTGCGCAAAGATTCTCTCCGACCCGCTGCAACTTGGTCCGCGAGCCAAGACCCTTAGGCAAGAGGTTCACTTCAGCTACCACACGCAACTTTCGGATCGTCAAGAGCTCCTCCGGTCAAGCCGGAATCTCAGTCGAAAGATGACCCCTTGGCATGAGGAACATTCCAACGGCCTCCGTTCGCAAGATCATATCTTGCGAACCCAAGCTCACCTCTGTGCAAGGCCTGTACCTTTGGAAAATAGGTAGCATAAGCTTTCCGACGATACCAAGATCGTCGAAATCCGACATCGGGAGCTATATCTACCATGCGCGTGAAAACAGGCCGACGAAATAAGGTTTTGCTGAAGGTTCCGGAATTTTTCCACCGACGTTGCCACGCTTGCGCGCAGAGTCTTCCTGACTCGCAACAAGTTGATCTACATGCCTGGGTGCATTGGAAAGAAGACACATTCATGCACGACAAGGAACTCTCGGATCGCCAAGAATTTACCGGGGCTAGCCGGAATCCCGATCGGAAAACTGCCCTCAAACGGACCAAAAACACTCCGGTGGCCTCTGTTCGCGGGGCCATATCTCACAAGTCCAAGCTCGGATTTCTGCAAATCTGGAACCTTGCAAAAGTAGGCAGCACAAGCTTTCCAACGGTACAAAATCTGGAACCTGACATCAGGAGCTAGGTCAAATATGCGCGCGAACTGGGACAAGATTTGAGAAAAAACGCGCTGGGAGTAAAACGCATTTTTCCTCCCGGACAGCCGCCTTCGCGCGCAGAGTCTTTCCTGCTCGCAACAAGTTGATCCGCGAGCCCGGGTGCGTTGGAAAGATAACGACTCCGGCTACGACGTGGAACTCTCGGTTCGCCGATAGCATCCCCCGTTTGACCGGAATCTTCACCGGAAAAGTGCACAAAAACAGCTCCGATACCCCGACTTCCGGGAGCCATAACTCTCTCGTCCGAACTCCGATTCGTGCAAACTTTATACCGTTGGAAAGAGGACGTCGAGAGCTTTCCGGCGATATGCTGCATGACCCATTTTGAGTTCCGGAAGACCTCCAAAACTGCCCTCGAAAATCGGGTCAAAAAAGATACGCGCACGCAAGAATCGAGGAAGTGCAGACAGCTGTCTTGGGAGGCGTGCACGCGAGGCGCGCCACCATCACGCGCCGCGCGCAATCATGGCGCGCCCCGCGTGCATGCCCCCTATAAATAAGACCTCCCCCCCCTCTCATTTGCACACAATTTTGCTCGGGCACTAGGCCTTCTAGAGCGTAGAATAGGCAGAAAATAGGGGTTTAGGGGGTTTTAGGAGGGGTTTTTGGGTAGTTTTAGAGAGAGAGACTCCTCTCTAGGTAATCTCTCTCTCTCTAAGCTCTTTCTCTCTCTAAACTCTTTCTCTCTCCTCTTTCTTTCTCTTCTTTTTGTCTTTATTAGTGGAAGTGACTAGTGATGATCCCAAAATGGGAAGGGATTCACAAGGATCCACTTTTTTTTTTTGAATAAAATAGTAGAAATTTTATTGAAAGAATTGGAAAAAATATATAAAAAGCATTACAGGATATTAAGAATTTCTAGTGGAAAATCTTCCAGCCAAACATTCGGAAAACCACTTTTAGCACCTAGCTGAGCAAGCAACTTTGCACCTTTGTTACAATCCTTATGAACCGCAGCCAAGGCACATGTACGAAACTTCTGCATTAAATCCCAAATATCCATGACCCACATATCTTGTATTGTGCTTCCACCTAGCCTACATAATAGCTGATTGATGAAAGGAGATTGAGGTCCTTCAAACACAATATCAAAAAAGCCCACGTCAAAAGCGAAATTCAACTTGGCAATAGCACCAGCAATCCACGGGACAATATCTCTGCCTAAATTGAGTTTCTCACATGAAGCAGCCAGCACAACACCTTCTGCATCCGAATTAAGATACCCACCCACCAATGCAAATGTGATGAATCTACCACCACCTCCCAATTAACTTTGAAAACATTCCCATCAGGTGGTGACCATACTTTAGGAAGCTCTGGAGTGAGAATTGCAGACTTTGAAGGGAAAGAAACAGCAGAAGCTTCTCGAAAATCACAAATAAGTTTTGCAGCCCTCTGCATTACATCTTTAGGATTACAGCTACATGCATCATGCACCAAGCGATTCCGTTGCATCCAAATGAAATAAGTGACACAGCAGAACAACTCCATATCCTCTGGATCAAGTCTTGATTGAGCATTATTGATGAGTTCGCAAAAAGAATAAACACAACGATCCCATTTTAATACCTTCAGCTTCGACTCAGCCCAAACATCATTGGCCACTAGGCATGACCACAAAGCATGCTCTACCGATTCAAAATCATAACAGCAGCAGGGGCAACAATCATCTTTTCGCATATGTCTTCGATGTAGCATAGCATTTGTTGGGAGAATTCCATTACATGCACGCTAAAGGAAAGACTTTACCTTCGGAGGAATGGACAAGGCCCCACAAGGATCCACTTTAGTTTAGGTGTTATTGGTTCATTTATGTTCTATTTTACATTCTTTAGTTCATTTGAGTTCATTTATGCTTTATTAGTTTATTTATTGTCTATTTATTGCTTTATTTACGCTTTCTAGTCTATTTATTGCTTTATTTATGCTTTCTAGTCTATTTATTTCTTTATCCTTGTTTGAATATTGTCATTTACCGCTTTATTTACATTCAATACGCACTTGTGAATATTTGTTGTGATTATCCCCTTCCCCGTGTGTTTTAGTACGGCAAATATTGAGTAGCTTTGGCTCAGTTGCGTAAGACCTCTAACGAGGCCGTAACAACCTTGTTAGCCTACGAGGTATTTGACCCGAAAAATACGTCCCCCATGTTTAAATATCGTCATTTACCGCTTTATTTACATTTACTACGCACTTGTGAATATTATATTGTGGTTATCCCTTTCCCCGTGTTTTAGTACGGCAAATATTGAGTAGCTTTGGCTCAGTTGCGTAAGACCTCTAACGAGGCCGTAACAACCTTGTTAGCCTACGAGGTATTTGACCCGAAAAATACATCCCCCATGTTTAAATATCGTCATTTATCGCTTTATTTACATTTTATACGCACTTGTAAATATTATGTTGTGATTATCCCTTCCCCCGTATTTTAGTACGGCAAATATTGAGTAGCTTTGGCTCAGTTGCGTAAGACCTCTAACGAGGCTGTGACAACCATGTTAACCCACGAGGTGCTTGACCCGAAAAATACATCCCCCATGTAAATATTGTCATTTATCGCTTTATTTACATTTACTACGTTGTGGATATTATATTGTGAATATTGTCATTTTCTCCCTTTCTCTTTGTGATTTGGGCGTGATAATTCCGATTGGTTGTGGTGGACTATGTAAGACCTCAAAGAGGCATTAACCACCACGTAATCCCATAGGCATTGGACCCACAAAATTCCCTCCTTGTAAATTCCATTATTAATTTATTGCTTCCCGTTATGCTCTAAATTTCTTGCCATTTTTACTACGTTGTAAATATGATTTATCCGTCATCATTTTGATTTGGGCATGATAATCCGAACGGTATTGGTGTGATTTTAGGTAAGACTTTCAATAGGCACTTAAAACCCATGTAAATTCCATACGGCATTGGACCCACAAAAATACTCTTTTTCAAACCCCGTTATTTACATTATTTACTACGTTGTTGTAAATATTGTTCATTCCATCATTATTTTGATTTGGGCATGAAAATACCGAAACGGTATTGGCGGTTTTAGGTAAGTCTTTCAATAGCACTAAACCCCATGTAAATCCATGAGGCGTTGGACCCGTAAATTGCAAACTCCCTTTCAAAAATAGATTTTCTCATATAAGTCCTATTTGGCGTCGAAGGTTTGGATAAGTCTTTCAATAGCACCAACCCTTCGTGTAAGCCCGAAAAGGCATTGAAACCCATTTTCAAATAGATTTTCTCATTTAAGTCCTATTTGGCGTCGAAGGTTTGGATAAGTCTTTCAATAGCACCAACCCTTCGTGTAAGCCCGAAAAGGCATTGAAACCCCATTTTCAAATAGATTTTCTCATTTAAGTCCTATTTGGCGTCGAAGGTTTGGATAAGTCTTTCAATAGCACCAACCCTTCGTGTAAGCCCGAAAAGGCATTGGAACCCATATTTTCAAATAGATTTTCTCATTTAAGTCCTATTTGGCGTCGAAGGTTTGGATAAGTCTTTCAATAGCACCAACCCTTCGTGTAAGCCCGAAAAGGCATTGAAACCCCACTTTCAAATAGATTTTCTCATTTAAGTCCTATTTGGCATCGAAGGTTTAGGTAAGTCTTTCAATAGCACTAACCCTTCGTGTAAGCCCGAAAAGGCATTGAAACCCCATTTCAAATAGATTTTTCTCATTTAAGTCCTATTTGGCATCGAAGGTTTAGGTAAGTCTTTCAATAGCACTAACCCTTTGTGTAAGCCCGAAAAGGCATTGAAACCCTCTTTTTAGATTGTTTTGTTCATTCATGTAAATCCTATGGTGGTGTCGGGATCCGAGTAAGTCTTTCAATAGCATCGAATCCCGACCCCACGAGGTCTTGACCCTTTCCTTAAAAATTCTTGTGTCATAATAAATTGCACTTTGCATTAAGCATTATGTTCATGCCATGATCCATATTTGTCATCCTTCACGATATATGTGTTGCGACTATGCCATGACTATATTACTTGGGTGTTTTACCATTTTACCATCTTGATACTTTGCTTGTTTGTTTATCGCTTTGATATAAAAATGTGATTAAAATACACTTTGCCATGAAAACTTTAAAAAGAGTAAACATGGTAATGTGGGCGTTAGAAACGAAGGTATGAGTCCTTTACACGGGGGCGTGGCTGGTACGTGCTTTCGTGTAAGGGATTCTACACGTTCTAACTCCCATAGGATCATGGTCTAAAATTCCCCAAAGTGTGAATTAATCATCCAAAACCCCGCCATTTGACGGACCGCTTTACTCTTGGAAATCAAGGGTAAAGAGATCCCGAATATGGCACCAAAAACATTAATTGTTTGTCCCGGCACTAGGTGTTAGGATTTCAAGTATATCCTACCACCGAAATGCCCGGAAATTTAAAAGATACAAAGATAAAGGGATGGTGAAATAAAGAGTCTAATCAAAACCGAACGAAGTCACATTACGTTTGCCATTTTTGGTATATCGTACGACGGAAATCGGGACATTTGTACATAATTAAAACCAACAAACTTAGGCTTAGCAAATAAAAGAAAACATTAGGAAGGAGGTAACCGTTTTCTTAAACGGATGTCGTGGGGTGCCTAACACCTTCCCCACGCATAAGCAAACCCCCGAACCTATCTCTGGTTCAAGACCATTTAGTTTTAGATGTCTAAATAAGATAAAATCTATTAGACATAGGTGCCCAATCACACCTTAAAATTTCCCATGGTTGGTGGCGACTCCAAATTTGTGCTCACACGCACACACGTACACAAGTTCCCACACACACACACAACTCGTATCTCGAAACGGAAAAGAGATAGAGAACACACACAACACTCGCCAAATGGGGGTCGGTATCTAGGAAAATAAAAGAAAAGACCTAACACCCTTTTTAGGTCGGATTTTCCGCCGGTGTCGACAGCTTGGCGACTCCACTGGGGACTTAGAGGGTTTAAGCCTATAGTCTTTCGGTGTTTTCTTTGCTAAGCATGTGTGTATATATTTGTTGGTATTCATTATTTGATTTATTCTCTTTATTTCATCTTGTATAGTGTTTTGATTTTAGCATGTCTATATTCTTGTACATATAAACTGCGAACATAGGATAGAGATTTATTTTATGCAACACATATTATATATTGTGCTTTGTACAAAAAAGTCTTTTCCCTTTTTACTTTCAAAATCATGACATTTACACTCATTGGACTTTTGGGTCGAACCCGGACTCAGGTGGGGCTGGGCTGGTACAGGCTCCACCACGAACCCTTTTATATCTAGGACATGGAACACGAGAATCCACCCTTCTCCCTTCACACCCGTGGAGATCGAGGGGGGCGTGCAAGTGCTTCCCCGGTGATCCAATACCCTTTCGACTTCCTTCGGGAGGATGAAACGGGCATGATCATCGGCCCCTTTAGGAAACAGAATTCCAAGCTGTGTCATACCATGTTGCATATAGTAAGCTATAGAGTAGAAAACTTACCTGTGAGGGCTCTGGTAAAAGCCAACCGAGTGAACATCCAACCTAAGATAGGATACCCAAAAATAGGATGTGTCTTTTCAAAATGAGTCAAGGGAAAAGCGTTGTGCTATTTTCCAGGTGGTGATAAAATAAATGGAGCCGAGTCAGGTTCTATCTATCTAAACCTTTGTTTGCATGTCATTGTTTGATAAAGGGATAGGATAACCACGTTGTCCATACCCGTTGCAAACCACTCAAACCCTAAAGAGTTCCAAACTCTACATGGGATGTATAGAGTCGTGTCGTATCCAACCAAAAGTACGACCCTCACATTAACCGACATCGGTTCCCAAAAATCTTTCAAAAATGGAACCGAACGCCGAAAGGCTCGTCGAATTTCAGTAATGTGAGAGTCTATCTTTTCGTTGATACGCGTGTACATAGTCTTGTCGTATCCCAACCAAAAGTACGACCCTCACATTAACCGACATCGGTTCCCAAAAATCTTTCAAAAATGGAACCGAACGCCGAAAGGCTCGTCGGAATTTTCAGTAATGTGAGAGTCTATCTTTTCGTTGATACGATTGTAATTATCGTGTATAGAGTCTTGTCGTACCTCAACCAAAAGTACGACCCTCACATTAACCGACATCGGTTCCCCAAAAATCTTTCAAAATGGAACCGAACGCCGAAAGGCTCGTCAAATTTTCAGTAATGTGAGAGTCTATCTTTTCGTTGATACATCGTGTATATAGTCATTGTCGTCCTCAACCAAAAGTACGACCCTCGCATTTAACCGACATCGGTTCCCTTCCAAAAATTTTCAAAAAAAATGGAACCGAATGCCGAAAGGCTCGTCGGATTTTGATAATGCAAGAGTCTATCTTTTCGTTAGTACGTCTGTAAACCCCAAGAGTTTCCAAACTCTATAAGGTCGTGTAGAGTCTCGTCATGTCCAACCAAGAGTATGACCTTCGCACTAACTGACATCGGTTCTCAAAAATCTTTCAAAATAGAACCGAACGCCGAAAGGCTCGTCAAATTTTGATAGTGCGAAAGTCCCATCTCTTCGTTGACAAGTCCATACATGTGTCAACCCTAAAGAGTTCTCAACTCTACATAGGAATCTAGATACTTACCGTTGTGCTGTCCGTCAACCAAGAATACGACCTTCACACCTATCGACACTGGTTCCCAAAAATCTTTCAAAATGGAACCAAGCGCCGAAAGGCTCGTCGAATTTCCAATGGTGTGAAAGCCTATTTCTTTGTTGACAATACCACTATGTACATACATGAGATGTCTATTTATGTCATCCCGACCCTCATATTGATTGATGTTGGTCACCCAAAATTTCAAAATAAAGCCATGAGCCGAAAGGCTCGCCAATTTTGGCAACCCAATGGGAAATCCATCCATTTGTCAATGCATATTGCATTCATGCATACCATGCATACGCATACATACTTAGCCATGGTTTACCCGCAAAGTAAGCCAAGGTCATGCATTCAACTGTGAATTCAAAGTCTAACTTGACGTTGTTTACCTCTCTAGGTTGTATTTGCATTCACGATCAAATGGCGGAAGAAGCAAGCAAACTCCGAGGATTGGAGGCTCGGGTGGCGGCATTAGAAACCAAGTTTAACTTCTTGCTACAATTCATACGTCGGTTGACCGAACGAGAGGAGGAAAAGAAGAAGGCAACGATCAGCAAAAGACAAAAAGAGATCTACCCAGCCCTCAGCCTGTCAAAGGCAGCCCAGACTCTACCAACTCCAAGAAGGCCAGCCTTCCACATTCCTAGGCCGTCCCGGACAGAGCCTCGGCAGTTCCAACCATTGCCAATTCCAGTCCCACAACTGTATACCTTGCTGGTCAAGAAGAAGATGATTACGCCTGTCGGCCAGAGGACGCGTATCGGACCACAACCCAAAGACTACAACAAAGACCTGACCTGCGAGTACCATCAAGGAGAGGTCGGGCATACAGTGGAAAATTGTAGGGTCTTGAGGCACCGCATCCAAGATCTGCTAGACCAAGGAGTGTTGAAATTCCGGATAGAGGGAGTCATAAACACAATTGGGGCAGAGAAGAATGACGAAGTCGACATCACCTCCACAAAAATACCATGGGAGCCACTCTTCCATGAGCTAAAGAAGCGAGGGCTACTCACCACACCAAGGGCACCAAAAGAGTCAACAGAAGCAGGCACGTGCCAGTATCATCCCGGGGCTCCAAGACCACAACCTACAAGGTTGCGAAGAGTTCAAGAAGGAAGTCGCCAGTCCTGATAACAAAGGGATTGATAAGAAGGAGGGGAGAACAGCCAGAGAGAGATTGCATGACAATTGACCAGCTGAGACTTAGCCCTTATGAGAGGACAAACTTCCAAGCAAGGATGGAAAGAATTAAAGAGGATTTCGAGGAATTCTGTGAGAAAAAGAAAGAAGAATTAGGGAAGCTCACACCAGCCACACCACTGGAGATGTCCAAACCCGATCCAGTGGTCATCCAATACGCTACCAAAGAAAAGGTCATGCTTCAGACAGCTTCAGTATCCGCGGTTCAATCTTCGGAGAAAGTTCCAAGCGTGGTGATCCAAGTTCCGCAGCCGTTCCCATACCATGACAACAAGAGGGTTCCTTGGAATTATGGGATGAAAATAATATCAACACGGGAAGGCAAGCCTAAAATAGAGGAAGAAGTAGTTGGGAATCTCACATCCGGACTTGGTGGGATCACTAGGAGCGGTAGATGTTACACCCCGGAGGAGTTAGAGAAAAGACGGAAGGAAATAGGGAAAACGGTGGAAGACCCTGCAAAGACGAAGGTAGCAGAGGATGAGGCCGCGGATTTCTTGAGGATAATCAAGAGTAGTGAGTACAGCGTGGTGAAGCAATTGAGCAAGATGCCTTCCCATATAT
Source organism: Fagus sylvatica (assembly GCA_907173295.1). Classification (NCBI taxonomy): domain Eukaryota; kingdom Viridiplantae; phylum Streptophyta; class Magnoliopsida; order Fagales; family Fagaceae; genus Fagus; species Fagus sylvatica. The sequence continues at coordinate 23,869,230 of OU015768.1, forward strand.
CAGTACTGGCACTGTTACTTGCATCCGAGTCTCACAGGAAAGCTCTACTGAAGGTGCTTAACGAAGCATATGTGCCGGAAGACATTACCGGACCGTCCTTTGAAAATATGGTGACCTCCATACTAGTCACAAATCAGCTGACTTTCTCCGACGATGAGTTGCCTCCGGAGGGGAGAGGTCATGCCAAAGCTTTGTATATCTCTGTCAAGACCAATGACCGCATCGTGTCGAAGGGTGCTGAATCGACAATGGGTCAGCTCTGAACGTATGCCCTCTATCAACCCTGGAAAAGCTAGACATCGATCCCACTCGTGTGAGGGTCAATAGCATGATCGTGCGAGCTTTTGATGGAACCCGCAGAGAGGTATTAGGGGAGATAGACCTGCCAGTAGAGGTTGGCCCACAAGTCTACAACATCAATTTCCAGGTGCTGAAAATTGATTCTCCTTACAACTTATTATTAGGGAGACCATGGTTGCATACGGCCGGAGCAGTACCTTCCTCCCTACACCAGAAGATGAAACTCATCATCGGCAACCAATTGGTCACTATCCTGGCTGAAGAACCTATATCCATTTACAACGATGGCGAAATTCCCTACATTGATGGATGTGCGTCCGAAGAGGCGTCGTTCCACAGTTTCGAATTTGTCACTGTCATCCACAGAGTGGCAGCCGTTGAACCAAGGTTGTCTAGAGCCGGAATTATGGTGGCTAAAGAATTTGTCAAGGCAGGGTTTCAGCCAGGACAAGGGTTAGGCTGCACAAACCAAGGAAGAACTGCAATCGTAACTTTGGAGGGGAACAAAGACAGATATGGACTTGGGTACACCCCGACTAGAAAGGACCGCCAGATGGCTTATGAAGCCCGGAGGCAAAGAGCTGCGGCAAAGCTCAGAGGAGAGAAATGGCCCGAGAAGAAGATGGTCATCCCCCACATCCGCACCACCTTCCCTGCATCAGCAATGTTTCAAGTTGACGAGGGCGACGTAGACGAGCTGGCATTACTTTTCGCTGAGGATTTGAATGTCAATGCCATTACCACGGAAGGAGATTCCACAGCATTCCCAATCCATCCCGATCAATGCGAGGAAATAGATCTTGAAGGCCTCCTGGATGAAGAGGATCTCAAGGGGTATCGTGTAAAGAGGAGACATTCGATGAAGATGTTGGGGAAGATGCTGGCCTCCCCAATCTACTGACGATTTCACGCGGGCTAGAAACTCTGGAGTTCGAGATGTTTTGCGAGCATGAAGACCCAGAGTCCCATCTGCAGAGATACCATGAGAAGATGGCTCTATACACGGACGATGAAATCTTAATGATCTCGATGTTCCATGAAAGCCTACCGGAGTGTGCAGTCGCCTGGTTCTATCAGTTGAGGAATATTGCCTGCTGGGAGGATTTGGCAAAAGCTTTCCTAGACCGATACCGCCACAACCTCAAGGCAACCACCACCAAGCAATATCATCACCACCACTGCTGAAGAAGAATATGCTGGCCCCATGGTTGAAGGGTTAAGCATCCACACCATCACCGGAGAGGAGGATTCCACCACCACACCACCGACCCGCCACTGCCAACAGGGAGAAAAAGCCAAGACGTGGACCTGCGTGCCATTGCTACAGCGTGTCTCAAGTAGCAATGAGTAAGCGGTATCCCAGCTATGGGTAAACTTTTTACGGTTTTCTCGAGTCTGTTCCGACGAGGGCTCAATAGAAGGTCTCGGGAAAGTTTTAGGGTGTATCACCGTGGACCAGACCAAAAGCTTCGAACTGACGCTCCTTGACCATTCCGAAGAACATTGAGAGCTCGATATTTACAGGCCAAAAACGGACGAGAAACGAGGGAGTTTGGTCAAAACTTGAAAAAACGGTCCAACACTTAGCCAAATTTTGCTTTTGTTGACAAAACAGCCTATTGGAAGGCAACGTTTGCAAAGATTCTCTCCGCCACAATTGGTCCGCGAGCCAAGACCCTAGGCAAGAGGTCATCCAGCTGCCACACGCAACTTTCGGGTCGTCAAGAGCTCCTCCGGTCAAGCCGGAATTGTAAAGATGACCCCTTGGCATAAGGAACCCAACGGCCTTGTTCGCAAGACCATATTTCAACCCATGCCTCTGTGCAAGGCTTGTACCGTGAAAAGTAGGTAGTGCACTTTCCGACGATACCAAGATTCGAAATCCGACATCGGGAGCTACGTCTACCACGCGCGTGAAAACAGGCCGACGAAATAAGGCTTCTGAAATTTCCGGAATTTTCCCACCGACGTTGCCGCGCTTGCGCGCAGAGTCTTCCTGACTCGCAACAAGTTGATCCGTGAGCCCGGGTGCGTTGGAAAGAAGACACACCCATGCACGACGTGGAACTCTCGGTTCGCCGGTATTAAATCTTCGCCGGAAAAGCACGAAAAAACAGCTCAGACGACCCAACTTCCGGGAGCCATAACTTTTTCCTCCGAACTCCGATCCATGAAAACTTCTTTTTCCTGGAAAGTAGACATCTGGGGCTTTCCGAAGATATGCTGCATGACCCATTTTGAGTACCATAATTGCCTTCGAAAATCGGGTCAAAAAACCCTAACTCGCGCGGGACCATACCGCGCGGCGCGTGATGGACCCGCGCGAGGCGTGCAAATCCGTCTTTAAAATGCGACCCCCCTCCCCTCAGCGCTGGGTCTGAAGCTTAGAGCATTTTTTGAGTTTCTTAGGTAGTCTTAGGTAGTTTTTAGGCATAGAATAGGGGTTTGGGGTTTGGGTCTTTCTTTGGGGGGTTTTTGGGGAGTTTTTAGAGTGAGAAGCATCTACTAGGTGCTTCTCTCTCTAACCTCTCCTCATCCTCCCCCCCTCTCTCTCTCTCTAAGCTCTTTCTCTCTCTAAACTCTTTCTCTAGGGATTTTGTGGTGTTTTTAGAGTGAGAAGCATCTACTAGGTGCTTCTCTCTCTAACCTCTCCTCATCTTCCCCCCTCTCCTTCTCTCTCTCTTACATTCTTTAGTTCATTTATGCTTTATTTACATTTCCTTGTCTATTTATTGCTTTATTTACATTTCCTTGTCTATTTATTGCTTTATTTACATTTCCTTGTCTATTTATTGCTTTATTTACATTTTCTAGATTTATCGCTTTAACATTTCCTTGTCTAATCGCTTTATTTACGAATTTTATTTACATTTTCTAGCATTTACCGCTTTATTTACATTTTCTAGTCATTTATCGCTTTATTTACATTTACTATGTACTTGTGAATATAATATTTGTTGTACCTCCTCCCCCCTGTGTGTTTTAGTACGGCAATATTGAGTGGCTTTGGCGGCTCGCGTAAGACCTCTAACGAGGCCGTGACAACCATGTTAGCCCACGAGGTCTTGACCCGAAAAATACACCGGTTCCCTTGTGTTTTAGTACGGCAAATATTGAGTAGCTTTGGCTCAGTTGCGTAAGACCTCTAACGAGGCCGTAACAACCTTGTTAGCCTACGAGGTATTTGACCCGAAAAATACATCCCCATGTGTAAATATTGTCATTTATCGCTTTATTTACATTTACTACGTTGTAAATATTATATTGTGAATATTGTCATTTTCCCATTTTTTCCTTTGTGATTTGGGCGTGATAATCCCGATTGGTCGTGGTGGACTATGTAAGACCTCAAAGAGGCTTTAACCACCACGTAATTCCATAAGGCATTGGACCCATGAAAATCCCGTGTTTTTAAGTCCATTATTTGCTTTAAATTTATTTATCGCTTTCCGCAATGCTTTAAATACATTTATCGCTTTATTTACTTTTACGCGCTTGTGAATATATTGCGTTGTTATTATCTCCGTTTCCCATAAAAATGGGCGTGATAATCCCGATTGGTCGTGGTGGACTATGTAAGACCTCAAAGAGGCTTTAACCACCACGTAATTCCATAAGACGTTGGACCCGTAAATCGCAAACATACTTTTCAAACGGTTTTTCTCATTTAAGTCCTATTTGGCTTCGCGGGTTTAGGTAAATCTTTTCAAATAGTACTAAACCCCCGTGTAAGCCCGAAAAGGCATTGAAACCCATTTTCAAAACAATTTTTCCCATATAAGTCCTATTTGGCTTCGCGGGTTTAGGTAAATCTTTTCAAATAGTACTAAACCCCCGTGTAAGCCCGAAAAGGCGTTGAAACCATTTCCAAAACAATTTTTCCCATATAAGTCCTATTTGGCTTCGCGGGTTTAGGTAAATCTTTTCAAATAGTACTAAACCCCCGTGTAAGCCCGAAAGGCGTTGAAACTTTTCCACGATTTTTCCCAAGTCCTATTTGGCTTCGCGGGTTTAGGTAAATCTTTTCAAATAGTACTAAACCCCCGTGTAAGCCCGAAAAGGCGTTGAAACTCATTTCCAAAACGATTTTTCATTTAAGTCCTATTTGGCTTCGCGGGTTTAGGTAAATCTTTTCAAATAGTACTAAACCCCCGTGTAAGCCCGAAAAGGCGTTGAAACTCATTTCCAAAACGGTTTTTCCCATTTAAGTCCTATTTGCTTCGCGGGTTTAGGTAAATCTTTTCAAATAGCTAAACCCCCGTGTAAGCCCGAAAAGGCGTGAAACATTTCCAAAACGATTTTTCCCATTTAAGTCCTATTTGGCTTCGCGGGTTTAGGTAAATCTTTTCAAATAGTACTAAACCCCCGTGTAAGCCCGAAAAGGCGTTGAAACTCATTTCCAAAACGATTTTTCTCATTTAAGTCCTATTTGGCTTCGCGGGTTTAGGTAAATCTTTTCAAATAGTACTAAACCCCCGTGTAAGCCCGAAAAGGCATTGAAACTCATTTTCAAACGGTTTTTCTCATTTAAGTCCTATTTGGCTTCGCGGGTTTAGGTAAATCTTTTCAAATAGTACTAAACCCCCGTGTAAGCCCGAAAAGGCATTGAAACCCATTTTCAAAAAATGATTTTTCCCACACAAGTCCTATTCGGCTTCGAAGGATAGATAAGTCTTTCAAATAGCGCTAATCCCTCACGTAAGCCCGAGAGGCATTGATTTTTCCTTGTTTTATTCATGTAAATCCTAAGGTGGTGTCGAGATTCGAGTAAGTCTTTCAAATAGCATCGAATCCCGACCCCACGAGGTCTTGACCCTTTCCCTAAAAATTGTCATGAATCGCACCTTGCCATTCCAAATAAATGTTGCATTTATGTCATTTCATACTTATGATTGATGTACTGCTAACATATCATGATCATCCCATATTATGTCATACTTGTGATTTATGTGCTGCGAACATGCCGTGATTGCTCGTTTGAACATTTTGTTGGCTCTCATATTCTTTCTCGTAATTTGTGTGTTGTGAATATGCCGTGATTACTTGCTTGTCTGTTTATTGCTTTGATATAAAAAACGTGATTAAAATACACTTTGCCATGAAAACTTTAAAAAGAGTAAACATGGTAATGTGGGCGTTAGAAACGAAGGTATGAGTCCTTTACACGGGGGCGTGGCTGGTACGTGCTTTCGTGTAAGGGATTCTACACGTTCTAACTCCCATAAGATCATGGTCTAAAATTCCCCAAAGTGTGAATTAATCATCCAAAACCCCGCCATTTGACGGACCGCTTTACTCTTGGAAATCAAGGGTAAAGAGATCCCGAATATGGCACCAAAAACATTAATTGTTTGTCCCGGCACTAGGTGTTAGGATTTCAAGTATATCCTACCACCGAAATGCCCGGAAATTTAAAAGATACAAAGATAAAAGGGATGGTGAAATAAAGAGTCTAATCAAAACCAAATGAGGTCAAAATGCATTTGCCACTCTTGGTATATTGCTCGACCAAACTTGGGACATTTGTACATAATTAAAACCAACAAACCTAGGCTTAGCAAATAAAAGAGAACACTAGAAAGGAGGTAACCGTTTTCTTAAACGGATGTCGTGGGGTGCCTAACACCTTCCCCACGCATAAGCAAACCCCCGAACCCATCTCTGGTTCAAGACCATTTAGTTTTAAATGTCTAAATTAGATAAAATCTATTAGACATAGGTGCCCAATCACACCTTAGAATTTCCCATGGTTGGTGGCGACTCCAAATTGCGCTCATACGCACACACACACACAAGTTCCCACACACACACAACTCATATCTCGAAACGGAAAAGAGATAGAGATCACACACACACTCGCCAAATGGGGGTCGGTATCTAGGAAAATAAAAAAGAAAAAGAAGAGATTTTCCGCCGGTGTCGACAATGGGTAACTCGGTTTTGAGTCTACCAATAGCTCAGGAATTTTTGTATCGAACAATTTCGGGTTTCTATGTTTATTTTATGCTTTCAAGATATCATGCTACAATCATAGTCATTTCATCATTGTAATATTTCCATTTCCATATTTCAAATGATATGTCACGTGTTTATTCCATGAATTTCTCTATCTCAAATATTCCAATGTGCATTAAATAAATCCAACACGCCATCATACAAAACGAATGGCTTCCCTTTTTTTAATTTTCTTACCGTTTTTCCATCCGCTATCCTTTCCAGGATTACACGCAAAACCTCAAACGATCCCCACGTTTCCAAAATTGACAACAAAACGAATTGCTCACTGGATAACATAGATAATTCTGACGAAGAAATCGAATTATCAATTGACATCCTTGAGGCATTAGAGAGACAAGACGAGGGGTCCAAACCCAACATAGAGGAGTTGGAAATCATAAATCTGGCTGATGAGGGTGAAGAGCCGAGAGAAGTTAAGATTGGGACCTGCTGCGCCACAGAGCAAAAGGAGGCACTCATCGCACTATTGAGAGAGTTCCACGAGATTTTCTCCTGGTCTTACCAAGACATGCCAGGCCTAGACACAGACATAGTGGTCCACAAGATTCCTTTGAAGCCAGAATGCAAGCCCGTCAAACAAGCACTGCGCCGAATGAAGCCCGAAGTCATTTTGAAGATCAAGGAGGAAGTGGAAAAGCAATTGAAGGCAGGATTCCTAAGCACAGTAACCTATTCGGACTGGGTAGCCAATATAGTCCCAGTGCCGAAAAAGGATGGAAAAGTTAGAATGTGCGTGGACTATCGGGATCTGAACCGAGCCAGCCCGAAGGACAATTTTCCTCTACCTCACATTGACACCCTGGTCGACAATACAGCAACAAATGCCGTGTTCTCGTTTATGGACGGATTCTCAGGGTACAATCAGATCAAGATGGCCGAAGAAGACAAGTCCAAGACTGCTTTTGTCACACATTGGGGAACCTTTGTGTATGATGTCATGCCTTTCGGTCTGAAGAACGCCGGAGCCACTTATCAGCGAGCCATGGTCACCCTCTTCCACGACATGATTCATCATGAGATAGAGGTTTACGTGGATGACATGATTGCTAAGTCTCGTACCGCACAAGATCATCTCACAGACCTACGCAAGCTGTTCCAGCGACTGAAGAAGTATCAGCTTAGGCTAAACCCGAACAAGTGTGCCTTCGGCGTCACATCCGGAAAGTTATTAGGCTTCATCGTCAGCGGCAGAGGAATCGAGATTGATCCCGCAAAGGTCCAAGCCATACGAAGCATGCCCGCGCCAAAGACAGAGAAAGAGATCCGAAGCTTCTTGGGAAGGATTAACTATGTAGCTCGCTTCATTGCACAGCTTACTGCGACCTGCGAGCCTCTGTTCAAGTTGTTGAGAAAAGATGTGAAGATAAAGTGGACTGAAGACTGCCAGAGAGCCTTTGACAAGATCAAGGAGTATCTGCTCAACCCACCCATCCTGGTTCCGCCAACTCCAGGACGTCCCCTCATTCTATACCTCACAGTCCAAGAAGCATCCATGGGCTGCATGTTGGGACAACAAGACGAGACTGGGAAGAAAGGAGCAAGGCAATCTACTATCTTAGCAAGAAGTTCACGGAGCCAGAGACCCGCTACTTGTTGGTTGAGAAGACGTGCTGCGCACTGGCTTGGGCCTCCAAGAAGCTGAGACAGTACATGCTCTACTACACCACTTGGTTGGTATCCCGGATGGACCCGATCAAGTACATCTTTGAAAAGCCTGCTTTGACTGGGAAGATCGCACGGTGGCAAGTGCTCCTATCTGAGTTCGACATCTTATTTGTGGCCCGAAAAGCGATCAAGGGACAGGCCATAGCCGATTACTTGGCAGATTACCCGTCTGAGCAGTTAGAGTTAATGGACTCAGAATTCCCAGACGAAGGACGTAATGGCAGTCGACGAAGACAATCACGGCAGGTGGAAGCTTTACTTTGATGGAGCAGCGAACGCTGTCGGAAGCGGGATTGGCGCGGTCTTGGTATCGCCAAAGGGACAACAAACTCCTATCGCTGTTAAGCTGGGGTTTGATTGCACCAACAACATGACTGAGTACGAAGCATGCATCGTCGGTCTGCAAGCAGCTTTAGAATTCGGTGCTTATGAACTGGAAGTCTTCGGAGACTCTCTGCTAATAGTGTCACAGACTAACGGAGAATGGCAAGCTCGGGATCCCAAGCTCATCCCATACCAACGATACATCAGCCGGCTAGTCCCAAAGTTCAAGTATATCACCTTCACATACACCCCAAGAGCTCACAATCACTTTGCTGATGCGCTCGCCACACTGGCAAGCCTAATCAAGCTAGTAGAAGGGGATGATGTGCGACCATTACGGATCGAGACTCGAGACATCCCGGCATACTGTGTGTGCGTAGAAGAATGCATGAACGTCGAGGCAGAGATAGACAACAAGCCTTGGTATTACGATATCAAGCGCTTCATCCAAGACAGAGAGTATCCACCACGGGCAACCGAAAATGAGAAGAAGTACATCAGAAGAATGGCCTTCCAGTTCTTCTTAAGTGGAGAGATTCTGTACAAGCGGACTCATGACGCCACTCCTCCTGCGATGTGTAGATGCAGAAGGAAGCCAATCGATTGATCCAAGAGATGCACGCGGGACTTGATGGGAGCCCATGCCAACGGACCCTTCCTGGCCCGGAAGATCATGAGAGCTGGCTATTACTTGGTTGACAATGGAGAGGGACTGCATCAGACATGTCCAGACGTGCCACAAATGCCAGATGTATCAGAACAGCAAGAATGCACCTCCCCAATATCTTCACACTATGGCCTCGCCGTGGCCTTTCTCAGCTTGGGGAATGGATGTGATCGGTGCAATTACCCCAAAGGCGTCTAACGGGCATGAGTTCATACTGGTGGCCATCGACTATTTTACCAAGTGGGTGGAGGCGTGTTCCTTCAAGAATGTCACTCAAGTCGCGGTCACCCGGTTTGTGAAGAACAACATTATCTGCCGTTACGGAATGCCAGAAATGCTCATCACCGACAATGCTTCCAACCTGAACAACCGCATGATGGACCAGCTATGCCAGCAGTTCAAGATCCAGCATCACAACTCTGCTCCATACCGTCCAAAGATGAACGGAGCCGTAGAAGCTGCCAACAAAAACGTGAAGAAGATTCTGAGCAAGATGACGGAGACATATAAAGATTGGCACGAGCACCTGCCTTACGCTTTGTGTGCCTACCGAACGTCAGTAAGGACATCTGTTGGAGCCACCCCCTACTCTCTGGTATATGGGATGGAAGCAGTACTGCCAGTCGAAGTGGAGATCCCTTCTTTGAGAATCCTGTCACAAACTCAACTGGAAGAAGCTGAATGGGCCCAAGCACGGTATGAGCAGCTGAACTTCATAGATGAAAAGAGATTGGCGGCACTGTGCCACGGACAGCTCTACCAGAGACGGATCGAAAGAGCTTACAACAAGAAGGCTCGACCTCGCACTTTCCAACCCGGAGATCTCGTTCTGAAGAAGAGGAATATGGCCCTATCAGATCCACGAGGAAAGTTCGCACCATCATATGAGGGTCCGTACGTGGTGAAGAAAGCCTTCTCTGGAGGAGCGAATCATTCTAGGCTGATATGGATGGCGAAGAGTTCCGGTCACCTATCAATTCTGATTCTGTAATCAAGTACCATGTATGAACTTTAGTCAATTTAATCAAAGAGGAATATTCATCAAAGTTCCAATTTGTTATTTTGATAATTTTGAAGAAGGCCCGGGAAGCAACGAAAATCCGTAAGGACGTTGCCCTCGGATGGAAATTACCGCGGGTATGGTGAAAACCTCGGAAGAGGCGCCATAGGCAAAAGTAACGTGGAAAGCTGGACTTGGCGTAAGCTGAGGGTAATATATGGCTAAAAAAAAAAAAAAAAAACCGGTATCACAACAAGGCAGGCATCGAAATCAGTGCAAGACTAGTGATCGGGGTTGTTATGCGGTGAAGAGATTTTAGACGAAAGAACGACCTATGTTATCCTTTGAGCAGTACGGTTCGTTCGATATAAAGAGAATGTTTGGGGATCAAGAGGTGGAGCACAAGTGTATCCTTCCAAACACCCAGTTTCAAAGTGACATATCATTAAATTCTCACAAACCATTCATACCATGCTTATCTCTTTCAAATTTGTAAATTCTCATATTCATTTCCACAATAACATTCAATTCTTGCCATTGATTCATAAAAAGCCAAATTCATAGGTTTTCATATAGATATTCATAGACAAAATACGTGCTTTCATTCATTCATAGTTCATAAATGCATACATTTGATTTTTCATGATGTCTTGAAAGCATGTCTAAATATATCGACTTAGAAGTTAAAAATGGGAGCCATGCATGATCCGACTCGGATTTATGAATGACTCACCATTTAAATACAAAAACTACTGACTACTCACTGCTACGTGAAGTATGCTATCTAATGACCAAGACGTATGCAGGTCTCTCTGCAGAATCTCCCCAAGGCAGTGGAAAGGGCCGGATCCCCCTCATCATGCTCCTCCAAGACGGCGCGAGCCCTGGCACCCAAAGAATCCATCACCTGATTGATCTGATGAAGAGCTGTGACCACGGGGAAACCCTCCTGGTTGAGCCAAGAAGCATCGGACTCAAGAGCATCATGCACCAAGTCCAACTCAGTCTGCAAGACTCCGTTGTCACCCTGGAGAACGCTGATCTGAACCCTCATGGCCCCCATGGAAGTACGCGCAGATGTGAGCGCCTCCTCACTCGCATCTAGCGCCCGTCGGAGAGCTACAATGTCCTGAGGATGACCAGTGGCAGGATCAACCAAGGCCTGGGTATATGAACGAAGAGAATCAAGCTCATCCTGGACCCGAGTCCTCTCCGCCTGCTCAGTCTCCAGCTGCTCCCGAGTCTCGGCCAAGGTCTCCTCCAGCTGATCCTTAGCATCCTCAGAAATCTCGAGCTGCTCTCTGATGAATTCATTCATCGTACGAAGAGTAGAGACGTTCCCTCTCTGAGCCTCCAAGTCGCGGCGAAGGTTCGCCACCGCCACACTGTTGTGATGCAAGGTACTCCGCAGAGACTCTACACGAGCCGCAGACTCCTCTCTCTCAGACGCCCTGGCAAGGCGTAGTGATAACAGCTCTGTTTGAGCCTTCTCAAGCTCTCGCTCCAAAACAGTAACTCTCTCAGGCTGACCAGTGGAGGCGGAAACCCGAAGAGAGCGAGACACCAAAGAATATGATGCACCTGGCCGTACAGTAGGCCTGAGAGTAAAAAAGGGAGTCCACCCCTCTCTCCACTCGACAAAGTCAGAAGCGACAGAGCTATCTCCAGGGCGAACCCTCCTCGATGAGGACTACCTCCGAAAGGCGGCCTTCCCAGATAACCTCAATCCTGGAGAGGAGTCTCCACATATCCTCACTAGGAATGTAGTCGAAAGTCACCGCATCCAAGTCACCAAGACGAGGCGGGTACTGAACACCGCCAAACTGACGAAGAGCAAGGCTGGGATAGTAGCCTGTACAATCCCACACCCCAGGAAGAGGCACTCCATCGAAGAGGGCACAATGAGTCCAAGGGCCTCCACACTGCTGGCCCCCAAGTGACCTTCCAAGACCATTCACCCAAGGGCAAGTCGAGGAGGTATAATGCCCAGTCACGACTATTGCCAGTGAAGGGAAGTGCTATCTTGACGGTCTGGCTCACCGTATGCCTCTCAAAGTGATAAGGAGGTCTGGAGGCGGTAGAAATGCCGCAGGTGACTGCAGAACCAAAGCTGGAGGAGCTGTGTGCAGAACATCGGAACCCCCTCTCCCTGTCTCCTGCAGTAAGACAAAGACCGCACGGTCTCGCACAATATGGCAGGGATGATAGACCTGCCCTCACTAAATACCAGGGGGAATGACACCCAAGTCTATCCTACCAGCAGAAGTAGGAAAGAGAAAAATACCTGCGAAGGCAATCTTGAAGGCGTTGATTCGGAATTTCTTCCATCCCTTCTTGCCCGCAATGAAGTCCCTAGCAAGCTTCACTGGAAAGTCACTCCGAGAGAAGTACTTCGTCAGCAAATCCAGAGAAATGTTGGCTTTCCGCCAAGTTTCCTCAGGTCGGGCGATCTCAGGACGTAGAACTGCAGTGGTCAAACCCAAGTATTTCTCCAAGCATCGGTTGGACCGAGGACCCTGAATAGGTATGACCAGAGTCTCGCTGAAGGGGCTGTCTAGTTGAAGAAGCTCAGCATACTCCTCCAAGGTGGGGACAAGATCTACCTCCCCAATGGAAAAGCAACAATGGGTCGGGTCCCAGAAAGAAGCAAGAGCCTCGAGCAAGCCACGATCAACTTGAAGCCGCATGAAAGGGGAAAACTTACCAAAGATCCCCATGATGTCGGCATGGTCATCCTCTCCAAGAAGAGTCCACCAATGTCTCATCCGCTCAACGCGGAAATCATGGAAATGAAGCGTCACCAAGGAGTCGGGATCGTTACTGGAGGAGGCCATGGATCCAAGAGACTCAAAAACGGGAAAAATAGAGAGTTTTTAGTGAAGAAGGGAGAGAAAAACTCAAAAAATGGCTGCTGGTTCGAAGAAGGAGCGTGGTTTAAATAGACGGGAACTGGCGCGTGATCAGGCCCGTTGGGAATCCCAACGGCTCTTTTTCCCATACCACGCGGATTTGACCCTTTTCACTCACTCCCAGAGGCCCGTTTTGCACTATATGAAGGCCATTTTGCAAGAAATCACCTATGAGAAAGTCTTGGGCGGTCCGGTGAACGAAGATTTCGGCCCGACAACCGAGGACCGACCCGAAACCCTAAAATCGACCCGGAGGTCAAAAATTAAAACAGAGACAATCTTGTAAGGAGGCGTTCGATATGACGTGATCAGAATCGATCTTCCGCCAGCAGGGTGGCCCAAGAACCAAGAACCAGGCTCAAAGTTCAAGAACCGGCCCCGAAACCCTAGCTCGACCTAGAAATCGAGAAGTACAGAGATAACCTGGAAATGTCGCATAGGCAAATCCCATGGTACACTGGGGCAAAATTTTTCAAAAAAGTTTTTTGAAAAATTTCGAAAGGAAGTGGTCTGGCCCTCAAGATGCTATCACAGTCCGGTGCCAGAAAGACAAAAGAAGAAATCCGGAATTCCGCACCAGCATGCATTGCTCCACACTGGGGCAAAATTTTTCTATCTTCAAGAAGCTAGAAAAATTTATTCAGCACTACATACTGGGGCAAATTTTTCCATTTCTGTCAGAGAAAAATTGGAAAAATTCGACAAATTGCTGAAATGGGCCTCGTGGAGGAGTAAGTCCCAAAAATTGCTGAACGGGCCTCGTGGAGGAGTAAGTCCTAAAAATTGCTGAAATAGGCCTCGTGGAAGAGTGAGTCCCAATGATAATGGAAACGGGCCCCAAGGAGAGGTAAGCCCCGATATTGATGAACTGGGCCTCGCGGAGGATCGAGACCCAATATCCATACACATAGCCACAAACACATAGCCATAGCCATAAACACATAGCCAAAAACACATCCATACATCCAGAAACACATCCATACACATAGCCATAAACACGCATCCATACACATAGCCATAAATACATAACCATAAACACTGTCCATAAACCACCAGTGTCATATATACAATAATCAATGTCTGTACATCCCATATAAACACAAAATGTCTGGCCAGAATACAAGGCCCCAAGAGAAGAAGAAAGAAAAGATATACATCACATAGAAGGAGGGTCATCGAAGAACCAGTCTTGAGAAACAGGATCTGGAGGTGGCGAAGAAGAAGTCTGACCAAGACCAGACGAGCCAGCTCCAGTAACAGGAGTAATGCCCATACCATGAAGCTGATCCTCTAATCTCCGAATGGTCTCCACATGAGCAGTCAGCGCCACATCTCGAGAATCCAAGTCCCTCTGACTCTGGGTCAAGGCCCCCTGCACCCGGGTCAGCTCCCCCTGTACCTGCGTCAGCTCCGCCTGCACACGGGCCGTCTCCTCCTGTGCTCGGTCCATATCAGCTACATAACGATCCTCACTGACCGACAACTCGAGCTGAAGACGCAGTATCTCGGTCTGAAGCCGCTCAAACTCTCCAGAGGACTGAAAAAGATGGCTGTCCATAGCTGATCCGCCCATAACCCGGCCACCCTCGACCTCATGAAGGGACATCAGAGACCCCAAGGAGACCTGCTCAAACCACTCCCGGTATGGCACGTCGGCCAGAACCAGAGCTCGATAAACCTCAACACCCTGCTACAAAAGAATCACTCGGGGCACGTGGGATGTAATCCTCGATGGTCATCAGCTGAGGAGGATCCACGGGGACAAGGGCCTCACCACCTAGCTGCCGCAAGGTCCTCTCGCCCATCAAAAGCTCCCAGGACCTCGGAGATCGGATCCATATCCGCAGACGAGATAGCTCCATGGCCCTGAACACCTCAGGACGCTCAAGCAGGAATGTGGAGTAAGGCTGAAAGACGATGTCGGCATCCCTAATGCAATCCACCGTCGTACGACACTCTGTAAGTGTACGAACGGTCAATCTCTGGATCCAAGCCGAGTCCCATCGCCTGGCAAGAGGAAATACGGAATCAGGAGCCGCGGAAAGCCTGCTGGGGGCGAATACTGCGAAATGCTCGAAGGCTCAGAAAAGTGTGAACTGCCAGAAGCCAAGGAAACTGGCGGTATCTCGACGGGAGAAGCGGCGCAAGCCCCGAATGTAAAACCCATACGTCAGTGCTCCCCAGTCATAGTCCCTCAGATCGTCAATGTCTCGGAACATACCAACTATGGGTGTGGGAATGGTAGACTTGTCATTCCCAAGGAAGCAGCTGAATATGAAATAGGCAGTCCACTGGCGATATCGCAGCTCTGTAGGAGGCTCCTCTATCTCCCTCACCAGGAGATCCCTCAGATAACTAATCTTCAGATAGAAAAGCTTCTTACCCACGACGGCGGCCGGATCATCGATGCCTAGGATCTCCAGGGCCTCGAAATCGGACACAGGGTCGCTAGGAGGAATCCTACCCCCAAAGCGGATGCCCAGAATGGCACTCCAGTCAACAGGGAGCACCCCCATCTCGCAGGTGCTAAGATGGATAGTCCCCGTGTGATGGAAGAACCTCTCCACCCAGCACCTCACCAAAGGGTGCCGTACATGCACGTAGCGGATGCTGAGGAAGGGACCAAAACCCAACTCCACAAGAAAATCTCTGTACTCTGGACGAGCAATCTCCAGAAGCTGGCAAAACTCGGACCACCCACCCCGGCCAATGCTCTCAGGAGGATCCTGCGCAAAGCCAGAAAGAAAGATGTTAGTACGAAAGAATGCGAAAGAGCAAGACAGAGAAGAGTGTCAATACACAAATACCTTGCAACGACGGACCGAAGATGAAGGATGGCTATGGAGGCCCGTCAAGAGTGATGTATCCACCACCGGAGTGGTGACGGGATAGCGCGATCTAATGCCACCCTGGGGAGGATATCTGAACCCCGGTGCAACATAATCCTCCGGTATGGGATCCGCGGAAAGAGGAGCGCGGTCAGATCTCCGCCTCTTCGATCTGGCAGGAGGAGCAACTGGCGGCGCCGCAGCAGGCTGACGAGGCACACTGGAGGGTCTAGCGCTACGGCCAATAGTGATACCAAGCCGGGAAGGAGGCCGAACAGTACTAGAAGCTAAACCAGCAGCCTCGGCATCAAGCTCTGCCTGCAGATTCCTAGCAATAGATGCATCAACACGAGTACGTACGTCCTCCATAGCGTCGTACTCGTCATCGGTATCAGGAGGACTATCAGGCTCGTAAAGCACAGCCTTGCCCTTCGCAAGGCGATCAGACCGGCGCGGGCCCCCGCTACCACTACCTCGATCAGACATCTGCAAAGAGCACAACAAGACAACCCAAGAGTCAGAAAAACCAGGTATATCTCATTTTCAAAAGATATAGGAAATATATAGAGGTCAAAATTATACAAATTATGCAAACAAACAAACAAACAAACAAACAATTTTTCCTTGACCACTTGGATGAATTTCCAAAATAGGTCTAACTGCTAGATTACGATTTTGACAAAATGTCGAATCACAAATTTCGTTTCGAGACCTGGGTGGTCACCCAGGCCGATTCGTCCCCGATTCGTACCCGAATCACAAATTTCGTTTCGAGACCTGGGTGGTCACCCAGGCCGATTCGTCCCCGATTCGTCTCCGTTTCGAGACCTGGGTGGTCACCCAGGCCGATTCGTACCCAATCACAATTTTCGTTTCGAGACCTGGGTGGTCACCCAGGCCGATTCGTCCCCGATTCGTCTCCGTTTCGAGACCTGGGTGGTCACCCAGGCCGATTCGTACCCGAATCACAAATTTCGTTTCGAGACCTGGGTGGTCACCCAGGCCGATTCGTCTCCGTTTCGAGACCTGGGTGGTCACCCAGGCCGATTCGTACCCGAATCACAAATTTCGTTTCGAGACCTGGGTGGTCACCCAGGCCGATTCGTCCCCGATTCGTCTCCGTTTCGAGACCTGGGTGGTCACCCAGGCCGATTCGTACCCGAATCACAAATTTCGTTTCGAGACCTGGGTGGTCACCCAGGCCGATTCGTCCCCGATTCGTCTCCGTTTCGAGACCTGGGTGGTCACCCAGGCCGATTCGTACCCGAATCACAAATTTCGTTTCGAGACCTGGGTGGTCACCCAGGCCGATTCGTCCCCGATTCGTCTCCGTTTCGAGACCTGGGTGGTCACCCAGGCCGATTCGTACCCGAATCACAAATTTCGTTTCGAGACCTGGGTGGTCACCCAGGCCGATTCGTCCCCGATTCGTCTCCGTTTCGAGACCTGGGTGGTCACCCAGGCCGATTCGTACCCGAATCACAAATTTCGTTTCGAGACCTGGGTGGTCACCCAGGCCGATTCGTCCCCGGTTTGAGACTTGGGTGGTCACCCAAGCCAAACCATCCCTGATTTAAAATGTGAAGCAGATTTCAGCTTTGCACGAAAGATTTGGAAGAATTTCCAAGACAAGTTAAAATTCTTCTGCATTGCGGGACCCACTTGGATCCCAAGGCTAAATAAGGCAAGTCCTAAACCCAACCCATAATTTTCAAAAATGCGTGTACGGCAAAGCAATCCAAAAAAATATATATATAAAAAATAAAAATAAAAATAATAAAATAATAAATACATGGCAACGCACCCCAAAAAAAAATACACAAGCATCATAATAAACATGGTGTCTCAAAAAAAAAAATTCATATCTCTCATCTCATGTGTTTCCAAACACATGTGTGTGTGCATGTGTGTCTACGAAGGCTCATTTGTACATGCACACATTCATTACATAAAATGCAATTTTTGTGCACTAACATGTTTGCTAAGTATGTAATGCATCCCAAAACATACAATGACATGTTAAACAAAAGGAAATAAAAGCAGAAGTGCACAAGGAAAAAGCATAAGACATAAAAAAGGAAGCAAATAATCCGACCGTTCAAAACTGAAAAGAAGGGTGGGGATGGAAAGGTGCTTACCTGTAGGACGTATAGGCGAAAACTGATCGTCGATCGGAGTCCTGGATCATGAGAAAAAGACCAAAAGACACAAAAAAGAGAATGAACCATGTCAGCACATTTCGACCGTTTAAAACTGAAATAAATGGTAGGGATGGAAAGGGGCTTACTCGTGGAGCGCGTAGGCGAAGACGGCGCGTCAATCGGAGTCCCGGATAGCAAGATATGAGCAAAAGAGCAGAGAGGGCGAAGTGGGGTCCAGAGAGCGAAAAAGGAAGAAAAAGGGACGGAAATGAGAGCGGGAAAGGGCCGCGCGGCGTGTTTTAAGTAGTGGGGCCTCGCGCATGCCATCATCACGCGCCGCGCGTGATGGTCATGCGCGAGTTCCCCCACCTCCACGCCAAACGGCACCTTTCGAAGCCACCGAATCGTCTCCCCACATCCTCGACCGATCATTCTCCAAGCCCTCGGAATGTCCCATTTGGACCCCGGAAGGACTGGCACGCAAACCGAGACGAACTGCGCGGCAGCCGTAGGAGAACGCGGAAACCGAGAAAATCCGAGCGGGCAAAAATCGAGTCATTTATTCTTTGTCCGACGTTCCTTGTGCCAAGAAACGCCAAACAAAGAAGGGGCAACTGTCATAACCCCATTTTTACCCACCGGGATTTTCTCGGGTGTCGGCACGCAAAACGAGACAGCCCGGAACCGAAGCCAGGTCATGATCCGACGAAGGGCTCTCGCCATCAAATACTCCCAAGAAGAAGGTCCGGGACACATTTCCCAAGGTTTGACCAGGTGACTAGGGTTGACAAGTTTGACTAGGGTTGACCAAGTTTGACTAGGGTTGACCGAAGTTTGACCGAGGTTTGACCGAGCTGTTCCCAGCCCGACTAGGGTCCACCTTGCCCAGAAACCCTTCAAAATGTAAGTCCGGGATACATTTCCCAAGAGTTTGGAGAGCTTTGACCAAATTCCGACCAAGTTTGACCAAGGTTGACCAAGTTTGACCAAGGTTTGACCGGACCGTTGACCAGACCAAAAACTGGATCGAACTGACCACTCCCTTGACCAAGGTATGAAGAACGTGATCAAGAGCTTCGATTCCGACACTTTACGGGTCGAAAACGGACGAGAAACGAGAGAGTTATGGTCCAAAACTGCGAAAAAACGGTCCAACACTTAGCCAAATTTTTGCTAAGTGTTGTTGACAAAACAGCCTATTTGGGAGGCAACGTTTGCGCAAAGATTCTCTCCGACCCGCTGCAACTTGGTCCGCGAGCCAAGACCCTTAGGCAAGAGGTTCACTTCAGCTACCACACGCAACTTTCGGATCGTCAAGAGCTCCTCCGGTCAAGCCGGAATCTCAGTCAGAAAGATGACCCCTTGGCATAAGGAACATTCCGACGGCCTCCGTTCGCAGGATCATATCTTGCGAACCCAAGCTCGCCTCTGTGCAAGGCCTGTACCGTTGGAAAAGTAGGTAGCATAAGCTTTCCGACGATACCAAGATCGTCGAAATCCGACATCGGGAGCTACGTCTACCACGCGCGTGAAAACAGGCCGACGAAATAAGGCTTTGCTGAAAGTTTCCGGAATTTTTCCCACCGACGTTGCCACGCTTGCGCACAGAGTCTTCCTGACTCGCAACAAGTTGATCTGCGAGCCCGGGCACATTGGAAAGAAGGACACATTCCATGCACGACGTGGAACTCTCGGATCGCCAAGAATTTATCCGGGGCTAGCCGGAATCCCGATCGGAAAACTGCCCTCAAACGGACCAAAAACACTCCCGGTGGCCTCTGTTCGCGGGGCCATATCTCACAAGTCCAAGCTCGGATTTCCCGCAAATCCGGAACCTTGCAAAAGTAGGCAGCGCAAGCTTTCCGACGGTACCAAGAACGTCGAAAATCCGACATCGGGAGCTAGGTCAAATATGCGCGCGAACTGGGACAAGATTTGAGAAAAAACGCGCTGGGAGCAAAACGCATTTTTCCTCCCGGACAGCCGCCTTCGCGCGCAGAGTCTTTCCTGCTCGCAACAAGTTGATCCGTGAGCCCGGGTGCGTTGGAAAGATAACGACTCCGGCTACGACGTGGAACTCTCGGTTCGCCGATAGCATCCCCCGTTTGATCGGAATCTTCACCGGAAAAGTGCACAAAAATAGCTCCGATACCCCGACTTCCGGGAGCCATAACTCTCCTCGTCCGAACTCCGATTCGCGCAAACTTTATACCGTTGGAAAGAGGACGTCGAGAGCTTTCCGGACGATATGCTGCATGACCCATTTTGAGTTCCGGAAGACCTCCAAAACTGCCCTCGAAAATCGGGTCAAAAAAGATACGCGCACGAGAATCGAGGAAGTGCAGACAGCTGTCTTGGGAGGCGTGCACGCGAGGCGCGCCACCATCACGCGCCGCGCGTAATCATGGCGCGCCCCGAGGCGTGCACGCCCCCTATAAATAAGACCTCCCCCCCCTCTCATTTGCACATAATTTTGCTCGGGCACTAGGCCTTCTAGAGCGTAGAATAGGCAGAAAATAGGGGTTTAGGGGGTTTTAGGAGGGGTTTTTGGGTAGTTTTAGAGAGAGAGACTCCTCTCTAGGTAATCTCTCTCTCTCTCTCTAAGCTCTTTCTCTCTCTAAACTCTTTCTCTCTCCTTTTTCTCTCTCTTCTTTTTCTCTTTATTAGTGAGAAGCATCTACTAGTGATGATCTCTCTAAAATGGGAAGGGATTCCAAGGATCCACTCTCTCTCTCTCAGGTTCTATTGGTTCATTTATGTTCTATTTTACATTCTTTAGTTCATTTGAGTTCATTTATGCTTTAGTAGTTTATTTATTGTCTATCTATTGCTTTATTTATGCTTTCTAGTCTATTTATTGCTTTATTTATGCTTTCTAGTCTATTTATTTCTTTATCCTTGTTTAAATATTGTCATTTACCGCTTTATTTACATTTACTACGTACTTGTGAATATTATGTTGTGATTATCCCCCTTCCCCCGGTGTGTTTTAGTACGGCAAATATTGAGTGGCTTTGGCGGCAGTTGCGTAAGACCTCTAACGAGGCCGTAACAACCATGTTAGCCCACGAGGTATTTGACCCGAAAAATACGTCCCCCATGTTTAAATATCGTCATTTACCGCTTTATTTACATTTACTACGCACTTGTGAATATTATATTGTGGTTATCCCTTTCCCCGTGTTTTAGTACGGCAAATATTGAGTAGCTTTGGCTCAGTTGCGTAAGACCTCTAACGAGGCCGTAACAACCTTGTTAGCCTACGAGGTATTTGACCCGAAAAATACATCCCCCATGTTTAAATATTGTCATTTATCGCTTTATTTACATTTTATACGTTGTAAATATTATGTTGTGGTTGTCGACACCGGCGGAAAATCCGACCTAAAAAGTTTTTTAGGTCTTTTCTTTTATTTTCCTAGATACCGACCCCCATTTGGCGAGTGTGTGTGTGTGTACCTCTATCTCTTTTCCGTTTCGGGATACGAGTTGTGTGTGTGTGGGAACTTGTGTACGTGTGTGCGTGTGAGCACAAATTTGGAGTCGCCACCAACCATGGGAAATTTTAAGGTGTGATTGGGCACCTATGTCTAATAGATTTTATCTTATTTAGACATCTATAACAAAAAAATGGTCTTGAACCAGAGATAGGTTCGGGGGTTTGCTTATGCGTGGGGAAGGTGTTAGGCACCCCACGACATCCGTTTAAGAAAACGGTTACCTCCTTTCCTAATGTTTTCTTTTATTTGCTAAGCCTAGGTTTGTTGGTTTTAATTATGTACAAATGTCCCGAATTTCCGTCGTAGCGATATACCAAAAATGGCAAACGTAATTTGACTTCGTTCGGTTTTGATTAGACTCTTTATTTCACCATCCCTTTTATCTTTGTATCTTTTAAATTTCCGGGCATTTCGGTGGTAGGATATACTTGAAATCCTAACACCTAGTGCCGGGACAAACAATTAATGTTTTTGGTGCCATATTCGGGATCTCTTTACCCTTGATTTCCAAGAGTAAAGCGGTCCGTCAAATGGCGGGGTTTTGGATGATTAATTCACACTTTGGGGAATTTTAGACCATGATCCTATGGGAGTTAGAACGTGTAGAATCCCTTACACGAAAGCACGTACCAGCCACGCCCCCGTGTAAAGGACTCATACCTTCGTTTCTAACGCCCACATTACCAT
Organism: Fagus sylvatica; assembly: GCA_907173295.1. Classification (NCBI taxonomy): domain Eukaryota; kingdom Viridiplantae; phylum Streptophyta; class Magnoliopsida; order Fagales; family Fagaceae; genus Fagus; species Fagus sylvatica. The sequence goes on from OU015768.1 coordinate 23,891,269, forward strand.
GTTTACTCTTTTTAAAGTTTTCATGGCAAAGTGTATTTTAATCACATTTTTATATCAAAGCGATAAACAATCAAGCAAATAATCAAGACGGTATATTTACAACACATAATCACAAGAAGAGTATGAAAGCAATAGAATGTTCAAACAAGTAATCACGGCATGTTCGCAGCACATAAATCACAAGTATGACATAATGGGATGATCATGGTATGTTAGCAGTACATCAATCATAAGTATGAAATGACATAAATGCAACATTTATTTGAAATGGCAAAGGTGCAATTCATGAGAATTTTTAAGGAAAGGGTCAAGACCTCGTGGGGTCGGGATTCGATGCTATTGAAAGACTTACTCGGATCTCCGACACCACCATAGGATTTACATGAATAAAACAAAACAATCTAAAAAGAGGGTTTCAATGCCTTTTCGGGCTTACACGGGGGTTTAGTGCTATTGAAAGACTTATCCAAACCTTCGACGCCAAATAGGACTTAAATGAGAAAAACTCTTTTTGAAAATGGGTTTCAATGCCTTTTCGGGCTTACACGAAGGGTTTAGTGCTATTGAAAGACTTATCCTAAACCTTCGACGCCAAATAGGACTTAAATGAGAAAATCTATTTTGAAAATGGGGTTTCAATGCCTTTTCGGGCTTACACGAAGGGTTTAGTGCTATTGAAAGACTTACCTAAACCCGCGAAACCTTCGACGCCAAATAGGACTTAAATGAGAAAATCTATTTTGAAAAGGGTGTTTGCAATTTACGGGTCCAACGCCTCATGGATTTACATGGGGTTTAGTGCTATTGAAAGACTTACCTAAAACCACCAATACCGTTTGGTATTTTCATGCCCAAATCAAAATAATGAAATATGAACAATATTTACAACAACGTAGTAAATAATGTAAATAACCGGGTTTGAAAAAGAGTATTTTTGTGGGTCCAATGTCGTATGGATTTACATGGGGTTTAGTGCTATTGAAAGACTTACCTAAAACCGCCAATACCGTTTGGTATTTTCATGCCCAAATCAAAATAATGATGGATAAATCATATTTACAACATAGTAAAATGTAAATAATGGCAATAAATTTAGAGCATAACGGGAAGCAATAAATTAATGGAATTTACAACAAGGGATTTTGTGGGTCCAATGCCTATGGGATTACGTGATGGTTAATGCCTCTTTGAGGTCTTACATAGCCCACCACGACCAATCGGGATTATCACGCCCAAATCACAAAGGGAAAAAAATGGGAGAAAATGACAATATAATATTTACAACGTAGTAAAATGTAAATAAAGCGATAAATGACAATATTTAAACAATGGGGGATTTTTAATGGGTCCAATGCCTATGGAATTACGTGGTGGTTAAAGCCTCTTTGAGGTCTTATATAGTCCACCACGACCAATCGGGATTATCACGCCCAAATCACAAAGGGAAAAAATGGGGGAAAATGACAATATTCACAATATAATATTTACAACGTAGTAAATGTAAATAAAGCGATAAATGACAATTATTTAACACATGGGGATGTATTTTTCGGGTCAAATACCTCGTAGGCTAACAAGGTTGTTACGGCCTCGTTAGAGGTCTTACGCAACTGAGCCAAAGCTACTCAATATTTGCCGTACTAAAACACGAGGAAACCGGTGTATTTTTCGGGTCAAGACCTCGTGGGCTAACATGGTTGTCACGGCCTTTGTTAGAGGACTTACGCGAGCCGCCAAAGCCACTCAATATTGCCGTACTAAAACACACCGGGGGAGGGGGGTAATCACAACAAATATATATTCACAAGTGCGTAGTAAAATGTAAATAAAGCGATAAATGACTAGAAAATGTAAATAAAGCGATAAATGACTAGAAAATGTAAATAAAGCAATAAATAGACAAGAAAATGTAAATAAAGCAATAAATGGACAATAAATAAACTAGTAAAGCATAAATGAACTAAAATGAACTAAAGAATGTAAAATAGAACAATAAGTGAACTCAAAGAATGAGAGAGAGAGAGAGAGGGAGGGGGGAAGATGAGGAGAGGTTAGAGAGAGAAGCACCTAGTAGATGCTTCTCACTCTAAAAACCCCCCAAAATCCCTAAAGAAAGAAGTTTAGAGAGAGAAAGAGCTTAGAGAGAGAGAGAGATTACCTAGAGAGGAGTCTCTCTCTCTAAAACTACCCAAAAACCCCTTCCTAAAACCCCCTAAACCCCTATTTTCTGCCTAAACTAACGCTCTAGAAGGCCTAGTGCCCGAGCAAAAATTATGTGCAAATGAGGGGGGGGGAGGCTTTTTTATAGGGGGCGTGCACGCGGGGCGCGCCATGATTGCGCGCGGCGCGTGATGGTGGCGCGCCTCGCGTGCACGCCTCCAAAGACAGCTGTCTGCAATCTTCCTCGATTCTCGTGCGCGTATCCTTTTTTGACCCGATTTTCGAGGGGCAGTTTTGGAGGTCTTCCGGAACTCAAAATGGGTCATGCAGGCATATCGTCGGAAAGCTCTCGACGTCCTCTTTCCAACGATATAAAGTTTGCACGAATCGGAGTTCGGACGAGGGAGTTATGGCTCCCGGAAGTCGGGGTGTCGGAGCTGTTTTCGTGCACTTTTCCGGTGAAGATTCCGATCAAACGGGGGATGCTATTCGGCGAACCGAGAGTTCCACGACGTAGCCGGAGTCATTATCTTTCCAACGCACCCGGGCTCGCGGATCAACTTGTTGCGAGCAGGAAAGACTCTGCGCGCGAAGGCGGCTGTCCGGGAGGAAAAAATGCGTTTTGCTCCCAGCGCGTTTTTTCTCAAATCTTGTCCCAGTTCGCGCGCATATTTGACCTAGCTCCCGATGTCGGATTTTGACGTTCTTGGTACCGTCGGAAAGCTTGCGCTGCCTACTTTTTGCAAGGTTCCGGATTTGCGGAAATCCGAGCTTGGACTTGTGAGATATGGCCCCGCGAACAGAGGCCACCGGGGTGTTTTTGGTCCGTTTGAGGGCAGTTTTCCGATCAGGATTCCGGCTAGACCCCGATAAATTCTTGGCGATCCGAGAGTTCCACGTCGTGCATGAATGTGTCTTCTTTCCAATGTGCCCGGGCTCGCAGATCAACTTGTTGCGAGTCAGGAAGACTCTGTGCGCAAGCGTGGCAACGTCGGTGGGAAAATTCCGGAAATTTCAGCAAAACCTTATTTCGTCGGCCTGTTTTCACGCGCGTGGTAGACGTAGCTCCCGATGTCGGATTTCCGACGATCTTGGTATCGTCGGAAAGCTTATGCTACCTACTTTTCCAACGGTACAGGCCTTGCACAGAGGCGAGCTTGGGTTCGCAAGATATGATCCTGCGAACGGAGGCCGTCGGAATGTTCCTTATGCCAAGGGGTCATCTTCTTGACTGAGATTCCGGCTTGACCGGAGGAGCTCTTGACGATCCGAAAGTTGCGTGTGGTAGCTGAAGTGAACCTCTTGCCTAAGGGTCTTGGCTCGCGGACCAAGTTGCAGCGGGTCGGAGAGAATCTTTGCGCAAACGTTGCCTCCCAAATAGGCTGTTTTGTCAACAACACTTACCAAAATTTGGCTAAGTGTCGGACCGTTTTTTCGCAGTTTTGGCCACAACTCTCTCGTTTCTCGTCCGTTTTCGACCCGTAAAGTACGGAATCGAAGCTCTTGATATTCTCTCTATACCTTGGTCAAGGGGTGGTCAGTTCGATTCCAGTTTTTGGTCTGGTCAATGGTCCGGTCAAACCTTGGTCAAACTTGGTCAACCTTGGTCAAACTTGGTCGAATTTGGTCAAAGCTCTCCAAACTCTTGGAAATGTATCCCGGACTTCATTTCAAGGGTTTCTGGGCAAGGTGGACCCTAGTCGGGCTGGAAACAGCTCGGCTCGGTCAAACTTCGGTCAACCCTAGTCAAACTTGGTCAACCCTAGTCAAACTTAGTCAAACCTTGGGAAATGTGTCCCGGACCTTCTTCTTGGGAGTATTTGATGTGGCGAGAGCCCTCGTCGGATCAGGCTGGCTCGGTCCAGGCTGTCCCGTTTTGCGTGCCGACACCCGAGAAAATCCCGTGGGTAAAAATGGGATTATGACACCCGTATTTTAGTACGGCAAATATTGAGTAGCTTTGGCTCAGTTGCGTAAGACCTCTAACGAGGCCGTAACAACCTTGTTAGCCTACGAGGTATTTGACCCGAAAAATACATTCCCCATGTTTAAATACTGTCATTTATCGCTTTATTTACATTTACTACGTACTTGTGAATATTTGTTGTGATTATCCCCTTCCCCGTGTGTTTTAGTACGGCAAAACCCGAGTGGCTTTGGCGGCTCGCGTAAGACCTCTAACGAGGCCGTGACAACCATGTTAGCCCACGAGGTGCTTGACCCGAAAAATACATCCCCCATGTAAATATTGTCATTTATCGCTTTATTTACATTTACTACGTTGTGGATATTATATTGTAAATATTGTCATTTTCTCCCTTGCTCTTTGTGATTTGGGCGTGATAATTCCGATTGGTTGTGGTGGATTATTTAAGACCTCAAAGAGGCATTAACCACCACGTAATCCCATAGGCATTGGACCCACAAAATTCCCTCTTTGTAAATTCCATTAATTTATTGCTTCCCATTATGCTCTAAATTTCTTGCCATTTTTACTACGTTGTAAATATGATTTATCCGTCATCATTTTGATTTGGGCATGAAAATACCGAACGGTATTGGTGTTTTTAGGTAAGTCTTTCAATAGCACTAAAACCCATGTAAATCCATACGGCATTGGACCCACAAAAATACTCTTTTCCAAAGCCGGTTATTTACATTATTTACTACGTTGTGTAAATATTGTTCATCCATCATTATTTTGATTTGGGCATGAAAATACCGAACGGTATTGGCGGTTTTAGGTAAGTCTTTCAATAGCACTAAACCCCATGTAAATCCATGAGGCGTTGGACCCGTAAATTGCAAACTCCCTTTCAAAAATGATTTTCACTCATATAAGTCCTATTTGGCGTCGAAGGTTTGGATAAGTCTTTCAATAGCACCAACCCTTCGTGTAAGCCCGAAAAGGCATTGAAACCCCATTTTCAAATAGATTTTCTCATTTAAGTCCTATTTGGCGTCGAAGGTTTGGATAAGTCTTTCAATAGCACCAACCCTTCGTGTAAGCCCGAAAAGGCATTGAAACCCCACTTTCAAATAGATTTTCTCATTTAAGTCCTATTTGGCATCGAAGGTTTGGATAAGTCTTTCAATAGCACCAACCCTTCGTGTAAGCCCGAAAAGGCATTGAAACCCCACTTTCAAATAGATTTTCTCATTTAAGTCCTATTTGGCATCGAAGGTTTAGGTAAGTCTTTCAATAGCACTAACCCTTTGTGTAAGCCCGAAAAGGCATTGAAACCCTCTTTTTAGATTGTTTTGTTCATTCATGTAAATCCTATGGTGGTGTCGGGATCCGAGTAAGTCTTTCAATAGCATCGAATCCCGACCCCACGAGGTCTTGACCCTTTCCTTAAAAATTCTTGTGTCATAATAAATTGCACTTTGCATTAAGCATTATGTTCATGCCGATCCATATTTGTCACCTTCATGATATATGTGTTACGACTATGCCATGACTACTTTGCTTGGATGTTTTACCATTTTACCATCTTGATACTTTGTTTGTTTATTTATCGCTTTGATATAAAAATGTGATTAAAAGACACTTTGCCATGAAAACTTTAAAAAGAGTAAACATGGTAATGTGGGCGTTAGAAACGAAGGTATGAGTCCTTTACACGGGGGCGTGGCTGGTACGTGCTTTCGTGTAAGGGATTCTACACGTTCTAACTCCCATAGGATCATGGTCTAAAATTCCCCAAAGTGTGAATTAATCACCCAAAACCCCGCCATTTGACGGACCGCTTTACTCTTGGAAATCAAGGGTAAAGAGATCCCGAATATGGCACCAAAAACATTAATTGTTTGTCCCGGCATTAGGTGTTAGGATTTCAAGTACATCCTACCACCGAAATGCCCGGAAATTTAAAAAATACAAAGATAAAGGGATGGTGAAATAAAGAGTCTAATCAAAACCGAACGAAGTCACATTACGTTTGCCATTTTTGGTATATCGTACGACGGAAATCGGGACATTTGTTCATAATTAAAACCAACAAATTTAGGCTTAGCAAATAAAAGAAAACATTAGGAAGGAGGTAACCGTTTTCTTAAACGGATGTCGTGGGGTGCCTAACACCTTCCCCACGCATAAGCAAACCCCCGAACCTATCTCTGGTTCAAGACCATTTAGTTTTAGATGTCTAAATAAGATAAAATCTATTAGACATAGGTGCCCAATCACACCTTAAAATTTCCCATGGTTGGTGGCGACTCCAAATTTGTGCTCACACGCACACACGTACACAAGTTCCCACACACACACAACTCGTATCTCGAAACGGAAAAGAGATAGAGAACACACACAACACTAGCCAAATGGGGGTCGGTATCTAGGAAAATAAAAGAAAAGACCTAATGTCATAACCCCATTTTTACCCACGGAATTTTCTCGGGTGTCGGCACGCAAAACGAGACAGCCCGGAACCCAAGCCGGTCATGATCCGACGAGGGCTCTCCGCATCAAATACTCCCAAGAAGAAGGTCCGAGACACATTTCCCAAGGTTTGACCAGGGTTGACCAAGTTTGACCAGGGTTGACCAAGTTTGACTAGGGTTGACCGAAGTTTGACCGAGGTTTGACCGAGCCGTTTCCCAGCCCGACTAGGGTCCGCCTTGCCCAGAAACCCTTGAAATGAAGTCCGGGATACATTTCCCAAGAGTTTGGAGAGCTTTTGACCAAATTTGACCAAGGTTGACCAAGTTTGACCAAGGTTTGACCGGACCGTTGACCAGACCAAAAACTGGATCGAACTGACCACCCCTTGACCAAGGTATGAAGAACGTATCAAGAGCTTCGATTCCGTACTTTACGGGTCGAAAACGGACGAGAAACGAGGAGAGTTGTGGCCAAAACTGCGAAAAAACGGTCCGACACTTAGCCAAATTTTTGGTAAGTATTGTTGACAAAACAGCCTATTTGGGAGGCAACGTTTGCGCAAAGATTCTCTCCGACCCGCTGCAACTTGGTCCGCGAGCCAAGACCCTTAGGCAAGAGGTTCACTTCAGCTACCACACGCAACTTTCGGATCGTCAAGAGCTCCTCCGGTCAAGCCGGAATCTCAGTCAGAAGATGACCCCTTGGCATAAGGAACATTCCGACGGCCTCCGTTCGCAGGATCATATCTTGCGAACCCAAGCTCGCCTCTGTGCAAGGCCTGTACCGTTGGAAAAGTAGGTAGCACAAGCTTTCCGACGATACCAAGATCGTCGAAATCCGACATCGGGAGCTACGTCTACCACGCGCGTGAAAACAGGCCGACGAAATAAGGCTGTGCTGAAATTTCCGGAATTTTCCCACCGACGTTGCCACGCTTGCGCACAGAGTCTTCCTGACTCGCAACAAGTTGATCTGCGAGCCCGGGCACATTGGAAAGAAGGACACATCATGCACGACGTGGAACTCTCGGATCGCCAAGAATTTATCCGGGTCAAGCCGGAATCCTGATCGGAAAACTGCCCTCAAACGGACCAAAAACACTCCCGGTGGCCTCTGCTCGCGGGGCCATATCTCACAAGTCCAAGCTCGGATTTCCCGCGAATCCGGAACCTTGCAAAAATAGGCAGCGCAAGCTTTCCGACGGTACCAAGAACGTCGAAAATCCGACATCGGGAGCTAGGTCAAATATGCGCGCGAACTGGGACAAGATTTGAGAGAAAAACGCGCTGGGAGCAAAACGCATTTTTTCTCCCGGACAGCCGCCTTCGCGCGCAGAGTCTTTCCTGCTCGCAACAAGTTGATCCGCGAGCCCGGGTGCGTTGGAAAGATAATGACTCCAGGCTACGTCGTGGAACTCTCGGTTCGCCGAAAGCATCCCCCGTTTGATCGGAATCTTCACCGGAAGAGTGCACGAAAACAGCTCCGATACCCCGACTTCCGGGAGCCATAACTCTCCTCGTCCGAACTCCGATTCGTGCAAACTTTATATCGTTGGAAAGAGGACGTCGAGAGCTTTCCGACGATATGCCGCATGACCCATTTTGAGTTCCAGAAGACCTCCAAAACTGCCCCCGAAAATCGGATAAAAAAGGGTACGCGCACGGAAATCGAGAATCGAGGAAGGATAAGCTGCCAGAGTACAGCTGTCTGCGGGAGGCGTGCACGCGAGTGCGCGCCACCAACTCACGCAGGACCGCGCGCGCGCATGATGGCGCGCCCCGCGTGCACGGTTTTCTATAAAACCGAGACCCTCCCCCCCCTCATTTGCACATAGTTTTTGCTCGGGCACTAGGCCTTCTTCTAGAGCGTTAGTTTAGGCAGAAAATAGGGGTTTAGGGGGTTTTAGGAAGGGGGTTTTTGGGTAGTTTTAGAGAGAGAGACTCCTCTCTAGGTAATCTCTCTCTCTCTCTAAGCTCTTTCTCTCTCTAAACTTTTTCTTTAGGGATTTTGGGGGGTTTTTAGAGTGAGAAGCATCTATTAGGTGCTTCTCTCTCTAACCTCTCCTCATCTTCCCCCCCCTCTCTCTCTCTCTCTTTCTCTCTCTAAACTTTTTCTTTGGGATTTTGGGGGGTTTTTAGAGTGAGAAGCATCTATTAGGTGCTTCTCTCTCTAACCTCTCCTCATCTTCCCCTCCTCTCTCTCTCTCTCTCTACATTCTTTAGTTCATTTATTTCATTTGCTTTACTAGTTTCCTTGTCCATTTATTGCTTTATTTACATTTCTTGTCATTTATTGCTTTATTTACATTTCCTTGTCATTTATTGCTTTATTTACATTTCTAGTCATTTATCGCTTTATTTACATTTCTAGTCATTTATCGCTTTATTTACATTTTATACGCACTTGTGAATATATATATTGTTGTGATTATCCCCCCCCTCCCCCGGTGTGTTTTAGTACGGCAATATTGAGTGGCTTTGGCGGCTCGCGTAAGTCCTCTAACAAAGGCCGTTGACAACCATGTTAGCCCACGAGGTCTTGACCCGAAAAATACACCGGTTTCCTCGTGTTTTAGTACGGCAAATATTGAGTAGCTTTGGCTCAGTTGCGTAAGTCCTCTAACGAGGCCGTAACAACCTTGTTAGCCTACGAGGTATTTGACCCGAAAAATACATCCCCATGTGTTAAATATTGTCATTTATCGCTTTATTTACATTTACTACGTTGTAAATATTATATTGTGAATATTGTCATTTTCCCATTTTTCCTTCCCTTGTGATTTGGGCGTGATAATCCCGATTGGTCGTGGTGGACTATGTAAGACCTCAAAGAGGCTTTAACCACCATGTAATTCCATAGGCATTGGACCCATTAAAAATCCCCCATGTTTAAATATTGTCATTATCGCTTTATTTACATTTACTACGTTGTAAATATTATATTGTGGATATTGTCGTTTTCCCATTTTTCTTCCCTTGTGATTTGGGCGTGATAATCCCGATTGGTCGTGGTGGACTATGTAAGACCTCAAAGAGGCATTAACCACCACGTAATTCCATAGGCATTGGACCCATTAAAAACCCCCCATGTTTAAATATTGTCATTATCGCTTTATTTACATTTACTACGTTGTAAATATTATATTGTGAATATTGTCATTTTCTCCATTTTCCCTTTGTGATTTGGGCGTGATAATCCCGATTGGTCGTGGTGGACTATGTAAGACCTCAAAGAGGCATTAACCACCACGTAATCCCATAGGCATTGGACCCACAAAATTCCCTCCTTGTAAATTCCATTAATTTATTGCTTCCCGTTATGCTCTAAATTTCTTGCCATTTTTACTACGTTGTTGTAAATATTGTCCATTTATCCGTCATTATTTTGATTTGGGCATGAAAATACCAAACGGTATTGGCGGTTTTAGGTAAGTCTTTCAATAGCACTAAACCCCATGTAAATCCATGAGGCGTTGGACCCGTAAATTGCAAACCCATTTTCAAAATAGATTTTCTCATATAAGTCCTATTTGGCGTCGAAGGTTTGGATAAGTCTTTCAATAGCACCAACCCTTCGTGTAAGCCCGAAAAGGCATTGAAACCCATTTTCAAAATAGATTTTCTCATATAAGTCCTATTTGGCGTCGAAGGTTTGGATAAGTCTTTCAATAGCACCAACCCTTCGTGTAAGCCCGAAAAGGCATTGAAACCCCATTTTCAAATAGATTTTCTCATTTAAGTCCTATTTGGCGTCGAAGGTTTGGATAAGTCTTTCAATAGCACCAACCCTTCGTGTAAGCCCGAAAAGGCATTGAAACCCCGTTTTCAAATAGATTTTCTCATTTAAGTCCTATTTGGCGTCGAAGGTTTGGATAAGTCTTTCAATAGCACCAACCCTTCGTGTAAGCCCGAAAAGGCATTGAAACCCATTTTCAAAATAGATTTTCTCATATAAGTCCTATTTGGCGTCGAAGGTTTGGATAAGTCTTTCAATAGCACCAACCCTTCGTGTAAGCCCGAAAAGGCATTGAAACCCATTTTCAAAATAGATTTTCTCATATAAGTCCTATTTGGCGTCGAAGGTTTGGATAAGTCTTTCAATAGCACCAACCCTTCGTGTAAGCCCGAAAAGGCATTGAAACCCCATTTTCAAATAGATTTTCTCATTTAAGTCCTATTTGGCGTCGAAGGTTTGGATAAGTCTTTCAATAGCACCAACCCTTCGTGTAAGCCCGAAAAGGCATTGAAACCCCGTTTTCAAATAGATTTTCTCATTTAAGTCCTATTTGGCGTCGAAGGTTTGGATAAGTCTTTCAATAGCACCAACCCTTCGTGTAAGCCCGAAAAGGCATTGAAACCCCATTTTCAAATAGATTTTCTCATTTAAGTCCTATTTGGCATCGGAGGTTTGGATAAGTCTTTCAATAGCACCTAACCCTTTGTGTAAGCCCGAAAAGGCATTGAAAACCTCTTTTTAGATTGTTTTGTTTATTCATGTAAATCCTATGGTGGTGTCGGGATCCGAGTAAGTCTTTCAATAGCATCGAATCCCGACCCCACGAGGTCTTGACCCTTTCCTTAAAAATTCTTGAATTGCACCTTGTCATTTCAATAAATGTTGCATTTTGTCATTTCATACTTATGATTGATGTACTTGCTAACATACCATTTATCCCATCTTTGTCATACTTGCTTGCTTGATTGTTTATTGCTTTGATATAAAAATGTGATTAAAATACACTTTGCCATGAAAACTTTAAAAAGAGTAAACATGGTAATGTGGGCGTTAGAAACGAAGGTATGAGTCCTTTACACGGGGGCGTGGCTGGTACGTGCTTTCGTGTAAGGGATTCTACACGTTCTAACTCCCATAGGATCATGGTCTAAAATTCCCCAAAGTGTGAATTAATCACCCAAAACCCCGCCATTTGACGGACCGCTTTACTCTTGGAAATCAAGGGTAAAGAGATCCCGAATATGGCACCAAAAACATTAATTGTTTGTCCCGGCACTAGGTGTTAGGATTTCAAGTATATCCTACCACCGAAATGCCCGGAAATTTAAAAGATACAAAGATAAAAGGGATGGTGAAATAAAGAGTCTAATCAAAACCGAACGAAGTCATATTACGTTTGCCATTTTTGGTATATCGTACGACGGAAATCGGGACATTTGTACATAATAAAAACCAACAAACTTAGGCTTAGCAAATAAAAGAAAACATTAGGAAGGAGGTAACCGTTTTCTTAAACGGATGTCGTGGGGTGCCTAACACCTTCCCCACGCATAAGCAAACCCCCGAACCTATCTCTGGTTCAAGACCATTTAGTTGTAGATGTCTAAATAGGGTAAAATCTATTAGACATAGGTGCCCAATCACACCTTAAAATTTCCCATGATTGGTGGCGACTCCAAATTTGTGCTCATACGCACACACGTACACAAGTTCCCACACACACACAACTCGTATCTCGAAACGGAAAAGAGATAGAGGAACACACACAACACTCGCCAAATGGGGGTCGGTATCTAGGGAAATAAAAAAAATAAATAATAAGAAATTTTCCGCCGGTGTTGACACCTAACACCCTTTTTAGGTCGGATTTTCCGCCGGTGTCGACACCAAGAACGTCAAAAACTGATATCAGAAGCTAGGTCAACTGTGCGCGCGAACACAGACAAAAATAAGGAAAATGCGCTGAAAATCTGACGCGTTTTTCCTCCCGGACAACCGCCTTCACGCGCGAATTCCTTCCAGCTCGCTGTGAGTTGATCAGCGAGACCGGGTGTGTTAGAAAGAGTGCAACTCCAGCTACGAGACACAACTCTCGGTTCGCCGGTAGCTTCCCCCGTTTGGCCAGAATCTTCACCGGAAAAACGCGAAAAAACAACTCAGACACCCCAAATTCCAGGAGCCATAACTTTTCGGTCCAAACTCCGATTTGCACAAAATTTATATCATTGGAAAGTAGACATCTGGGGCTTTCCAACGGTATGCTTCATGACCCATTTTGAGTACTGGAAGGCCTCTAAAATCGCCCTTAAAAATCGGGTCCGAAAACCGTGCGGAGCGCGAATTCGCCACGTAGCGGATAAGGATGAGCTACAGTACCTGCGCGGGATGATGGCGTGCAGTGCGCTACAGTAACGCACGAAATCTCCGAAATCCTTCTATAAAATGCACCCCCCCTCCCCTCAACGCTGGGTCCGAAGTCTTAGGCCATTTTTGGGTTTCTTAGGTAGTTTTAGGTAGTTTTTAGACATAAAATAGGGGTTTGGGATCTTTTTTTGGGGGGTTTTTGGGGAGTTTCTAGAGTGAGAAGCATCTACTTAGGTGCCTCTCTCTCTAACCTCTCCTCATCCTCCCCCTTGCTCTCTTCTCTCCTCTCTTTTTTTCTCTTTTTTTAGTGGAAGTGACTAGTGATGATCCCTAAAATGGGAAGGGATTCACAAGGATCCACTTTTATTTATGCTTCTTAGTTCATTTATGCTCTTCTAGTTCATTTATTGTCTTATTTATTGTTTTATTTGTATGCTTTGAGTTATTTATTGCTCTCATTTATAGCTTTGAATATATTTATCGCTTTGTTTACATTTACTACGTACTTGTGAATATTATATTGTGATTATCCCTTCCCCCCGTGTATTTGGGTATGACAATCCCGAGTGGCTTTGGTGGATTATATAAGCCCTCTATGAGGCCTTAACAACCATGTTAGCCCACAAGGTATTTGACCCAAGAACACACCCCCTTTGTTAAATACCGTCATTTATCGCTTTACTACGTTATAAATGCTTATTATTTATTCCCTTTTTCCCCTTTGTGAAATGGGCGTGATAATCCCGATTGGTTGTGATGGATTATGTAAGACCTCAACGAGGCATTAACCACCACGTAATTCCATAGGGCATTGGATCCATAAAAACCCCCTAGCTTTAGATTCATTATTGTTTTAAATTTATTTATTGTTTTCCGCAATGCTTTAAAAATATTTATCGCTTTGTTTACATTTACTACGTACTTGTGAATATTATATTGTGATTATCCCTTCTCCCCGTGTATTTGGGCGTGAAAATCCTTAGTTGGTCTTGGTGGATTATGTAAGACCTCAAAAAGGCATTAACAACCATGTAAACCCGCGAGGCATTAGATCCAAGAACACAATCCCCATGTTCAAATTCCGTCATCTATTGTTTTACTACGTTGTGAGTATTGTTATTTCCTCCCCCTTTTTCCCTTGTGATTTGGGCGTGATAATCCCGATTGGTCGTGATGGATTATGTAAGACCTCAACGAGGCATTAACCACCACGTAATTCCATAGGGTATTGGATCCATAAAAACCTCCTAGCTTTAGATTCATTATTGTTTTAAATTTATTTATTACTTTCCGCAATGCTTTAAAAATATTTATCGCTTTGTTTACATTTACTACGTACTTGTGAATATTATATTGTGATTATCCCTTCTCCCCATGTATTTGAGCGTGAAAATCCTTAGTTGGTCTTGGTGGATTATGTAAGACCTCAAAGATGCATTAACAACCATGTAAACCCACGAGACATTGGATCCAAGAACACAATCCCCATGTTCAAATTTCGTCATCTATTGTTTTACTACGTTGTGAGTATTGTTGTTTCCTCCCCCTTTTTCCCTTGTGATTTGGGCGTGATAATCCCGATTGGTCGTGGTGGATTATGTAAGACTTTAACGAGGCATTAACAACCACATAAATCCATGAGGCGTTGGACCCACGAAAATCCTTTGTCTTAAACCCCGTTGTTTTCATCATTTACAATATTATTGTAATTATTGTCCATTTTTCTATTTTGATTTGGGCATGAAAACATCGAACGGTCTTGGAGGTTTTAGATAAGTTTTTTAATAGCACTAAACCCCAAGTAAATCTATGAGGTGTTGGACCCGCAAAATTACCAACGTATTTTCAAATATGATTTTTCATCATATAAGTCCTATTCAGCCTCGTGGGTTTAGGTAAATCTTTGAAATAGTACTAAACCTTCGTATAAACCCGAGAGGCATTGAAACCCCCCTTTTTAAAATGATTTTCTCATTCATTTAAGTCCTATTCGGCCTCGTGGGTTTAGGTAAATCTTTCAAATAGTACTAAATCTTCGTGTAAGCCCGAGAGGCATTGAAACCCCCCCTTAAAATGATTTTCTCATTCATTTAAGTGCTATTCGGCTTCGAAGGATAGATAAGTCTTTCAAATAGCACTATTCCTTCATGTAAGCCCGAAAGGCATTGACTTTCTAAAATTGCCTTATTTTATTCATGTAAACCCTAAGATGATGTTGAGATTCGAATAGGCCTTTCAAATAGCATCGAATCCTGACCCCACGAGGTCTTGACCCTTTTCCTAAAAATTCTCATGTGTCATAAATTACATTTAGTCATTTCAATTAAGCGTTACATTTATGTCATCCCATACCTGTCATCCTCATTATGATACATCCATCTCGCGCTAGTGATTTATGTGCTGCGAACTTGCCATGATCATTTGCTCGAACTTTTTATGATTTATGTGTTGCGAACATGCCATGATCATTCCATACTCATTCATTCTTGTGATTTATGTGCTGCGAACATACCGTGATTATCTGTTTGAATGTTTTACCGTTTTGATGCCATGTTCATTCTTGTGATTTATGTGCTGCGAACATGCCGTGATTACTTGTTTGAATATTTTATTCGCTTTCATACTCGTTCTTGTCATTTATGTGCTGCGAACATGCCATGATTACTTGTTTGAGTGTTTATCGCTTTGACATAAAAATGTGATTAAAACACACTTTGCCATGAAAACTTTAAAAAGAGTAAACATGGTAATGTGGGCGTTAGAAACGAAGTTGGTGCAACCCAAGGGCAATGGCTCGCCCTGGCTTTTGGGACACCATGGTATGAGTCCTTTACACGGG
Organism: Fagus sylvatica; assembly: GCA_907173295.1. Lineage (NCBI taxonomy): Eukaryota > Viridiplantae > Streptophyta > Magnoliopsida > Fagales > Fagaceae > Fagus > Fagus sylvatica. The sequence continues at coordinate 23,906,751 of OU015768.1, forward strand.
GGCGTGGCTGGTATGTGCTTTCGTGTAAGGGATTCTACACGTTCTAACTCCCATAAGATCATGGCGTAAAATTCTCCAAAGTGTGAATTAATCATCCAAAACCCCACCATTTGACGGACCGCTTTACTCTTGGAAATCAAGGATAAAGAGATCCCGAATATGGCACTAAAAACATTAATTGTTTGTCCCAGCATTAGGTGTTAGGATTTCATGTACATCCTACCACCGAAATGCCCGGAAACTTAAAAAATATAAAGATGAGGGACGGTGAAATAAAGAGTCTAATCAAAACCAAATGAAGTCAAATTGCATTTGCCATTCTTGGTACATTGCACGACGGAATTTGGGACATTTGTTCATAATTAAAACCAACAAATCTAGGCTTAGCAAATAAAGGGAACACTAGAAGGGAGGTAACCATTTTCTTAAACGGATGTCGTGGGGTGCCTAACACCTTCCCCACGCATAAGCTAACCCCCAAACCTATTTCTGGTTCAAGATCATTTTGTTGTAAATGTCTAAATAAGATAAAATCTATTAGACATAGGTGCCCAATCACACCTTAAATTTCCCATGGATGGTGGCGACTCCAAACTTGTGCTCACATGCACACACACGCACGTGTTCCCACACACACACACACAACTCATATCTCGAAACGAAAAAGAGATAGAGATCACACACACACTCGCCAAATGGGGGTCGGGATTAAGGAAAAAGAAACCTACTTAGTTAAAGTTCAGTAGTTGATATTTCCGCCGATGTCGACACCCGAGCTCCCGGATCAACTTGTAGTGAGTCGGAAAGACTCTACGTGTTTTTGTTCTGGAGGAAAAACACATCTGATCTTCGGCGCGCTTTTCCTTACTTTTTGTATGTGTTCGCGCACATATTTGACCTAGCTCCCAAAGTCGGTTTTCAACGTTCTTAGTACTGTCAGAAAGCTTGCGTTACCCTCTCCTTTAAAGTTTTGGACTTGCGGGAAACCGAGCTTGGGTTCGCGAGATATGGTTCCGCGAACAGGGGCCACCGGAGTGTTTTTGGTCCGTTGAAGGCCATTTTTTCGATCGAGATTCCGGCTAGACCGGGAAATATCTTGACGATCCGGGAGTTCCACGTTGTGTCTGAACATGTCCTCTTTCCAACATACCCGGGCTTGCGGATCAACTCTTTGTGAGTCAGGAAGACTCTGTGCACAGGCATGACATCGTCAGGGGAGAAACTATGAAATTTTCAGCACAACCTTATTTCATTGGCCTGTTTTCGTGCGCTTGGTAGACGTAGCTCCCGATGTCGGATTTTGACGATCTTGGTGTCACCGGAAAGCTTGCGTTACCTACTTTCTAAAAGTATAGGCCTTGCACAGAGGTGAACTTGTGTTCGCAAGATATGATCTTGCGAACAGAGGCCGTTGGAATGTTCCTTATGTCAAGGGGTCATTTTCTAATCGAGATTCTGGCTTGACCGGAGGAGCTCTTGACGATCCGGGAGTTACGTATTGTAGCTGAAGTAACCTTCTTGCTTAAGGGTTTCAGCTCGCGAACCAAGTCATTACGGGGTGGAAAGAATCTGCGCGCAAATACTGCCTCTCAAATAGGCTGTTTTGTCAACAACACTCAGCAAAATTTGGCTAAGTGTTGAACTGATTTTCACAGTTTTGCCTATAACTCCCCTATTTCTCGTCCGTTTTTTACCCGTAAAGTATCGAATCCAAGCTCTCAACATGCTCTACACATTGGCCATGGGGCGGTCAGTCTGATCCAGCTTTCAATCTGGTCAAAGGTTCGGTCAAACCTCGGTCAAACTTGGTCAACCCTGGTCAAAATTGGTCAAACCTCTCCAAATTCTGGGAAATGTATCCCGAACCACGTTTTGAGGGTTTTTAGGTATAGTGGACCCCAATCGGGTCAAAACGGATTGGTCAAACCCCGGTCAAACTTGGTTGACTCCGGTCAAACTTGGTCAACCCTGGTCAAACTTGGTCAACTCTGGTCAAACTTTGGGAAATGCGCCCCAAACCTCGTCTTGAGGTCATTCTGATGTGGTGAGCCTTCGTCGAATCAGGTCGGCTCGGTTCGGACTGCCTCGTTGTGTGTGTCGACGTCTGAGAAAATCCTGGGGTAAAAATGGGGTTATGACAACAGTGCCACGCTATAGTAATTCGGCCAACTTATTCTAAACTAATAAAATAAATCTTTTAATAAATTGAAAGCCTTGAATAACAATAGGTCCAAACTTCCCTAAGTCATGTCTTCCACAGCTTGTATCAAGTGGATCAAAACAAATTCTCCTTCTTTCAAACCCACTTTGATTATTGGACTCTTGCTAGCTTCTTCCCAAATGGATTGCATCAATCCTTACATTGCTTCCTTAATCTTCTTGGCTCTTGATCTTGTAATTGGCCCATCTGGAACTTGCAAAGGATCTTTAAGGCTAGGCCCACCTTGGTTCCCATCATTCCCCCTCTCCTCAAAAGGATTTGACCTCGAATCTTCACCTACATCAAATGGAGAAAGATCAGAAACATTGAAAGTAGCAGAAACTTTATACTCCCCTGGAAGGTCCACTTTATAAACATTGTCATTAATTTTCTCAAGAATTTGGAAAGGTCCATCTCCTCGAGGATGCAACTTAGTCTTTCTATGGGTTGGGAATCTTTCTTTGCGCATGTGAATCCAAACCCAATCTCCTGGTTCAAAGATGACACGCCTTCGCCCTTTATTGGCTTGGGAAGCAACCCTTTCATTCTTTTGGGCAATTTGAAGCCGTACCCTCTCATGAAGTGACTTCACCAACTCCGCCTTCTTTTGTCCATCCAAGCTACTCCTGCCATCAACAAGTAAAGGCATTAAATCTAAAGGAGTAAGTGGATTAAAACCATAAACAATTTCAAAAGGGGAATAAGAAGTAGTAGAATGCATGGCCCTATTATATGCAAACTCTATAAATGGCAAACAATCCTCCCAAGTTTTTAAATTCTTATGAACAACAGTGCGTAAAAGCAGAGTTAAAGTCCTATTAACTACTTCAGTTTGACCATTAGTTTGCGGATGACAAGTAGTGGAAAATCAGAGCTTAGTACCCAATTTTCCCCACAACACCTTCCAAAAGTAGTTAAGGAATTTAACATCCCTATCAGAAACAATACTCCGAGGTACACCATGGAGTCGCACTATCTCCCTGAAAAACAAGTCAGCTATGTTTGTGGCATCATCTGTTTTATGACATGGAATGAAATGTCTCATCTTACTAAATCTATCCACAACCACAAAAATAGAATCTCTACCCCTTTTTGTCCTAGGCAGCCCTAAAACAAAGTCCATAGATATGTTTACCCATGGCTCACTAGGAACAGGTAAGGGGGTATACAACCCATTTGGCAAAACCTTAGATTTGGCCTTTCTACATGTAATGCACCTGCCACAAATGCGATTGACATCTTTCTTCATCTTAAGCCAAAAGAAATGTTCATGCAAAATGTCTAAAGTTTTCTTCACACCAAAGTGTCCCATTAATCCCCTACCATGTGCCTCATGCACCAATAACTCACGCATAGAACAACTTGGCACACAGAGTTTGCTTTCTTTAAACAAATAACCATCATGCTTGTAAAACTGACCAAATGCCGCCTTATCGCATGCTTTATACACATCAGAAAAGTCAGCGTCATCGGCGTACAAGTCTTTAACATATTCAAACCCAAGCATCTTAGCACTCATAGAAGTAAGAAGTACATACCTCTAGGATAAAGTGTCAGCAACAATGTTCTTCTTACCTTGCTTGTAACGGATGACATATGGAAAGGTCTCAATGTATTCCAGCCATCTAGCATGCCTTTTATTCAACTTACCTTGACCCTTGAGATGCTTCAATGATTCATGATCGGTGTGGATCACAAATTCCCTAGGCCACAGGTAGTGCTGCCATGTCTCTAATACATGAACAAGAGCATAAAGCTCTTTGTCATAAGTAAGGTACTTCAGGGACGCCCCACTTAGCTTCTCACTGAAGAAGGCTATGGGCCGCCTATCCTGCATCAAATTAGCTCAAATCCCTATTCTTGAGGCATCACATTCAATCTCAAAAGTTTTGTTAAAATTAGGTAATGCTAACACAGGTGCAAAGCACAACCTTTCTTTAATAGTGGCAAAAGCATTCTCTTGATCAGCTCCCCAATGAAACCCAACATTCTTTTTAATTACCTCAGTGAGTGGTGTCGACACCGGCGGAAAATTCTTCTAAGGTAAGTTCCTTTTTTTATTTTCCTAGATACCGACCCCCATTTGGCGAGTGTTGTGTGTGTTCCTCTATCTCTTTTCCGTTTCGAGATACGAGTTGTGTGTGTGTGGGAACTTGTGTACGTGTGTGCGTGTGAGCACAAATTTGGAGTCGCCACCAATCATGGGAAATTTTAAGGTGTGATTGGGCACCTATGTCTAATAGATTTTACCCTATTTAGACATCTACAACTAAATGGTCTTGAACCAGAGATAGGTTCGGGGGTTTGCTTATGCGTGGGGAAGGTGTTAGGCACCCCACGACATCCGTTTAAGAAAACGGTTACCTCCTTCCTAATGTTTTCTTTTATTTGCTAAGCCTAAGTTTGTTGGTTTTTATTATGTACAAATGTCCCAAATTTCGGTCGTAGCAATATACCAAGAAATGGCAAATGCATTTTGACCTTCATTTGGTTTTGATTAGACTCTTTATTTCACCATCCCTTTATCTTTGTATCTTTTAAATTTCCGGGGCATTTCGGTGGTAGGATATACTTGAAATCCTAACACCTAGTGCCGGGACAAACAATTAATGTTTTTGTGCCATATTCGGGATCTCTTTACCCTTGATTTCCAAGAGTAAAGCGGTCCGTCAAATGGCGGGGTTTTGGGTGATTAATTCACACTTTGGGGAATTTTAGACCATGATCCTATGGGAGTTAGAACGTGTAGAATCCCTTACACGAAAGCACGTACCAGCCACGCCCCCGTGTAAAGGACTCATACCTTCGTTTCTAACGCCCACATTACCATGTTTACTCTTTTTAAAGTTTTCATGGCAAAGTGTATTTTAATCACATTTTTATATCAAAGCAATAAACAATCAAGCAAGTAATCACGGCATGTTTGCAGCACATAAATTACAAGAATGAGTATGGAGATGACAAATATGAGTTGGCATAAATATGATGTTTAATGCAAAGTGCAATTTATTATGACACAAGAATTTTTAAGGAAAGGGTCAATACCTCGTGGGGTCGGGATTCGATGCTATTGAAAGACTTACTCGGATCCCGACACCACCATAGGATTTACATGAATAAACAAGACAATCTAAAAAAAGGGTTTTCAATGCCTTTTCGGGCTTACACAAAGGGTTAGCGCTATTGAAAGACTTACCTAAACCTTTGATGCCAAATAGGACTTATATGGTGAAAATCTATTTGAAAACGGGGTTTCAATGCCTTTTCGGGCTTACACGAAGGGTTGGTGCTATTGAAAGACTTATCCAAACCTTCGACGCCAAATAGGACTTATATGGTGAAAATCTATTTGAAAACGGGGTTTCAATGCCTTTTCGGGCTTACACGAAGGGTTGGTGCTATTGAAAGACTTATCCAAACCTTCGACGCCAAATAGGACTTAAATGAGAAAATCTATTTGAAAACGGGGTTTCAATGCCTTTTCGGGCTTACACGAAGGGTTGGTGCTATTGAAAGACTTATCCAAACCTTCGACGCCAAATAGGACTTATATGAGAAAATCTATTTGAAAATGGGTTTTGCAATTTACGGGTCCAACGCCTCATGGATTTACATGGGGTTTAGTGCTATTGAAAGACTTACCTAAAACCGCCAACACCGTTCGGTATTTTCATGCCCAAATCAAAATAATGAAAAATGGACAATATTTACAACAACGTAGTAAATAATGAAAATAACGGGGTTTAAACAAGGGATTTTCGTGGGTCCAATTCCTATGGAATTACATGGTGGATAATGCCTCTTTGAGGTCTTAAATAATCCACCACGACCAATCGGGATTATCACGCCCATTTTTATGGGAAACGGAGATAATAACAACGCAATATATTCACAAGCGCGTAAAAGCAAATAAGGCGATAAACGTATTTAAAGCATTGCGGAAAGCGATAAATAAATTTAAAGCAAGTAATGGACTTAAAAACACGGGATTTTCATGGGTCCAATGCCTATGGAATTACGTGGTGGCTAATGCCTCTTTGAGGTCTTAAATAGTCCACCACGACCAATCGGGATTATCACGCCCAAATCACAAAGGAAAAAATGGGGAGAATGACAATATTCACAATATAATACGCGCAACGTAGTAAATGTAAATAAAGCGATAAATGACAATATTTAACACATGGGGATGTATTTTTCGGGTCAAATACCTCGTAGGCTAACAAGGTTGTTACGGCCTCGTTAGAGGTCTTACGCAACTGAGCCAAAGCTACTCAATATTTGCCGTACTAAAACACGAAGGAAACCGGTGTATTTTTCGGGTCAAGACCTCGTGGGCTAACATGGTTGTCACGGCCTTTGTTAGAGGACTTACGCGAGCCGCCAAAGCCACTCAATATTGCCGTACTAAAACACACCGGGGGAGGGGGATAATCACAACAAATATTCACAAGTGCGTATAAAATGTAAATAAAGCGATAAATGACTAGAAATGTAAATAAAGCGATAAATGACTAAAAATGTAAATAAAGCGATAAATGACTAGAAAATGTAAATAAAGCGATAAATATATTCAGATCCACAAATAATAGCAATAAATAACTCAAAGCATATAAATAAAGCAATAAATAGACTAGAAAGTATAAATAAAGCAATAAATATATTCAGATCTACAAATAAGAACATAAATAAAACAATAAATGAACTTAAAGAACATAACAAGAGTGGATCCTTGTGAATCCCTTCCCATTTTAGGGATCATCACTAGTCACCTCCACTAAAAAGGAAAAAAAAAGAGAGAGGAGAGGAGAGAGAAAGAGCTTAGAGAGAGAGAGTACCTAGAGAGGAGTCTCTCTCTCTAAAACTACCCAAAAACCCCGCCTAAAACCCCCTAAAACCCCTATTTCTGCCTATTCTAACGCTCAAGAAGGCCTAAGGCCTGAGCAAAATTCTGTCAAAATGAAGGGGGGGAGTCCGCTTTTATAGGCGGAGTTACTGTAGCTCGCGCGCTACTGTTCACGTGCGCGCTACAGTACCCGCCACGTGGCGATTCGCGTGGAAATTCGCGCGCGCGCACAGTTTTTTTTGACCCGATTTTCTAAGGCAATTTTGGAGGCCTTCTGGTACTCAAAATGGGTCATGCAGCATATCGTCGGAAAGCCCCAGATGTCTACTTTCCAGGAAAAATAAGTTTGCATGGATCGGAGTTCGGAGGAAAAAGTTATGGCTCCCGGAAGTCGGGTCGTCTGAGCTGTTTTTTCGTGCTTTTCCGGCGAAGATTCCGGTCAATCGGGGGATGCTACCGGCGAACCGAGAGTTCCACGTCGTAGCTGGAGTCGTCATCTTTCCAACACACCCGGGCTTGTGCGAATCCGAGCTTGGGTTCGCGAGATATGGTTCCGCGAACAGGGGCCGCCGGGGTGTTTTTGGTCCGTTTGAGGACAGTTTTCCGATCAGGATTCCGGTTAGGCCCAGTAAAATCTTGGCGATCCGAGAGTTCCACGTCGTGCATGGATGTGTCTTCTTTCCAACGCACCCGGGCTCGCGGATCAACTTGTTGCGAGTCAGGAAGACTCTGTGCGCAAGCGCGGCAACGTCGGTGGGAAAATTCCGGAAATTTCAGCACAGCCTTATTTCGTCGGCCTGTTTTCACGCGCGTGGTAGACGTAGCTCCCGATGTCGGATTTCGACGATCTTGGTATCGTCGGAAAGCTTGCGCTACCTACTTTTCAACGGTACAAGGCCTTGCACAGAGGCGAGCTTGGGTTCGCAAGATATGGTCTTGCGAACAGAGGCCGTCGGAATGTTCCTTATGCCAAGGGGTCATCTTCTGACTGAGATTCCGGCTTGACCGGAGGAGCTCTTGACGACCCGAAAGTTGCGTGTGGCAGCTGGAGTGAACCTCTTGCCTAAGGGTCTTGGCTCGCGGACCAAGTTGTAGCGGGTCGGAGAGAATCTTTGCGCAAACGTTGCCTTCCAAGTAGGCTGTTTTGTCAACAATACTTAGCAAAATTTGGCTAAGTGTTGGACCGTTTTTTCACAGTTTTGACCATAACTCCCTCGTTTCTCGTCCGTTTTTGGCCCGTAAAGTGTCGAATCGAAGCTCTCATTATGTTCTTTGGAATGGTCAAGGAGCAGTCAGTTCGATTCAGCTTTTGGTCTGGTCCACGGTCCGGTCAAACCTTGGTCAAACTTGGTCAACCTTGGTCAAACTTGGTCAAAATTCTCCTAACCTTGGGAAATGTATCCTGGGCCGCGTTTCGAGGACTTTCGGGCATAGTGGGCCCTAGTCGGGTCAGAAACGGCTTGGTCAAACCTTGGTCAAACTTGGTCAACTCCGGTCAAACTTGGTCAACCTTGGTCAAACTTGGTCAAATCTTGGGAAATGTGTCCCAAACCCCGTTTTGAGGTTATTTGGTGTGATGAGCCCTCATCGGATCAGGCCGACTTGGTTCAGGCTGTCTCGTTTTGCGTGCCGACACCCGAGAAAATCCCGGGGGTAAAAATGGGGTTATGACAGTTGCCCCTTCTTTGTTTGGCGTTTCTTGGCACAAGGAACGTCGGACAAAGAATAAATGACTCGATTTTTGCCCGCTGGGATTTTCTCGGTTTTCGTGCCTATCCTCAGGTACTACGAGAAATCCTCCTCGGTTTGCGTGTCATTCTCTGTCAGACGCGCTGGCTCTCAACCGGTTGACACACGGGTCAAAAGTCAAGGTAGGTTTCAGATTCTTGGTTTTCTCTCAAAACTCCATTTTTCCTACTTCTGCTTTTTCTTCTAGCTCAGATCTCGCGCTCCGGAAGTCCGTTCGCCCCTCTGAGGTACGTCGCCATGTGCGCATCTTTCTATGGGGCATATGTTTTGAAAACTATGGGTTGAATGTAGGACTTGCCTTATTTAGCCTTGGGATCCAAGTGGGTCCCGCAATGCAGAAGAATTTTAACTTGTCTTGGAAATTCTTCCAAATCTTTCGTGCAAAGCTGAAATCTGCTTCACATTTTAAATCAAGGATGGTTTGGCTTGGGTGACCACCCAAGTCTCAAACCGGGGATGAATTGGAGATGAATCGGCCTGGGTGAGCACCCAGGTCTCGAAACGAAATTTGTGATTCGGGTACGAATCGGTCTGGTCCACCCAGCCCTCGAAACGGAGACGAATCGGGAACGAATCGGCCTGGTCCACCCAGGTCTCGAAACGAAATTTGTGATTCAGGTCCGAATCGGTCTGGTCCACCCAGCCCTCGAAACGGAGATGAATCGGGAACGAATCGGCCTGGTCCACCCAGGTCTCGAAACGAAATTTGTGATTCGGGTCCGAATCGGTCTGGTCCACCCAGCCTTCGAAACGGAGACGAATCGGGAACGAATCGGCCTGGTCCACCCAGGTCTCGAAACGAAATTTGTGATTCGGGTCCGAATCGGTCTGGTCCACCCAGCCCTCGAAACGGAGACGAATCGGGAACGAATCGGCCTGGTCCATCCAGGTCTCGAAACGAAATTTGTGATTCAGGTCCGAATCGGTCTGGTCCACCCAGCCCTCGAAACGGAGATGAATCGGGAACGAATCGGTCTGGTCTACCCAGTCCTCGAAACGAAATTTGTGATTCGGGTCCGAATCGGTCTGGTCCACCCAGCCCTCGAAACGGAGACGAATCGGGAACGAATCGGCCTGGTCCATCCAGGTCTCGAAACGAAATTTGTGATTCAGGTCCGAATCGGTCTGGTCCACCCAGCCCTCGAAACGGAGATGAATCGGGAACGAATCGGTCTGGTCCACCCAGCCCTCGAAACGAAATTGGTGATTCGGGTCCGAATCGGTCTGGTCCACCCAGCCCTCGAAACGGAGACGAATCGGGAACGAATCGGCCTGGTCCATCCAGGTCTCGAAACGAAATTTGTGATTCGACATTTTGTCAAAGTCGTAATCTAGCAGTTAGATCTATTTTGGAAATTCATCCAAGTGGTCAAGGAAAATTGGGATTTGAAACTTGTCAAATCGCAATTGGGTAATCAGACCCGGTTTGGAAATTCATCCAAACGGTCGGGGAAAAATTGGGATTTGAGACTTGTCAAATCGCAATTGGGTAATCAGACTCGGTTTGGAAATTCATCCAAACGGTCGGGGAAAAATTGGGATTTGAGACTTGTCAAATCGCAATTGGGTAATCAAACCCGGTTTTGGAAATTCATCCAAATGGTCGGGGAAAATTGGGGTTTGAAACTTGTCAAACCTCAATTGGATAATCAGACTTAGTTTGGAAATTCATCCAAACAGTCAGGGAAAAATTGGGATTTGACACTTAGTCGAATCGCAATTGGATAATCAGACCTGGCTTGGGAATTTATCCAAACGATCAGGGACAAATTGGGATTTGACTCTTAGTCGAATCGCAATTGGGTAATCAGACCTGGCTTGGAAATTCGTCCAAACGATCAGGGACAAATTGGGATTTGACACTTAGTCGAATCGCAATTGGGTAATCAGACCTGGCTTGGGAATTTATCCAAACGATCAGGGACAAATTGGGATTTGACTCTTAGTCGAATCGCAATTGGGTAATCAGACCTGGCTTGGGAATTCATCCAAACGATCAGGGACAAATTGGGATTTGACACTTAGTCGAATCGCAATTGGGTAATCAGACCTGGCTTGGGAATTTATCCAAACGATCAGGGACAAATTGGGATTTGACACTTAGTCGAATCGCAATTGGGTAATCAGACCTGGCTTGGGAATTCATCCAAACGATCAGGGACAAATTGGGATTTGACACTTAGTCGAATCGCAATTGGGTAATCAGACCTGGCTTGGGAATTTATCCAAACGATCAGGGACAAATTGGGATTTGACACTTAGTCGAATCGCAATTGGGTAATCAGACCTGGCTTGGAAATTCGTCCAAACGATCAGGGACAAATTGGGATTTGACACTTAGTCGAATCGCAATTGGGTAATCAGACCTGGCTTGGGAATTTATCCAAACGATCAGGGACAAATTGGGATTTGACACTTAGTCGAATCGCAATTGGGTAATCAGACCTGGCTTGGAAATTCATCCAAACGATCAGGGACAAATTGGGATTTGACACTTAGTCGAATCGCAATTGGGTAATCAGACCTGGCTTGGGAATTTATCCAAACGATCAGGGACAAATTGGGATTTGACACTTAGTCGAATCGCAATTGGGTAATCAGACCTGGCTTGGGAATTCATCCAAACGATCAGGGACAAATTGGGATTTGACACTTAGTCGAATCGCAATTGGGTAATCAGACCTGGCTTGGGAATTCATCCAAACGATCAGGGACAAATTGGGATTTGACACTTAGTCGAATCGCAATTGGGTAATCAGACCTGGCTTGGGAATTCATCCAAACGATCAGGGACAAATTGGGATTTGACACTTAGTCGAATCGCAATTGGGTAATCAGACCTGGCTTGGAAATTCATCCAAACGATCAGGGACAAATTGGGATTTGACACTTAGTCGAATCGCAATTGGGTAATCAGACCTGGCTTGGGAATTCATCCAAACGATCAGGGACAAATTGGGATTTGACACTTAGTCGAATCGCAATTGGGTAATCAGACCTGGCTTGGAAATTCATCCAAACGATCAGGGACAAATTGGGATTTGACACTTAGTCGAATCGCAATTGGGTAATCAGACCTGGCTTGGAAATTCATCCAAACGATCAGGGACAAATTGGGATTTGACACTTAGTCGAATCGCAATTGGGTAATCAGACCTGGCTTGGAAATTCATCCAAACGATCAGGGACAAATTGGGATTTGACACTTAGTCGAATCGCAATTGGGTAATCAGACCTGGCTTGGGAATTCATCCAAACGATCAGGGACAAATTGGGATTTGACTCTTAGTCGAATCGCAATTGGGTAATCAGACCTGGCTTGGAAATTCATCCAAACGATCAGGGACAAATTGGGATTTGACACTTAGTCGAATCGCAATTGGGTAATCAGACCTGGCTTGGGAATTCATCTGATGTGAACCCCGTCAAGAATAACGAGACCCAACAACGAAAGGGAACCCAAGATCGTTCTATGGACAGATTCGAATGGAAGACCTCGACCCTTTGTTTATGACAAACAAGAACCTCGGTATAAGGAAGACGCCACAAACGGTGATGGAGTTTCCGTTTGATAAGTCGAGATGAACGCCACGGGAAATCCCGATAAGTTCAAGTAGTTCTTCAAAGAACCAAAGAGAATAAACCTCACCAGTTTTTATTAATGATCAATCATCTGCTATTACAATGAGTGCAGGCTATTTATAACCTGTTTTCAACCCTAGATGCTTCATACAATAAAGAGAAACGAATTTGGTTCTAAAAGACTAAAATTAAGGGCCTAAAATTAAGGCTAATAATGTCTGACATTAGCAGCCAAAATAGACTGAAATAGATTGAAAGTCTGAAATGGAAAAGTCTAGAATGGAAGGTGCCAGACTGAAATAGATTGAAAGTCTGAAATGGAAAAGTCTAAAATGGAGGGTGCCTAAAATTATGGAAAGTCTGAAATGGTTGTCAATCAGCCAAATTAATTGACTTGGAAAAGGAAAGTAAGCCAGCCAATTTATTGGCCTTGACCGGATCCTTCTAGAACTTGAATCAAAGTGATGATTCTTTGTTGCCCAGGTGGATCATGCCCAATGGGCCTCCACGAATTTGCTTGAGCCCATAACTCTTGAATGAGCCCGTTGAGTACATCCTTGAACTTCTTTGCTCGTGCTCTCGTAACTGGCCCAATTGGTACTTGAACGAGGTCCTTTGAAGTGGTGCCTTGATCTCCATCATTCCCCTCCTCTTGAAAAGGATTTGCCCTCAAATCGTCACCTACATCAAAAGGACTCAAATCAGTAACATTAAAAGTGGCACTTACATTGTACTCACCAGGTAAATCTAGCTTGTAAGCGTTGTCATTGATACGCTCGAGGACTTGGAAAGGACCATCTCCTCTTGGGAGCAATTTGGAACGTCTTTTCGCCGGGAATCTTTCTTTTCTCATATGCAGCCAAACCCAATCTCCGGGTTCAAAAACCAGCTGGCGACGTCCCTTGTTGGCTTGGGTGGCATATTGCTCCGTTCTTCGCTCAATGTTGAGTCTTGCTTTCTCATGAATCTGCTTCACAAAGTCAGCTTTCTTTTTGCCATCTAAATTAACGTGCTCCGTCAAAGGTAAAGGAGATAAATCCAATGGAGTTAAAGGATTAAACCCATATACAATTTCAAATGGCGAAAATTTGGTAGCAGAATGAACAGCTCTATTATATGCAAACTCAACATGTGGTAAACATTCCTCCCATGTTTTGATGTTCTTTCTAATGATTGCCCTCAATAGAGTAGACAAAGTCCTATTTACTACTTCAGTTTGACCATCAGTTTGTGGATGACAAGTAGTGGAAAACAATAGCTTAGTACCTAGCTTACACCACAAAGTCTTCCAAAAATAGCTCAAGAACTTAGCATCTCTATCCGAAACAATTGTCCTAGGCATGCCATGTAATCTCACAATCTCTCTAAAGAACAAATCAGCAACATGCGAAGCATCATCCGTTTTGTGACATGGAATAAAATGTGCCATTTTAGAAAATCTATCCACGACCACAAAAATGGAATCTCTTCCACGTTTAGTCCTAGGCAAACCTAACACAAAATCCATTGAAATATCAATCCAAGGCTCACTAGGAATTGGTAAAGGAGTATACAAACCGTTGGGCTGCACTTTGGATTTAGCTTGCCTGCATGTGACACATCTACCACAAATCCGTTCGACATCTCGTTTCATGCGAGGCCAATAGAAGTGGTCCTGCAAAATAGCTAAAGTCTTTGCAACCCCAAAATGTCCCATTAATCCCCCACCATGTGATTCCTGCACTAATAACTCCCTCATAGAACAGTTAGGCACGCATAGCTTATTTTCTCGAAATAGAAATCCATCAAGCCTAAAGAACTTACCAGAGGCGATTTTCTCACAAGCTCGATATTCCTCACAAAATTCGTGGTCTTCAGCATATAATTCTTTAATGTGTTCAAAACCAAGCAATTTTGCATCAAGTGTGGAGAGTAAGGCATACCTGCGAGAAAGTGCATCGGCGACTACATTCTCCTTACCTTGCTTGTACCGAATGACGTATGGAAATGTCTCTATGAACTCCACCCATCGCGCATGCCTTTTGTTTAGCTTGTGTTGGCCCTTCAAGTGTTTCAAGGACTCATGATCGGTGTGAATCACGAACTCCTTAGGCCATAGGTAGTGCTGCCATGTTTCTAAAGCCCGAACCAATGCATACAACTCCTTGTCATAAGTTGGGTAGTTTAAGGCTGCCCCGCTGAGTTTCTCGCTGAAGTAAGCAATTGGTCGTCCTTCTTGCATAAGAACGGCACCTATACCAACACCTGAAGCATCACATTCAATTTCAAACGTTTTAGAAAAGTTAGGTAAAGACAACAAAGGTGCGTTAGTCAGCTTCTCTTTGATCAATTGAAATGCCTTCTCTTGTTCTTCTCCCCACCGAAATCCAACGTTCTTCTTGATCACTTCAGTAAGCGGTGCGGCTAAGCTACTGAAGTCCTTCACGAACCGCCGGTAGAAACTAGCAAGTCCATGAAAACTACGAACATTACCTACACTTGTGGGGCTCGGCCAATCTTGGATTGCACGTACCTTCTCTTCATCAACCTGTATACCTTGTGCACTAACAACAAATCCCAAAAATACAAGCTTATCGGTGTAAAAAGTGCACTTCTTTAAATTAGCAAACAACCTTTCTTTCCTCAGCACATCTAAAACGGATTTCACATGTACTACATGGTCATCTAGGTTTTTGCTATAAATGAGTATATCATCAAAATAGACAACAACAAATCTGCCTATAAATGTGCGCAAAACATGGTTCATAAGTCTCATAAAGGTGCTCGGAGCATTAGTCAAACCAAAAGGCATAACTAACCATTCATACAAACCATATTTTGTTTTAAAGGCGGTTTTCCATTCATCTCCTTCTTTTATCCTAATTTGATGATAACCACTCTTTAAATCAATTTTAGAAAATATGCAAGAACCATGCAGCTCATCTAACATATCATCTAAGCGTGGGATAGGATGACGATACTTTACCGTTATGTTGTTGATGGCTCGGCAATCAACGCACATTCTCCACGTCCCATCCTTCTTAGGTACAAGTAAGACCGGAACCGCACATGGGCTCATGCTCTCCCTCACATGCCCTTTCTCCAGCAATTCACTTACCTGCCGTTGAAGCTCCTTTGTCTCCTCGGGATTGCTCCTATAAGCTGGTCGGTTTGGAATGGTTGCACCGGGCACAAAATCAATTTGATGTTCAATCCCTCGGATTGGAGGTAACCCATGTGGTGTTTCCTCGGGGAAGACATCCTCGTACTCCTGCAAAAGAGAAACAATAGAACTAGGCAAAGCAAGGTCTAGTTCGTTAGTGTTTAAAAGTGCCTCTTTGTACAAAAGTACAATCATCGGCTGATTTGAAAACATTGCTCGCTTGATCTCACTCACTTTTGCATAGAAATTCTTTTGTGTTCTCTCTGATTTTCTCTCAAGGGCCAAACTTTGATTTTCTTTTTCTCTCTCATTTTTCTCGGCCCCTCTCTGATTTTCACTCTTTTTCTTTTGCTCACTCTCTTTCTTTTGATCACTCTCCTTTTGTAATCTCACTTGATCCTCGTATACTTGCTGCGGTGTCAATGGTACAAGAGTGATTAATCGTTGATTAAGTACAAAAGAGTACTTGTTCGTAAAGCCATCATGCTTCACTTGCCTATCGAACTGCCATGGACGCCCTAGCAATAAATGTCCTGCTTGCATCGGTACTACATCACACATCACTTCATCTTCGTATTTACCGATTCGAAATGCAACTAGCACTTGCTTGTTCACCCTTATCTCACCACTATCATTTAGCCATTGCAACTTGTACGGTCTAGGGTGCTTTGCCATGGGCAATCCCAATTTCTCCACCATAATTGTGCTTGCAACATTAGTACAACTACCACCATCAATAATCACACTACATACCTTGTCTTTAACGTAGCACCTAGTGTGAAAGATGTTCTCCCGCTGTATTTCATCGACTCCTTTTGCTTGCAAGCTCAATGCTCTTCTTGCCACCAATGTCAATGCGTCAGGGGCTAAATACTCCTCCTCGAAAACGTCCTCCAATGGCGGCATGTCGTCGGTGTCAGAATCTTCACAATCGGTCACAATCTCACCATTGGCTTGCAACACCATGACTTGCTTGTTTGGACATTGACTTGCAATGTGGCCCCTGCCTTGACATCTAAAACATTTAATATCACGATTCCTAGAGGTAGAGGCTTCGGTTTTACCTTGAGGAACGTGGCTGGTGGTCACGGACTTGGGCTCGGGTTTGGGAGTTTGTGACTTGTCCAGCGGCTTGGCATGACTCGATTTCCAAGAGGTAGAACTAGAGTTATGGCCTGCACGTGTCCCACTCCCTCTCTTGAGTTGTTGTTCCACTTTGATAGCCATATGCACCATATCTTCCAATTCCACATAATGCTGCATCTCTACCTTATCATGGATCTCCCGGTTTAAGCCAAGTAAAAATCTAGCCATTGTGGCCTCCCGATCCTCCTCTACATTAGCGCGGATCATAGCAATCTCCATCTCCTTGTAGTAATCTTCTACGCTTCGACTCCCTTGTCTAAGACCTTGTAGCTTCTTGTACAACTCTCTGTAGTAGTAACTTGGAATGAACCGCTTTCTCATCACTACTTTCATCTCCTCCCATGTGTCTATTGGTCGTTCTCTATTCCGCCTCCTGTTTATCACAAGCTGATCCCACCAAGTAACAGCATATTCAGAAAATTCAATCACAGCTAATTTTACCTTCTTTGTCTCCGAGTAGTTGTGGCAATCGAACACGAACTCCATCTTCTTCTCCCACTCAAGATATGCCTCAGGATCAGATCTACCTTGAAAGGACGGAATCTTCATCTTAATACCACTCAAGTTGTTATCTTCGCGATTCCTAGCTCCTCCAAATCTTCCTCCGGGTCTCCTATTGTTAACAATGGAATCCCGATCTTCTTCTTCATCAAAACCAGACCCATAACGCTCTTCTTCCTCCTCCCTCGCTGGAACTCTTTCCCTTCTACGCAAATTACGACCGTTTTGTTTTTGCTCCTCACGTCTATTCTCCATTTGATCTATCCGTTCGTGAACCTGCTCCATCTCTATCTTCATCACACGCCTCATCTCACTCATCATGGCCTCCATAAACAATTTCGGATCAGCCAATTTTGTTTCATCTTCGGCAATGCTCTTACCACTATCGTAAGTCATGATTGCTGCAAAACAAAGGTTAGAGAGAAAAGAAACAAAAAAGAAAGGACCTCACGAATCACTCCCTTACGTGTTTACACTCAAGAATGTGGATCACTCTCCACTCGTGTTTCACTCAAAATAATATGGCTTTTACCCTCCGATGTTCTCACCACTCTTTCACTCGATAATTCTCTTTCAGTTCTTTTGAAACTAAACAAACAACTCAAAATTTCCCGCAACAATTCACCAAGAATTAATCAAGGAATTTCAGATTTGGACACAAGGAATATGGAATTTTTTTTTTTTTTCAGATTAGAATTAGAAGGAATATGGCAGTTTGAAATTTTGGAAGCACAGAATAGTGAATTTTTTTTTTTTTTTTTTTTCTCTCTTTTTTCTTTTTTTTTTTTTTTATCAGCAACTAGCTTTTGTGAATAATAAAAATAAGATTTCGAAATAACTAAGAGATGGGAGACCAGAACAATAGTTTAGACATCAACAAGAACAAACAAAGGTTGAACAGATAGGGTAAAGGAAATTCGGCTAAGAAGAGATAAATGATATGGACGGCTAAAGAAGAAACAAAGGAATGAAAGATGTTAAAGGATAGGCAAACCTGAACTAGAAACCGTGCTCTGATACCAAATGATGTGAACCCCGTCAAGAATAACGAGACCCAACAACGAAAGGGAACCCAAGATCGTTCTATGGACAGATTCGAATGGAAGACCTCGACCCTTTGTTTATGACAAACAAGAACCTCGGTATAAGGAAGACGCCACAAACGGTGATGGAGTTTCCGTTTGATAAGTCGAGATGAACGCCACGGGAAATCCCGATAAGTTCAAGTAGTTCTTCAAAGAACCAAAGAGAATAAACCTCACCAGTTTTTATTAATGATCAATGTCTCTATTACAATGAGTGCAGGCTATTTATAATGCCTGTTTTCAACCCTAGATGCCCATACAAATTATTAAAGGAAACGAATTTGGTTCTAAAAGACCAAATAAAATTAATCCTAAAATTAAGGCTAATAATGTCTGACATTAGCAGCCAAAATAGACTGAAATAGATTGAAAGTCTGAAATGGAAAAGTCTAGAATGGAAGGTGCCAGACTGAAATAGATTGAAAGTCTGAAATGGAAAAGTCTAAAATGGAGGGTGCCTAAAATTATGGAAAGTCTGAAATGGTTGTCAATCAGCCAAATTAATTGACTTGGAAAAGGAAAGTAAGCCAGCCAATTTATTGGCCTTGACCGGATCCTTCTAGAACTTGAATCAAAGGTGATGATTCTTTGTTGCCCAGGTGGATCATGCTCAATGGGCCTCCACGAATTTGCTTGAGCCCATAACTCTTGAATGAGCCCGTTGAGTACATCCTTGAACTTCTTTGCTCGTGCTCTCGTAACTGGCCCAATTGGTACTTGAACGAGGTCCTTT
>OU015768.1:23925834-24022738 GCA_907173295.1 Fagus sylvatica
CTGTGAGATAGCTAAGCCTAAAGTATGGGATGCAAGTGCACTCCGACCCAACAAACAGAGCAACAACCACCTCAATGAAGCTCGCATGGCATCTAAAGCACACAGAGCCAAAATCCCTCAGGGATGGACCACAGGGAATGCCACCATCGGCGACAAACCCAAGAAGGGAGAGCTAAATTCACATGACCCCAAGTCTACCTCAGGTCTTCCTTAAGATCTGACCCTCAATGTTCATACATTCACAAGAATCCAAGACATGAGGACCGGCGACGATCTCCGCTACCACTACCTCAGTGAGACATCTGTAAGAAAGAGCGACAGGCAATCCAAGAGCCAGAAAAGCCAGGTAAACTTCATACTCAAAACCCAATGATAGGAAAAGACAATCAAACAATCAATTTTTCCTTGATCATTTGGATGAATTTCCAAACCAGGTCTGATTATCCAATCGAGGTTTGACAAGTGTCAAATCCCAATTTTTCCCCGACAGTTTGGATGAATTTCCAAACCAGGTCTGATTGTCCGATTGAGGTTTGACAAGTGTCAAATCC
The DNA here is from genome assembly GCA_907173295.1 of Fagus sylvatica. NCBI lineage: Eukaryota > Viridiplantae > Streptophyta > Magnoliopsida > Fagales > Fagaceae > Fagus > Fagus sylvatica. The sequence goes on from OU015768.1 coordinate 23,926,386, forward strand.
CAATTTCTCCCAATCGTTTGGATGAATTTTCAAACCAGAACTGATCATCCAATTGAGGTTTGACAAGTTTCAAATCCCAATTTTCCTTGACAACTTGGATAAATTTCCAAAATAGGTCTAACTGCTAGATTACGATTTTGACAAAATGTCGAATCACAATTTTCGTTTCGAGACCTGGGTTGTCACCCAGGCCGATTCGTCCCCGATTCGTCTCCTGTTTCGAGACCTGGGTGGTCACCCAGGCCGATTCGTACCCGAATCACAAATTTCGTTTCGAGACCTGGGTGGTCACCCAGGCCGATTCGTCCCCGATTCGTCTCCGTTTCGAGACCTGGGTGGTCACCCAGGCCGATTCGTCCCCGATTCGTCTCCGTTTCGAGACCTGGGTGGTCACCCAGGCCGATTCGTACCCGAATCACAAATTTCGTTTCGAGACCTGGGTGGTCACCCAGGCCGATTCGTCCCCGATTCGTCTCCGTTTCGAGACCTGGGTGGTCACCCAGGCCGATTCGTACCCGAATCACAAATTTCGTTTCGAGACCTGGGTGGTCACCCAGGCCGATTCGTCCCCGATTCGTCTCCGTTTCGAGACCTGGGTGGTCACCCAGGCCGATTCGTACCCGAATCACAAATTTCGTTTCGAGACCTGGGTGGTCACCCAGGCCGATTCGTCCCCGATTCGTCTCCGTTTCGAGACCTGGGTGGTCACCCAGGCCGATTCGTACCCGAATCACAAATTTCGTTTCGAGACCTGGGTGGTCACCCAGGCCGATTCGTCCCCGATTCGTCTCCGTTTCGAGACCTGGGTGGTCACCCAGGCCGATTCGTACCCGAATCACAAATTTCGTTTCGAGACCTGGGTGGTCACCCAGGCCGATTCGTCCCCGATTCGTCTCCGTTTCGAGACCTGGGTGGTCACCCAGGCCGATTCGTACCCGAATCACAAATTTCGTTTCGAGACCTGGGTGGTCACCCAGGCCGATTCGTCCCCGATTCGTCTCCGTTTCGAGACCTGGGTGGTCACCCAGGCCGATTCGTACCCGAATCACAAATTTCGTTTCGAGACCTGGGTGGTCACCCAGGCCGATTCGTCCCCGATTCGTCTCCGTTTCGAGACCTGGGTGGTCACCCAGGCCGATTCGTACCCGAATCACAAATTTCGTTTCGAGACCTGGGTGGTCACCCAGGCCGATTCGTCCCCGATTCGTCTCCGTTTCGAGACCTGGGTGGTCACCCAGGCCGATTCGTACCCGAATCACAAATTTCGTTTCGAGACCTGGGTGGTCACCCAGGCCGATTCGTCCCCGATTCGTCTCCGTTTCGAGACCTGGGTGGTCACCCAGGCCGATTCGTACCTGAATCACAAATTTCGTTTCGAGACCTGGGTGGACCAGGCCGATTCGTTCCCGATTCGTCTCCGTTTCGAGGGCTGGGTGGACCAGACCGATTCGGACCCGAATCACAAATTTCGTTTCGAGACCTGGGTGCTCACCCAGGCCGATTCATCTCCATTCATCCCCGGTTTGAGACTTGGGTGGTCACCCAAGCCAAACCATCCTTGATTTAAAATGTGAAGCAGATTTCAGCTTTGCACGAGAGATTCGGGAGAATTTCCAAGATAAGTTAAAATTCTTCTGCATTGCGGGACCCACTTGGATCCCAAGACTAAATAAGGCAAGTCCTACATTCAGCCCACAATTTTCAAAACGTATGCCCCATAGAAAGATGCGCACATGGAGACGTACCTCAGAAGGGCGAACGGACTTCCGGAGCGCGAGATCTGAGCCAGAAAAAAAAGCAGAAGCAGGAAAAATGGAGTTTTGAGAAAACCAAGAATCTGAAACCTACCTAGACTTTTGACCCGTGTGTCAACCGGTTGAGAGCCAGCGCGTCTGACAGAGAATGACACGCAAACTAAGGAGGATTTCTCACAGTACCTGAGGACAGGCACGAAAATCGAGAAAATCCCAGCGGGCAAAAATCGAGTCATTTATTCTTTGTCCGACGTTCCTTGTGCCAAGAAACGCCAAACAAAGAAGGGGCAACTGTCATAACCCCATTTTTACCCCCGGGATTTTCTCGGGTGTCGGCACGCAAAACGAGGCAGCCCGAACCAAGTCGGCCTGTTCCGACGAGGGCTCATCACGCCTCAAATACTCCCAAGAAGAAGGTCCGAGACACATTTCCCAAGGTTTGACCAAGTTTGACTAGGGTTGACCGAAGTTTGACCGAGGTTTGACCGAGCTGTTTCCAGCCCGACTAGGGTCCGCCTTGCCCAGAAACCCTTGAAATGAAGTCCGGGATACATTTCCAAGAGTTTGGAGAGCTTTGACCAAATCCGACCAAGTTTGACCAAGGTTGACCAAGTTTGACCAAGGTTTGACCGGACCTATTGACCAGACCAAAAACTGGATCGAACTGACCACCCCTTGACCAAGGTATAGAGAATATCAAGAGCTTCGATTCCGTACTTTACGGGTCGAAAACGGACGAGAAACGAGAGAGTTGTGGCCAAAACTGCGAAAAAAAACGGTCCGATACTTAGCCAAATTTTTGGTAAGTATTGTTGACAAAACAGCCTATTTGGGAGGCAACGTTTGCGCAAAGATTCTCTCCGACCCGCTGCAACTTGGTCCGCGAGCCAAGACCCTTAGGCAAGAGGTTCACTTCAGCTACCACACGCAACTTTCGGATCGTCAAGAGCTCCTCCGGTCAAGCCGGAATCTCAGTCAAGAAGATGACCCCTTGGCATAAGGAACATTCCGACGGCCTCCTGTTCGCAAGATCATATCTTGCGAACCCAAGCTCGCCTCTGTGCAAGGCCTGTACCGTTGAAAAGTAGGTAGCGCAAGCTTTCCGACGATACCAAGATCGTCGGAAATCCGACATCGGGAGCTACGTCTACCACGCGCGTGAAAACAGGCCGACGAAATAAGGCTGTGCTGAAATTTCCGGAATTTTCCCACCGACGTTGCCGCGCTTGCGCACAGAGTCTTCCTGACTCGCAACAAGTTGATCTGCGAGCCCGGGCACATTGGAAAGAGGACACATCCATGCACGACGTGGAACTCTCGGATCGCCAAGAATTTATCGGGGTCAGCCGGAATCCTGATCGGAAAACTGCCCTCAAACGGACCAAAAACACCCCGGTGGACTCTGCTCGCGGGGCCATATCTCACGAGTCCAAGCTCGGATTCCCGCGAATCCGGAACCTTGCAAAAATAGGCAGCGCAAGCTTTCCGACGGTACCAAGAACGTCAAAATCCGACATCGGGAGCTAGGTCAAATATGCGCGCGAACTGGGACAAGATTTGAGAAAAAACGCGCTGGGAGCAAAACGCATTTTTTCTCCCGGACAGCCGCCTTCGCGCGCAGAGTCTTTCCTGCTCGCAACAAGTTGATCCGCGAGCCCGGGTGCGTTGGAAAGATAATGACTCCGGCTACGTCGTGGAACTCTCGGTTCGCCGAAAGCATCCCCCGTTTGATCGGAATCTTCGCCGGAAGAGTGCACGAAAACAGCTCCGATACCCCGACTTCCGGGAGCCATAACTCCCTCGTCCGAACTCCGATTCGTGCAAACTTTATATCGTTAGAAAGAGGACGTCGAGAGCTTTCCGACGATATGCCGCATGACCCAGTTTGAGTTCCAGAAGACCTCCAAAACTGCCCCCGAAAATCGGATAAAAAAGGGTACGCGCACGGAAATCGAGGAGGATTCGAGGGGCTGCTGGCGTGGAAGGATAAGACTGCCACGTGGCAGTACCACAACTCGCGCAGGACCGTCATGCGCCGCGCATGATGGTGCTGCGCGAGGCGTGCACGGTTTTCTATAAAACCGACCCTCCCCCCCCTCATTTGCACATAGTTTTTGCTCGGGCACTAGGCCTTCTAGAGCTTAGTTTAGGCAGAAAATAGGGGTTTAGGGGGTTTTAGGAGGGGGTTTTTGGGGTAGTTTTAGAGAGAGAGACTCCTCTCTAGGTAATCTCTCTCTCTCTCTAGGCTCTTTCTCCCTCTTCTTTTTCTTTAGGGATTTTGGGGGGTTTTTAGAGTGAGAAGCACCTATTAGGTGCTTCTCTCTCTAACCTCCCCTCATCTTCCCACTCCTCTCTCTCTCTCTCTCTCTTTCTCTTACATTCTTTAGTTCATTTATTTCATTCATGCTTTACTAGTTTCTTATTTGTCCATTTATTGCTTTATTTACATTTCCTTGTCATTTATTGCTTTATTTACATTTCCTTGTCATTTATTGCTTTATTTACATTTCTTGTCTTGCTTTCTTTCATTTATTTATCGCTTTCTTTACATTTCTAGTCATTTATCGCTTTATTTACATTTTATACGCACTTGTGAATATTTGTTGTGATTATCCCCCCCCTCCCCCGGTGTGTTTTAGTACGGCAATATTGAGTGGCTTTGGCGGCTCGCGTAAGTCCTCTAACAAAGGCCGTTGACAACCATGTTAGCCCACGAGGTCTTGACCCGAAAAATACACCGGTTTCCTCGTGTTTTAGTACGGCAAATATTGAGTAGCTTTGGCTCAGTTGCGTAAGTCCTCTAACGAGGCCGTAACAACCTTGTTAGCCTACGAGATATTTGACCCGAAAAATACATCCCCATGTGTTAAATAACGTCATTTATCGCTTTATTTACATTTACTACGTTGTAAATATTATATTGTGAATATTGTCATTTTCCCATTTTTCTTTCCTTTGTGATTTGGGCGTGATAATCCCGATTGGTCGTGGTGGACTATGTAAGACCTCAAAGAGGCATTAACCACCACGTAATTCCATAGGCATTGGACCCATTAAAAACCCCCATGTTTAAATATTGTCATTATCGCTTTATTTACATTTACTACGTTGTAAATATTATATTGTGGATATTGTCGTTTTCCCATTTTTCTTCCCTTGTGATTTGGGCGTGATAATCCCGATTGGTCGTGGTGGACTATGTAAGACCTCAAAGAGGCATTATCCACCATGTAATTCCATAGGAATTGGACCCACGAAAATCCTTTGTTTAAACCCCGTTATTTTCATTATTTACTACGTTGTTGTAAATATTGTCCATTTTTCATTATTTTGATTTGGGCATGAAAATGCCGAACGGTATTGGCGGTTTTAGGTAAGTCTTTCAATAGCACTAAACCCCATGTAAATCCATGAGGCGTCGGACCCGTAAATTGAAAAACCCATTTTCAAATAGATTTTCACCATATAAGTCCTATTTGGCGTCGAAGGTTTGGATAAGTCTTTCAATAGCACCAACCCTTCGTGTAAGCCCGAAAAGGCATTGAAACCCCATTTTCAAATAGATTTTCTCATTTAAGTCCTATTTGGCGTCGAAGGTTTGGATAAGTCTTTCAATAGCACCAACCCTTCGTGTAAGCCCGAAAAGGCATTGAAACCCCATTTTCAAAATAGATTTTCTCATTTAAGTCCTATTTGGCGTCGAAGGTTTGGATAAGTCTTTCAATAGCACCAACCCTTCGTGTAAGCCCGAAAAGGCATTGAAACCCTCTTTTTAGATTGTTTTGTTTATTCATGTAAATCCTATGGTGGTGTCGGGATCCGAGTAAGTCTTTCAATAGCATCGAATCCCGACCCCACGAGGTCTTGACCCTTTACCTAAAAATTCTCATGAATTGCACCTTGTCATTTCAAATAAATGTTGCATTTATGTCATTTCATACTTATGATTGATGTACTGCTAACATACCATGATTATCCCATTTTGTCATACTTGTGATTATTTGCTTGATTGCTTATCGCTTTGATATAAAAATGTGATTAAAATACACTTTGCCATGAAAACTTTAAAAAGAGTAAACATGGTAATGTGGGCGTTAGAAACGAAGGTATGAGTCCTTTACACGGGGGCGTGGCTGGTACGTGCTTTCGTGTAAGGGATTCTACACGTTCTAACTCCCATAGGATCATGGTCTAAAATTCCCCAAAGTGTGAATTAATCATCCAAAACCCCGCCATTTGACGGACCGCTTTACTCTTGGAAATCAAGGGTAAAGAGATCCCGAATATGGCACCAAAAACATTAATTGTTTGTCCCGGCACTAGGTGTTAGGATTTCAAGTATATCCTACCACCGAAATGCCCGGAAATTTAAAAGATACAAAGATAAAAGGGATGGTGAAATAAAGAGTCTAATCAAAACCGAACGAAGTCATATTACGTTTGCCATTTTTGGTATATCGTACGACGGAAATCGGGACATTTGTACATAATAAAAACCAACAAACTTAGGCTTAGCAAATAAAGAAAACATTAGGAAGGAGGTAACCGTTTTCTTAAACGGATGTCGTGGGGTGCCTAACACCTTCCCCACGCATAAGCAAACCCCCGAACCTATCTCTGGTTCAAGACCATTTAGTTGTAGATGTCTAAATAGGGTAAAATCTATTAGACATAGGTGCCCAATCACACCTTAAAATTTCCCATGATTGGTGGCGACTCCAAATTTGTGCTCACACGCACACACGTACACAAGTTCCCACACACACACAACTCGTATCTCGAAACGGAAAAGAGATAGAGGAACACACACAACACTCGCCAAATGGGGGTCGGTATCTAGGAAAATAAAAAAGAACTTACTTTAGAAAGAAGTAAGAAGATTTTCCGCCGGTGTCGACAGCGCCAAACATTTGATTTGCCTAGAGAGGTAAACAACGTCAAGTTAGACTTTGAATTCACAAATGACCTTGGCTTACTTTGCGGGTAAACCATGGCTAAGTATGTATGCGTATGCATGGTATGCATGAATGCAATATGTATTGACAAATGGATGGATTTCCCATTGGGTTGCCGAAACTGGCGAGCCTTTCGGCTCATGGCTTTATTTTTGGGTGACCAACATCAATCAATATGAGGGTCAGTATGACACAAATAGACATCTATGGAGTTTAAGAACTCGTGTATGTACATAGTGGTGTTGTCAACAAAGAAATAGGCTTTCACACCATTGGAAATTCGACGAGCCTTTCGGCGCCTGGTTCCATTTTGAAAGATTTTTTTGGAAACCAGTGTCGATAGGTGTGAAGGTCGTATTCTTGGTTGGACATGACGAGACTCTACACGACTTTATAAAGTTTGGAAACTCTTAGGGTTTACAGGCATGCTAACGAAAAGATAGACTCTTGCATTATCAAAATCCGATGAGCCTTTCGGCGTGCGGTTCCATTTTTTTGAAAATTTTGGAGGGAACCGATGTCGATAAATGCAAGGGTCGTACTTTTGGTTAAGGACGACACGACTCTACACAAAAATGGTTACGAATGTATCAACGAAAAGATGGACTATCACATCTGTCATAACCCCATTTTTACCCCCGGGATTTTCTCGGGTGTCGGCGCGCAAAACGAGACTGCCCTAACCAAGCCGGTCTGTTCCGACGAGGACTCATCACCTCAAATACTCCCAAAAAGAAGGTCCGGGACACATTTCCCAAGGTTTGACCAAGTTTGACTAGGGTTGACCAAGTTTGACCGAGGTTTGACCGAGCCGTTTCCAGCCCGACTAGGACCAACCGTGCCCAGAAACCCTTGAAATGAAGTTCGGGATACATTTCCAAGAGTTTGGAGAGCTTTGACCAAATTCGACCAAGTTTGACCAAGGTTGACCAAGTTTGACCAAGGTTTGACCGGACCATTGACCAGACCAAAAACTGGATCGAACTGACCACCCCTTGACCAATGTATAGAGAATATCAAGAGCTTCGATTCCGTACTTTACGGGTCGAAAACGGACGAGAAACGAGAGAGTTGTGGCCAAAACTGCGAAAAAACGGTCCGACACTTAGCCAAATTTTGGTAAGTGTTGTTGACAAAACAGCCTATTTGGGAGGCAACGTTTGCGCAAAGATTCTCTCCGACCCGCTGCAACTTGGTCCAAGAGCCAAGACCCTTAGGCAAGAGGTTCACTTCAGCTACCACATGCAACTTTCGGATCGTCAAGAGCTCCTCCGGTCAAGCCGGAATCTCAGCCAGAAGATGACCCCTTGGCATAAGGAACATTCCGACGGCCTCCGTTCGCAAGATCATATCTTGCGAACCCAAGCTCGCCTCTGTGCAAGGCCTGTACCGTTAAAAAATAGGTAACGCAAGCTTTCCGACGATACCAAGATCGTCGGAATCCGACATCGGGAGCTACGTCTACCACGCGCGTGAAAACAGGCCGACAAAATAAGGTTTTGCTGAAAGTTCCGGAATTTTCCCACCGACGTTGCCACGCTTGCGCACAGAGTCTTCCTGACTCGCAACAAGTTGATCTGCGAGCCCGGGCACATTGGAAAGAGGACACATCCATGCACGACGTGGAACTCTCGGATCGCCAAGAATTTATCGGGGTCAGCCGGAATCCCGATCGGAAAACTGCCCTCAAACGGACCAAAAACACCCCGGTGGACTCTGCTCGCGGGGCCATATCTCACAAGTCCAAGCTCGGATTCCCGCGAATCCGGAACCTTGCAAAAATAGGCAGCGCAAGCTTTCCGACGGTACCAAGAACGTCAAAATCCGACATCGGGAGCTAGGTCAAATATGCGCGCGAACTGGGACAAGATTTGAGAAAAAACGCGCTGGGAGCAAAACGCATTTTTTCTCCCGGACAGCCGCCTTCGCGCGCAGAGTCTTTCCTGCTCGCAACAAGTTGATCCGCGAGCCCGGGTGCGTTGGAAAGATAATGACTCCGGCTACGTCGTGGAACTCTCGGTTCGCCGATAGCATCCCCCGTTTGACCGGAATCCGCATCGGAAAGAGTGCACAAAAACAGCTCCGACACCCCGACTTCCGGGAGCCATAACTCCCTCGTCCGAACTCCGATTCGCGCAAACTTTATATCGTTGGAAAGAGGACGTCGAGAGCTTTCCGACGATATGCCGCATGACCCATTTTGAGTTCCAGAAGACCTCCAAAACTGCCCCCGAAAATCGGATAAAAAAGGGTACGCGCACGGAAATCGAGGAGGATTCGAGGGGCTGCTGGCGTGGAAGGATAAGACTGCCACGTGGCAGTACCACAACTCGCGCAGGACCGTCATGCGCCGCGCATGATGGTGCTGCGCGAGGCGTGCACGGTTTTCTATAAAACCGACCCTCCCCCCCCTCATTTGCACACAAGTTTTTGCTCGGGCACTAGGCCTTCTAGAGCTTAGTTTAGGCAGAAAATAGGGGTTTAGGGGGTTTTAGGAGGGGATTTTTGGGTAGTTTTAGAGAGAGAGACTCCTCTCTAGGTAATCTCTCTCTCTCTCTAAGGCTCTTTCTCCCTCTTCTTTTTCTTTAGGGATTTTGGGGGGTTTTTAGAGTGAGAAGCACCTATTAGGTGCTTCTCTCTCTAACCTTCTCCTCATCTTCCCACTCCTCTCTCTCTCTCTCTCTCCCTTTCTCTTACATTCTTTATTTCATTTTAGTTCATTTATGTTTTACTAGCTCATTTATTGCTTTATTTACATTACTAGTCATTTATTGCTTTATTTACATTTCTAGTCATTTATTCGCTTTATTTACATTTCTAGTCATTTATCGCTTTATTTACATTTCTAGTCATTTATCGCTTTATTTACATTTTATACGTACTTGTGAATAATATTTGTTGTGATTACCCCCCTCCCCCGGTGTGTTTTAGTACGGCAATATTGAGTGGCTTTGGCGGCTCGCGTAAGTCCTCTAACAAAGGCCGTTGACAACCATGTTAGCCCACGAGGTCTTGACCCGAAAAATACACCGGTTTCCTCGTGTTTTAGTACGGCAAATATTGAGTAGCTTTGGCTCAGTTGCGTAAGACCTCTAACGAGGCCGTAACAACCTTGTTAGCCTACGAGGTATTTGACCCGAAAAATACATCCCCATGTGTTAAATATTGTCATTTATCGCTTTATTTACATTTACTACGTTGTAAATATTATATTGTGAATATTGTCATTTTCCCATTTTTTCCTTTGTGATTTGGGCGTGATAATCCCGATTGGTCGTGGTGGACTATGTAAGACCTCAAAGAGGCATTAACCACCACGTAATTCCATAGGCATTGGACCCATTAAAAACCCCCATGTGTAAATATTGTCATTTATCGCTTTATTTACATTTACTACGTTGTAAATATTATATTGCGTTATTATTATCTCCATTTCCCATAAAAATGGGCGTGATAATCCCGATTGGTCGTAATGGTTTATGTAAGACCTCGAGGAGGCTTTAGCCATTACGTAATTCCATAGGCATTGGACCCATGAAAATCCCGTATTTTTAAGTCCATTATTTGCTTTAAATACATTTATCGCTTTATTTACTTTTACGCGCTTGTGAATATGTTGCGTTATTATTATCTCCGTTTCCCATAAAAATGGGCGTGATAATCCCGATTGGTCGTGATGGACTATTTAAGACCTCAAAGAGGCATTAACCATCACGTAATCCCATAGGCATTGGACCCACAAAATCCCCCCCTTGTAAATTCCATTAATTTATAGCTTCCCGTTATGCTTTAAATTTCTCGCCATTTTTACTACGTTGTAAATATGATTTATCCGTCATTATTTTGGGCATGAAAATCCCATACGGTATTGGTGGTTTTAGGTAAGTCTTTCAATAGCACTAAACCCCATGTAAATCCATACGGTGTTGGACCCACAAAAATACTCTTTTCCAAAGCCGGTTATTTACATTATTTACTACGTTGTTGTAAATATTGTTCATATTGCATTATTTTGATTTGGGCATGAAAATACCAAACGGTATTGGCGGTTTTAGGTAAGTCTTTCAATAGCACTAAACCCCATGTAAATCCATGAGGCGTTGGACCCGTAAATTGCAAACCCATTTTCAAATAGATTTTCTCATTTAAGTCCTATTTGGCGTCGAAGGTTTGGATAAGTCTTTCAATAGCACCAACCCTTCGTGTAAGCCCGAAAAGGCATTGAAACCCCGTTTTCAAATAGATTTTCTCATATAAGTCCTATTTGGCGTCGAAGGTTTGGATAAGTCTTTCAATAGCACCAACCCTTCGTGTAAGCCCGAAAAGGCATTGAAACCCCGTTTTCAAATAGATTTTCACCATATAAGTCCTATTTGGCGTCGAAGGTTTGGATAAGTCTTTCAATAGCACCAACCCTTCGTGTAAGCCCGAAAAGGCATTGAAACCCCGTTTTCAAATAGATTTTCCCTCATTTAAGTCCTATTTGGCGTCGAAGGTTTGGATAAGTCTTTCAATAGCACCAACCCTTCGTGTAAGCCCGAAAAGGCATTGAAACCCATTTTCAAATAGATTTTCCCCATATAAGTCCTATTTGGCGTCGAAGGTTTGGATAAGTCTTTCAATAGCACCAACCCTTCGTGTAAGCCCGAAAAGGCATTGAAACCCCGTTTTCAAATAGATTTTCCCTCATTTAAGTCCTATTTGGCGTCGAAGGTTTGGATAAGTCTTTCAATAGCACCAACCCTTCGTGTAAGCCCGAAAAGGCATTGAAACCCATTTTCAAATAGATTTTCCCCATATAAGTCCTATTTGGCGTCGAAGGTTTGGATAAGTCTTTCAATAGCACCAACCCTTCGTGTAAGCCCGAAAAGGCATTGAAACCCCGTTTTCAAATGATTTTCTCATATAAGTCCTATTTGGCGTCGAAGGTTTGGATAAGTCTTTCAATAGCACCAACCCTTCGTGTAAGCCCGAAAAGGCATTGAAACCCCGTTTTCAAAATAGATTTTCACCATATAAGTCCTATTTGGCATCGAAGGTTTAGGATAAGTCTTTCAATAGCACCTAACCCTTTGTGTAAGCCCGAAAAGGCATTGAAACCCTCTTTTAGATTGCTTTGTTTTATTCATGTAAATCCTATGGTGGTGTCGGAGATCCGAGTAAGTCTTTCAATAGCATCGAATCCCGACCCCACGAGGTCTTGACCCTTTCCTTAAAAACTCTTGTGTCATAATAAATTGCACTTTGCATTGAAGCATTATAGTTATGCCAATCCATATTTGTCATCTTCATGATACATGTGTTGCGACTATGCCATGACTATTTTGCTTGGATGTTTTACCATTTTACTATCTTGATTACTTGCTTGATTGTTTATTCGCTTTGATATAAAAATGTGATTAAAATACACTTTGCCATGAAAACTTTAAAAAGAGTAAACATGGTAATGTGGGCGTTAGAAACGAAGGTATGAGTCCTTTACACGGGGGCGTGGCTGGTACGTGCTTTCGTGTAAGGGATTCTACACGTTCTAACTCCCATAGGATCATGGTCTAAAATTCCCCAAAGTGTGAATTAATCACCCAAAACCCCGCCATTTGACGGACCGCTTTACTCTTGGAAATCAAGGGTAAAGAGATCCCGAATATGGCACCAAAAACATTAATTGTTTGTCCCGGCACTAGGTGTTAGGATTTCAAGTATATCCTACCACCGAAATGCCCGGAAATTTAAAAGATACAAAGATAAAGGGATGGTGAAATAAAGAGTCTAATCAAAACCGAACGAAGTCACATTACGTTTGCCATTTTTGGTATATCGTACGACGGAAATCGGGACATTTGTACATAATTAAAACCAACAAACTTAGGCTTAGCAAATAAAAGAAAACATTAGGAAAGGAGGTAACCGTTTTCTTAAACGGATGTCGTGGGGTGCCTAACACCTTCCCCACGCATAAGCAAACCCCCGAACCTATCTCTGGTTCAAGACCATTTAGTTGTAGATGTCTAAATAGGGTAAAATCTATTAGACATAGGTGCCCAATCACACCTTAAAATTTCCCATGGTTGGTGGCGACTCCAAATTTGTGCTTACACAAGGTATCTTTCGCCAAAATCAGACATCTTATCCAAAATTTGACGAGCCTTTCGGCGTTCGGTTCCATTTTGAAAATTTTTGGAGGGAACCGATGTCGGTTGATGTGATAATCGTACTTTTGGTTGGGGATGACTTGACTCTATACATGATGGTTACAATCGTACCTAACGAAAAGATAGACTCTCACATTACCTGAAAATTCGACGAGCCTTTCGGCGTTCGGTTCCATTTTGAAAATTTTTGGAGGGAACCGATGTCGGTTAATGCGAGGGTCGTACTTTTGGTTGAGGACGACATGACTCTATACACGATGTATCAACGAAAAGATAGACTCTCACATTACTGAAAATTCGACGAGCCTTTCGGCGTTCGGTTCCATTTTGAAAATTTTTGAGGGAACCGATGTCGGTTAATGTGAGGGTCGTACTTTTGGTTGGGATACGACAAGACTATGTACATGCGTATCAACGAAAAGATAGACTCTCACATTACTGAAAATTCGACGAGCCTTTCGGCGTTCGGTTCCATTTTGAAAATTTTTGGAGGGAACCGATGTCGGTTAATGTGAGGGTCGTACTTTTGGTTGGGGTACGACAAGACTATGTACACGCGTATCAACGAAAAGATAGACTCTCACATTACTGAAAATTCGACGAGCCTTTCGGCGTTCGGTTCCATTTTTGAAAATTTTTGGAGGGAACCGATGTCGGTTAATGTGAGGGTCGTACTTTTGGTTGGGGTACGACAAGACTATGTACACGCGTATCAACGAAAAGATAGACTCTCACATTACTGAAAATTCGACGAGCCTTTCGGCGTTCGGTTCCATTTTTGAAAGATTTTTGGGAACCGATGTCGGTTAATGTGAGGGTCGTACTTTTGGTTGGATACGACACGACTCTATACATCCCATGTAGAGTTTGGAACTCTTTGGGTTTGAGTGGTTTGCAACGGGTATGGACAACGTGGTTATCCTATCCCTTTATCAAACAATGACATGCAAACAAAGGTTTAGATAGATAGAACCTGAGTCGGCTCCAATTATTTTATCACCACCTGGAAAATAGCACAACGCTTTTCCCTTGACTCATTTTGAAAAGACACATCCTATTTTTGGGTATCCTATCTTAGGTTGGATGTTCACTCGGTTGGCTTTTACCAGAGCCCTCACAGGTAGTTTTCTACACTATAGCTTACTATATGCAACATGGTATGACACAGCTTGGAATTCTGTTTCCTAAAGGGGCCGATGATCATGCCCGTTTCATCCTCCCGAAGGAAGTCGAAAGGGTATTGGATCACCGGGGAAGCACTTGCACGCCCCCCTCGATCTCCACGGGTGTGAAGGGAGAAGGGTGGATTCTCGTGTTCCATGTCCTAGATATAAAAGGGTTCGTGGTGGAGCCTGTACCTAGCCCAGCCCCACCTGAGTCCGGGTTCGACCCAAAAGTCCAATGAGTGTATATGTCATGATTTTGAAAGTAAAAAGGGAAAAGACTTTTTTGTACAAAGCACAATATACAATATGTGTTGCATAAAATAAATCTCTATCCTATGTTCGCAGTTTATATACAAGAATATAGACATGCTAAAATCAAAACACTATACAAGATGAAATAAAGAATGAATCAAATAATGAATACCAACAAATATATACACACATGCTTAGCAAAGAAAACACCGAAAGACTATAGGCTTAAACCCTCTAAGTCCCCAGTGGAGTCGCCAAGCTGTCGACACCGGCGGAAAATCTTCTTCTAAGTATTTCTTTTTATTTTCCTAGATACCGACCCCCATTTGGCGAGTGTTGTGTGTGTTCCTCTATCTCTTTTCCGTTTCGAGATACGAGTTGTGTGTGTGTGGGAACTTGTGTACGTGTGTGCGTGTGAGCACAAATTTGGAGTCGCCACCAATCATGGGAAATTTTAAGGTGTGATTGGGCACCTATGTCTAATAGATTTTACCCTATTTAGACATCTACAACTAAATGGTCTTGAACCAGAGATAGGTTCGGGGGTTTGCTTATGCGTGGGGAAGGTGTTAGGCACCCCACGACATCCGTTTAAGAAAACGGTTACCTCCTTCCTAATGTTTTCTTTATTTGCTAAGCCTAAGTTTGTTGGTTTTTATTATGTACAAATGTCCCGATTTCCGTCGTACGATATACCAAAAATGGCAAACGTAATATGACTTCGTTCGGTTTTGATTAGACTCTTTATTTCACCATCCCTTTTATCTTTGTATCTTTTAAATTTCCGGGCATTTCGGTGGTAGGATATACTTGAAATCCTAACACCTAGTGCCGGGACAAACAATTAATGTTTTTGGTGCCATATTCGGGATCTCTTTACCCTTGATTTCCAAGAGTAAAGCGGTCCGTCAAATGGCGGGGTTTTGGGATGATTAATTCACACTTTGGGGAATTTTAGACCATGATCCTATGGGAGTTAGAACGTGTAGAATCCCTTACACGAAAGCACGTACCAGCCACGCCCCCGTGTAAAGGACTCATACCTTCGTTTCTAACGCCCACATTACCATGTTTACTCTTTTTAAAGTTTTCATGGCAAAGTGTATTTTAATCACATTTTTATATCAAAGCAATAAACAATCAAGCAAGTAATCAAGATGGTAAGATGGCAAAATATCCAAGCAAAATAGTCATGGCATAGTCGCAACACATGTATCATGAAGATGACAAATATGGATCGGCATGAATATAATGCTTAATGCAAAGTGCAATTTATTATGACACAAGAATTTTTAAGGAAAGGGTCAAGACCTCGTGGGGTCGGGATTCGATGCTATTGAAAGACTTACTCGGATCCCGACACCACCATAGGATTTACATGAATAAAACAAAACAATCTAAAAAGAGGGTTTCAATGCCTTTTCGGGCTTACACGAAGGGTTAGGTGCTATTGAAAGACTTATCCAAACCTTCGACGCCAAATAGGACTTAAATGAGAGAAAATCTATTTGAAAACGGGGTTTCAATGCCTTTTCGGGCTTACACGAAGGGTTGGTGCTATTGAAAGACTTATCCAAACCTTCGACGCCAAATAGGACTTAATATGGAGAAAATCTATTTGAAAACGGGGTTTCAATGCCTTTTCGGGCTTACACGAAGGGTTGGTGCTATTGAAAGACTTATCCAAACCTTCGACGCCAAATAGGACTTAAATGAGAAAATCTATTTTGAAAATGGGGTTTGCAATTTACGGGTCCAACGCCTCATGGATTTACATGGGGTTTAGTGCTATTGAAAGACTTACCTAAAACCGCCAATACCGTTTGGTATTTTCATGCCCAAATCAAAATAATGAAAAATGGACAATATTTACAACAACGTAGTAAATAATGAAAATAACGGGGTTTAAACAAAGGATTTTCGTGGGTCCAATTCCTATGGAATTACATGGTGGATAATGCCTCTTTGAGGTCTTACATAGTCCACCACGACCAATCGGGATTATCACGCCCAAATCACAAAGGGAAAAAGGGGAAATATGACAATATTCACAATATAATACGCGCAACGTAGTAAATGTAAATAAAGCGATAAATGACAATATTTAAACATGGGGGTTTTTAATGGGTCCAATGCCTATGGAATTACGTGGTGGTTAAAGCCTCTTTGAGGTCTTACATAGTCCACCACGACCAATCGGGATTATCATGCCCAAATCACAAAGGGGAAAATGGGGGATATTGACAATATTCACAATATAATATTTACAACGTAGTAAATGTAAATAAAGCGATAAATGACGTTATTTAACACATGGGGATGTATTTTTCGGGTCAAATACCTCGTAGGCTAACAAGGTTGTTACGGCCTCGTTAGAGGTCTTACGCAACTGAGCCAAAGCTACTCAATATTTGCCGTACTAAAACACGAGGAAACCGGTGTATTTTTCGGGTCAAGACCTCGTGGGCTAACATGGTTGTCAACGGCCTTTGTTAGAGGACTTACGCGAGCCGCCAAAGCCACTCAATATTGCCGTACTAAAACACACCGGGGGAGGGGGGGGTAATCACAACAAATATATAGTCACAAGTAAATAAAGCGATAAATGACTAGAAATGTAAAGAAAGCGATAAATGACTAGAAATGTAAATAAAGCGATAAATGACAAGGAAATGTAAATAAAGCAATAAATAGACAAGGAAATGTAAATAAAGCAATAAATGACAAGGAAATGTAAATAAAGCAATAAATGGACAAATAAGAAACTAGTAAAGCATAAATGAAATAAATGAACTAAAGAATGTAAGAGAAAGAGAGAGAGAGAGAGAGAGGAGGTGGGAAGATGAGGAGGAGGTTAGAGAGAGAAGCACCTAATAGGATGCTTCTCACTCTAAAAACCCCCCAAAATCCCTAAGAGAAAGAGAGAGAAAGAGCTTAGAGAGAGAGAGAGATTACCTAGAGAGGAGTCTCTCTCTCTAAAACTACCCAAAAACCCCCTTCCTAAAACCCCCTAAACCCCTATTTTCTGCCTAAACTAACGCTCTAGAAGGCCTAGTGCCCGAGCAAAAACTGTGTGCAAATGAGGGGGGGGAGGGTCGGTTTTATAGAAAACCGTGCACGCCTCGCGCAGCACCATCATGCGCGGCGCATGACGGTCCTGCGCGAGTTGTGGTACTGCCACGTGGCAGTCTTATCCTTCCACGCCAGCAGCCCCTCGAATCCTCCTCGATTTCCGTGCGCGTACCCTTTTTTATCCGATTTTCGGGGGCAGTTTTGGAGGTCTTCTGGAACTCAAAATGGGTCATGCGGCATATCGTCGGAAAGCTCTCGACGTCCTCTTTCCAACGATATAAAGTTTGCGCGAATCGGAGTTCGGACGAGGGAGTTATGGCTCCCGGAAGTCGGGGTATCGGAGCTGTTTTCGTGCACTTTTCCGGTGAAGATTCCGATCAAACGGGGGATGCTATTCGGCGAACCGAGAGTTCCACGACGTAGCCGGAGTCATTATCTTTCCAACGCACCCGGGCTCGCGGATCAACTTGTTGCGAGCAGGAAAGACTCTGCGCGCGAAGGCGGCTGTCCGGGAGAAAAAATGCGTTTTGCTCCCAGCGCGTTTTTTCTCAAATCTTGTCCCAGTTCGCGCGCATATTTGACCTAGCTCCCGATGTCGGATTTTGACGTTCTTGGTACCGTCGGAAAGCTTGCGCTGCCTATTTTTGCAAGGTTCCGGATTTCGCGGGAATCCGAGCTTGGACTTGTGAGATATGGCCCCGCGAGCAGAGGTCCACCGGGGTGTTTTTGGTCCGTTTGAGGGCAGTTTTCCGATCAGGATTCCGGCTGACCCCGATAAATTCTTGGCGATCCGAGAGTTCCACGTCGTGCATGGATGTGTCTTCTTTCCAATGTGCCCGGGCTCGCAGATCAACTTGTTGCGAGTCAGGAAGACTCTGTGCGCAAGCGTGGCAACGTCGGTGGGAAAATTCCGGAAACTTTCAGCAAAGCCTTATTTCGTCGGCCTGTTTTCACGCGCGTGGTAGACGTAGCTCCCGATGTCGGATTTCCGACGATCTTGGTATCGTCGGAAAGCTTGCGTTACCTACTTTTTAACGGTACAGGCCTTGCACAGAGGCGAGCTTGGGTTCGCAAGATATGATCCTGCGAACGGAGGCCGTCGGAATGTTCCTTATGCCAAGGGGTCATCTTTTGACTGAGATTCCGGCTTGACCGGAGGAGCTCTTGACGATCCGAAAGTTGCGTGTGGTAGCTGAAGTGAACCTCTTGCCTAAGGGTCTCTTGGCTCGCGGACCAAGTTGCAGCGGGTCGGAGAGAATCTTTGCGCAAACGTTGCCTCCCAAATAGGCTGTTTTGTCAACAACACTTACCAAAATTTGGCTAAGTGTTCGGACCGTTTTTTCGCAGTTTTGGCCACAACTCTCTCGTTTCTCGTCCGTTTTCGACCCGTAAAGTACGGAATCGAAGCTCTTGATATTCTCTATACATTGGTCAAGGGGTGGTCAGTTCGATTCCAGTTTTTGGTCTGGTCAATGGTCCGGTCAAACCTTGGTCAAACTTGGTCAACCTTGGTCAAACTTGGTCGAATTTGGTCAAAGCTCTCCAAACTCTTGGAAATGTATCCCGGACTTCATTTCAAGGGTTTCTGGGCAAGGTGGACCCTAGTCGGGCTGGAAACGGCTCGGTCAAACCTCGGTCAAACTTCGGTCAACCCTAGTCAAACTTGGTCAAAGTCAAACTTGGTCAAACCTTGGGAAATGTGTCTCGGACCTTCTTCTTGGGAGTATTTGATGTGGCGAGCCCTCGTTCGTCAGATCGGCGACTTGGTTCGGGCTGTCCTCGTTTTGCGTGCCGACACCCGAGAAAATCCCGGGGGTAAAAATGGGGTTATTTGAAAATGGAACCGAACGCCGAAAGGCTCGTCGAATTTCAGTAATGTGAGAGTCTATCTTTTCGTTGATACGTGTATAGAGTCTTGTCGTCCCAACCAAAAGTACGACCCTCACATTAACCGACATCGGTTTCCAAAAATTTTCAAAATGGAACCGAACGCCGAAAGGCTCGTCGAATTTCAGTAATGTGAGAGTCTATCTTTTCGTTGATACGCGTGTATAGAGTCTTGTCGTACCCCAACCAAAAGTACGACCCTCACATTAACCGACATCGGTTCCCTCCAAAAATTTTCAAAAATGGAACCGAACGCCGAAAGGCTCGTCGAATTTTCAGTAATGTGAGAGTCTATCTTTTCGTTGATACATCGTGTATAGAGTCATGTCGTCCTCAACCAAAAGTACGACCCTCGCATTAACCGACATCGGTTCCCTCCAAAAATTTTCAAAATGGAACCGAACGCCGAAAGGCTCGTCGAATTTTCAGTAATGTGAGAGTCTAGCTTTTCGTTAGTACGATCATACCCGTCATGTACATAGTCTTGTCATCCAACCAAAAGTACGATTATCACATCAACCGACATCGGTTCCCTCCAAAAATTTTCAAAATGGAACCGAACGCCGAAAGGCTCGTCAAAATTTTCAGTAATGTGAGAGTCTATCTTTTCGTTACGATGTACCCATTGTGTATAGAGTCATGTCGTCCTCAACCAAAAGTACGACCCTCGCATTTAACCGACATCGGTTCCCTCCAAAAAATTTTCAAAATGGAACCGAACGCCGAAAGGCTCGTCAAATTTTCAGTAATGTGAGAGTCTATCTTTTCGTTGGTACGATTGTAACCATCATGTATAGAGTCAAGTCATCCCAACCAAAAGTACGATTATCACATCAACCGACATCGGTTCCCCCAAAAATTTTCAAAATGGAACCGAACGCCGAAAGGCTCGTCAAATTTTGGTAGATGTGATAGTCCTATCTTTTCGTTGATACGATTGTAACCATTTTGTATAGAGTCGTGTCGTCCTTAACCAAAAGTACGACCCTTGCATTTATCGACATCGGTTCCCTCCAAAATTTTCAAAAAAAATGGAACCGCACGCCGAAAGGCTCATCGGATTTTGATAATGCAAGAGTCTATCTTTTCGTTAGCACGCTATAAGGTCTGTAAACCCCTAACCTTCGCACTAAGACATCGGTTCTCAAAAACTTTCAAAATAGAACCGAACGCCGAAAGGCTCGTCGTGTAAAGTCATCATGTGTCAATAAAGAGTTCTCAACCATAGGAATCTAGAATCAACCAAGAATACGACCTTCACACCTATCGACACTGGTTCCCAAAAATCTTTCAAAATGGAACCAAGCGCCGAAAGGCTCGTCGAATTTCCAGTGGTGTGAAAGCCTATTTCTTGGTTGACAATACCACTATGTACATACACGAGTTCTTAACTCTATAGATGTCTATTTGTGTCATCCTGACCCTCATATTGATTGATGTTGGTCACCCAAAAATAAAGCCATGAGCCGAAAGGCTCGCCAATTTCTGGCAACCCAATGGGAAAACCCATCCATTCATCAATGCATATTGCATTCATGCATACCATGCATACGCATACATACTTAGCCATGGTTTACCCGCAAAGTAAGCCAAGGTCATGCATCCAACTGTGAATTCAAAGTCTAACTTGACGTTGTTTACCTCTCTAGGTTGTATTTGCATTCACAATCAAATGGCGGAGGAAGCAAGCAAACTCCGAGGATTGGAAGCTCGGGTGGCGGCATTAGAAACCAAGTTTAACTTCTTGCTACAATTCATACGTCGGTGGACCGAACGAGAGGAGGAGAAGAAGAAGGCAACAATCAGCAAAAGACAAAAAGAGATCTATCCAGCCCTCAGCCTGTCAAAGGCAGCTCAGACTCTACCAACTCCAAGAAGGCCAGCCTTCCACATTCCTAGGCCGTCCCGGACAGAGCCTCGGCAGTTCCAGCCACTGCCAATCCCAGTCCTACAACTATATGCCTTGCTGATCAAGAAGAAGATGATTACGCCCGTCAACCAGAGGACGCGTATCGGGCCACAGCCCAAAGACTACAACAAAGACCTGACCTGTGAGTACCATCAAGGAGAGGTCGGGCATACAGTGGAAAATTGCAGAGTCTTGAGGCACCGTATCCAAGATCTGCTAGACCAAGGAGTGTTGAAATTCAGAATAGAGGGAGTCATAAATACAATTGGGGCAGAGAAAGATGAAGAAGTCGACATCACCTCCACAAAAATACCATGGGAGCCACTCTTCCATGAGCTAAAGAAGCGAGGGCTACTCCCTGCACCAAGGGCACCAAAAGAGTCGACAGAAGCAGGCACGTGCCAGTATCATCCCGGGGCTCGAGACCACAACCTACAAGGATGCGAAGAGTTCAAGAAGGAAGTCGCCGGTCTGATAACAAAGGGATTGATAAGAAGGAGGGGAGAACAGCCGGAGAGAGATTGCATGACAATCGACCAGCTGAGACTCAGCCCTTACGAGAAGACAAACTTCCAGGCAAGGATGGAAAGAATTGAAGAGGATCTTGAGGAATTTTGCGAGAAGAAGAAAGAAGAGTTGGGGAAAGCTCACACCAGCCACACCACTGGAAATGTCCGGGCCCGATCCAGTGGTCATCCGTTATGTTACCAAAGAAAAGGTCGTGCTTCAGACAGCTTCGGTATCCGCGGTTCAATCTTCGGAGAAAGTTCCAAGCGTGGTGATCCAAGTTCCGCAACCCTTCCCCTACCAAGACAGTAAGAAGATCCCCTGGAACTATGGGATGAAAGTAATATCGACACGGGAAAGCCAAGCCTAAGACGAAAGAGGAGGTAGTAGGGAACCTCACGTCCGGGCTCGGTGGGATTACCAGAAGCGGCAGGTGCTACACTCCGGAAGAGCTAGAGAAAAGGAGGAAAGAAGCGGGAAAGGCAGTGGAGGATCCCGTAAAAACAAAAGCAGCAGAGGAAGAGGCCGCAGATTTCCTCCGAATCATCAAGAGTAGTGAATACAGCATAGTGAAGCAGTTGAGCAAGATGCCCTCTCATATATCAGTACTGTCATTACTACTCGCATCCGAATCCCACAGGAAAGCCCTGCTGAAAGTACTTAACGAAGCATATGTGCCAGAGGATATCACTGGGCCGTCTTTCGAGAACATGGTGACCTCCATACTAGTCACCAACCAACTAACCTTCTCTGATGATGAGTTGCCCCCGGAGGGGAGAGGTCATACCAAAGCTTTGTATATCTCTGTCAAAACCAATGACCGCGTCGTGTCAAGGGTGCTGATCGACAATGGGTCAGCTCTAAACGTATGCCCTCTATCGACCTTGGAAAAGCTAGACATTGATCCCACTCGTGTGAGAGTTCAATAGCATGGTCGTACGAGCTTTCGATGGAACCCGCAGAGAAGTGTTAGGAGAGATAGACTTGCCAGTAGAAATTGGCCCGCAAGTCTACGACATCAACTTCCAAGTGCTGAGAATCGATTCTCCTTACAACTTGCTATTAGGGAGACCATGGTTACATACAGCCGGAGCAGTACCCTCCTCCCTACACCAAAAAATGAAGCTCATCATCGGCAACCAATTGGTCACCATCCTAGCCGAAGAACCCATATCCATTTACAACGACGGAGAAATTCCTTACATTGACGGATGTGCACCAGAAGAAGCATCATTCCACAGTTTTGAGTTCGTCACCGTCATCCACAGAGTGGCGGCCGTTGAACCAAGATTGTCCAAAGCTGGGATCATGGTAGCCAAGGAATTCGTCAAGGCGGGGTTTCAGCCTGGGCAAGGTTTAGGCTATGCGAACCAAGGAAGAACCACAATTGTGACCCTGGAGGGAAACAAAGACAGGTATGGACTGGGGTATACCCCGACCAGAAGGGATCGTCAGATGGCCTATGAAGCCCGGAGGCAAAGAGCTGCAGCGAAGCTCAAAGGAGAGAAATGGCCCGAGAGGAAGATGGTCAGCGGCATCAAGTTGGAGAAAGTTCCAAGCGTGGTGATCCAAGTTCCGCAACCCTTCCCCTTACCAAGACAGTAAGAAGATCCCCTGGAACTATGGGATGAAAGTAATATCGACACGGGAAAGCAAGCCTAAGACGAAAGAGGAGGTAGTAGGGAATCTCACGTCCGGGCTCGGTGGGATTACCAGAAGCGGTAGATGCTACACTCCGGAAGAGCTAGAGAAAAGAAGGAAAGAAGCGGGAAAGGCAGTGGAGGATCCCGTAAAAACAAAAGCAGCGGAGGAAGAGGCCACAGATTTCCTCCGAATCATCAAGAGTAGTGAATACAGCATAGTGAAGCAATTGAGCAAGATGCCCTTCTCATATATCAGTACTGTCATTACTACTCGCATCCGAATCCCACAGGAAAGCCCTGCTGAAAGTACTTAACGAAGCATATGTGCCAGAGGACATCACTGGGCCGTCTTTCGAGAACATGGTGACCTCCATACTAGTCACCAACCAACTAACCTTCTCTGATGATGAGTTGCCCCCGGAGGGGAGAGGTCATACCAAAGCTTTGTATATCTCTGTCAAAACCAATGACCGCGTCGTGTCAAGGGTGCTGTATCTGATCAATGGGATCAATGCTCTAGGTCAGCATTTATGCTAACACTAGTCTATCGCCTACTCTTGTGAATAAAAGTATCGGTGTGTTTTAGACAATATTGAGTGGCTTCGCACTAAAAAGCATGTAGACGAGTCTTGACCCGATCGTTTTATAGCATGCTCAGTCGTAAGTACGAGTAACAACCTTAGTCAGGTATGGAACATGTCATTTATCGTACAGATTGTACGAGTGTAATCCCGAGGAGAGATAGACTTGAACCCAGCAGAGAAAATTGTTATCGCCCAAGCAAGAGATAGACGATGCCATCAACGAAATTGGCTCCAAGCAAGCTGAGACATCGATTCTTCCTTAAGTGCTGATTGAATCGATTCTCCTGTACAACTTGCTACATTACAGCCGGAGACCTATGGTTACATCCAGCCCCTACACCAAAACCATGAAGCCTCCCTCATCATCGGCAACCAAATTGGAAGCTAAACCATCCTAGCCGAATTGAACCCAGTCCTATTTGCGTCGAAGGTTTGGATAAGTCTTTCATAGCACCAACCCCGTAGCCCGAGGGAAGAAATTCAGTCTTTTACCATTAACAACATTGGATGTGTAAATCCACATTCAGAATCGAATCCCGACGGATCTTGATTCCACATGTTTTGAGTTCAGAATCACCGTCATCCATCCATAGAGCCACAGTTTTGAGTTTGTCATTGTCATCCACAGAGTGGCGTCCAAAGCTGACCAAGATTATGTCCAAAGCTGGGATCAATGGAAGCATCGTAAAATGGAAGGCGTTAGGGTTTCAAAGCCGGGGTTTCAGCCTGGGCAAGGTTTAGGAACCAAGTGAAGAACCCAATAAAAGGAAGAACCCTGTGTTAGGATTGTGCCAGTAGAAATGCCCGCAAGTCTAAAAGACTGGATGCTGAAATCGAGTCTATAAAACAAAGACCATGGTTACTGCCAGGTATGTACGACAAAAAATGGGAAGCTCATATACCAACCAATTGGAGCTAGAAAACATTAGAAGGATCGTCAGATGGCTTATGAAGCAAGCCGGAGGCAAAGATCATTAGCAAGGTGCGGCAAAGCTCAGAGGAGAGAAATGGCCCGAGAGGAGAGATGGTCATCCCCCACATCCGCACCACCTTCCCCGCATCAGCAATGTTTCAAGTTGATGAGGGCGACGTAGACGAGCTGGCATTACTTTTCACTGAGGATTTGAATGTCAATGCCATTACCACGGAAGGAGATTCCGCGGCATTCCCAGTCCATGCCGATCAGCACGAGGAGATAGATCTTGAAGACTTTCTAGATGAAGAGAACCTCAAGGGTTATCGTATAGATGAAGAAACACTTGATGAAGACACATGGGAAGATGATGACCTCCCCGACTTGCTCCCGCACTTGATGGTTCCACGCGGGCTCGACACCCTGGAATTCGAGATATTTTGCGAGCATGGAGACCCGGAATCTCATCTACGGAAGTACCGCGAAAAGATGGCCTTGCATACTAACAACGAGTTCTTGATGATCTCGACATTTCATGAGAGCCTACCAGAGTGCGCGGTCACCTGGTTCTATCAGCTGAAGAATCTTGCCTGTTGGGGAGATTTGGCGAGAGCTTTCCTGGACCGATACCGCCACAACATCAAAACACCACCAAGCTCATCACCACCACCGTTGCTGAAGAAGAATATGCTGGCCCTATGGTTGAAGGGTTGAGCATCCACACCATCACTGGAGAGGAGGATTCCACCACCACACCACCGACCCGCCACTGCCAACAGGGAGAAGAAGTCAAGACGTGGACTTGCGTACCATTGCTACAGCGTGTCTCAAGTAGCAATGAGTAAGCGGTATCCCAGCTAGGGGTAACTCGGTTTTGAGTCTACCAATAGCTCGGGAAATTTTTGTATCAAACAATTTCGGGTTTCTATGTTTATTTTATGCTTTCAAGATATCATGCCACAATCATAATCATTTCATCACTGTAATATTTCCATTTCCATATTTCAAATGATATGTCACGTGTTTATTCCATGAATTTCTTTATCTTCAAATACTCCAATGTGCATTAAATAAATCCAACACGCCATCATACAAAACGAATGGCTTCCCTTTTTTAATTTTCTTACCGTTTTTCCATCCGCTATCCTTTCCAGGATTACACGCAAAACCTCAAACGATCCCCACGTCTCCAAAATTGACAACAAAACGGATTGCTCACTGGATAACATAGATAATTCCGACGAAGAAATCGAATTACCAAGTGACATCCTCGAGGCATTAGAGAGACAAGATGAGGGGTCCAAACCCAACATAGAGGAGTTGGAAATTGTAAATCTAGCCAACGAGGGTGAAGAGCCGAGAGAAGTCAAGATTGGAACCCGCTGCGCCGCAGAGCAAAAGGAAGCACTCATCGCACTGTTGAGAGAGTTCCATGAAGATCTTCGCCTGGTCTTACCAAGACATGCCAGGCCTAGACACAGACATAGTGGTCCACAAGATTCCGCTGAAGCCAGAAGTGCAAGCCCGTCAAAGCAAGCACTGCGCCGGAATGAAGCCCGAAGTCATTTTGAAGATCAAGGAAGAGGTGGAAAAGCAATTGAAGGCAGGTTTCCTAAGCACAGTAACCTATTCGGACTGGGTAGCCAATATAGTCCCGGTGCCGAAAAAGGACGGAAAAGTCAGAATGTGCGTGGACTATCGGGATCTGAACCGAGCCAGCCCGAAGGATAATTTTCCTCTACCTCACATTGATACCCTGGTCGATAATACAGCAACGAACGTCGTATTCTCATTCATGGACGGATTCTCAGGGTACAATCAGATCAAGATGGCCGAGGAAGACAAGTCCAAGACCGCTTTTGTCACACATTGGGGAACCTTTGTGTATGATGTCATGCCTTTCGGTCTGAAGAACGCCGGAGCCACTTATCAGCGAGCCATGGTCACCCTCTTCCACGACATGATTCATCATGAGATAGAGGTTTACGTGGATGACATGATTGCCTAAGTCTCGTACCGCACAAGATCATCTCACAGACCTACGCAAAGCTGTTCCAGCGATTGAAGAAGTATCAGCTCCGATTAAACCCGAACAAGTGTGCCTTCGGCGTCACATCCGGAAAGTTATTAGGCTTCATCGTCAGCGGCCAGAGGGAATTGAGATTGATCCTGCAAAGGTTCAAGCCATACGAAGCATGCCCGCGCCAAGGACAGAGAAAGAGATCCGAAGCTTCTTGGGAAGGATTAACTATATAGCTCGCTTCATCGCACAGCTTACGGCAACCTGCGAGCCTCTGTTCAAGTTGCTGAGAAAAGATGTGAAGATAAAGTGGACTGAAGACTGCCAGAAAGCCTTTGACAAGATCAAGGAGTATCTGCTCAACCCACCCATCCTGGTTCCACCAACTCCAGGACGTCCCCTCATTCTATACCTCACAGTCCAAGAAGCATCCATGGGCTGCATGTTGGGACAACAAGACGAGACTGGGAAGAAGGAGCAGGCAATCTACTATCTTAGCAAGAAGTTCACGGAGCCGGAGACCCGTTACTTGTTGGTTGAGAAGACGTGCTGCGCACTGGCTTGGGCCTCCAAGAAGCTGAGACAGTACATGCTCTACTACACCACTTGGTTGGTATCCCGGATGGACCCGATCAAGTACATTCTTTGAAAAGCCCTGCCTTGACTGGGAAGATCGCACGGTGGCAAGTACTCCTATCTGAAGTTCGACATCTTGTTTGTGGCTCGAAAGGCGATCAAGGGACAGGCCATAGCCGATTACTTGGCAGATTACCCGTCTGAGCAGTTAGAGCTAATGGACTCAGAGTTCCCAGACGAAGACGTAATGACAGTCGACGAAGACAATCACGGCAGATGGAAGCTTTACTTTGATGGAGCAGCGAACGCTGTCGGAAGTGGAATTGGCGCGGTCTTGGTATCGCCAAAGGGACAACAAACTCCTATCGCTGTTAAGCTGGGGTTTGATTGCACCAACAACATGACTGAGTACGAAGCATGCATCGTCGGTCTGCAAGCAGCTTTAGAATTCGGTGCTTATGAACTGGAAGTCTTCGGAGACTCTCTGCTAATAGTGTCACAGACTAACGGAGAATGGCAGGCCCGGGATCCCAAGCTCATCCCGTACCAACGATACATCAGCCGGCTAGTCCCAAAGTTCAAGTATGTCACCTTCACATACACCCCAAGAGCTCACAATCACTTCGCTGATGCGCTCGCCACACTGGCAAGCCTAATCAAGCTAGTAGAAGGGGATGATGTGCGACCGTTGCGGATCGAGACTCGAGATATCCCAGCATACTGTGTGTGCATAGAAGAATGCATGAACGTCGAGGCAGAGATAGACGATAAGCCTTGGTATTACGATATCAAGCGCTTCATCCAAGACAGAGAGTATCCACCACGGGCAACCGAAAATGAGAAGAAGTACATCAGAAGAATGGCCTTCCAGTTTTTCCTGAGCGGAGAGATTCTGTACAAGCGAACTCATGATGCCACTCTCTTGCGATGTGTAGACGCTGAAGAAGCTAATCGGTTGATCCAAGGAGATGCACGCGGGACTAATGGGAGCCCATGCCAACGGACCCTTCCTGGCCCGGAAGATCATGAGAGCTGGCTATTATTGGTTGACAATGGAGAGGGACTGCATCAGACATGTCCAGACGTGCCACAAATGCCAGATGTATCAGAACAGCAAGAACGCACCTCCCCAATATCTTCACACTATGGCCTCGCCGTGGCCATTCTCAGCTTGGGGAATGGATGTGATCGGTGCGATTCACCCCAAAGGCGTCTAACGGGCATGAGTTCATACTGGTAGCCATCGACTATTTTACCAAGTGGGTAGAGGCGTGTTCCTTCAAGAATGTTACTCAAGTCGCGGTCACCAGGTTTGTGAAGAACAACATTATCTGCCGTTACGGAATGCCAGAAATGCTCATCACCGACAATGCTTCCAACCTGAACAACCGCATGATGGACCAGTTATGCCAGCAGTTCAAGATTCAGCACCACAACTCTGCTCCATACCGTCCGAAGATGAACGGAGCCGTAGAAGCTGCCAACAAAAACGTGAAGAAGATTCTGAGCAAGATGACGGAGACTTATAAAGATTGGCACGAGCACCTGCCTTACGCTTTGTGTGCCTACCGAACGTCAGTGAGGACATCCGTTGGAGCCACCCCCTACTCTCTGGTGTATGGGATGGAAGCAGTACTACCAGTCGAAGTGGAGATCCCTTCTTTGAGAATCCTGTCACAAACTCAGCTGGAAGAAGCCTGAATGGGCCCAAGCACGGTATGAGCAGCTGAACTTCATAGATGAAAAGAGATTGGCGGCACTATGCCACGGACAGCTCTACCAGAGACGGATCGAAAGAGCTTACAACAAGAAGGCTCGACCTCGCACTTTCCAACCCGGAGATCTCGTTCTGAAGAAGAGGAATATGGCCCTATCAGATCCACGAGGAAAGTTCGCACCATCATATGAGGGTCCGTACGTGGTGAAGAAAGCCTTCTCAGGGGGAGCAATCATTCTGGCTGATATGGATGGCGAAGAGTTCCGTTCACCCATTAATTCTGATTCTGTAATCAAGTACCATGTATAACTTTAAGTCAATTTAATCAAAGAGGAATATTTATCAAAGTTCCAATTTGTTATTTTGATAATTCTGAAGAAGGCCCGGGAAGCGACGAAAATCCGTAAGGACGTTGCCCTCGGATGGAAATTACCACGGGTATGGTGAAAACCTCGGAAGAGGCGCCATAGGCAAAAGTAACGTGGAAAGCTGGACTTGGCGTAAGCTGAGGGTAATATATGGCTAAAAAAAAAAAAAAAAAAAAAAAAAACCGGTATCACAACAAGGCGGGCATCAAATCAGTGCAAGACTAGTGATCGGGGTTGTTATGCGGTGAAGAGGATTTTAGACGAAAGAACGACCTATGTTATCCTTTGAGCAGTACGGTTCGTTCGATATAAAGAGAATGTTTGGGGATCAAGAGGTGGAGCACAAGTGTATCCTTCCAAACACCCAGTTTCAAAGTGACATATCATTAAATTCTCACAAACCATTCATACCATACTTATCTCTTTCAAATTTGTAATTCTCATTCTCCACAACAATATCCAATTTGTACCATTCAATTCATAAAAAGCTAAACTTTGCTAAGTTCACAGATTCTCATACGAATTCATAGGATTTCATATAGATATTCATAGACAAAATACGTGCTTTCCATTCATTCATTAGTTCATAAATTCATACATTTGATTTTTCATGATGTCTTGAAAGCATGTCTAAATATATCGACTTAGAAGTTAAAAATGGGAGCCATGCATAATCCGACTCGGATTTATGAATGACTCACCATTTAAATACAAAAACTACTGACTACTCACTGCTACGTGAAGTATGCTATCTAATGACCAAGACGTATGCAGGTCTCTCTGCAGAATCTCCCCAAAGCAGTGGAAAGGGCCGGATCCCCCTCATCATGCTCCTCCCAAGACGGCTCGAGCTCTAGCACCCAAAGGAATCCATCACCTGGATTGATCTGGATGAAGAGCTGTGACCACAGGGAAACCCTCCTGGTTGAGCCAAGAAGCATTGGACTCAAGAGCGTCATGCACCAAGTCCAACTCAGTCTGCAAGACTCCATTGTCACCCTGGAGAACGCTGATCTGAACCCTCATGGCCCCCATGGAAGTACGCGCAGATGTGAGCGCCTCCTCACTCGCATCTAGCGCCCGGCGGAGGGCTACAATGTCCTGAGGACGACCTGTGGCAGGATCAACCAAGGCCTGGAGTATATGAACGAAGAGAATCAAGCTCATCCTGGACTCGAGTCCTCTCCGCCTGCTCAGTCTCCAGCTGCTCCC
Organism: Fagus sylvatica; assembly: GCA_907173295.1. Lineage (NCBI taxonomy): Eukaryota > Viridiplantae > Streptophyta > Magnoliopsida > Fagales > Fagaceae > Fagus > Fagus sylvatica. Next base: position 23,957,073 of record OU015768.1, read on the forward strand.
GAGTCTCAGCCAAGGTCTCCGGCCAGCTGATCCTTAGCATCCTCAGAAATCTCGAGCTGCTCTCTGATGAATTCATTCATTGTACGAAGAGTAGAGACATTCCCTCTCTGAGCCTCTAAGTCGCGGACGAAGATTCGCCACCGCCACACTGTTATGATGCAAGGTACTCCGCAGAGACTCTACACGAGCCGCAGACGCTTCTCTCTCAGCTGCCCTAGCAAGGCGTAATGATAACAGCTCTGTTTGAGCCTCCTCAAGCTCTCGCTCCAAAACAGTAACTCTCTCAGGCTGACCAGTGGAGGCTGACACCCGAAGAGAGCGAGACACCAAAGAATGTGATGTGCCTGGCCGTACAGTAGGCCTGAGAGTAAAAAAGGGAGTCCACCCCTCTCTCCACTCGACGAAAGTCAGAAGCAACAGAGCTATCTCCGGGCGAACCATCCTCGATGAGGAACTACCTCCGAAAGGCGGCCTTCCCAGATAACCTCAACCCTGGAGAGGAGCCTCCACATATCCTCACTAGGGATGTAGTCGAAAGTCACCGCATCCAAGTCACCAAGACGAGGCGGGTACTGAACACCACCAAACTGACGAAGAGCAAGGCTGGGATAGTAGCCCGTACAACCCCACACCCCAGGAAGAGGCACTCCATCGAAGAGGGCACAATGAGTCCAGGGCTTCCACACTGCTGGCCCCCAAGTGACCTTCCAAGACCATTCACCCAAGGGCAAGTCGAGGAGGTATGATGCCCAATCACGACTATTGCCAGTGAAGGGAAGTGCTATATTGACGGTCTGGCTCACCGTATGCCTCTCAAAGTGATAAGGAGTCTGGAGGCGGTAGAAATGCCGCAGGTGACTACAGAACCAAAGCTGGAGGAGCTGTGTGCAGAACATCGGAACCCCCTCTCCCTGTCTCCTACAATAAGATAAAGACCGCACGGTCTCGCACAATATGGCAGGGATGATAGACCTGCCCTCGCTGAATACTATGGGAATAACACCCAAATCTATCCTACCAGCAGAAGTAGGAAAGAGAAAAATACCTGCGAAAGCGATCTTGAAGGCATTGATTCTGAATTTCTTCCATCCCCTCTTGCCCGCAATGAAGTCCCTAGCAAGCCTCACTGGAAAGTCACTCCGAGAGAAGTACTTCGTCAGCAAATCTAGAGAAATGTTGGCTTTCCGCCAAGTTTCCTCAGGTCGGGCAATCTCTGGACGTAGAACTGCAGTAGTCAAGCCCAAGTACTTCTCCAAAGCATCGGTTGGACCGAGGGCCCCGAATGGGTATGACCGGAGTCTCGCTGAAAGGGCGGTCTAGCTGAAGAAGCTCAGCATACTCCTCCATAGTAGGGACAAGATCCACTTCCCCAATGGAAAAGCAACAATGGGTCGGGTCCCAGAAAGAAGCAAGAGCCTCGAGCAAGCCACGATCAACTTGAAGCCGCATGAAAGGGGGAAACTTACCAAAGAACCCCACGATGTCGGCATGGTCGTCCTCTCCAAGAAGAGTCCACCAATGTCTCATCCGCTCAACGCGGAAATCGTGGAAATGAAGTGTCACCAAGGAGTCGGGATCATTACTAGAGGAGGCCATGGACCCAAGGGACTCAAAAAGGGGAAAAATGGAGAGATTTTAGTGAAGAAAGAGGAGAGAAACTCGGAAAATGGTTGCTGGTTCGAAGGAGGAGCGTGGTTTAAATAGACGGAAACATCACGCGCCGCGCGTGATGATCACGCGCCAGTCCCGTTGGGAATCCCAACGGCTCTTTTTCCCATACCACGCGGATTTGACCCTTTTCACTCACTCCTAGAGGCCCGTTTCGCGCTGTATGAAGGTCATTTTGCAAAAAGTCGCCTATGAGAAAGTCTTGGGCGATCCGGTAATCGAAGGATTTCGGCCCGACAACCGAGGACCGACCCGAAACCCTAAAATCGACCCGGGGTCAAAAATTGAAAACAGAGACAATCTCGTAAGGAGGCGTTTCGATACAACGTAATCAGAATCGATCTTCCACCAGCGGGGCAGCCCGAGGGCCGAGAACTAGGCTCAAAGTTCAGGAACCAGCCCTGAAACCCTAGCTCGACCCAGAGAAATCTAGAAAGTGCAGAACGACCCGGGATTGTCACACAGGCAAATCCTATGGAACACTGGGGCAAAATTTTTCAAAAAGGTTTTGAAAAATTTTGAAAGGGGATAGTCTGGCCCTCAAGAAGCTATCACAGTCCGGTACCAGAAAGACAGAAGGAGAAATCCAGAATTCCGCATCAGCAATCATTGCCCTACACTGGGGCAAAATTTTTCTATCTTCAAGAAGCTAGAAAAATTTATTCGACACTACATACTGGGGCAAATTTTTCCATTTTTGTCAAGAAAATTGGAAAAATCCGGAGAGTCATCCAGATGGGCCTCGTGGAGGAGTAAATCCCAAAATTTGCTGAAATGGGCCTCGTGAAGGAGTAAGACCCAAGGATTGCTGAACTGGGCCTCGTGGAGGAGTAAGTCCCAAAATTTGCTGAACTGGGCCTCGTGGAGGAGTAAGTCCCAAAATTTGCTGAAATGGGCCTCGTGGAAGAGTAAGTCCCTATAATGATGAAAACGGGCCCTAAGGAGAGGTAAGCCCCGATATTGATGAACCAGACCTCGCAGAGGATTGAGACCCAATATCCATACACATAGCCAAAAATACATCCATACATCCAGAAACACATAGCCACAAACACATAGCCATACATAGCCAAAAACACATCCATACATCCAGAAACACAGCCATACATCCAAACACACATCCATACAATCAATACCCATACCCGTAGCCATAAATACATAACCATAAACACTGCCCATATATACAATAATCAATGTCTGTACAATCCATGTAAATACAAAATGACCGGCCGGAATACAAGGCCCCAAGAAGAAAAAAAAAAGGAAAAATATACATCATAGAGAAGGAAGGGTCGTCGAAGAACCACTCTCGAGAAACAGGATCTGGGGGCGGCGAAGAAGAAGTCTGACCAAGACCAGACGAGCCAGCTCCAGTAACAGGAGTAATGCCCATGCCATGAAGCTGATCCTCTAGTCTCCGAATGGTCTCCACATGGAGCAGTCAGCACCGCATCCCGAGAACCCAAATCCCTCCGACTCTGGGTCAAGTCCCCCTGCGTCCGGGTCAGCTCCCCCTGTACCTGCGTCAGCTCCGCCTGCACACGGGCCGTCTCCTCCTGTGCTCGGGCCATGTCAGCGGCATAACGATCCTCACTGACTGATAACTCGAGCTGAAGACGTAGAATCTCAGTCTGAAGCCACTCAAACTCTCCAGAAGACCGGGAAAGATGGCTGTCCATAGCTGATCCGCCCATGACCCGACCACCCTCGACCTCATGGAGGGACATCAGAGACCCCAAGGAGACCTGCTCAAACCACTCCCTATACGGCACATCGGCCAGAATCAGAGCTGGATAAGCCTCAACTCCCGCCACGAAAGAATCACTCGGGGCGCGTGGGATGTAGTCCTCGATGGTCATCAGCTGAGGAGGATCCACAGGGACGAGGGCATCGCCACCTAGCTGCCGCAAGGTCCTCTCGCCCATCAAAAGCTCCCAGGACCTCGGAGATCGGATCCATATCCGCAGGCGAGATAGCTCCATGGCCCTAAACACCTCAGGACGCTCAAGCAGGAATGTGGAGTAAGGCTGAAAGACAATATCAACATCCCTGATACAGTCCACGGTCGTACGGCACTCCATAAGCGTGCGGGTGGTCAGTCGCTGGATCCAAGCCGAATCCCATCGCCTGGCAAGCGGGAATGCAGAATCAGGAGCCGCTGGAAGCCTGCTGGGAGCGAATACGGCAAAATGCTCAAAAGCCCAGAAAAGCGTGAACTGCCAGAAGCCGAGGAAACTGGCGGTCTCTCGACGGGAGAAGCGGCGCAAGCCCCGAATGTAAAACCCATACGTCAGTGCTCCCCAGTCATAATCCCTCAGGTCGTCAATGTCTCGGAACATACCGACTATGGGTGTGGGAATGGAAGACTTGTCATTCCCAAGGAAGCAGCTAAATATGAAATAGGCAGTCCACTGGCGATATCGCAGCTCTGTGGGAGGCTCCTCTATCTCCCTCACCAAGAGATCCTTCAGATAACTGATCTTCAGATAGAAAAGCTTCTTGCCCACGATGGCAGCCGGATCATCGATGCCTAGGATCTCCAGGGCCTCAAAATCAGACACAGGGTCGCTAGGAGGAATCCTACCCCCAAAACGGATGCCTAGAATGGCACTCCAGTCAACGGGGAGCACCCCCACCTCGCAGGTACTAAGATGGATGGTCCCCGTGTGATGGAAGAACCTCTCCACCCAACACCTCACCAAAGGATGCCGTACATGCACGTAGCGGATGCTGAGGAAGGGACCAAAGCCCAACTCCACGAGAAAATCTCTGTACTCTGGACGAGCGATATCCAGAAGCTGGCTAAACTCGGACCACCCACCCCGGCCGATACTCTCAGGGGGATCCTGCACAAAGGAAAGGTGTTAGTACGAAAGAATGCGAAAGAGCTAAACAAAGAAGAGTGCCAATACAAAAAATACCTGACAACGACGGACTGAAGATGATGGATGGTTATGGAGATTCGTCAAGAGTGGTGTATCCACCACCGGAGTGGTGACAGGATAGCGCGGTCGAATGCCACCCTGGGGAGGGTATCTGAACCCTGGTACAACATGATCCTCCGGTATGGGATCCGCAGAAAGAGGAGCGCGGTCAGATTTCCGCCTCTTCGATCTGGCGGGAGGAGCAGCTGGCGGAGCCGCAGTAGGCTGACGAGGCGCACTGGAGGGTCTAGCGCTACGGCCAATAGTAATACCAGGCCGGGAAGAAGGCCGAGCAGTACTAGAAGACAAACCGGCAGCCTCAGCATCAAACTCAGCCTGCAGATCCCTGGCAAGAGATGCGTCAACACGAGTACGTACGTCCTCCATAGCATCGTACTCATCGTCTGTATCAGGGAGGGCTCTCAGGAGCATAAATCACAGACTTGCCTTTCGCAAGGCGATCGGACCGGCGATGGCCCCCGCTACCGCTACCTCGATCAGACATCTGCAAAGGACACAACAAGACAATCCAAGAGTCAGAAAAGCCAGGTAAACTTCATACACGAAACCCAATGATAGGAAAAGACAATCAAACAATCCAAATTTTTCCCCGATCGTTTGGATGAATTTCCAAGCCGGGTCTGATTACCCAATTGCGATTCGACTAAGTGTCAAATCCCAATTTTTCCCTGATCGTTTGGATGAATTTCCAAGCCAGGTCTGATTACCCAATTGCGATTTGACTAAGTCTCAAATCCCAATTTTTCCCCGATCGTTTGGATGAATTTCCAAGCCAGGTCTGATTACCCAATTGCGATTTGACAAGTCTCAAATCCCAATTTTTCCCCGATCGTTTGGATGAATTTCCAAGCCGGGTCTGACCACCCAATTGCGATTCGACTAAGTGTCAAATCCCAATTTTCCCTGATCGTTTGGATGAATTTCCAAACCAGGTCTGATTACCCAATTGCGATTTGACTAAGTGTCAAATCCCAATTTTCCCTGATCGTTTGGATGAATTTCCAAGCCAGGTCTGATTACCCAATTGCGATTCGACTAAGTGTCAAATCCCAATTTGTCCCTGATCGTTTGGATGAATTTCCAAGCCAGGTCTGATTACCCAATTGCGATTTGACAAGTCTCAAATCCCAATTTTTCCCCGATCGTTTGGATGAATTTCCAAGCCGGGTCTGACCACCCAATTGCGATTCGACTAAGTGTCAAATCCCAATTTTTCCCCGATCGTTTGGATGAATTTCCAAGCCGGGTCTGACCACCCAATTGCGATTTGACAAGTCTCAAATCCCAATTTTTCCCCGATCGTTTGGATGAATTTCCAAGCCGGGTCTGACCACCCAATTGCGATTCGACTAAGTGTCAAATCCCAATTTTTCCCCGATCGTTTGGATGAATTTCCAAGCCGGGTCTGACCACCCAATTGCGATTTGACAAGTCTCAAATCCCAATTTTTCCCCGATCGTTTGGATGAATTTCCAAACCGGGTCTGACCACCCAATTGCGATTCGACTAAGTGTCAAATCCCAATTTTTCCCGGATCGTTTGGATGAATTTCCAAGCCGGTCTGATTACCCAATTGCGATTTGACAAGTCTCAAATCCCAATTTTTCCCCGATCGTTTGGATGAATTTCCAAGCCGGGTCTGACCACCCAATTGCGATTTGACAAGTCTCAAATCCCAATTTTTCCCCGATCGTTTGGATGAATTTCCAAGCCGGGTCTGACCACCCAATTGCGATTCGACTAAGTGTCAAATCCCAATTTTTCCCCGATCGTTTGGATGAATTTCCAAACCAGGTCTGATTACCCAATTGCGATTTGACAAGTCTCAAATCCCAATTTTTCCCCGATCGTTTGGATGAATTTCCAAACCGGGTCTGACCACCCAATTGCGATTCGACTAAGTGTCAAATCCCAATTTTTCCCCGATCGTTTGGATGAATTTCCAAGCCGGGTCTGACCACCCAATTGCGATTTGACAAGTCTCAAATCCCAATTTTCCCCGATCGTTTGGATGAATTTCCAAACCGGGTCTGACCACCCAATTGCGATTCGACTAAGTGTCAAATCCCAATTTTCCCCGATCGTTTGGATGAATTTCCAACCGGGTCTGACCACCCAATTGCGATTTGACAAGTCTCAAATCCCAATTTTCCCCGATCGTTTGGATGAATTTCCAAGCCAGGTCTGACCACCCAATTGCGATTCGACTAAGTGTCAAATCCCAATTTTTCCCCGATCGTTTGGATGAATTTCCAAGCCGGGTCTGATTACCCAATTGCGATTTGACAAGTCTCAAATCCCAATTTTTCCCCGATCGTTTGGATGAATTTCCAAAGCCGGGTCTGACCACCCAATTGCGATTCGACTAAGTGTCAAATCCCAATTTTTCCCTGATCGTTTGGATGAATTTCCAAGCCAGGTCTGATTACCCAATTGCGATTTGACAAGTCTCAAATCCCAATTTTTCCCCGATCGTTTGGATGAATTTCCAAACCAGGTCTGATTATCCAATTGCGATTTGACAAGTCTCAAATCCCAATTTTTCCCCGATCGTTTGGATGAATTTCCAAACCGGGTCTGACCACCCAATTGCGATTCGACTAAGTGTCAAATCCCAATTTTCCCCGATCGTTTGGATGAATTTCCAAACCGGGTCTGATTACCCAATTGCGATTCGACTAAGTGTCAAATCCCAATTTTTCCCCGATCGTTTGGATGAATTTCCAAACCGGGTCTGATTACCCAATTGCGATTCGACTAAGTGTCAAATCCCAATTTTTCCCCGATCGTTTGGATGAATTTCCAAACCGGGTCTGACCACCCAATTGCGATTCGACTAAGTGTCAAATCCCAATTTTTCCCTGACTGTTTGGATGAATTTCCAAACCAGGTCTGATTACCCAATTGCGATTTGACAAGTTTCAAATCCCAATTTTCCTTGACCACTAGGATGAATTTCCAAAATAGATCTAACTGCTAGATTACGACTTTGACAAAATGTCGAACCACAAATTTCGTTTCGAGATTCGTCTCCGTTTCGAGGGCTGGGTGGACCACCTGGGGCTCACCCGCCAATTCATCCCCAATTCGTCCCCGGTTTGAGACTTGGGTGGTCACTCAAGCCAAACCATCCTTGATTTAAAATGTGAAGCAGATTTCAGTTTTGCACACAAAATTTGGAAGAATTTCCAAGACAAGTTAAAATTCTTCTGCATTGCGGGACTCACTCGAGTCCCAAGTCTAAATAAGGCAGGTCCTAGGCCCAACCCATGATTTTCAAAAAAATATGCCCCATAGAAAAAAAGAGAGTGTGCGTAGCAACGCAACCCAAGAGCAATAAAGGCACGACATAGTGCCCCCCCCCAAAAAAAAATACACAAGCATCATAATAAACATGGTGTCTCAAAATCTTTTTTTGCGTATCTCTCATCTCATGTGTTTCCAAACACATGTGTATGTATGTGCGTGTCTACAAAGGCTCATTTGTACATGCGCAGACCCCTGGCGTAAATGCATTTTTGTGCACTAACATGTTTGCTAAGTATGTAATGCATCCCAAAACATACAATGACATGTTAAACAAAAAGAAATAAAAGCAGAAGTGCACAAGGAAGAAGCATAAGACATAAAAGAGGAAGCAAATAATCCGACCGTTCAAAACTGAAAAGAAGGGTGGGGATGGAAAGGTGCTTACCTGTGGGACGTATAGGCGAAAACTGATCGTCGATCGGAGTCCTGGATCATGAGAAAAAGACCAAAAGACACAAAAAAGAGAATGACCATGTCAGCACATTTCGACCGTTTAAAACTGAAATAAATGGTAGGGATGGAAAGGTGCTTACTCGTAGAGCGCGTAGGCGAAAACGGCGCGTCAATCGGAGTCCCGGATAGCAAGATATGAGCAAAAGAGCAGAGAAGGCGAAGTGGGGTCCAGAGAGGAAAAAGGGAGAAAAAGCGACGGAATGAGAGCGAAAGGGCGCGCGGCGTCTTTTAAGGTGGGGCCGCGCGCGCCATCATCACGCGCGGCGCGCGATGATCACGCGCCGTCTCCACCTCCGCGCCAAACGGCCCTTTCGAGCCACGAATCACCTCCCCACACCTCGTTCGATCATTCTCAACCCTTGGAATGTCCATTTGGACCCCAGAAGTGACCAACACGCAAACCGAGACGAACTGCGCGGCAACCGTAAGAGAACACGGAAACCGAGAAAATCCGAGCGGGCAAAAATCGAGTCATTTATTCTTTGTCCGACGTTCCTTGTGCCAAGAAACGCCAAACAAAGAAGGGGCAACTGTCATAACCCCATTTTTTACCCACGGGATTTTCTCAGATGTCGGCACACAAGACGGGACAACCCGGACCGAGCCAGCATGGTCCGACGAAGCCTCGCCACATCAAACACACCTAAGAAGAAGGTCCGGGACACATTTCCCAAGTTTGAAGGGTTGACCAAGTTTGACCAGGGTTGACAAGTTTGACTAGGGTTGACCGGTTGACCAAGGTTTGACCAAGCCGTTCCCGGCCCTACTAGGGTCCAACTTGCCCAGAAACCCTCAAAATGTATTCCGGGATACATTTCCCAGAGTTTGGAGAGTTTTTTCGACCAAGTTTGACCGAGGTTGACCAAGTTTGACCAAGGTTTGACCTGGACCTGTTGACCAGACCAAAAGCTGAATCGAACTGACCGCTCCTGGACCATTCTGAAGAACGTAATGAGAGCTTCGATTCGATACTTTACGGGCCCAAAACGGACGAGAAACGAGGAAGTTATGGTCAAAACTGCGAAAAAACGGTCCAACACTTAGCCAAATTTTGCTAAGTGTTGTTGACAAAACAGCCTATTTGGGAGGCAACGTTTGCGCAAAGATTCTCTCCGACCCATTGCAACTTGGTCCACGAGCCAAGACCCTTAGGCAAGAGGTTCACTTCAGCTACCGCACGCAACTTTCGGATCGTCAAGAGCTCCTCCGGTTCAAGCCGGAATCTCAGTCAGAAGATGACCCCTTGGCATAAGGAACATTCCGACGGCCTCCGTTCGCAGGATCATATCTTGCGAACCCAAGCTCGCCTCTGTGCAAGGCCTGTACCTTTGGAAAATAGGTAGCACCAGCTTTCCGACGATACCAAGATTGCCGAAATCCGACATCGGGAGCTACATCTACCATGCGCGTGAAAACAGGCCGACGAAATAAGGCTTTGCTGAAAGTTCCGGAATTTTCCCACCGACGTTGCCACGCTTGCGCGCAGAGTCTTCCTGACTCGCAACAAGTTGATCCGCGAGCCCGGGCACGTTAGAAAGAAGACACATTCATGCATGACGTGGAACTCTCGGATCGCCAAGATTTTATCGGGTCAAGCCGGAATCCTGATCGGAAAACTGCCCTCAAACGGACCAAAAACACTCCGGTGGCCTCTGTTCGCGGAGCCATATCTCACAAGTCCAAGCTCGGATTTCCGCAAACCCGGAACCTTGCAAAAGTAGGCAAGCGCAAGCTTTCCGACGGTACCAAGAACGTCGAAATCTGACATCGGGAGCTAGGTCAAATATGTGCGCGAACTGGGACAAGATTTGAAGAAAAACGCGCTGGGAGGAAAACGCGTTTTTCCTCCCGGACAGCCGCCTTCGCGCGCAGAGTCTTTCCGGCTCGCAACAAGTTGATCCTACGAGCCCGGGTGCGTTGGAAAGATAACGACTCCAGCTACGTCGTGGAACTCTCGGTTCGCCGAAAGCATCCCCCGTTTGATCGGAATCTTCACCGGAAAAGTGCACGAAAACAGCTCCGATACCCCGACTTCCGGGAGCCATAACTCTCTCATCCGAACTCCGATTCATGCAAACTTTATACCGTTGGAAAGAGGACGTCGAGAGCTTTCCGGAGATATGCTGCATGACCCATTTTGAGTTCCAGAAGACCTCCAAAACTGCCCTCGAAAATCGGGTCAAAAAAAGAATACGCGCGCGAGAATCGAGGAAGTGCAGACAGCTGTCTCGGGAGGCGTGCACGCGAGGCGCGCCACCATCACGCGCCGCGCGCGATCATGGCGCGCCCCGCGTGCACGCCCCCCTATAAATAAAGCCTCCCCCCCCCTCATTTGCACACAATTTTGCTCGGGCTCTAGGCTCCTTGAGCGTTAGAATAGGCAGAAATAGGGGTTTTAGGGGGTTTAGGAAGGGTTTTTGGGTAGTTTTAGAGAGAGAGACTCCTCTCTAGGTAATCTCTCTCTCTCTCTAAGCTCTTCCTCTCTCTAAACTTTTTTTCTTTGGGATTGTGGGGGGTTTTTAGAGTGAGAAGCATCTATTAGGTGCTTCTCTCTCTAACCTCTCCTCATCTTTCCCCCTCTCTCTCTCTCTAAGCTCTTTCTCTCTCTAAACTTTTTCCTTTGGGATTTTGGGGGGTTTTTAGAGTGAGAAGCATCTATTAGGTGCTTCTCTCTCTAACCTCTCCTCATCTTTCCCCCCCCCCTCTCTCTCTCTTACATTCTTTAGTTCATTTATGCTTTATTTACATTTCCTTGTCTATTTATCGCTTTATTTACATTTCCTTGTCTATTTATCGCTTTATTTACATTTTCTAGTCATTTATCGCTTTATTTACATTTTCTAGTCATTTATCGCTTTATTTACATTTACTACGTACTTGTGAATATATATATTGTTGTGATTACCCCCTCCCCCGGTGTGTTTTAGTACGGCAATATTGAGTGGCTTTGGCGGCTCGCGTAAGACCTCTAACGAGGCCGTGACAACCATGTTAGCCCACGAGGTCTTGACCCGAAAAATACACCGGTTTCCTTGTGTTTTAGTACGGCAAATATTGAGTAGCTTTGGCTCAGTTGCGTAAGACCTCTAACGAGGCCGTAACAACCTTGTTAGCCTACGAGGTATTTGACCCGAAAAATACATCCCCATGTGTTAAATATTGTCATTTATCGCTTTATTTACATTTACTACGTTGTAAATATTATATTGTGAATATTGTCATTTTCCCATTTTTTTTCCTTTGTGATTTGGGCGTGATAATCCCGATTGGTCGTGGTGGATTATGTAAGACCTCAAAGAGGCTTTATCCACCATGTAATTCCATAGGCATTGGACCCATTAAAAATCCCCATGTTGTAAATATTGTCATTTATCGCTTTATTTACATTTACTACGTTGTAAATATTATATTGTGAATATTGTCATTTTCTCCCCTTTTCCCTTTGTGATTTGGGCGTGATAATCCCGATTGGTTGTGGTGGACTATTTAAGACCTCAAAGAGGCATTAACCATCACGTAATCCCATAGGCATTGGACCCACAAAATTCCCTCCTTGTAAATTCCATTAATTTATTGCTTCCCGTTATGCTCTAAATTTCTCGCCATTTTTACTACCTTGTAAATATGATTTATCCGTCATTATTTTGATTTGGGCATGAAAATCCCATACGGTATTGGTGGTTTTAGGTAAGTCTTTCAATAGCACTAAACCCCATGTAAATCCATACGGCGTTGGACCCACAAAAATACTCTTTTTTCAAACCCGGTTATTTACATTATTTACTACGTTGTTGTAAATATTGTTCATATTGCATTATTTTGATTTGGGCATGAAAATACCAAACGGTGTTGGCGGTTTTAGGTAAGTCTTTCAATAGCACTAAACCCCATGTAAATCCATGAGGCGTTGGACCCGTAAATTGCAAACCCCATTTTCAAATAGATTTTCTCATATAAGTCCTATTTGGCGTCGAAGGTTTGGATAAGTCTTTCAATAGCACCAACCCTTCGTGTAAGCCCGAAAAGGCATTGAAACCCCATTTTCAAATAGATTTTCTCATTTAAGTCCTATTTGGCGTCGAAGGTTTGGATAAGTCTTTCAATAGCACCAACCCTTCGTGTAAGCCCGAAAAGGCATTGAAACCCCATTTTCAAATAGATTTTCTCATTATAAGTCCTATTTGGCGTCGAAGGTTTGGATAAGTCTTTCAATAGCACCAACCCTTCGTGTAAGCCCGAAAAGGCATTGAAACCCGTTTTCAAATAGATTTTCTCATTATAAGTCCTATTTGGCGTCGAAGGTTTGGATAAGTCTTTCAATAGCACCAACCCTTCGTGTAAGCCCGAAAAGGCATTGAAACCCCATTTTCAAAATAGATTTTCTCATTTAAGTCCTATTTGGCGTCGAAGGTTTGGATAAGTCTTTCAATAGCACCAACCCTTCGTGTAAGCCCGAAAAGGCATTGAAACCCTCTTTTTAGATTGTTTTGTTTATTCATGTAAATCCTATGGTGGTGTCGGGATCCGAGTAAGTCTTTCAATAGCATCGAATCCCGACCCCACGAGGTCTTGACCCTTTCCTTAAAAATTCTTGTGTCATAATAAATTGCACTTTGCATTAAGCATTATATTCATGCCGACCCATATTTGTCATCTTCATTCATTTTCATGATATATGTGTTGCGACTATGCCATGACTATTTTGCTTGGATGTTTTACCATTTTACCGTCTTGATTACTTGCTTGATTGTTTATTGCTTTAATATAAAAATGTGATTAAAATACACTTTGCCATGAAAACTTTAAAAAGAGTAAACATGGTAATGTGGGCGTTAGAAACGAAGGTATGAGTCCTTTACACGGGGGCGTGGCTGGTACGTGCTTTCGTGTAGAGGATTCTACACGTTCTAACTCCCATAGGATCATGGTCTAAAATTCCCCAAAGTGTGAATTAATCATCCAAAACCCCGCCATTTGACGGACCGCTTTACTCTTGGAAATCAAGGGTAAAGAGATCCCGAATATGGCACCAAAAACATTAATTGTTTGTCCCGGCACTAGGTGTTAGGATTTCAAGTATATCCTACCACCGAAATGCCCGGAAATTTAAAAGATACAAAGATAAAGGGATGGTGAAATAAAGAGTCTAATCAAAACCGAACGAAGTCATATTACGTTTGCCATTTTTGGTATATCGTACGACGGAAATCGGGACATTTGTACATAATAAAAACCAACAAACTTAGGCTTAGCAAATAAAGAAAACATTAGGAAGGAGGTAACCGTTTTCTTAAACGGATGTCGTGGGGTGCCTAACACCTTCCCCACGCATAAGCAAACCCCCGAACCTATCTCTGGTTCAAGACCATTTAGTTGTAGATGTCTAAATAGGATAAAATCTATTAGACATAGGTGCCCAATCACACCTTAAAATTTCCCATGATTGGTGGCGACTCCAAATTTGTGCTCACACGCACACACGTACACAAGTTCCCACACACACACAACTCGTATCTCGAAACGGAAAAGAGATAGAGGAACACACACAACACTCGCCAAATGGGGGTCGGTATCTAGGAAAAGAAAACTTATAATAAAGAATAGATTTTCCGCCGGTGTCGACATGGGGCAGGTGTCCAAACCCCATTTTTACCCACGGGATTTTCTCGGGTGTCGGCACGCAAAACGTGGCAGCCCGAACCAAGTCCGACGAAGCAAAACACATTTCTCGAAATTCGACCAAGTTTGACCAAGGGTTGACCAGGGTTTGACCAAGCCATTCCTGACCCGACTAGGGTCCATCATGCCAAAAAACCCGCAAAACATGGTCCGGGATACATTTCCAAGAGTTCGGAGAACTTTGACTAAATTTGACCAAGTTTGACTAAGGTTGACCTAGTTTGACCGAGGTTTGACCGGACCGTTGACCAGACCAAAAGCTGAATCGAACTGACCACCCCCTGACCATTGTGTAGATCATGATGAAAGCTTCGATTCGACACTTTACAAGTCAAAAACGGACGAGAAACGAGAGAGTTATAGGCAAAAACGTGAAAAAACGGTCCAACACTTAGCCAAATTTTGCTAAGTGTTGTTGACAAAACAGCCTAGTTGGGAGGCAGCGTTTGCATGTAGATTCTCTCTGACCCACAACAACCTGGTCCGCGAGTTGAAACCCTTAAGCAAGAGGGTTACTTCAGCTACGACGCGCAACTTCTGGATCGTCAAGAGCTCCCCCGGTCAAGCCGGAATCTCGATCAGGAAATGACCCCTTGGCATGAGGAACATTCCAACGGCCTCTGTTCGCAGGATCATATCTTGCGAACCTAAGCTCGCCTCTGTGCAAGGCCTATACCTTTGAAAAGTAGGTAGCACAAGCTTTCCGACGATACCAAGATCGTCGAAATCCAATATCGGGAGCTACGTCTACCATGCACACGAAAACAGGCCGAAGGAATAAGGCTGTGCTGAAAATTCCGGAACTTTCCCCCCGACGTTGCCACGCTTGCGCGTAGAGTCTTCCTGACTCGCAACGAGTTGATCTGTGAGCCCGGGTGCGTTGGAAAGAAGACACGTGCATGCACAACGTGCAACTCTCGGATCGCCAAGCTTTTCCCCGGTCTAGTCGGAATCTCGAAAAACACACAAAAACAGCTCCGGCACCCCGACTTCCAGGAGCCATAACTCTCTCGTCCGAACTTAGATTTACATAAACTTTATACCGTTGGAAAGAAGACGTCGAGAGCTTTCCGAGGATATGCTGCACGACCCATTTTGAGCACCAGAAGACCTCCAAAACTGCCCTCGAAAATCGGGTCAGAAAAGGGTATGCGCGTGAAAATCGAGGAGGATTCGGTGGGGGGCTGGCGTGGAGGATAAGACTGCCATGTGGCAGCTGCACGGCAGGCGCGCCATCATCACGCACCGCGCACGATGATTGCGCGCCAGGCGTGCATGCCTCCCTATAAAACTAGCCCTCCCCCCCCTCATTTACACACAATTTTTGCTCGGGTACTAGGCCTTCTTGAGCGTAGAATAGGCAGAAAATAGGGGTTTTAGGGGTTTTAGGAAGGGTTTTTGGGTAGTCTTAAAGTGAGAAACTCCTCTCTAGGTACTCTCTCTCTCTAAGCTCTTTCTCTCTCCTCTTCTCTCTCTTTTTTTTTTCCTTTTCTTAGTGGAGGTGACTAGTGATGATCCCTAAAATGGGAAAGGATTCACAAGGATCCACTTTAGTTTATATTTATTAGTTTATTCATGTTCGATTTATGCTTTTTTAGTTCATTTACGCTCTCTTAGTCCATCTATTGCTTTATTTATTGCTTTGCTTATATGCTTTGAGTTATTTATTGCTTTTACTTGTTTAAATAATGTCATTTATCGCTTTATTTACATTTACTACGTACTTGTGAATATATGTTGTGATTATCCCTTCCCCATGTGTTTTAGTACGGCAAAACCCGAGTGGCTTTGGTGGATTATGTAAGTCCTCTATGAGGCCTTAACAGCCATGTTAGCCCACGAGGTGCTTGACCCGAAAAATACACTTCCCCATGTTTAAATAATGTCATTTATCGCTTTATTTACATTTACTACGTACTTGTGAATATATATTGTGATTATCCCTCTCCCGTGTGTTTTAGTACGGCAAAATCCGAGTGGCTTTGGTGGATTATGTAAGTCCTCTATGAGGCCTTAACAACCATGTTAGCCCACGAAGTGCTTGACCCGAAAAACACAACCCCCATGTCCAAATTCCGTCATTTATTATTTTACTATGTTGTAAATATTATATTGTGAATATTCCTCCCTTTTGTGATTTGGGCGTGATAATCCCGATTGGTCGTGATGGATTATGTGAGACCTCAAAGAGGCATTAACCATTACGTAATTCCATAGGCATTGGACCCACAAAAAATTCCGTGTTTTAGATTTATTACCATTCTAAATACAGTTATCGCTTTCCGTCATGCTTAAAATTTGTTTATTGCCATTATTTCATTATTTACTACGTTGTAAATATTGTCTACCCATCCCCTTTTCCCCTTGAATTTTGGGCATGAAAATACCGAACGGTATTGGTGGTTTTAGGTAAGTCTTTCAATAGCACTAAACCCCATGTAAATCCATGAGACGTTGGACCCGTAAATTGCAAACACCTTTTTAAAATGATTTTCATCATATAAGTCCTATTTGGCATCGAAGATTTAGGTAAGTCTTTCAATAGCACTAACCCTTCGTGTAAGCCCGAAAAGGCATTGAAACCCTTTTCAAAAAATGATTTTCATCATATAAGTCCTATTTGGCATCAAAGGTTTGGATAAGTCTTTCAATAGCACCAACCCTTCGTGTAAGCCCGAAAAGGCATTGAAACCCCCTTTTAAAATGATTTTCATCATATAAGTCCTATTTGGCATCGAAGGTTTAGGTAAGTCTTTCAATAGCGCTAACCCTTCGTGTAAGCCCGAAAAGGCCTTAAAACCTTCTTTTTAGATTGCTTTGTTTCATTCATGTAAATCCTATGGTGGTGTCGAGATTCGAATAAGTCTTTCAATAGCATCGAATCCCGACCCCACGAGGTCTTGACCCTTTCCCTAAAAATTCTTGCGTTGTCATAAATTGCACTTTGTGATTAAACCTTACATATATGTCATCCCATATTCATCATTCCCATGATGCATTCATTCTATACTCATGATTAATGAGCTGCGAACATGCCATGATCATTCCATACTCGTTCATTCTTGTGATTTATGTGCTGCAACCATGCCGTGATTATTTGTTTGGATGTTTTACCATTTTACCGTCTTGATGTTTTGCTTGTTTGTTTATTCGCTTTGATATAAAAATGTGATTAAAATACACTTTGCCATGAAAACTTTAAAAAGAGTAAACATGGTAATGTGGGCGTTAGAAACGAAGTTGGTGCAACCCAAGGGCTACGGCTCGCCCTGGCTTTGGGACACCATGGTATGAGTCCTTTACACGGGGGCGTGGCTGGTACGTGCTTTCGTGTAAGGGATTCTACACGTTCTAACTCCCATAGGATCATGGTCTAAAATTCCCCAAAGTGTGAATTAATCACCCAAAACCCCGCCATTTGACGGACCGCTTTATCCTTGGAAATCAAGGGTAAAGAGATCCCGAATATGGCACCAAAAACATTAATTGTTTGTCCCGGCACTAGGTGTTAGGATTTCAAGTATATCCTACCACCGAAATGCCCGGAAACTTAAAAAATACAAAGATAAAGGGATGGTGAAATAAAGAGTCTAATCAAAACCGAACGAAGTCACATTGCGTTTGCCATTTCTTGGTATATCGCGTACGACGGAAATCGGGACATTTGTACATAATTAAAACCAACAAACTTAGGCTTAGTAAATAAAAAGGGAACACTAGAAAGGAGGTAACCGTTTTCTTAAACGGATGTCGTGGGGTGCCTAACACCTTCCCCACGCATAAGCAAACCCCCGAACCTATCTCTGGTTCAAGACCATTTAGTTTCATATGTCTAAACAAGATAAAATCTATTAGACATAGGTGCCCAATCACACCTTAAAATTTCCCATGGTTGGTGGCGACTCCAAATTTGTGCTCACACGCACACACATACACAAGTTCCCACACACACACAACTCATATCTCGAAACGGAAAAGAGATAGAGATCACACACAACACTCGCCAAATGGGGGTCGGTATCTAGGAAAAAGAAAGTAAATAAAAAGAAGATAATTTTTCCACCGGTGTCGACAGCTTGGCGACTCCACTGGGGACTTAGAGGGTTTAAGCCTATAGTCTTTCGGTGTTTTCTTTGCTAAGCATGTGTGTATATATTTGTTGGTATTCATTGTTTGATTTATTCTCTTTATTTCATCTTGTATAGTGTTTTGATTTTAGCATGTCTATATTCTTGTACATATAAACTGCGAACATAGGATAGAGATTTATTTTATGCAACACATATTATATATTGTGCTTTGTACAAAAAAGTCTTTTCCCTTTTTGTTTTCAAAATCATGACATTTACACTCATTGGACTTTTGGGTCGAACCCGGACTCAGGTGGGGCTGGGCTGGTACAGGCTCCACCACGAACCCTTTTATATCTAGGACATGGAACACGAGAATCCACCCTTCTCCCTTCACACCCGTGGAGATCGAGGGGGGCGTGCAAGTGCTTCCCCGGTGATCCAATACCCTTTCGACTTCCTTCGGGAGGACGAAATGGGCATGATCATCGGCCCCTTTAGGAAACAGAATTCCAAACCGTGTCATACCATGTTGCATATAGTAAGCTATAGAGTAGAAAACTTACCTGTGAGGGCTCTGGTAAAAGCCAACCGAGTGAACATCCAACCTAAGATAGGATACCCGAAAATAGGATGTGTCTTTTCAAAATGAGTCAAGGGAAAAGCGTTGTGCTATTTTCCAGGTGGTGATAAAATAAATGGAGCCGAGCTAGGTTCTATCTATCTAAACCTTTGTTTGCATGTCATTGTTTGATAAAGGGATAGGATAACCACGTTGTCCATACCCGTTGCAAACCACTCAAACCCAAAGAGTTCCAAACTCTACATGGGATGTATAGAGTCGTGTCGTATCCAACCAAAAGTACGACCCTCACATTAACCGACATCGGTTCCCAAAAATCTTTCAAAAATGGAACCGAACGCCGAAAGGCTCGTCGAATTTTAATGTGAGAGTCTATCTTTTCGTTGATACGCATGTAACCATTATGTATATAGTCTCGTCAACCAAAAGTATGACCCTCACATTAACCGACATCGGTTCCCAAAAATCTTTCAAAAATGGAACCGAACGCCGAAAGGCTCGTCGAATTTCAGTAATGTGAGAGTCTACCTTTTCGTTGATACACGTGTAACCATTGTGTACATAGTCTTGTCGTATCCAACCAAAAGTACGACCCTCACATTAACCGACGTCGGTTCTCTCAAAAATTTTAAAAAAAATGGAACCGAACGCCGAAAGGCTCGTCGAATTTTAGTAATGTGAGAGTCTATCTTTTCGTTGATACACGTGTAACCATTGTGTACATAGTCTTGTCGTATCCAACCAAAAGTACGACCCTCATATTAACCGACGTCGGTTCTCTCAAAAATTTTAAAAAAAATGGAACCGAACGCCGAAAGGCTCGTCGAATTTTAGTAATGTGAGAGTCTATCTTTTCGTTGATACACGTGTAACCATTATGTACATAGTCTTGTCGTCCTCAACCAAAAGTACGACCCTCACATTGACCGACGTCGGTTCCCGCAAAAAATTTTCAAAATGGAACCGAGCGCCGAAAGGCTCGTCAAATTTTCAGTAATGTGAGAGTCCATCTTTTCGTCGATACATTTGTAACCATTGTTTATAGGGTCGTGTCGTCCTCAACCAAAAGTACAACCCTCACATTGACCGACACCGGTTCCCTCACAAAAATTTTTCAAAATGGAACCGAGCGTCGAAAGGCTCGTCGAGTTTTGGTAATGTGAGAGTCTAACTTTTTGTTGGTACGCATGTAACCATCATGTACATACGCATGAGAACCCCAAGAGTTCCAAACTCTACATGGGATGTATAGGGTCGTGTCGTATTTAACCAAGAGTATGACCCTTACATTAACTGACGGCGGTTCCCTCACAAAATTTTTTCAAAATGGAACCGAACGCCGAAAGGCTCGTCGAATTTTGGTAATGTGAGAGTCCATCTTTTTGTTGGTACGCATGTAACCATCATGTACATACGCACGAAACCCCTAAGAGTTCCAAACTCTACATGGGATGTATAGAGTGTTGTCATGTCCAGCCAAGAGTATGACCTTCACACCAATCGACATCGGTTCCCAAAAATTTTCAAAATGGAACCAAATGCCGAAAGGCTTGTTAATTTTCGGTGATGTGAAAGTCCATCTCTTCGTTGACTTGTCCATAGTGTACATATTCGTGTTGACTTTAAGAGTTCCCAACTCTGTGTAGGGATATAGATATTCACCCACTATGTCACCTCCAACCAAGAGTATGACCTTCACACCAATCGACATCGGTTCCCAAAAATTTTCAAAATGGAACCAGACGCCGAAAGGCTCGTCAAATTTTGATAGTGTGAAAGTCCATCTCTTCGTTGATGAGTCCGTGCATGTGTGAACCCTAAGAGTTCTTAAACTCTATATAGGGATGTAAATGTTTACCCATTGTGTTATCTTCGACCAAGAGTACGACCTTCACACTAACTGACATCGGTTCTCAAAAATCTTTCAAAATAGGACCAAACGCCGAAAGGCTCGTCAAATTTTGATAGTGTGAAAGTCCATCTCTTCGTTGATGAGTCTGTGCATGTGTGAACCCTAAGAGTTCTTAAACTCTATATAGGGATGTAGATGTTTACCCATTGTGTTATCTTCGATCAAGAGTATGACCTTCACACTAATTGACATCGGTTTTCAAAAATCTTTCAAAAATGGAACCGAACGCCGAAAGGCTTGTCAATTTTGGTAGTGTGAAAGTCCATCTCTTTGTCGACTTATCCGTAGTATACATACATGTAAACCCTAAGAGTTCTTGACTCTATATAGGGGTGTAGATGCTTGTCCGTTATGTCATCCTCGACCAAGAGTATGACCATCATACCAACCGACATCGGTTACCAAAAATCTTTCAAAAATGGAACCGAACGCCGAAAGGCTCGTCAATTTTGGTGATATGAAAGTCTATCTCTTCGTTGATGAGTCCGTACATGTGTGAACCCTAAGAGTTCTTAACTCTATATAGGGATGTAGATATTTACCCATTGTGTTGTCCGTCGACCAAGAGTACGACCTTCACACCTATCGACACCGGTTCCCCAAAAATCTTTCAAAAAATGGAACCGAACGCCGAAAGGCTCGTCGAATTTTTGGTGGTGTGAAAGTCTATCTCTTTGTCAATGAAGTCTGTCGTGTACATATGTGTATAAACCCTAAGAATTCTTAACTCTATGTGGGGATGTAGATATCTACCCATGTCATCCTGACCCTCACATCGACCAATGACAGTTACCCGAGGTTTCAAAATGAAACCATGAGCCAAAAGGCTCGCCCATTTTGGTAATCGATGTGAGAGTCCATTTGCTTGTCAATACATAATGCACTCATGCATATCATACATACGCATGCATACTTAGCCAGGGTTTACCCGCAAAGTGAGCCAAGGTCATGTACCCAACTGTGAATTCAAAGTCTAACTTGATGTTGTTTACCTCTCTAGGATTTTATCCATACACACGAACAAATGGCAGGAGAAACAAGTGGGCCTAGTGCACAGGATATCTGCATGGCTTCATTCGAGGAGAAGTTCAACAACCTTCTGAATTTCGTACGCCTTTTGGTGAAACGTGACACGGAAAGTGAGAAGCAAGTAGAAGACATTAACAAGGATACATCCGAAGATAACACCGGAGGACATTCTCACACCAATTTGGGCCCACCACCGGTGCAACCTTCGAAGCCTAAAGAGAGAGACTTCCAATTAGACGTCAAGGTCGAAAAGACTATGGGGAGCACAAAGATGGTGGATGCATCAGCCTTACTAGCACTTGCCAAGCCTGATGTGGAGAACGAAGCACGGACAGTCAATCCCGACGCCACGCCCGAGAATGACCCATCTCCAAAAGGGAATTGGAACACCCTTGAAGGCCCTCAGTCTCTACAAATGTATGGCAATGGAGAAGAGAATGTGATGAACAAGAAGGAAGATGATCACTCAGACATCAGAAGTTTGCAAGGACAACCATTATACCCTAGCAACCAAGGAGATACAATTGAACCCCATTCTGTCGCAGATGGGCATTCCTCGAAGGGCAGTAAAGAATCTGAAAAAGAAGCTCAAAGTCCGATTAGTCAGAAAGAAAAGCCAAAAGAAGTTGATCATCCTATGATCCCTCATAAGCGGCACACACCCAAGAATGTGGTTGAGAGAGTTGAGCAGTTAGAGAAACAACTCGATGAAGTGGTCCAATCAATGCACCAGCTGATCACCCTTACGGGCACTTTGCTGAAAGACAATAGAAAGGCAATCAGGGACCTTGCCTCTCACTCTCCTAGAGGACAGGCAAGTACGAAGTCACTAAGCAAAAGGGAAACGGGAAGACACCGAAGGCAAGAAACTCTCATGCTTCACACGGGGCGATACCAATCCGGTCGAAATCTTTCTTCCGTCGCAAAACTAAAGTCAGAATCGAGAAAATTTTGTACTTTGCCTATGCCTATGGATGAGCTCTACCCAAGGTTGTTGGAGAAAAGGTTAATCTCACCGGTTTTCTTGAAACAAAGCCCTCATCTTCTTCATGATTCATCCAAAAAATGTGAATTCCATTTTGGAAGACCTGGCCATTCGCTAGAGGATTGCCATGCTTTGAAGAATAAGGTACAAGACCTTGTTGATCATGGGATTCTTAGAATCAATGAGGGCTCTACTCCAAGTGTGATCATTGCATGGCCCCCAGAGCGTCGCAAAGATGAAACTGTCATCCCTTCTCCTCAGTCTCAAGGGCCCACTACCTGTGGCATTCAGCCAGTTCATTTGACCACGCTACCAACACTCTCAGAGGTAGGGGAGCATACAGTGCCCAAAACTCAACCAAAGCTTATGTCGAACTTTCGAAATCTAGATGACCAGTGCAGTTCTGATAAGGAGAAAGCCGAATACTGCACCAACAGATGCGTGACACTCAAACGGAAGATACAAGAGCTTGGTCACTCGGAGCTAGAAGTACCCGCCATGGTTCAAGCCAGGAAGCCAAGTATGCATACTGTTCCCATGAAGAAGGCTAGGTCAACACTTGGCTTTCGCGCCAATGAGCCATCAAGAGATCAGACAGAGCGAACCATTTCAAGGAGCACCGGAGCCTGGATCCCGCATCGCCAAGGATGAATTCTCAAGACCCAGACATCACCACCACCGAAGAGGAAGAAGTACACACTAAGCGGACTGACCCCCCACCAGCAGGAGACATCAATACCACCCACGGAAAGACAAGGCACAAAGAACCATTGAGATCCGATCATGATCCCACAAACTTTCCTATATCTATGTTGAGTAGTTTGTTGCAACCTTGTACAAATTTTCCAAAATCTATGCTTTTTCCAAAAAAAATGTGCATAATAAATTCAAAATCACAAAAAGATTTGTTTGAAATGCATGCATCCATGAGAGGGACGAGTCAACACCATAATTCCACTCATGGAAAATGAGGTGTCTAAGTAAAATTACTATCCACTACTGAGAAGAAGTGGCATGTGTTCTCTGAACACCCACGCCCGAAACACTTTTTCTCAAACACATGAAGCACTTAACCCTTTTGCACATGATTCCTACTTTTCACGACCAATGTTGGTGTGATCCTAAACCAGTAGGTGACTAAAAGTTCTAGCTTCACTGACCAATTGATTGGATATGAAATGATGGAGGCATTGTTTCTACTATCCAAACAGTTATACCGCTTGTAAACCCCCTGATCCAAAGGCATGATGTTTCTACTATCCAAACAGTTTTACCGCTTGTAAACCCCGCTGATCCAAAGAATATATTTTTAAAGGAAATACACCTGGATTTATGAAATGGCACTTAAGCTCTCTAGGCTAAGAAGTTAGTACCCAGGATGACGGAAAAGGCCTCCGTTCAACTATCCTCCCACTTGTAGAAAAATGCCACTTGCTAACCAAGTTGAGCCTGTTCGTTTTTCTTCTATGAAAAACCAGTCAAGGATTACCCCCCACACTGGGGTGGGTTAAATGGTTGTGAAAGTCTCATGCTAGATAAAAGCGAACAAAGTGAGTAAATGAGATTTTCGAAGGAAACAAAGTCAATCAAGTGAATTCCCCAAAAAGAAAGGGGGAAAGAAGTCCAAAAACTGAAGAGAAAGTCAACCCAAGGAAAGCTAAACTGAGTGAATAGGAGAGTCTAGTGAAATGTTCAAATTGAGGACTAGGGTAGTGCTTAATGGAGTGAAATTCAAACGAAGAGTAATCCTTGACTTTAGGAAAACCCCTCAAGTAATTTCAAAGCCAAAATTATCCTCCCATAAGCCTAGGAGAACCAAAGCCTTACATTACGGTCCTTTGAAAGTCCTTCCTAACTGGGAGCGACTGCTTAGCCTAAGGAGCTTGTGCCAAGGAAACATCATGAAGTAATTTTGAGCCTTATATCCTTCGTTTCAAGCACCCTTTTAACCCCAAGGCCACGTTACAAGCCAACAAAGACCTCACTGATCATCGATGATCGGTTGGTCATGTAGCAACGAACTTTTGGTCAAAAACTGGTAATGATGGAATCTAGATCACGCACCTTCAAGAGGTTGTATCTCATAAAGGGCACCGTCCACTTTGCACCATGGCCTTTAGGCCAAACAAGAGTGACTTCAATGTTTGAAGCCTCACCCCAATTCAAAAGAAATAAGAAGAGCTCACTCAGAAAGCTCACAGGATAATGCCAAACAGATTAACCCAAGGGACCACGCTTTCCATTCTCGGTAAGGGATGGTTGTTGAGCAGAGGCACCCATTAACTGTAAAGGAAACAAGGCTTTGCCTAGCCTCTCTCAGACGATGCATGCATTTGAAAGAATTTTCAAAAGATTATACTCTTTAATGATTTTCCAAGAATAAAAAGATTTGAAAAATGATTTTCTAAAAAACAGTCCTCGAAATCTTGAATGAGGAAAATTTTTCAAAGAAGGATTTGTGCAGAATTGCAACAACCTATGAAATTCATTTCACCCTCTAAACCACCAGTCAAGCCACTGGCCAAAAAACCCTGAAAGATGTTGAGCACTTTCTCCCTAGACTCCCTTCAAACAGCATGCCTTGACCAGAAAATGCCCAAACACAATCCCATACACTGGCTTTGGTCGAATGTTGTCCATAGAAAACGAAGGCCAGGCCCCAGTCTCAACCTTGATACTGGGGCAATTTTTCCTTCTTGGTTCTACCAAGCCGTGGGTGGTATTCAAAAGTCTCAGAAAATGGGAAGGAAATCTCTCGTCATAGACACACTCAGTAGACACGGATGTCGATATTGGAGCAGATTCCTAGGCCATTGAAGATCTACATCATCCAGGCGAATGGACACCTCTTGCAGAATCTCCCAAATCGGTGACGGTATCGAAGCCCGGGAATAAGGGATTCTGAATAGCAATGCGAGAAAAGTTTCAGAAAGAAAAATGAGACCCGGACTGAAGAAAATATGAGAAAGACCTTTGATTTGTCCATGGGTCTCGCCATTGATTTTATTGTGCCACACTGGGGCAATTTTTTTCGCGAACGAAAAAATTAGAAGACAAACCAGAGATCAAGAGAGGGCTACCACCATCAAGAATGTGATAATCAAAGGCTCGACCAGACGGATCGAAGATTGAGAAAGTGTCGTTTGACCAAATGATCAAGAGCATCAGACAGACCGACCAGATGAGCTAATGACCAAGAGCATGTTGTCAGCACTGAGAAGACCGGAAAGGTTAAGAAGCAGCCAAAGAATATCTCACGATTGAACTTGACAACACACTGGGGCAAATTTTTCGAAAGGGGTTTGGAAAAATTTTAAAAGAGAAGCGGCTCAACACTCGAACGGCTGTCTCGATCCAGGGCAAAGGGGACAGAAGCGGAAATTTGGATTCTGCATCGACACGTGTGATTCCACACTGGGGCAAATTTTTCAGTAAACTGAAAAATTGTGAAGAAGAACTGGTTCGAGACTTGGGCAGTTAGTTTAGACCAAACCAAGAAGTATGTGCATGAAGAGTTCGGAAACTCGTACCGATCAAGATAATGCCATACTGGGGCAAAATTTTTCCATCTTCAAGAAGCTGGAAAAATTTGTTTCAATATTCCATATTGGGGCAAAATTTTTCAAAAGGGTTTTGAAAAATTTCGAAGGAAAATAGTTCGACTCTCGGGTGGCTATCGCAATCCGATGCAAAGAAGATGGAGGAAGAAATCGAGTTCCGCACCAGCATGCATTGTTCCATACTGGGGCAAAATTTTTCTATCTTCAAGAAGCTAAAAAAATTTATTCAACACTCCATACTGGGGCAAAATTTTTCTATCTTCAAGAAGCTAGAAAAATTTATTCAACACTCCATACTGGGGCAAATTTTTCCATTTTTGTTGGAGAAAAATGAAAAAATTCGAAGAGTCATCTGAATGGGCCTCGTGAAGGAGTAAGACCCAACATTTGCTGAAACGGACCTCGTGAAGGAGTAAGACCCAACATTTGCTGAAACGGGCCTCGTGAAGGAGTAAGACCCAATATTTGCTAAAACGGGCCTCGTGAAGGAGTAAGACCCAACATTTGCTGAAACGGGTCTCATGAAAGAGTAAGACCCGATGATGATGAAATGGGCCTCGTGAAGGAGTAAGACCCGATGATGATGAAATGGGCCTCGTAAAGGAGTAAGACCCAATGATGATAGAGATGAGCCTCAAGAAAGGAGTAAGACCCAATGATGATAAAAGTGGGCCTCTTGGATGTATAAAACCCGACCCTTTGATGATTCGAGTCCACAGCTAACCTATGAGATAGCTAAGCCTAAAGTATGGGAGGTGAGTGCACTCCAACCCAGCAGACAGAGCAACAACCACCTCGATGGAGCTCGCATGGCATCTAAAGCACACAGAGCCAAAGTCCCTCAGGAATGGACCACATGAAACGCCACTATCGGCGACAAACCCAAGAAGGGGGAGCTAAATTCACATGACCCCAAGTCTACCACAGGTTTTTCTTAAGGTCTGACCCTCAATGTTCATGCATTCACAAGAATCCAAGGCGTGAGGACTAGCGATGATCTCCGCTACCACTACCCCGATGAGACATCTGTAAAAGAAGACAACAAACAATCCAAGAGTCAGAAAAGCCAGGTAAACTTCATACTCAAAATTATGCCAAAAAAAAAAAAAAAACAATCCTTCCCCGACCAATGGGATGAATTTCCAAACTGGGTCTAATCACTAAAGTTGCGATTTAACGAAATATTGAGTCACAAATTATCCCCGATTTGAGACTTGGGTGGTCACCCAAGACAAATCATCCCCCGATTTGAGACTTGGGTGGTCACCCAAGCCAAATCATCCCCCGATTTGAGACTTGGGTGGTCACCCAAGCCAAATCATCCCCGGTTTGAGACTTGGGTGGTCACCCAAGCCAAATCATCCCCGGTTTGAGACTTGGGTGGTCATCCAAGCCAAATCATCCCCGATTTGAGACCTAGGTGGTCACCTAGGCCAAATCATCCCCGATGTGTTTGGATTTGAGGATCCAAACCGTTATATTAACCGATTTGAGACCTGGGTGGTCACCCAGGCCAAATCATCCCCGATGTGTTTGGATTTGAGGATCCAAACCGTTATATTACCCGATTTGAGACCTGGGTGGTCACCCAGGCCAAATATCACCCGATTTGAGACCTGGGTGGTCACCCAGGCCAAATCATCCCCGACGTGTTTGGATTTGAGGATCCAAACCGTTATATTACCCGGATTTGAGACTTGGGTGGTCACCCAAGCCAAATCATCCCCGGTTTGAGACTTGGGTGGTCACCCAAGCCAAATCATTACCCGATTTGAGACCTGGGTGGTCACCCAGGCCAAATCATCACCGACGTGTTTGGATTTGGGGATCCAAACCGTTACATTCCCCGATTTGAGACCTAGGTGGTCACCCAGGCCAAATCATCCCCGATTTGAGACTTGGGTGGTCACCCAAGCCAAATCATCCCCGATTTGAGACCTGGGTGGTCACCCAGGCCAAATCATCCCCGATTTGAGACTTGGGTGGTCACCCAAGCCAAATCATCCCCGATTTGAGACCTGGGTGGTCACCCAGGCCAAATCATCCCCAACATGTTTGGATTTGAGGATCCAAACCGTTACATTATCCGATTTGAGACTTGGGTGGTCACCCAAGCCAAATCATCCCCGATTTGAGACCTGGGTGGTCACCCAGGCCAAATCATCCCCGATTTGAGACTTGGGTGGTCACCCAAGCCAAATCATCCCCGATTTGACACCTCGATGGTCACCCAGGCCAAATCATCCCCGATTTGAGACTTGGGTGGTCACCCAGGCCAAATCATCCCCGATTTGAGACTTGGGTGGTCACCCAAGCCAAATCATCCCCGATTTGAGACCTGGGTGGTCACCCAGGCCAAATCATCCCCGATTTGAGACTTGGGTGGTCACCCAAGCCAAATCATCCCCGATTTGACACCTCGATGGTCACCCAGGCCAAATCATCCCCGATTTGAGACTTGGGTGGTCACCCAAGCCAAATCATCCCCGATTTGAGACCTGGGTGGTCACCCAGGCCAAATCATCCCCGATTTGAGACTTGGGTGGTCACCCAAGCCAAATCATCCCCGATTTGAGACTTGGGTGGTCACCCAGGCCAAATCATCCCCGATTTGAGACTTGGGTGGTCACCCAAGCCAAATCATCCCCGATTTGAGACCTGGGTGGTCACCCAGGCCAATCATCATCCCCGATTTGAGACTTGGGTGGCCAAATCACCCAAGCCAAATCATCCCCGATTTGAGACCTGGGTGGTCACCCAGGCCAAATCATCCCCGACATGTTTGGATTTGAGGATCCAAACGTTATATTATCCGATTTGAGACTTGGGTGGTCACCCAAGCCAAATCATCCCCGATTTGAGACCTGGGTGGTCACCCAGGCCAAATCATCCCCAATTTGAGACCTGGTTGGTCACCCAGGCCAAATCATCCCCGACGTGTTTGGATTTGAGGATCCAAACCGTTACATTATCCGATTTGAGACTTGGGTGGTCACCCAAGCCAAATCATCCCCGATTTGAGACCTGGGTGGTCACCCAGGCCAAATCATCCCCGATTTGAGACTTGGGTGGTCACCCCGGCCAAATCATCCCCGATTTGAGACCTGGGTGGTCACCCAGGCCAAATCATCCTCGATTTGAGACTTGGGTGGTCACCCAGGCCAAATCATCCCCGATTTGAGACTTGGGTAGTCACCCAGGCCAAATCATCATCCGATTTGAGACTTGGGTGGTCACCCAGGCCAAATCATCCCCGACGTGTTTGGATTCAAGGATCCAAACCGTTGGATTACCCGATTTGAGACTTGGGTGGTCACCGAAGCCAAATTATCCCCGAATTGAAATTTGAAACAAGTTTCAAATCCCAAATTTTCACGAAAGGTTCGGAAGAATTTACAAACCAAGTCAAATTCTTCTTCATTGTGGGACCCACCCGAGTCCCAAGTCTAAATAAGGCAAGTCCTAAACCCAACCCATGATTTTCAAAATATGTGTCCCATAAAAAAATGCGTGCGTGGCAACGCAACCCAAAAGTGATAAATGCACGACATAGTGTCCCCAAAAAAAATACACAAGCATCACAATAAATATTGTGTCTCAAAAAATTCACATCTCTCATCTCCTGTGTTTCCAAACACATGTGTGTGTGCATGTGTGCCTACGAAGGCTCATTTGTACATGCACACATTCATATACATAAAATGCAATTTTTGTGCACTAACATGTTTGCTAAGTATGTAATGCATCCCAAAACATACAATGGCATGTTGAACAAAAGGAAATAAAAGCAGAAATGCACAAGAAGAAAGCATGGGACATAAAAAAGGAAGCAATCAATCCGACCGTTCAAAACTGAAAAGAAGGGTAGGGATGGAAAGGTGCTTACCTGTAGGACGCGTAGGCGAAAACGGATCGTCGATCGGGGTCCTGGATCACAAGAAAAAGACAAAAAGAAATAAAAAAAGAGAATAACCAAATTAGCACATTCCGACCGTTTAAAACTGAAAAGAATGGTAGGGATGGGAAGGTACTTACTCGTAGAGCGCGTAGGCGAAAACGGTTCGTCAATCGGAGTCCTGGATAGCAAGATATGAGTAAAAGTGCGAAGAGGGGCGAAGTGGGGTCCAGAGAGCGAAAAGGGAGAGAAAAGGACGAAATGAAAGGGAAAAGGTCGCGTGCCATCATCACGCGTGGCGCGTGATGATCACGCGCGAGTCTCCACCTCCGCGCCAACCCGACCTTTCGAGCCACGAACTGCCTCCTCGTCTCCTGCCCGATCCTTCTCAACCCTCAGAATGTCCATTTGGACCCCAAAAGGACTGGCACGCAAATCGAGAGGAACTGCGCAACAACCGTAAGCGAGCATGGAAACCGAGAAAATCCGAGCGGGCAAAAATCGAGTCATTTATTCTTTGTCCGACGTTCCTTGTGACAAGAAACGCCAAACAAAGAAGGAGCAACTGTCATAACCCCATTTTTACCCACAAGATTTTCTCGGGTGTCGGCACGCAAAATGAGGCAACCCGAACCAAGCCGACCTGATCCGACGAAGGCTCGCCATGACAAATAACCTCAAAACGGGGTCCGGGGCATATTTCCCGAAATCCGACCAAGGTTGACCAAGTTTGACCAAGGTTGACCGAGGGTTGACCAGGGTTTGACCAAGCCATTCCTGACCCGACTAGGGTCCATCATGCCAAAAAACCCGCAAAACATGGTCCGGGATACATTTCCCAGAGTTCGGAGAACTTTGACTAAATTTGACCAAGTTTGACTAAGGTTGACCTAGTTTGACCGAGATTTGACCGGATCGTTGACCATACCAAAAGCTGAATCAAACTGACCACCCTCTGACCATTGTGTAGATCATGATGAGAGCTTCAATTCGACACTTTACGGGTCAAAAACGGACGAGAAACGAGAGAGTTATAGGGAAAAACGTGAAAAAAAGGTCCAACACTTAGCCAAATTTTGCCAAGTGTTGTTGACAAAACAGCCTAGTTGGGAGGCAGCGTTTGCACGTAGATTCTCTCCGACCCGTAGCAACCTGGTCCGCGACCTGAAACCCTTAAGCAAGAGGGTTACTTCAGCTACGACGCGCAACTTCCGGATCATCAAGAGCTCCCCCGGTCAAGCCAGAATCTCGATCAGGAAATGACCCCTTGGCATGAGGAACATTTCAACGGCCTCTGTTCGCAAGGATCATATCTTGTGAACCTAAACTCGCCTCTGTGCAAGGCCTGTACCTTTGAAAAGTAGGTAGCACAAGCTTTCCGACGATACCAAGATCGTCGAAATCCGATATCGGGAGCTACGTCTACCACGCACATGAAAACAGGCCGACGAGGAAATAAGGCTGTGCTGAAAATTCCGGAACTTTTCCCCCCGACGTTGCCACGCTTGCGCGCAGAGTCTTCCTGACTCGCAACGAGTTGATCTGCGAGCCTGGGTGCGTTGGAAAGAAGACACGTGCATGCACGACGTGCAGCTCTCGGATCACCAAGTTTTTCCCCGGTCTAGCCGGAATCTCGATCGGAAAAATGCCCTCCGATGGACCAAAAACACTCCAGTGGCCTCTGTTCGCGGGACCACATCTCACAAGCCCAAGCTCGGATCACTGCAAGTCCGGAACCTTGAAGAAGAGGGTAACGTAAGCTTTCCAACGGTACCAAGAATGTCGAATTCCGACATCGGGAGCTAGGTCAACTGTACGCGCGAACTGGGACAAGATTTAAGAAAAAACGCGCTGGGAATAAAACGCGTTTTTCCTCCCGGACAGCCGCCTTCGCGCGCAGAGTCTTTCCGACTCGCTGCAAGTTGACCCGCGAGCCCGGGTGCGTTGGAAAGATGACGACTCCGGCTACGACGTGCAACTCTCGGTTCGCCGGTAGCATCCCCCGTTTGACCGGAATCTTCGCCGGAAAAACACACAAAAATAGCTCCGGCACCCCGACTTCCGAGAGCCATAACTCTCTCGTCCGAACTCCGATTCGTGCAAAATTTATACCATTGGAAAGAAGACGTCGAGAGCTTTCCGAAGATATGCTGCATGACCCATTTTGAGCACCAAAAGACCTCCAAAACTACCCTAAAAAATCGGGTCAGAAAAGGGTACGCGCACAAAAATCGAGGAGGATTCGGTGGGGGGCTGGCGTGGAGGATAAGACTGCCACGTGGCAGCTGCACGGCAGGCGCGCCATCATCATGCGCCACGCGTGATGAATGCGCGCCAGGCGTGCACGCCTCCCTATAAAACCAGCCCTCCCCCCCTCATTTACACACAATTTTTGCTCGGGCACTAGGCCTTCTTGAGCGTAGAATAGGCAGAAAATAAGGGTTTTAGGAAGGCTTTTTGGGTAGTCTTAGAGTAAGAGACTCCTCTCTAGGTACTCTCTCTCTCTAAGCTCTTTCTCTCTCCTCTTCTCTCTTTTTTTTTCCTTTTCTTAGTGGAGGTGACTAGTGATGATCCCTAAAATGGGAAAGGATTCACAAGGATCCACTTTAGTTTATATTTATTAGTTTATTCATGTTCTATTTATGCTTTTTAGTTCATTTTAGTTCATTTATGCTTTCTTAGTCCATCTATTGCTTTATTTATTGCTTTGCTTATATGCTTTGAGTTATTTATTGCTTTTACTTGTTTAAATAATGTCATTTATCGCTTTATTTACATTTACTACGTACTTGTGAATATTATATTGTGATTATCCCTTCCCCGTGTGTTTTAGTACGGCAAAACCCGAGTGGCTTTGGTGGATTATGTAAGTCCTCTATGAGGCCGTAACAACCATGTTAGCCCACGAGGTGCTTGACCCGAAAAATACACTTCCCCATGTTTAAATAATGTCATTTATCGCTTTATTTACATTTACTACGTACTTGTGAATATATATTGTGATTATCCCTTCCCCGTGTGTTTTAGTACGGCAAATACCCGAGTGGCTTTGGTGGATTATGTAAGACCTCTATGAGGCCTTAACAACCATGTTAGCCCACGAGGTGCTTGACCCGAAAAATACACTTCCCCATGTTTAAATAATGTCATTTATCGCTTTATTTACATTTACTACGTACTTGTGAATATATATTGTGATTATCCCTCTCCCGTGTGTTTTAGTACGGCAAAATCCCGAGTGGCTTTGGTGGATTATGTAAGTCCTCTATGAGGCCTTAACAACCATGTTAGCCCACGAGGTGCTTCACCCGAAAAACACAACCCCCATGTCCAAATTCCGTCATTTATTATTTTACTACGTTGTAAATATTATATTGTGAATATTCCATTTTTCCCCTTTTGTGATTTGGGCGTGATAATCCCGATTGGTCGTGATGGATTATGTGAGACCTCAAAGAGGCATTAACCATTACGTAATTCCATAGGCATTGGACCCACAAAAAATTCCGTGTTTTAGATTTATTACCATTCTAAATACATTTATCGCTTTCCGTCACGCTTTAAATTTGTTTATTGCCATTATTTCATTATTTACTACGTTGTAAATATTGTCTACCCATCCCCTTTTCCCCTTGAATTTTGGGCATGAAAATACCGAACGGTATTGGTGGTTTTAGGTAAGTCTTTCAATAGCACTAAACCCCATGTAAATCCATGAGGCGTTGGACCTGTAAATTGCAAACACCTTTTTAAAATGATTTTCATCATATAAGTCCTATTTGGCATCGAAGATTTAGGTAAGTCTTTCAATAGCACTAACCCTTCGTGTAAGCCCGAAAAGGCATTGAAACCCTTTTCAAAAAATGATTTTCATCATATAAGTCCTATTTGGCATCGAAGGTTTAGGTAAGTCTTTCAATAGCACTAACCCTTCGTGTAAGCCCGAAAAGGCATTGAAACCCTTTTCAAAAAATGATTTTCATCATATAAGTCCTATTTGGCATCAAAGGTTTGGATAAGTCTTTCAATAGCACCAACCCTTTGTGTAAGCCCGAAAAGGCTTTGAAACCCCCTTTTAAAATGATTTTCATTATATAAGTCCTATTTGGCATCCAAGGTTTAGGTAAGTCTTTCAATAACGCTAACCCTTCATGTAAGCCCGAAAAGGCCTTAAAACCTTCTTTTTAGAATGCTTTGTTTCATTCATGTAAATCCTATGGTGGTGTCGAGATTCGAATAAGTCTTTCAATAGCATCGAATCCCGACCCCACGAGGTCTTGACCCTTTCCCTAAAAATTCTTGCGTTGTCATAAATTGCACTTTGTGATTAAACCTTACATATATGTCATCCCATATTCATCATTCCCATGATGCATTCATTCTATACTCATGATTAATGAGCTGCGAACATGCCATGATCATTCCATACTCGTTCATTCTTGTGATTTATGTGCTGCAACCATGCCGTGATTATTTGTTTGGATGTTTTACCATTTTACCGTCTTGATGTTTTGCTTGTTTGTTTATCGCTTTGATATAAAAATGTGATTAAAATACACTTTGCCATGAAAACTTTAAAAAGAGTAAACATGGTAATGTGGGCGTTAGAAATGAAATTGGTGCAACCTAAGGGCTACGGCTCGCCCTGGCTTTGGGACACCATGGTATGAGTCCTTTACACGGGGGCGTGGCTGGTACGTGCTTTCGTGTAAGGGATTCTACACGTTCTAACTCCCATAGGATCATGGTCTAAAATTCCCCAAAGTGTGAATTAATCATCCAAAACCCCGCCATTTGACGGACCGCTTTACTCTTGGAAATCAAGGGTAAAGAGATCCCGAATATGGCACCAAAAACATTAATTGTTTGTCCCGGCACTAGGTGTTAGGATTTCAAGTACATCCTACCACCGAAATGCCCGGAAACTTAAAAAATACAAAGATAAAGGGACGGTGAAATAAAGAGTCTAATCAAAACCGAACGAAGTCACATTGCGTTTGCCATTTCTTGGTATATCGCGTCGACGGAAATCGGGACATTTGTACATAATTAAAACCAACAAACCTAGGCTTAGCAAATAAAAGGGAACACTAGAAAGGAGGTAACCGTTTTCTTAAACGGATGTCGTGGGGTGCCTAACACCTTCCCCACGCATAAGCAAACCCCCGAACCCATCTCTGGTTCAAGACCATTTAGTTTTAGATGTCTAAATAAGATAAAATCTATTAGACATAGGTGCCCAATCACACCTTAAAATTTCCCATGGTTGGTGGCGACTCCAAATTTGTGCTCACACGCACACACGTACACACGTTCCCACACACACACAACTCATATCTCGAAACCAGAAAAGTTAGAGCACTGTTCGTTTTTCGGTATCTAGGAAAAACCAGTAAAAAGAAGATAATTTTTCCGCTGGTGTCGACAGCAGGTTAAATGGTTGTGAGAGTCTCACACTAGGATAAAGCAAACAAAGTGAGTAAATGAGATTTTTCGAAGGAAACAAAGTCAATCAAGTGAATTCCCCAAAAAAAAGAAAGGGGGAAAGAAGTCCAAAAACTGAAGAGAAAGTCAACCCAAGGAAAGCTGAACTAAGCGAATATGAGAGTCTAGTGAAATGTTCAAATTGAGGACTAGGGTAGTGCTTAATGGAGTGAAATTCAAACGAAGAGTAATCCTTGACTTTAGGAAAACCCCTCAAGTAATTTCAAAGCCAAAATTATCCTCCCATAAGCCTAGGAGAACCAAAGCCTTACATTACGGTCCTTTGAAAGTCCTTCCTAACTGGGAGCGACTGCTTAGCCTAAGGAGCTTGTGCCAAGGAAACATCATGAAGTAATTTTGAGCCTTATATCCTTCGTTTCAAGCACCCTTTTAACCCCAAGGCCACGTTACAAGCCAACAAAGACCTCACTGATCATCGATGATCGGTTGGTCATGTAGCAACGAACTTTTGGTCAAAAACTGGTAATGATGGAATCTAGATCACGCACCTTCAAGAGGTCGTATCTCATAAAGGGCACCGTCCACTTTGCACCATGGCCTTTGGGCCAAACAAGAGTGACTTCAATGTTTGAAGCCTCACCCCAATTCAAAAGAAATAAAAGAAGAGCTCACTCAGAAAGCTCACAGGATAATGCCAAACAGATTAACCCGAGGGACCACGCTTTCCATTCTCGGTAAGGGATGGTTGTTGAGCAGAGGCACCCATTAACTGTAAAGGAAACAAGGCTTTGCCTAGCCTCTCTCAGACGATGCATGCATTTGAAAGAATTTTCAAAAGATTATACTCTTTAAAAGAATAAAAAGATTTGAAAAATGATTTTCTAAAAAACAGTCCTCGAAATCTTGAATGAGGAAAATTTTTCAAAGAAGGATTTGTGCAGAATTGCAACAACCTATGAAATTCATTTCACCCTCTAAACCACCAGTCAAGCCACTGGCCAAAAAACCCTGAAAGATGTTGAGCACTTTCTCCCTAGACTCCCTTCAAACAGCATGCCTTGACCAGAAAATGCCCAAACACAATCCCATACACTGGCTTTGGTCGAATGTTGTCCATAGAAAACGAAGGCCAAGGCCCCAGTCTCAACCTTGATACTGGGGCAATTTTTCCTTCTTGGTTCTACCAAACCGTGGGTGGTATTCAAAGGTTCCAGAAAATTGGAAGGAAATCTCTCATCATAGACACACTCAGCAGACATGGAGGTCGATACTGAGGCAGATTTCTAGGTCACTGAAGATCTACATCATCCAGGCGAATGGACACCTCTTGCAGAATCTCCCAAATCGGTGATAGTATCGAAGCTCGGGAACAAGGAATTCTGAATAGCCATGCGAGAAAGGTTTCTGAGAAAGAAATGAGACCCGAATTGGGGAAAACGTGTGACAGACCTTCGGTTTATCCATGGGTCTCACCATTGATCTTGTTGTACCACACTGGGGCAATTTTTCCGCGACCGGAAAAATTAGAAGACAAACCAGAGATCAAGGAAGTGCTACCACCATCAGGAATTAGTTGAAAGAGTCGAAGGTTCAACCAAGCGGATCGAAGATTGAGAAAGTGTCGTCCGACCGAATGATCAAGAGCATCAGACAGACCGACCAGATGAGCTAATGACCAAGAGTATGTTGTCAGCACTGAGAAGACCGGAAAAGTTAAGAAGCAGCCAAGGAATGTCTCATGATTGAATTTGACAACACACTGGGGCAAATTTTTCGAAAGGGGTTTTGAAAAATTTTAAAGGAGAAGCGGCTCAACACTCGAACGGCTGTCTCGATCCAGGGCAAAGGGGACAGAAGCGGAAATTTGGATTCTGCATCGACGTGCGTGATTCCACACTGGGGCAAATTTTTCAGTAAACTGAAAAATTGTGAAGAAGAGCTGGTTCGAGACTTGGGCAGTTAGTTTGGACCAAACCAAGAAGTATGTGCATGACGAGTTTGGAAACTCGTACCGATCAAGATAATGCCATACTGGGGCAAAATTTTTCCATCTTTGGGAAGCTGGAAAATTTTTTTTCCATATTCCATACTGGGGCAAAATTTTTCCGTCTTCGCGAAGCTGGAAAAATTTGTGGTGACATCATATGCTGGGGCAATTTTTCCGTGTCTGGAAAAAACTATAAGACCTGAATATTTATTGAACTGGGCTTCGTGAAGAGGTAAGACCCGATGATGATAAAAATGGGCTTCGTGAAGGAGTAAGACCCGATGATGATAGAAATGGGCTTCGTGAAGGAGTAAGACCCGATGATGATAGAAATGGGCTTCGTGGAGGAGTAAGTCCAACCATTGATAGAAATGGGCCTCGTGAAGGAGTAAGACCCGATGATGATGAAAAGGGCCTCGAGAAGGAGTAAGACCCAAGAGTTGCTGAAATGGGCCTCGCAAGTGAGTAAGACCCGATGATGATAAGAAATGGGCCTCGCAAGTGAGTAAGACCCAATGATGATAGAAATGGGCCTCGTGAAGGAGTAAGACCCGATGATGATGAAATGGGCCTCGCAAGTGAGTAAGACCCGATGATGATAAGAAATGGGCCTCGCGAAGGAGTAAGACCCGATGATGATATAAATGGGCCTCTTGGATGTATAAGACCCAACCCTCTGATGTTTCGAATCTGCAGCTAACCTATGAGATAGCTAAGCCTAAAGTATGGGATGCAAGTGCACTCCGACCCAACAGACCGAGCAACAACTACCTCAATGAAGCTCGCATGGCATCTAAAGCACACAGAGCCAAAGTCCCTCAGGAATGGACCACATGGAACGCCACCATCGGCAACAAACTCAAGAAGAGGGAACTAAATTCACATGACCCCAAGTCTACCTCAGGTCTTTCTTAAGACCCAACCCTCAATGTTCATGCATTCATAAGACTCAAAGGCGGGAGAAGCAGCGTTCATCACTGCTACCTCGATGAGACATCTGCAAAGGAAAGCAACAACAAGCCATCCAAGAGTCAGAAAAATCAAGTACATCTCATTCTCAAAAATATAGGAAATACACAGTGATCAAAATTATGCAAATAAAAAAAAAAAAACAACAATCGCACAAACAATTTTTTCCTGACCATTTGGATGAATTTCCAAACCAGGCCTAACCACTAAATTGCGATTTGACGAAATGTTGAATCACAATTGTCCCCGACGTGTTTGGACTCAGGATTTCCAGACCGTTGGATCACCCGATTTGAGACTTGGGATACAAATCCTAGAAACCCTCAAAACGTAGTCCGGGATACATTTCCCAGAGTCCGGAGAACTTTGACCAAGTTTGACCAAGTCTGACCGAGGTTGACCAAGTTTGACCGGGGTTTGACCAAGCTATTTCTGACCCAACTGGGGTCCACTATACCCGAAAACCCTCAAAACGCGGTCTGGGATACATTTCCCAGAATTCGGAGAACTTTGACCAAGTTTGACCGAGTTTGACCAAGTTTGACCGAGGTTTGACCGGACCATTGACCAGACCGAAAGCTGGATCGAACTGACCACCTCCTGACCAGTGCATAGAGCACGTCGAGAGCTTTGATTCGATACTTTACGGGTCAAAACCGGACGAGAAACGAGGGAGTTATAGACAAAACTGTGAAAAAATGGTCCAACACTTAGCCAAATTTTGCTAAGTGTTGTTGACAAAACAACCTATTTGGGAGGCAGCGTTCGCACGTGGATTCTTTCCAACCGGCGGCAACTTGGTCCGCAAGCTGAAACCTTTAAGCAAGAGGGTTACCTCGACTACGACGTGCAACTTCCGGATCGTCAAGAGCTCCTCCGGTCAAGCCGGAATCTCGATCAGAAAATGATCCCTTGGCATAAGGAATATTCCAACGGCCTCTGTTCGCAAGATCATATCTTGCGAACCCAAGCTCACCTCTGTGCAGGGCCTGTACTTTTAGAAAGTAGGTAACACAAGCTTTCCGACGATACCAAGATTGCCGAAATCCGACATGGGGAGCTACGTCTACCGCGCACGCGAAAACAGGCTGACGGAATAAGGCTATGCTGAAAATTCCGGATCTTTTCCCCCGACGTTGCCACGCTTGTGCGCAGAGCCTTCCTGACTCACAACAAGTTGATCCGCAAGTCCAGGCACGTTGGAAAGAGGACGCGTTCATGCACAGTGTGGAACTCTCAGATCGCCAAGATTTTCCCCGGTCTAGCCGGAATCTCAACCGAAAAATCGCCCTCCGACGGACCAAAAACACCCCGGTGGCCCCGGTTCGCGGAACCATATCTCGCGAACCCAAGCTCGATTCTCCGCAAGTCCAGTACCTTAAGAAAGAGGGGAACACAAGCTTTCCAACGGTACCAAGAACGTCGAAATCCAACGTCAGGAGCTAGGTCAAATATGCGCGCGAACACAGACAAAAAGCAAGGAAAAATGAGCCGAAGATTTGACACGTTTTTCTCCCGGACAGCCGCCTTCGCGCGCAAAGTCTTTCCGACTCGCTGCAAGTTGACCCGCAAGCCCAGGTGCGTTGGAAAGATGACGACTCCGGCTACGACGTGCCACTCTCGGTTCGCCGGTGGCATCCCCCGTTTGACCGGAATCTTCGCCGGAAAAACACGCAAAAACAGCTCCGGCACCCCGACTTCCGGGAGTCATAACTCTCCCGTCCGAACTCTGATTCATGTAAAGTTTATATCGTTGGAAAGTAGATGTCAAGAGCTTTCCGACGATATGCTGTATGACCCATTTTGAGTACCAGAAGGCCTCCAAAACTGCCCTCGAAAATTAGGTCAAAAAAGGATACGCGCGCAAAAACCAAGGAGGATTCGGTGGGGGGCTTGCGTGGAGGATAAGACTGCCACGTGGCAAGCTGTACGGCTCACGCGGCATCATCACACGCTGCGCGGCATCATGCCGCGCGAGGCGTGCAGCTCCGCCTATAAATAAAGCCTCCCCCCCCTCATTTGTACACGATTTTGCTCGGGCTCTAGGCTTCTTAAGCGTTAGAATAGGCAGAAATAGGGGTTTTAGGGGTCTTTAGGAGGGATTTTTGGGTAGTTTTAGAGTGAGAGACTCCTCTCTAGGTACTCTCTCTCTCTCTAAGCTCTTTCTCTCTCCTTTCTTCTCTTTTTTTCTTCCTTTTTTGTGGAGGTGACTAGTGATGATCCCTAAAATGGGAAGGGATTCACAAGGATCCACTTATGTTTATACTTCCTAGTCTATTTATTGCTTTATTTATGCTTTCTAGTCTATTTATTGCTTTATTATGCTTTCTAGTCAATTTCTTGCTTTATTATGCTTTCTAGTCCATTTATTGCTTTATTTATGTTCTTCTAAGTTCATTTATTGCTTTATTTATGTTTATTACGTACTTGTGAATATTGTATTGTGACTATCCCCCTTCCCCGTGTGTTTGGGTATGACGATCCCGAGTGGCTTTGGCGGATTACATAAGCCCTCCATGAGGCCATAACAACCATGTTAGCCCACGAGGTATTTGACCCGAAAAACACACCCCTGTGTTTAAATACCGTCATTTACCGCTTTATTACATTGTGATTATTCATCGTCTTCCCCATTTTTCCCTTTGTAAAATGGGCGTGATAATTCCGATTGGTCGTAATGGATTATGTGAGACCTCAAAGAGGCATTAGCTATCACGTAATTCCATAGGGCATTGGATCCATAAAAACCCCATTTGCTTTAGATTCATACTTGCTTTAAATTTATTTATTGCTTTCCGTAATGCTTTAAATTCATTTATTGCTTTATTTATGTTTACTACGTTGTGAATATTATAGTGTGAATATCCCCCACTTTTCCCCTTTGAAAAATGGGTATGACAATCCCGAGTGGCTTTGGCGGATTACATAAGCCCTCCATGAGGCCGTAACAACCATGTTAGCCCACGAGGTATTTGACCCAAAAAACACAACCCCACGTCTAAATATCGTTATTTTACCATTTTACTACATTGTAAATATTATATTGTGAATATTTTCCCCCTTTGTAATTTGGGCGTGATAATCACGATTGGTCATGGTCGATTATGTAAGACCTTAATGAGACATTAACAACCACGTAATTCCATAAGGCATTGGACCCGCGAAAATCCCTTGCTTTAAATTCCGTCATCGCTTTCAATACATTTATCGCTTTCCGTCATGCTTTAAATTTATTTATTGCCATTATTTCATTATTTGCTACGTTGTAAATATTGTTTTCCCATCCCCTTTTTCCCTTGAATTTTGGGCATGAAAACACCGATCGGTCTTGGAGGTTTTAGATAAGTCTTTCAATAGCACTAAACCCCATGTAAATCCATGAGGCGTTGGACCCGCAAATTGCCAACCCCTTTTTAAAAATGATTTTCACTCATATAAGTCCTATTTGGCATCAAAGGTTTAGGTAAGTCTTTCAATAGCACTAACCCTTTGTGTAAGCCCGAGAGGCATTGAAACCCATTTTCAAAGATGATTTTCACTCATATAAGTCCTATTTGGCATCAAAGGTTTAGGTAAGTCTTTCAATAGCACTAACCCTTTGTGCAAGCCCGAAAGACATTGAAACCCCTTTTCAAAAATGATTTTCACTCATATAAGTCCTATTCGGCATCAAAGGTTTAGGTAAGTCTTTCAATAGCACTAACCCTTCGTGTAAGCCCGAAAGGCGCCGAGTTCTTTTTCTGAATTGTTTTATTTTATTCATGTAAATCCTAAGGTGGTGTCGAGATTCGAGTAAGTCTTTCAATAGCATCGAATCCCGACCCCACAAGGTCTTGACTCTTTCCCTAAAAATTCTCACGTTGTCATAAATTACACTTTGCAATTAAGCGTTATATTTATGCTAACCCATATTTGTCATCCTCATTCATTTTTATGATTTATGTGCTGCAAACATGCCATGATCATTCCATACTCATTCATTCTTGTGATTTATGTGCTGCGACCATGCCGTGATTACTTGTTTGAATGTTTTACCGTTTTGATACCATGATTACTTGCTTGCTTGTTTATCGCTTTGATATAAAAATGTGATTAAAACACACTTTGCCATGAAAACTTTAAAAAGAGTAAACATGGTATTGTGGGCGTTATAAACGAAGTTGGTGCAACCCAAGGGCTACGGCTCGCCTTGGCTTTTGGGACACCATGGTATGAGTCCTTTACAAGGGGGCGTGGCTGGTACGTGCTTTCGTGTGAGGGATTCTACACGTTCTAACTCTCATAGGATCATGGTCTAAAATTCCCCAAAGTGTGAATTAATCATCCAAAACCCCGCCATTTGACGGACCGCTTTACTCTTGGAAATCAAGGGTGAAGAGATCTCGAATATGGCACCAAAAAAATTAATTGTTTGTCCCGGCACTAGGTGTTAGGATTTCAAGTACATCCTACCACCGAAATGCCCTGAAACTTAAAAAATACAAAGATGAGGGACGGTGAAATAAAGAGTCTAATCAAAACCAAATGAGGTCAAATAGCACTTGCCATCCTTGGTATATTGCTCGACCGAATTTGGGACATTTGTTCATAATTAAAACCAACAAACCTAGGCTTAGCAAATAAAGGGAACACTAGAAGGGAGGTAACCGTTTTCTTAAACGGATGTCGTGGGGTGCCTAACACCTTCCCCACACATAAGCAAACCCCCGAACCCATCTCTGGTTCAAGACCATTTAGTTAGATGTCTAAACAAGATAAAATCTATTAGACATAGGTGCCCAATCACACCTTAAAATTTCCCATGGTTGGTGGCAACTCCAAATTTGTGCTCACACACACACACAACTCATATCTCGAAACGGAAAAGAGATAGAGATCACACACACACTCGCCAAATGGGGGTCGGGATCTAGGAAAAGAAAGAAAAGACCTAATACAACCTCTTAGGTCGAAAGGTCGGGAAATTTTCCGCCGGTGTCGACACTATCAAGATTGGGTATAGCTACGTCAAAGGCATAGGCAGTGGAGTGAATTGCCTTGGCTCCCTTCTTGTTGGCCTATTGTCATTGGCTTGATTTCCCATTGGCCTCGTCAGCATCTGGGGGGTTGGGGCCAGAGCTGGAGCTTGAGTCGGAGATGGAATCGGAGTCGGCCTGGGTTGTATCGGTTGCATGGTGAAGGTAGGGAGAGCCTGTCTTGGTCTTCCATTGCTCCTCCCAATCATTTGTACATCCCCTTTGTTCTTCTTCGCCGGAGTCTTCTTGGCAGCTTGTTTGGCCAATGCCAGCAGGGCCGACATGTCCACAATCTTCTTTGTTTTCACGGCATCCTCAATCCTCTCTCCCACTAGTATCAGGTCAACAAAGAATTGCAATTGTAGACCTATCATCCGGTCGAAGTAGGGGTTCTTTAACATGTCGACGAAGATCTTGATCATCTCTTTCTCGTCTAGGGGAGGGCGTGCTCGGGTCGCCTTTTCTCTCCACCTCTAAGCATACTCCTTGAAAGTCTCACTGCTCTTCTTCTCTATTCTCTGGAGATCGAACCGGTCTGGCGCTATTTGGGATTTAAAGCCGTATTGAGCCAAGAAGGTATCTGCCAACTCCTTCCAATGGGAGATCTTCTTCAGTTGGGAATACCATTCGGCTGCGTGCCCAGTCAGGGTATCTTGGAAAGTTTGAATCAGCAACGGTTCATTGTCAGCATATGGCGCCATCTTTCGACAGTACATTTGTAGGTGGATCATGGGGTCTCCTCTCCCATTGTACCTTTCGAACTCCAGGGTCTTGAACTTGGGTGGCACCGTCATG
Source organism: Fagus sylvatica (assembly GCA_907173295.1). NCBI lineage: Eukaryota > Viridiplantae > Streptophyta > Magnoliopsida > Fagales > Fagaceae > Fagus > Fagus sylvatica. The sequence continues at coordinate 24,001,372 of OU015768.1, forward strand.
TTGGGGAACCAAGACATGCTGGAGAAGTCTGTGTTCCCGAAAGAGTTCAAGCCCTGCATGAGCCTGATCTTTTCCTCCAAGCTATCAATCTTGCTGTCTATTTGGGAGTCTTTCCCTTCCAAATTTGGTGGTGTCGGCGGCCTTGGTGGTGTTGGTGGCGGTGGAGTGGTGTTGGCGTGAGAATGTCCTTCCGACTCCTCGTCGTTGGTATTTTTGTTGTCTTCCTTCTTTGGATCCTTGTCGTATAAGTTTCACCTCGCTATTAGTTGCACGAAACTAAGGAGTTCGTCAAACTTTCGTTCAAGAGCAACCATCCGGATTTCCTGTTCGCTGAGTCCGGGCCCACTTGTCTCTCCAGCCATTTGATTGTGAGTACGGATAAAACCTAAATAGGTAAACAACGTCAAGTTAGACTTTGAATTCACAATTGAGTACATGATCCTGGCTCACCTTGCAGGTAAACCATGGCTAAGTATGCATGCGTTATGCGTATGTGATATGCATGAGTGCATTATGCATTGACAAGCAGATGGACTCCCACATCGGGTTACCAAAATGGGCGAGTCTTTCGGCTCACGGTTTCATTTTGAAACCTTGGGTAACCGTCATTGGTTGATGTGAGGGTCGGGATAACATGGGTAGATATCTACATCCTCACATAGAGTTGAGAACTCTTAGGGTTTACGGACTCATCAACGAAGAGTTGGACTTTCATACTATCAAAATTCGACGAGCCTTCCGGCGTTCGGTTCCATTTTTGAAAGATTTTAGGGAACCAATGTCGGTTGGTGTGAAGGTCATACTCTTGGTCGAAGGTAACACAGTGGGTAAACATCTACATCCCTATATAGAGTCAAGAACTCTTAGGGTTCACACATGTATGTACACTATGGTTACAGACTCATCAACGAAGAGATGGACTTTCACACTATCAAAATTTGACGAGCCTTTTGGCGTTCGGTTCCATTTTTTAAAGATTTTTGGGAACCGATGTCGGTTGGTGTGAAGGTCGTACTCTTGGTTGAACACGACACGACTCTATACATCCCATGTAGAGTTTGAAACTCTTTGGGGTTCTCATGTGTATGTACATGATGGTTACAAGCGTACCAACAAAAAGATAGGCTCTCACACTACCAAAATTCGACGAGCCTTTCGGCGCTCGGTTCCATTTTGAAAATTTTTTAGGGAACCGATGTCGGTTGATGTGAGGGTCGTACTCTTGGTTGAGGACGACAAGTCTCTATACATCCCATGTAGAGTCGGAAACTCTTGGGGTTTTCATGTGTATGTACATGATGGTTACAAGCGTACCAACAAAAAGATAGACTCTCACACTACCAAAATTCGACGAGCCTTTCAGTGCTCGGTTCCATTTTGAAAATTTTTTAGGGAACCGGTGTCGGTAGATGCGAGGGTCATACTCTTGGTCGAATACGACAAGACTCTATACATCCCATGTAGAGTTGGAAACTCTTGGGGTTTTCATGTGTATGTACATGATGGTTACAAGTGTACCAACAAAAAGATAGACTCTCACTACCAAAATTCGACGAGCCTTTCAATGCTCGGTTCCATTTTGAAAATTTTTTAGGGAACCGATGTCGGTTGATGTGAGGGTTGTACTTTTGGTTGAGGATGACAAGTCTCTATACATCTCATGTAAAGTCGGACACTCTTGGGGTTTTCATGTGTATGTACATGATGGTTACACGCGTACCAACAAAAAGATAGACTCTCACACTACCAAAATTTGACGAGCCTTTCGGCACTCGGTTCCATTTTGAAAAATTTTTAAGGGAACCGGTATCGGTAGATGCGAGGGTCATACTCTTGGTTGAAGACGACAAGTCTCTATACATCCCATGTAAAGTCGGAAACTCTTGGGGTTTTCATGTGTATGTACATGATGGTTACAAGCGTACCAACAAAAAGATAGACTCTCACACTACCAAAATTCGACGAGCCTTTCGACGCTCGGTTCCATTTTGAAAATTTTTTAGGGAACTGATGTCGGTAGATGTGAGGGTCATACTTTTGGTTGAGGATGACAAGACTATGTACATACGTCCCTATATAGAGTTGAAAACTCTTAGGGCTCGGGTGGTTTGCATGGGTATGGACAACGTGGTTATCCTTTCCCTTTATCAAACAATGACACGCAAACAAAGGTTCAGATAGATAGAACCTGGCTCGACTCCATTTATTTTATCACCACCTGGAAAATAGCATAACGCTTTTCCCTTGACTCATTTTGAAAAGACACATCCTATTTTCGGGTATCCTATCTTAGGTTGGATGTTCACTCGGTTGGCTTTTACCAGAGCCCTCACAGGTAAGTTTTCTACTCTATAGCTTACTATATGCAACATGGTATGACACGGTTTGGAATTCTGTTTCCTAAAGGAGCCGATGATCATGCCCATTTTGCCCTCCCGAAGGAAGCTAAAGGGTATTTGGATCACCGAGGAATCAGTTGCACGCCTCCCTTGATCCCCACGGGTGTAGAGGAAGAGAGGTGGATTCTCGTGTTCCAAGTCCTAGATATAAAAGGGTTTGTGGTGGAGCCTGTACCAGCCCGGCCGCCACCTGAGTCCGGGTTCGACCCAAAAGTCCAATGAGAGTAAATGTCATGATTTTGAAAACAAAAAGGGAAAAGACTTTTTTGTACAAAGCGCAATATATAATATGTGTTGCAAAAAATAAATCTCTATCCTATGTTCGCAGTTTATATGTACAAGAATATAAACATGCTAAAATCAAAATACTATACAAGATGAAATAAAGAGGATAAATCAAATAATGAATACCAACAAATATATAAACACATGCTTAGCAAAGAAAACACCGAAGGACTATAGGCTTAAACCCTCTAAGTCCCCAATGGAGTCGCCAAGTTGTCGACACCGGCGGAAAAATTAATAAGTGCTTTGGTCTTTTCTTTTTCCTTGATCCCGACCCCTATTTGGCGAGGCATGTGTGATCTCTCTCTCTCTCTCTTTGAGTTTCGAGATATGAGTTGTGTGTGTGTGTGTGGGAACACTGTGTGTGTGTGTGCATGTGAGCACAAGTTTGGAGTCGCCACCAATCATGGGAAATTTAAGGTGTGATTGGGCACCTATGTCTAATAGATTTTATCTTGTTTAGACATTTAAAGAAAATGGTCTTGAACCAGAGATGGGTTCGGGGGTTTGCTTATGCGTGGGGAAGGTGTTAGGCACCCCACGACATCCGTTTAAGAAAACGGTTACCTCCCTTCTAGTGTTCCCTTTTATTTGCTAAGCCTAGGTTTGTTGGTTTTAATTATGTACAAATGTCCCAAATTCCGTCGTGCAATATACCAAGAATGGCAAATGCAATTTGACTTCATTTGGTTTTGATTAGACTCTTTATTTCACCGTCCCTCATCTTTGTATTTTTTAGGTTCCGGGCAGTTCGGTGGTAGGATGTACTTGAAATCCTAACACCTAGTGCCGGGACAAACAATTAATGTTTTTGGTGCCATATTCGGGATCTCTTTACCCTTGATTTCCAAGAGTAAAGCGGTCCGTCAAATGGCGGGGTTTTGGATGATTAATTCACACTTTGGGGAATTTTAGACCATGATCTTATGGGAGTTAGAACGTGTAGAATCCCTTACAACGGAAGCACGTACCAGCCACGCCCCCGTGTAAAGGACTCATACCACGGTGTCCCAATGCCAGGGCGAGCCGTAGTCTTGGGTTGCACCGACTTCGTTTATAACGCCCACATTACCATGTTTACTCTTTTTAAAGTTTTCATGGCAAAGTGTATTTTAATCACATTTTATATCAAAGCGATAAACAATCAAGCAAGTAATCACGGCATATTCACAGCACATAAATTACTAAAAATAATTCTAACAAATATGAGATGATCATGGCATGTTCGCAGCACATTAATCATAAAAAGTTCAAATGTGGGATGATCATGGCATGCTTGCAGCACATTAATCATAAAAAGTTCAAGCAAGTGGTCATGGCATGTTTGCAGCACATAAATCACTAAAACACGAGTATGGGATGATCATGGCATGTTTGCAGCGCATTAATCACAAGTATGGAATAAATGTATCGTAATGGGGATGACAAGTATGGGGTGACATAAATATAACGCTTAATCACAATGACAAAGTGTAATTTATGACAAATGTTAAGGAAAGGGTCAAGACCTCGTGGGATCGGAATTCGATGCTATTGAAAGACTTACTCAATTTCCACATGCCACCATAGGATTTACATGAATAAAATAAAGCAATTAGAAGGGAGTTTCAATGCCTTCTCGGGCTTACACGAAGGATTAGTGCTATTGAAAGACTTACCTAAACCTTTGAGGCCGAATAGGACTTATATGAGTGAAAAATCATTTTTGAAAATATGTCGGGAATTCAATGTCTCTCAGGCTTACACAGAGGATTGGTGCTATTGAAAGACTTACCCAATCCTTTGAGGCCAAATAGGACTTATATGAGTGAAAAATCATTTTTAAAAAGGAGTTCAACGCCTCTCGAGTTTACACGAAGGATTAGTGCTATTGAAAGACTAACCTAAACCTTCGAGGCCGAATAAGACTTGTATGAGTGAAAAATCATTTTTAAAAGGGAGTTCAATGCCTCTCGGGCTTACACGAAGGATTAGTGCTATTGAAAGACTTACCTAAACTTTCGAGGCCGAATAGGACTTGTATGAGTGAAAAATCATTTTTAAAAGGGAGTTCAACGCCTCTCGGGCTTACACGAAGGATTAGTGCTATTGAAAGACTTACCTAAACCTTCGAGGCCGAATAGGACTTATATGAGTGAGAAATCATTTTTTAAATAACATTGGGAAATTCACGGGTCCAATGCCTCATGGGTTTACATGGGGTTTAGTGCTATTGAAAGACTTATCTAAAACCTCCAATACCATTCGGGATTTTCATACCCAAATTTCAAAGGGAAAACGGACAATATTTACAACAATGCGGTAAATAATGTAAATAAGGAAATTCAAAGCAAGGGACTTTCGTGGGTCCAACACCTCATGGAATTACGTGGTTGTTAGTGCCTCATTGAGGTCTCACATAATCTACCACGACCAATCGGGATTATCACGCCCAAATCACAAAGGGAAAAGGGGGAGAAATAAATATTCACAACGTAGTAAAGCAATAAATATATTTAAAGTATGGCGGAAAGTAATAAATGTATTTAAGCACAAATGGAATTTAAGGCAAGGGATTTTTCGTGGGTCCAATGCCTTATGGAATTACGTGGTTGTTAATGCCTCATTGAGGTCTCACATAATCCACCACAACCAATCGGGATTATCACGCCCAAATTACAAGTAATATTCACAACGTAGTAAATAGTAAAATGACGGAATTTAATCAAAGGGGGTGTGTTCTTGGATCCAATGCCTTGTAGGTTTACATGGTTGTTAATGCCTCATGGAGGGCTTACATAATCCGCCAAAACCACTAAAGATTTTCACGCCCAAATACACGGGGAAAGGGGATAATCACAATATAATATTCACAAGTATGTAGTAAATGTAAATGAAAGCGATAAATAAATTTAAAACATTGCGGAAAGCGATAAATGTATTTAAAGAAAATATGGAAAGCTATTAAGTAAAGGGATTTTTATGGGTCCAATCTCTTATGGAATTACGTGGTTGTTAATGCCTCATCAAGGTCTTACATAATCCGCTACGACCAATCGGGATTATCACGCCCAAATCACAAAGGGGAAAAAAGGGGGATAAACAATAAACATTTATAACGTAGTAAAGCGATAAATGACGGAATTTAAGCATGGGGGCATGTTCTTGGATCCAATGCTTTATGGGTTTATATGGTTGTTAATGCCTCATGGAGGGCTTACATAATCCGCCAAAACCACTAAAGATTTTCACGCCCAAATACACGGGAAAAGGGCATAATCACAATATAATATTCACAAGTACGTAGTAAATGTAAATGAAAGCGATAAATAAATTTAAAGAATTGCGGAAAGCGATAAATGTATTTAAAGCAAATATGGAAAGCAATAAATGAATCTTAAAGCATAAAAGCAATAGATAAACTTAAAGCAAGTAAATAAAGCAATAAATGAACTTAAAGAACATAAATAAAACATTTAATAAACTTAAAGAGCATAAATAAGAGTGGATTCTTGTGAATCCCTTCCCATTTTAGGGATCATCACTGGTCACCTCCACTAAAAAGAAAGAAAAAGAGGGAAGAGAGGGTTTAGGGAGAGAGATTACCTAAATAGGTGTCTCTCACTCTAAAAACTACCCAAAAACCCCAAAAAGGACCCCAAAACCCCACTTTCTGCCTAAACTACGCTTAGAGCAGCCTGGAGGCTCGAGCAAATCGCGCTAGAAATGAGGGAGGGAGGGTCTGTTTTATAGGCGGAGTTGCACACCTCACGCATCTCCGTGGCGCGCGGCGCGCGAGTCGTGCTCTCTGCCACGTGGCGATCTTATCCTCCACGCGGTCCCTCCACCGAATCCTCCTTGGTTTTTGTGCGCATACTGTTTTCTGACCCGATTTTCAAGGGAAACTTTGGAGGCCTTCTGGTGCTCAAAATGGGTCATACAGTATATCGTCGGAAAGCTCGCGACATCTACTTTCCAAAAATATAAGGGTTACGTCAATCGGAGTTCGGAAGAGAGAGTTATGGCTCCCGGAAGTCGGGGTGTCGGAGCTGTTTTTTTGCATTTTTCCGACGAAGATTCCGGCCAAACGGGGGAAGCCACCGGCAAACCGAGAGTTGGACGTTGTAGCTGATGTTGCCATCTTTCTAACGCACCTGGGCTTGTGGATCAAATCGCAGCGAGCTGGAAAGAATCTGGGCGCGAAGGCGGTTGTCCGGGAGGAAAAACGCGTCGGATTTTCAGCGCATTTTTCTTACTTTTTGTCTGTGTTCGCGCGCATGTTTGACCTAGCTCCCGATGTCGGTTTTCGACGTTCTTGGTACCGTTGGAAAGCTTGCACTACCCTCTTTCTTAAAGTTTTGGACTTACGGGAAACTAAGCTAGGGCTGGAGAGATATGGTCCCGCCAACAGAGGCCACCAAAGTGTTTTTGGTCCGTCGGAAGGCATTTTTCCGATCGAGATTCCGGCTAGACCGGGGAAAATCTTGACGATCCGAGAGTTCCACGTTGTGTCTGAACATGTCCTCTTTCCTACCCAACCGGGCTCACGGATCAAATCGTTGTGAGTCGGAAAGAATCTTTGCGCAAGCGCAGCATCGTCGGGGGGAAAATTATGAAATTTTCAGCATAGCCTTATTTCATCGGTCTGTTTTCGTGCGCGTGGTAGACGTAGCTCCTGATGTCGGATTTCGGCAATCTTGGTTTCGCCGGAAAGCTTGCGTTACCTTCTTCCTAAAAGTATGGGCCTTGCACAGAGGTGAACTTGGGTTCGCGAGATTTGATCTCGCGAACAGAGGCCGTTGGAATGTTCCTCATGCTGGGGGGTCATTTTCTGATAGAGATTCCGGCTTGACCAGAAGAGCTCTTGACGATCCGAAAGTTGCAAGTTGTAGCTGAAGTAACCCTCTTTCTTAAAGGTTTTAGCTTGTGGACCAAGTTTCCGCAGGTTGGAAGGAATCTACGCGCAAACACTGCCTCCCAAATAGGTTGTTTTGTCAATAACACTTAGTAAAATTTGGCTAAGTGTTGGACCGATTTTCACGGTTTTGCCCATAACTCTCTCATTTTTTGTCCGTTTTCAACCCGTAAAGTATCGAATCGAAGTTCTCGTTGTGTTTCACGCAATGGTAAAGGGGGCAGTCAGCCCAATCCAGCTTTTGGTCTAGCCAACGGCTTGGTCAAACTTGGTCAACCTTGGTCAAACTTGGTCAAACCTCCCCAAACTCTGGGAAATGTGCTCCGAGCCCCGTTTCGAGGCTCTTTTGATGTGGTGGGCCCCTTCCGAGTCAGAACGGCTTGGTCAAACCTCGGTCAAAGTTGGTCAAACTTGGTCAAAGTTGGTCAAACCTCCCCGAAATCCGGGAAATGTGTTCTGGGCCCCGTCTCAAGGTTCTTTTGATGTGGCGGGTCCCTATCGGGTCTGACAGACTCAGTCCAGGTTGTCTCTTTTTGCGTGCCGACACCCAAGAAAATCCCGGGGGTAAAAATAGGGTTATGACACAATGATTGGTGGCGACTCCAAATTTGTGCTCACATGCACACACACACGTGTTTGCACACACACACACACACATATGCACATTCCTTCTCTTCCAAAAAAAAAAGATAGACTCGCCAAATGGGGGTCGGGATCAAGGAAAAAGTAAAAAGACTATACCACACTACGCTTCGTAGTAGTAAGTAGTGATTTTCCGCCAGTGTCGACAACAACCACGTAATTCCATAAGGCATTGGACCCACAAAAAACCCTTTGCTTTAAATTCATTTATGTTTAAATACATTTATCGCTTTCCGCAATGCCTTAAATATATTTATTGCATTATTCCATTATTTACTACATTGTGAATATTTATTTTCTCCTCCTTTTCCCCTTGTGATTTGGGCGTGATAATCCCGATTGGTCGTGGTGGATTATGTGAGACCTCAACGAGGCATTAACAACCACGTAATTCCATAAGGCATTGGACCCACGAAAATCTCTTGCTTTAAATTCCGTTATTTACATTATTTACCGTATTATCGTAAATATTGTCTATTTTACCACTTTAATTTGGGTATGAAAATCCCGACCGGTATTGGAGGTTTAGGTAAGTCTTTCAATAGCACTAAACCCCATGTAAACCCATGAGGCATCGGACCCACGAAAATCTCTTGCTTTAAATTTCGTTATTTACATTATTTACCGTATTGTCGTAAATATTGTCTATTTTACCACTTTGATTTGGGTATGAAAATCCCGACCGGTATTAGAGGTTTAGGTAAGTCTTTCAATAGCACTAAACCCCGTGTAAACCCATGAGGCATTGGACCCACGAAAATCCCTTGCTTTAAATTCCGTTATTTACATTATTTACCGCATTGTCGTAAATATTGTCTATTTTACCACTTTGATTTGGGTATGAAAATCCCGACCGGTATTGGAGGTTTAGGTAAGTCTTTCAATAGCACTAAACCCCATGTAAACCCATGAGGCATTGGACCCACGAAAATCCCTTGCTTTAAATTCCATTATTTACATTATTTACCGCATTGTAATAAATATTGTCTATATTTTCACTTTGGTTTGGATATAAAAATCCCGACCGGTATTGGAGGTTTAGGTAAGTCTTTCAATAGCACTAAACCCCATGTAAATCCATGAGGCATTGGACCCGCAAGATTTCCGACACATTTTAAAATGATTTTTCACTCATATAAGTCCTATTAGGTCTCAAAGGATTAGGTAAGTCTTTCAATAGCACTAATCCTTTGTGTAAACCCAAAAGGCGTTGTAACTCCCCTTAAATCGCTTTATTTTATTCATGTAAATCCCAAAGTGGTGTCAAGATTCAAGTAAGCCTTTCAATAAGCATTGAATCCCGGCCCCACGAGGTCTTGACCCTTTCCCTAAAAACCCCTCATATTGTCATAAATTACACTTTGTCATTGCGATTAAGCATTATATTTATGTCATCCCATATTTGTCATCCTCATTATAATGCATCCATCTCATACTTATGATTAATGTGCTTCAAACATGCCATGATCATTTGCTTGAGCTTTTTATGATTAATGTGCTGCAAACATGCCATGATCATCCCATATTTGATGTTTTAGTGATTTATGTGCTGCAAACATGCCGTGATCACTTGCTTGGATTATTTTAGTAATTTATGTGCTGCGAACATGGCGTGATTACTTGTTTGAGTGTTTATTTGCTTTGATATAAAATGTGATTAAAATACATTTTGCCATGAAAACTTTAAAAAGAGTAAACATGGTAATGTGGGCGTTATAAATAAAGTTGGGGCAACCCAAGGGCTACGGCTCGCCCTGGCATTGGGACACCATGGTATGAGTCCCTTACGCGTTAACGTGGCTGATACGTGTCCTCGTTGTAAGGGATTCTACACGCTCTAACTCCCACAAGATCATGGTCTAAAATTCCCCAAAATGTGAATTAATCATCCAAAACCCCGCCATTTGACGGACCGCTTTATTCTTGGAAATCAAGGGTAAAGAAATCCCGAATATAGCATCAAAAACATTAATTGTTTGTCCCGGTACTCGATGTTAGGATTTCAAGTACATCCTATCATCGAACTACCTAGAACCTAAAAAATACAAAGATGAGGGATGGTGAAATAAAGAGTCTAATCAAAACCAAATGAAGTCAAATTGCATTTGCCACTCTTGGTATACTGCACGACAGAATTTGGGACATTTGTACAAAATTAAAACCAACAACCTAGGCTTAGCAAATAAAAGGGAATACTAGAAGGGAGGTAACCGTTTCTTGACGGATGTCGTGGGGAGCCTAACACCTTCCCCACGCATAAGCAAACCCCCAAACTCATCTCTAGTTCAAGACCATTTTATTTTAAATGTCTAAATAAGATAAAATCTATTAGACACAGGTGCCCAATCACACCTTAAATTTCTCATGATTGGAGGCGACTCCAAAATTGTGCTCACATGCACACACATACGCGTGTTCCCGCACACACACACAACTCACATCTTGAAACAAAGAAAAAGATAGAGATTTGACACCTCACCAAATGAGGGTCGGGATCAAGGAAAAAGAAAAGACCACTTAGTAATTTTCCGCCGGTGTCGACAACTTGGCGACTCCACTAGGGACTTAGAGGGTTTAAGCCTATAGTCTTTCGGTGTTTTCTTTGCTAAGCATGTGTTTATACATTTGTTGGTATTCATTATTTGAATACTTTTTGAATTCAAAATTTCATCAAGTCTTTGGAAAATTTTGGATTCAAAATTAAAACACTTTTTCTTTATTCTTTAGAAAAAATATAAGCGAAGTGTTATCCACTTTTTTAATGATTTGACTATATCTTTCCCGTTTTAGGTTTGATTTTGGTCCGAAGATAATTAAACATATTATCTTTCAAATGATCATGAATTCATCCTAATTTGGACGATTAGGATTTAGGTAAAACCTGGTCAACCGTGGTCCAAGTGATAAAAGTGCTTTAAATAAAAAATAAAAAAAAATAAAAAAAAGTATATTTGATCGTAAAATGATAGATTTTGGTGTTTGGGTAAATTTTCAAGGTCATTTGACCTTCGGTCAAATTGGTGGTCCAAACGTCCAAATTTGGTAAATTAATTTTAAATGTATGATTCTCTTATCGCCTGGATCATGTTGTAATTTTTTGGGATTTTTCCGAATTCAAACGAATTTGCACGTAAAACGAGGCCGAACAAAATAAGGTATCAACATCATGTTAGAAAAGGCTAGACATAATTGTGACACAAGAAAATATGAAAAATATATAATAAAAAAAGACAACAAGATAAAAGAATGTGTAGATTGAGAGAATCAACGTGGTTCTATGATATAATAAACCAATTAAAGGGTATTTAGAATAGGCTAAATCGTAAACTAATAATTAATAAACAGACCATGGTTACAATATACTAGAACTACAAAAATGACTATAATTACTTTGTTTGCACTCCTGTAGATTTATTTTTTCTACTCCATGTAAGATTGGATACAACAAACTTGGATTGGAATTATATAACAGATTTGGGCAATAAACTAGGATAAAAATAATAATTAATAAACACCTTTAACCGTTGGTATGTTTTGTTTTGATACACAGTGGTTCTAACATTTTTAATATATATATAGTGAAGGCCCTAGTTTCATACTTAATTACGGGTTGATGACCCAATTATAACTCAGCACTTTTAGTTGGGCCATTTTTTGTATGTTTTTAAAGATTACGAAGATAATATAACTGGAGGTGGGGAAATCTAAATCTAAAATAGGCCCATAAATGAATAGCCCATATCAAGGGATAAAATGTAAAGGTCGGCCCAAGCCCAAGATAGAGGCTAAAGTATGAAGGTCGGCCCAAACCCACGATAGAGGCTAAAGTACCAAGGTCGGCCCAAGCCTGTATCAGGGGATAAAGTATAAAACTCAGCCCAAGCTCTTATCAGAAGCCAAAGTATGAAGCTCGGCCCAAACCTATTACAGAGGCCAAAGTACAAAGCTCGGCCCAGGCCGTATCAAAAGTCAAAGTGTAAAGCTCGGCCCAAAGCCTAAAGCACATAGAATATAGTACTTGTCAATAGAATCTTTGTACTTTATTGTACTTTATTGAATAGAGAATTGTCCCACATTGGGGAAAGGGAACAAAGTACAAAGTACTGTGTACTATAAATTCAAAAGTAAACATTAATAAAAGAGGGTGGTTATTTTTGGAAAGTCTGACTAAAGTACTTTTTACTACTTTAAGAAATTAATTGTAGCACTGAAACTTACCCACTACAATTGGCGCCGTCTGTGGGAAAGTACTTTTACAGAAACAAAATTCCGAAGAAAATGACTAGCCGAATAAAAAAAGCGACCGAGTACTCAGACCGAGGAAAGGAAACAATGATCCCAGAAGAGGAAGATCCCTTAGTAGAAACGGACCTCTCCTCTAATAATGAAAAAAGGTGGCCCGAAGGTTCTCCTTCTGAAAAAGCACTCCGAGGCCGAAGAATCATCATTAGATCAGAGGTCAGGAGAGAACAGAAACCTGAACCATCACACCGATATCGTGAACCCTCCAAAATGGACAGAAGATCAAGGCTAACCGAAGAACCACGAACGGGTAGTTCGACTAGTGACCGAACCTGGGATGAATATAATGAAGACACAGTGGAGGCACTACAACAACAGGTTCTTGACTTAAAGAAGAAGGTTGAAGAAAAATAAGCGGTCCAGAAGACCACAACATTCTAGCCGATCGAAGATTAGAACCAGACATGCAAAGATGTTTGTCATCTGAAAGCTCCAGCAGGTCCAACCGCGGAAACTGATGAAGAAGAAAGCTCTGACGGGAGAAATAAAGGGGGGAGAACTTTGAACAGAGGGTCCAGGGGCAACTGGTCCGAATCCCCCTCAACCGTAAGACAACCATACGGAGAAAGAATAGGGCGGGAAACGGTGTGGAAAGCCCTTCATCAGATATCACACTCTCCATTTTCTAAAGAAATAGAAAGCGCCCGTCTGCCAAGAAACTTTTCAGCACCGACCTATGTAATGTACGACGGCAAGGCCGACCCTGTCGGGCATATTAGCCATTATAGACAAAGCATGGCTATACACCTCGGCAACAATGCTCTGATGTGCCGAATGTTCCCATCAAGCTTGGGACCGATGTCCCTTCGATGGTTCAACCGCCTTCCACATTCCTCGATTTTTTCTTGGAATGAATTAGCCGAGGCATTTGTCTCCCGATTCATAACAAACAGTCGGAAACCTAAGGAGTTTGCCTCCCTAATGTCTATGAGAATGAAGGACTCAGAGTCACTAAAAAACTATTCGGCCAGATACTGGGAAGTCTATAACGAGGTAGACGGTGGTACAGAAGATATGGCCATGAAAACCTTTAAAGAGGGTTTGCACCCCGAATCCGAGTTAAGACACAGTCTCTCCAAAAGATCGGCGAGAAACATGCGAGATCTTATGTCGCGAATTGAACAGTACGTACGTGTGGAGGAAGACAGAGCTAGAACTGGGGCATTATCCGCACAAAAGTCGACCCCAAAGAAGGCCCAACAATACGGAGCAAAAAAGGGCCGAAATACCGCCAAGGAATCCTGCCCGTTTTCCACGACCGAAAGAAGCAGGCGGGGTATATACGGTTTTTAATCAACCAATTTATCGTATTATGGGCGACATAAAAAATGAACCTTTCTTCATGTGGCCTGCGCCCCTGGGTGGAGATCCAACTAAGAGGGATCCCAATAAATACTGTTCCTATCACAGAGAAAAGGGCCATATGACCGAGAAATGTTTCACATTGAAAAAGCACCTAGATGATCTGGCCAAAGCCGGACACCTACGACGCTACATAAGTGATGGCCAGAGACAAGCATTACCATGAAGGGCCAACGATCGTTCACAACACCAAACCAGCTGCAAGGATCATAGAAACAATCCATACTTCTCGGTCGAATGGGCATTCATACGATCGACTAAAATCCGACTTAAAGAAAGCTCAACACCTTCGAGAGGTTTTTCAAATACATGAAGGATCAGTTATGTCCAAAAAACCGAGGATGGATTATCCAGAAAATGAACAGCAGATTTTCTTCTCCGACGAGGATTTGAGAGATGTCCAGACCCCACACGACGATCCATTAGTGATCAAATTGAGAATTGGGGACTCGGATGTCAAACGGGTACTAGTAGACCAAGGCAGTTGTTCTGAAATAATGTACCCAGACTTGTTTCACGGATTAGGTCTCAAACAGACCGACCTGCAACCTTACGACGCACCTCTAGTTGGATTTTCAGGAGAAAGCATTCGGCCAATGGGACGGATCACATTGAACGTCCATACCGGACCAATCAGTTTGGAAACAGAATTTGTGGTAATAGACGTACCGTCCCCCTACACAGCAATTATGGGACGAAGATGGCTGCACAGGTTGAAAGCTGTGCCTTCCTCTTTTCATCAAAAACTCCGTTTCTCAACAGATTTCGGTATAATGGAGATTAAAGGCGACCAAGTTGCCTCCAAGCAGTGCATCATGGCGGCGGTCAAACAGAATCCCCCAGAATCAAAACAAAAGGGGAAAATGGTGTCACAATGCTCCAAGGGTTTATAGCAGTTAGAGAAGGCAAGGGATACCCACACAGAGACATACTCGTCCTGTGAAGAATTAGATACGGTGATTTTCTCCTCTGATCCTGAGAAGTATTTCAAAATCGGCCGAGAGCTCAGTCCAGGCAACCGAACCGAACTCATAGACTTCCTCGTAGGCAACGTGGACGTATTCGCTTGGGATCCCTACGAAGTACCAGGTGTAGATCCCAATTACATCGAACATCGGTTGAATACAGATCCTCACTCCAAACCAGTGCAACAGAAGGCGAGGAGATCAGCTCCAGTGCATGCAGAAGCAGTACAAAAGGAAGTAGAGAAGCTATTGCAGGCTGGAGCAATACGGGAAATCCAATATCCTACTTGGCTCTCTAACACAGTGGTAGTAAAAAAGAAAAACGGGAAGTGGAGAGTATGTGTAGACTTCACAAACCTCAACCAAGCATGCCCAAAGGACCCCTTCCCCTTACCCAAGATCGATCAGTTGGTAGACGCAACAGCCGGGCACGACCGAATGAGTTTTCTGGACGCCTTCCAAGGGTACCATCAGATTGCCCTATCAGCCTGAAGACAGAGAAAAAACCGCATTCATCACCCCACTGGGGATATACTGCTACAAAGTAATGCCGTTCGGTCTAAAAAACGCCGGCGCCACATATCAACGGATGGTCACTAAGATGTTCAAAGGATCAAATAGGGAAGACAATGGAGATATACATTGATGATATGGTTGTAAAAAGCAGGTTGTCTCAAGACCACTTAAAGGATTTGACGGAGACATTCCGGGTATTAAGACTGCACAAACTACGATTGAACGCTTCAAAATGCGTATTTGGGGTCGGCTCTGGAAAGTTCCTAGGGTTCATGGTATCACATAGAGGTATTGAGGTAAACCCAGATCAAATCAAGGTCATCCAAGAACTAAAAGCACCACGAACTCACAAAGAAGTCCAACGCCTAACAGGTATGACCGCAGCCTTGAGCCGATTCATTTCAAGATCCGCTGACAGATGCCAGCCCTTCTTTCAGCTCCTGAAAAAGAGCACTACTTTCAAATGGGACGACAAATGCGTTTCGGCCTTTGAAGATCTGAAGAGGTATCTTTCTTCCTCCTTGCTCTTGTCCAACCCCTACACCAGGTGAACCACTTTTTCTGTATTTGGCCGTATCTGACCGAGCTGTAAGTGCCGTATTGATTCGAATCAAAGATACCGTCCAGTGTCCAGTATATTATGCAAGCAAAACTATGACGGAGGCAGAAACGCACTATCCCCCTTTAGAGAAGGTCGGCCTAGCATTGATCACTGCGGCCGACAAGCTACCACAATATTTTCAAGCACACACCGTTTACTTGGTAACGCAATACCCGGTGCAAGCCATGTTTAACAAGGCCGACTTCACGGGACGGATTTGGAAATGGGGAGCGAAGATTAGTGCGTTAGGCGTAAAATATCTGCCAAGAACTGCCATAAAGGGGCAGGTGCTGGCCGATTTTGTTGCAGAATTCGCACCGACCTCGGAACCAAATAACTTAGGCGAATCAACGCCCCAAGAAGACTCGCCCGACCGATACAGGGTGGTGGAAGGTGTATGTAGATGGAGCTTCCAATTCCAAAGGATCAGGAACCGGGGTGGTCATAATAACGCCGGATGAAACAGTGATTGAACAATCGATTCGTCTTAATTTTAAAGCTTCTAATAATGAGGCCGAATATGAAGCGGTCCTGGCTGGATTGAAATCGGCAAAAACGCTGGGAGCCAGACGTCTGATCGTCTACTGCGATTCGTTGTTAGTAGCAAGTCAAATCAGTGGGGAGTACATGGCACGGGATGAGCGTATGTCGGCCTATCTGTTGAAAGTTCAGACGGCCATGACCGATTTCGAAACAGTAAAAATCGAACAGATCGGTCGAAACTTGAACAATCACGCGGATGCATTGGCAACGTTGGCATCTGTTCTGAGTGCAGATTTTAAACGTTTTATACCAATTGAGACCCTCACAACGCCCAGCATCGACCAACCTGCGAACTACGTAAATGCTATTACCGTCGGTCCGTGTTGGATGGATCCCTATGTCACCTACCTTAAAGAGGGTGTTCTACCAGAACAGAAAAAGGAAGCCGAGATTATCAGAAGGAAAGCCGCGAGGTTCTGGTTGTCAAAGGACTTGAAGCTCTACAGACGGTCCTTCTCGGGACCCTATCTTTTATGCGTTCACCCTGACATCATCGAGGATTTACTATACGAGATACATGAAGGCATCTGTGGAAGTCATACTGGGGGCAGATCTCTCGCACACCGAGCTCTTACCCAAGGATATTGGTGGCCCTACATGCAGAAAGACGCCGTGGATTACGTCAGAAAGTGCGATAAATGTCAAAGATTCTCACATTCAGTTCATCAACCGGCCGGAGAGCTGCAGCCATTAGTAAGTCCGTGGCCATTTGCACAGTGGGGCATGGACCTGGTCGGACCCTTACCTAAAGCAACAGGTAATAGACGATGGTTGATTGTCGCTACAGACTATTTCACCAAATGGGTCGAGGCCGAACCTCTGGCAAACATCAGAGACAGAGATTCAATTAAGTTCGTCTGGAAGAATATTATAACCAGGTTCGGAATACCCAAGACTATCATCTCTGATAATGGGACACAATTCACCAGTAAACCTTTCACGAAGTATTGCTCAGAACTCGGTATAAAAAACGTGTACAGTTCACCAGCATATCCTCAGAGTAACGGCCAAGCCGAAGCCTCGAACAAAACCGTGTTAGACGGAATCAAGAAAAGGCTGGAAGATGCCAAGGGAAGATGGGTGGAAGAATTACCTAATGTCCTGTGGACTTTCAGAACCACTCCACGGAGATCAACAGGGGAGACCCCATTCTCATTAGCATATGGATCGGAAGCAGTCATCCCATTAGAAATCGGACTCCCCACTCTCAGAACGTCGGAATGGGAACCAACAAGGAATGATCTGGCTCAATCCCAAGCTCTAGACTTACTAGAAGAAAGAAGAGAACAAGCAATGATCAGGTTAGCCTCCTACCAGCAGCAACTGAAAAAGGGATACAACAAGAACATTCGACCGAGGTCCTTTCAACAAGGAGATCTGGTCCTCAGAAAAGTTTTGGGCAACACTAAAAACCCGACCGACGGTAAGCTGGGGCCAAACTGGGAAGGACCGTACAGGGTGCGATTTGTCACAGGAACAGGAGCCTATCACCTAGAAGACTTGAATTCCTTTACCCTTGCCTCGGCCATGGAATGTCAGCAATCTTCGGAAGTATTTCCATTAGTTCATATCCCTTTCCTTCCCGTCAAAAAAAAAAAAAAAAAAGGGGGGTAGTTTGGTATAGATGTTTAGCACAAGTTGTAAACTAATAATGAATAAGAAAAACAAAAGGTGGACGTAGGCCCCATTGGCCGAACCACGGTAAATCTGGTGTCCCTACCACTTCACTATCTTTGTTCATAAACAGCTAAAAGTTAAAAGCTTAAAAATAACTTGACTTAGGCTTCGGTCAACCGAAAAGGTTCCCAAGCACTGAGGTCCAGGGGGACTGGCAAGTTAAAAGTTAAAAGCTTAAAAATAACTTGACTTAGGCTTCGGTCAACCGAAAAGGTTCCCAAGCACTGAGGTCCAGGGGGACTGGCAAGTTAAAAGTTAAAAGCTTAAAAATAACTTGACTTAGGCTTCGGTCAACCGAAAAGGTTCCCAAGCACTGAGGTCCAGGGGGACTGGCAAGTTAAAAGTTAAAAGCTTAAAAATAACTTGACTTAGGCTTCGGTCAACCGAAGAGGTTCCCAAGCACTGAGGTCCAGGGGGACTGGCAAGTTAAAAGTTAAAGCTTAAAAATAACTTGACTTAGGCTTCGGTCAACCAAAAGGTTCCCAAGCACTGAGGTCCAGGGGGACTGGCAAGTTAAAAGTTAAAAGCTTAAAAATAACTTGACTTAGGCTTCGGTCAACCGAAAAGGTTCCCAAGCACTGAGGTCCAGGGGGACTGGCAAGTTAAAAGTTAAAAGCTTAAAAATAACTTGACTTAGGCTTCGGTCAACCGAAAAGGTTCCCAAGCACTGAGGTCCAGGGGGACTGGCAAGTTAAAAGTTAAAAGCTTAAAAATAACTTGACTTAGGCTTCGGTCAACCGAAAAGGTTCCCAAGCACTGAGGTCCAGGGGGACTGGCAAGTTAAAAAGTTAAAAGCTTAAAAATAACTTGACTTAGGCTTCGGTCAACCGAAGAGGTTCCCAAGCACTGAGGTCCAGGGGGACTGGCAAGTTAAAAGTTAAAAGCTTAAAAATAACTTGACTTAGGCTTCGGTCAACCGAAAAGGTTCCCAAGCACTGAGGTCCAGGGGGACTGGCAAGTTAAAAGTTAAAAGCTTAAAAATAACTTGACTTAGGCTTAGGTAAACCGAAGAGGTTCCCAAGCACTGAGGTCCAGGGGGACTGGCAAGTTAAAAGTTAAAGCTTAAAAATAACTTGACTTAGGCTTCGGTCAACCGAAAAGGTTCCCAAGCACTGAGGTCCAGGGGGACTGGCAAGTTAAAAGTTAAAAGCTTAAAAATAACTTGACTTAGGCTTCGGTCAACCGAAAAGGTTCCCAAGCACTGAGGTCCAGGGGGACTGGCAAGTTAAAAGTTAAAAGCTTAAAAATAACTTGACTTAGGCTTAGGTAAACCGAAAAGGTTCCCAAGCACTGAGGTCCAGGGGGACTGGCAAGTTAAAAGTTAAAAGCTTAAAAATAACTTGACTTAGGCTTCGGTCAACCGAAAAGGTTCCCAAGCACTGAGGTCCAGGGGGACTGGCAAGTTAAAAGTTAAAAACTTAAAAATAACTTGACTTAGGCTTCGGTCAACCGAAAAGGTTCCCAAGCACTGAGGTCCAGGGGGACTGGCAAGTTAAAAGTTAAAAGCTTAAAAATAACTTGACTTAGGCTTAGGTCAACCGCAAGAGGTTCCCAAGCACTGAGGTCCAGGGGGACTGGCAAGTTAAAAGTTAAAGTTAAAAATAACTTGACTTAGGCTTCGGTCAACCGAAAAGGTTCCCAAGCACTGAGGTCCAGGGGGACTGGCAAGTTAAAAGTTAAAAGCTTAAAAATAACTTGACTTAGGCTTCGGTCAACCACAAAGGTTCCCAAGCACTGAGGTCCAGGGGGACTGGCAAGTTAAAAGCTTAAAATATAATTAGACTTCGGTCAAACCTGAGGGTTCCTAAATGCAAAACCCCAAGAAGACTATTAGGATAAAAGTTGGAACGACCGACCCGGCTTTGGCCTCGGTCGAAACCAAGCTTTCCAAATACTGAGCTCCTTAAAGAAAAGAAAGTTGGAAAAACTAACTTCGACTTTGGCTTTCCTCAACCTAAGGGATTCCAAGTGCTATAGTCCAAGAAAACTAACAAGTCGAAAATAGAAACCAACTCAAAATTCAGTAAAATTTAAACAAACACATTCGGCATACAAGGATATAAGTAGAAAACATGCTCAAGCAAAAATGAGATTCACATAAAAGGCACTAGTCATAAAAACACAAAGGTTAACTGTACCATTCCCCCCTTCTTATGAAGGAAACAGGGAACACAAAAACAAATTGTATCATTCCCCCCTTCTTATGAAGGAAACAGGGAATACAAACGTAATACAGTTCAAAAGTGAAATATTAAAACTAATCTACCACGTCAATGGTCTCATCAACGTCCGAACCCTCTTCTCCTTCTTGAGATTCAGCAGCAGGGATTTGATCATCAGGCCTATCCTCGGCCGCCTTAGTGTCATCAACCAGCACGGGCTCACTTAAGGCTTCAGGGGACCCAAGAACTGTCGGATCTCCAGCGGCACCCTCACCAGCCTCCAACTCGTTTCCCTCCTCTGGCACAGGAACCTCATAAGGTTGGACGTGAATACGCCAAATCATATAAGTCGGAGTCGTCATCAACCCCGGCATTATCTAGGGCCTTGGTGCCATCCTTGGACGAAATACTTGTTGCACTCGCCTCTGAGTTGATATCTTAAGATCCTGGGATGCCTGGTTAACACCTTGGTCATAATAAGCCTGAGCCCCCTTATCAGCCTTCACTTCGGCCTCGGCCAGCGCCTCTTTAAGCTGGCTATTCTCAATTCGAACTTGAGAGGCAGATTTATGTTCAGAGTCCAGCTTTCTCTGAAGCTCGGCCACTTGATTCTGCAAATTTAGCAGACCAGCTTCGGCACTCTTTTGGGCACTCTCAGCAGCACGAATTCTTACAGATGCCGAGCTCTCAAGATCCTTAAGGCGCTTGATCTCTTCGGCAGACAAGTTAAGGCGACGCTCGGTCTCCAAAAGTCTGTTGCCAGCTTCAAATATACCTTGAACGGCCTAAAGAAAGAAGCAAAGAATAAGATAAAGTAAAAAAGGAGTGTGTGTCTGAATAAGATAAAGAGCACATGTAACATGCATAATGAAACATTGGAAGTACTAAACTTACCAGGATAGAATCACGCTTGAGATTCTCCAACATATGCTTGGATCTCTTCTCCTGCCAGACCTTCATGTCTTCCGGAAGGAGGAGAGCCTTTCCAACTGCTTCGGCCACTTGTCCTCCTCGAACTC